>CM014272.1:51450602-51583222 GCA_004135705.1 Alloteropsis semialata
GTCGTCTGGCACGCGGGGAGGGACGCGGCGGCGAGGGGGTGTGCCGGGCCGGGGACGGGTGGTGGCGCTGCCGGCCTTCCTCGCGCGGGCAGTGGTGGGAGAAAGGGAGGGGCCGGGGTCAGAGGAGTGGGGGACGGCCGGGAGAGGTGGGGGCACGGCCGGGGAGGGGCCGAGGGGGCCAGAGCAGGGGGGTGGGCGGCGCGGCGTGGAGGGGTGGTGGTGGCGTTCGGGCGGACAGAGGGCAGGCGGGAGGAGGAAGAAAGGAGGAGGGAGGAAGAAGAGAAAAGAAAAAGAGAAAAAGAAAAGGAAGAAAAAAGGAAAAAGAAAGGGAAAAAGAAATTTCGAAAATGGAATTAGAAAAGAGAGAGATCTGGAGATCGCGGGATTCGCGGAAGGTGTCGGTCACGCGCGCGGAGGTCGGGTTCGCGACGCGCGGAACAAGGAAGAGGGGAAAAAGGAACGGTCGGGAGAAGTTCTTTGGAACACTGGAAATTTAGAATTTGGAAACGACGGGAGTGATTTGATAGATTTGGAAATTCGAGAATTCATCGGAAAAGATTTTTGAAAACTCGTTAAGCGCGTTTTAGGGTTTTCGATTTTTCGGGACGTTACAACGTGGGACGCTGCGGACTCGGACGTGTGAGCGTCCTTGCCGTCTAGACAAGCCAGGGAACTCGCTGCTTCGCATCGCGCTTGCTTCGCTGCAACCGCACCATCGCCAGGATGTTGCACATGATGGATGGCCGTGCCATGGACAGGGAGCCTCCCTGCGTCGTGCATGTGCAACCCCGTGCCGCAACCTGGTTGCCTTGACTTTGCCTAGCTTATCGCTACCCTGCAGTTCTGCCATCTTCCTTTGAACTACCACCTTGTTGCCACTTCCTTTGGGGGTATTTGCTCAAACACCTTGCAACCACATGCACTCATCCACTCGCAAGCTTGCCTCATAAAGCAGCCCCCATGCATGCGTTCTACAGAGGACTTGAGCTTGAGACCCTGAGACCCGTGACACCACCCGAGGCTAACACACGTCACCTCTTTATTTTCTATATTAATTGTTTAATCTGCTTTTAATATAAAACCAATTGCTCTAATTTCAGTAAATTAAACCAGTGCTGCTTGTAGCTAGTTTGGAGTTATTTGGATCTTCTCTCTCGTTATTATTGGTGTTTTTGCATTAGATGTAATGCCTGTTATTTATTTTCGCGCCGCATCTCGTGTATGTTGTAGACCTAACTGAAGACCCGAGCTGCGTCGATCCGAAGGAAGGCCTCAACCCCGATTACTCCAACGAGATAACTTCTACGACTACCGCGCAGGTGTCATGTCACTCCCAACCATGTAGATCCTATACGCTCAAAAAAAAACCATGTAGATCCTATGCATGCTAATAGATGCTAGTGCTAAATTTATGTTACTTTGATGGATGAATTGCATAGCCAATCTTATTAGCCACGCCTTGATATGATTATATCCTGGTTCCTTGAACTACCTACCTTTGGGACTAGCTACAGACCCCCAGCTAGTCCTCTATACTTACTATCCATAATATTTTGACACTTTGAGATATGGATGGAACTCTGGAACTTGTGGATATGGATGGATATTCTGGCGTGTGTTTTGGGTGAGTGTGATCCCTTGATGTTTTATGGCGGGAGCGAGCCGTGTGGTTACTTTGGTACACTTGGATAGGGGAGGTGTGTTCTAGACCCTCTCGCTAGCCGGTGTGTCGTACGGGTGGAGCTGTTGAGGTGCTCGCTCCCTGCCCTTAAGGACTGAGTCGGTTTTACCACCAGATACAGTATCTATTTCCATACAAACCGTTTGCCTTGTTATGGGCGGGGTTCGGTCCGAGACTAGCAGTGGATAGTGTTCAGCCTGTAGGCGGATCGGTGTGATCGTGTATGGAGGTGCAGCTTCGACCTACTCCGGACAATACGTCGCCCCGGTTACGACCAGGGATGGTTTCACAGCTTCGAGGACTTCAACTGGAAGACGTGCTCTACAGTTGCGGACGGTTCCAGACTGTCTAGGTTCTTCGGCCGTTAGGTAGGGTTCTGGGCGATTTGCTACCGCCTAGGTCCTACTCGGGCGGGTACAGTTGTACAACCTCTGCAGAGTGTATAAACATATAGCTATAGTCCGTGTCCACTGGTTATGGACAGCACTGTTATCTACTGCTACTACCGGCTAGACTTATATATTCTTCTTCTCCCCCCTTTTGAGAGAGTGAGCCCAGCTGATGCCGTTGAGATGTGGGGATAGGAGCTGGTGACCCCACATCGTAGATGAGAGATGGGTGCTGGATCTTGGGATGAGATTCGGTGTTTGGTGATGACTTCCTTGACTTGGGGCGTGGCCCCGGAGGTGATGACCTCGGAGTCATGGACCTCAGAGCTGTTGACCTCGCTGCTATTTCTGCATTCCCTGATGTTGCTGCTACCGCTGCTGCTGCATAAACTTACTACAGCCATATATAGGCTTATCCATGCATACTAGAATATATCCACCGCTTTTGCTCTTTGTTGGGAAGCTGACATGACCTACCCGCTTATCGGGTAGATGGTGGCGTTACAGGTTCAACCGACTACAACTTGAAGCTGGGTGGGAAGACTAGGGTGTTGTCCTTCGCTCAAGCTGCCTGTTGGATATGGAGATCCACTCGCTTGATGCGCTGCGCTTCGTAGGATTTTCTCTTGTTTGATTCAGTCCTGTTGGACTTGTACTGGCTTATGCCATGATGATGTATAATATATGTATGTAATATTACTTTTATTCTTTTGCTTCCGCTTTTGTATGGATTTGTACTACCTGAGACAGGGATTGCACGTGATAGCCGCTTCCTGGGACTATCACCGAGGTGCAGAGGGTCAGATTCTCGAAAATGAGAATCCGGTCCGTTTCACAAGGCAACAAACCGAGCACAGGAAATAACTCGACACATTGTCTGCCAGATAGAAAGCAGTGCCACCAGATTCCAAAACGGGTTCCACTGAGTTTCTCAAAGTAGAGAAGAAACCGCAGCGAAAAAGGCAACAAACACAGCAAAACCTATGCCGCCGGATTGGGAAACCGGTGCCACCAGATTTGTGTTGACGGCTGTTAAGTACCTACTTTAGCCGTCAATATTCTCATGAATAAAGGAGCAAAAGCAATTCTTACACGCATTTTAGTTAAGAATAATATAGTTCCACTTGTCTTTGGAGATTATTTGTTTGCAGGTGAAAAAGCATGAAAATGAGTGAAACACCACCTTCTATGATCCAAGTGAAAGGAGCTCGACGAATCAGAGATCGCCACGTGGACGTCACATGGATTGAAGGGCCCACGGCTGCCCAAACCGACTCAAAATGTTGTGTACACCTAGAACCTACCCAAGGGCCCACATATCAGTCACCTGGCCAAAGGAGAGCCAAAGTGGGGCCCACATGGGGTCGGCCGAACCGTCCAAGGGCCCACATATCAGTCACCTGGCCAAAGGAGAGCCAAAGTGGGGCCCACATGGGGTCGGCCGAACCGTGGGTTCGGCCGAACCGCCATAGTGGCCTTTCATCCTGGCCTTCCACGTGTAGCTCGGTGATTGGTCCCAAGAGGCGGTTCAGTAGTGTATGCGGTGTTTTGATGCCCGGATGCAGGGTGTCCTAGGCCTATAAATAGAAGGGGAGTGGTCTCATTCTAAACACACACAACTCTTGATTCATTCTCTTCCTTTTAGTTTCTAAGGCTAGTGGAGTAGGCTAGAGTAGCTCTAAGTTAGGTTCCAAGTCTACTTTGGAGTCTTGGTATGAGTTCTGTTGTATCTTTATTTCTTTGTATGACTTTGATCTACTTCAGTTATTCAGTTATTTCATATAAAGTAGTGCTTTCATATATGGGTGATATGTTCTTGTGTTCTTCGTCTGTTCATGATTTAGAGGCTCGTGTTCTTCGTGAACATGACCCTTTGATCTTGTGGTATAAGTTCATAAGTTCTCGTATCTGTTTGTATGACTAGTCTCAGTTTGATCTAGTTAGAGTATTATATGTGTTGCATGACGTCAGTGTTAATGCTACAGTACTCGGTCTAAGTGGCCAGTTATCTGGTGGCTTCGACCTGGGTCACAATAGCCCGGGCCAGTCGGAGTCAAGCAACAACGCAAGCATGGTGCTTGGGTTGCGTAGCTGCGTTAGATATGAGTGTGCCCCACGGATAGATAGAGGTAGGCTGGGGTAGTGACAGCCATTGGACCATTTGCAATCCTCCACGGTCGGGTATTGCTGTAGGAGTGCGTAAAGTCTAGTCACCGCGACGTTCAGAAGCGGCGCGGGAGGCTAGCTCCCCGTTTGTACCTGGGTGCTAAACCGATAGTCTTGCAACACATGTTGTTGACACCAGATTTTGACTCGGCTAGGGTTGTGCGCGATGGAGCTGACGCAGAGGCCGGGTCCGATTCTGAGTGGTGTCCGATTCCAATCGGAGTTCGTCCGATAGGAGTCCTGATCGGGCACGAGACAAGGGAGGCCGGAGCACGTACGACTTATGAGGGGAGGCGCGTCTGGAAGCTTCTTCAAGGCCTGATTGTGCGTCAAGATTTGTAATAGTTTTGGTAGTTTAAAATTAGATTACTTTAGATAAATTAAAGATATTGTCGTTGCCGGCAAGTTTTAGCTAGATTTTCAGGGTATAAATATGAACCCTGCGCCATTGTAAAAAATGTTCACACAACCAATCAATCAAACACAACTTTCGGCCTTACGTGCCAACAACCTCTTTTCGTCGAGTTCTTCAGCAAGCAGGGCTGCATCATCTTGACCTCCGGTTTGTCTGTAAGTCCGACACCCTATCGAATTAATCTAGGCTTTAGATTGAGGCGTATCGCCCTTCTTTGTTTAGTTAATTCATCAATTTATCGAGTTGTTCTAGGCTTTAGATTGAGGCGTAACGCCCTTCTTTGTTTAGATCGCTCACCCTTTATCGTATCTTGTTGTTTTATCCTATCGGCTTACATCTGTGATAGATCTATTCTGTTTTATCATAATTCAAGTTTCATAATAGATCTGTTCTTATTGCTTATATAGCTGATTTAGATCTAATTGGCAAGTTACAAATAAGTCTGTTTAAACAAGTTCTTTGATATACGTCGATCTATCAGAATAGATAAGCTAATCGGTGCCCTGCTAGCAACGCTGTCTCGAGATCGATCCGATTGTTAGTGACATATGGTTCAGTTTGTTTATCACCTTTAGAAAGATGCATATTAAAGAATGAGTTTAAATTAGATTTATCTCCGATTCGGTTCTCATAGCCGATGGTTTGTTTTAATTCATGCTATATTCTCATGAATCGGAATCATAGCCGATGGTTCATGCTCTTGAAATCGGACTCCTCTTATGTCGATCCGATTTTCTGGAACGAATCGGGGCTTCGGCCGATAAGTTTCTTGTTGTTTACTGATTAAACTTTACCTTGTCAATTTTAGGTCAAATTGACTAGGACGCCATGAACCTCAAGATTTTGGACCTGCACTGAAGTGAAGCAAATCTTCCAGGCCACAGTGTTAATTTCCAAGAGTCAATGCCTGACTTTTTGGACGTCAACACATTTTGGCACGCCCAGTGGGACCAGAAGGCTTCTGCGATGGCACCCCCTGAGATCCCTGCTGTCACGATGGAGGATCTTAGCGATGAGCAGAAGAAGCTCGTAGAAGCACAACTTGAAGAATTCAAAAATTTGTGCCTCGACTCATTCAGTAAAACTCATAATGCGGTAATCAAGAAAAATCAGTTTCCTGTTCCCCAGGAAGCGTTTGATCGGATCACTGCCGAGGAGAGAAAATTCTTCCAAGATTATGTGGATGCTGGTTTGAGTCATGCTATGATTAACCAATCTGGAATATTGGTTAATATGGTGGTGGGATTGATTGCCCAGTTGCTGGATGGAGCCATATTGAAGGATGTTCAGAAAGGACCTGCTTACTTTGATACTGGTGCTGATTCGGCAATCAAGGATCTCAAGAAGAAGGTGGTGCAAATCAACTCATCCACATCACCAGAAACACATCATGACAGCTATGAAACTTCCAAGATCAAAAAGGCAAAAGCTAAAGCGGTGGAAGGTGAAGAAGAAGAACAGGAAGAAGAATCAGGCGACAAGAATTCTGGCGCAACTCAGTACATTGATCAATTTGGCAGCCGTATTCCTATCGTTGATGGCAAGATGGTGTATCCTGCTTTCTTCAACATCGAGAATCCACCAAAGAACAAGGGAGCTGACAATCAGGAGCCGTCGATCGGACCTATTGAGACACCAATTATAATGACTCGTGCTCCGGTCAGTCAGGGAAATTATGCTCAGGAGGATTGGGCGGATAAGATTGCTGATGTCATGAAAAATCAGTTTGGTTTGAAGCCAAAGGGACAATCTTATCTGTATCGAAAGCCGTATCCGGACTGGTTTGATACGTTGCCTATGCCAGCCCGATTCAGGATTCCAGATTTTTACAAGTTTTCCGGACAAGGGGATATTACCACTATTGAGCATATCAGCCGATACACAATCCAATGTGGTGAAGTAGCATCGATTGATCCGTTGAAAGTTAAGCTGTTTCCCATGTCACTTTCTGGATCGGCCTTTTCGTGGTTTTCATCATTGCCACCAAATTCCATCAGTAATTGGGCCAATTTGGAAAAACAGTTTCATGCTTATTTCTTCATGGGAGTACAAGAGACCAGATTGTCCGATCTAACAGCACTCCGACAGAGAAACGAGGAATCGGTTAGCGAGTTTGTTCAAAGATTTAGAGATGTTCGAAGCCGTTGCTACTCGTTGAATTTATCGGAGGGACAGTTGGTCGATTTGGCATTCCAAGGTTTGTTGCCTCAGGTCAGATACCGATATACAAGTCAAGATTTTGAAGGCTTGGGGCACATGATTCAAAACCTTTCTCAGCATGAAGGACGTGGCAATGACTATCGGAGAGAGAAGTTCCAGAGGAAAATTGCCAATATTGAATATGATTCCTATGGGGAAGAAGCTGAGATCGATTTGGCTGAATGGACCAAGAATAAGAACTCCGTTGCCTGTCTATGGGTGAAGGTCGAGCCGAAAAGATATAGCTTTGATATTACTAAAGCCGATAAAATATTTGATTCATTGCTAGCAGAGAAACAAATCAGGCTTTCACCAAATCATATAATTCCTTCTGCCGGAGAGTTGAAGAAAAAGAAATACTGTAAGTGGCACAATTCAGTTTCTCATCATACTAATGACTGCAAAGTTTTCCGCAATGAGATTCAATCGGCAATTGAGAAGGGAATTATTAAGGTTGAAACTACTAAGAAACCGATGAAGCTTGATGGGCATCCGTTCCCTCAAAATATGGTTGAGATCGGAGCACCTGATAGGAAGTTGAAAGCCAAAGTCCTCACGTCGGAGAATGCTAAAAAAATCGGGAGCTGTTGATCCAGATTGCCAAGTGACGGCCGATGACATATAAAATCGGAATCATCAGCACTATCGGGAAGATCACCGACGCAGGGAAAAGTCTAGAGTTACATCGGGACAGCTCATTGACAACTATATGTGTCAGCAGGAAAGGGATTGGAGTCCTCCGACAAGAAGAATCGATAATGAAGACCATTGGGGATGTCCATTTTTCAGGTTCTGCTGGAATGAAAAGTTAAGGCTTCCATCGATCTACGATTGTCCAGAGTGCAGTGATCAGTATGAAAGTTACAGAGACTCAAAAAGGCAGTGGCAATCTGTACATGACCAATTGGATTTTGGACGACGATGCAGCTGGCATGATGAGGTAGCCTATCAACAAGAGCGCGAAGATTGGCGTGAATACCATGATCGGCGTGAGTATGAAAATCGGTGCTATGGCCGATGGGACGATGATCGCCGAAGGTATAATGATCGCCAAAAATATAAAGGAGATCGTCTTTCTGTGTATGATCATCTGGTATACAGGAAAAAGGAAATAATTCAAGAGCCAGAAAATGCACAGGAATCGGAAAAGGAGGTTAAATCGGACCTACGTCCAGGAGTCAATCCGCAATGGTGTCCTAAAGGTTTAACCAAGACTCAAAAGAGGAGGGTTCAGCGTCTCCGATTCAAGGAACTGCTTAAGGAAAAGCGTCAAGGAGACGATAATTCCAAGATTTGAAGAGCTAAGCCCAAACGTGATGATGATGGGCCGTCGGCATCGGCGAACATGGTTTTTGTGATGCCTGCAGAATACAATGTGAGTTCAACCGATGATGAGGCCGATGATTTAGAAGAAGCCATGGCGCAGTTGGTCTTACAACCTCAACAAGCTATGTTTGACAAGCCAGTTGATGAAAAGTATCGGCATCTGAGGCCTTTATATGTTAAAGGATACGTTGATGGCAAGCCGATGACAAAGATGCTTGTTGATGGGGGAGCTGCTGTGAATCTAATGCCATATACTACATATCGGAAGCTTGGCAAAGGGCCTGACGATTTGATCAAGACCGATATGATGCTTAAAGACTTTGGCGGGAATCCATCGCCGGCTCGGGCGGCATTGAATGTCGAACTGACGATCGGGAACAAGGCTTTGCCTACTACGATCTTCGTCATCGACAGTAAAGGGTCTTACAGTTTGCTCCTGGGTCGTGACTGGATTCATGCCAATTGTCGTGTGCCATCTAACATTCATCAATGTCTCATCCAATGGCATTTAGATCACATCGAGACTGTTCAAGCCGATGAATCGGTTAGTGTTGCTACCGCCGATTTGACGGTTTGGGAGTTTGAAGGAATTGAATGCTTATCGGGCAAAGTTTGGGAAGGTGACTTCATTCAAGTGTCCGATGACGGGTTGAAGCCGATCCAAGTAGTCGGCTCCAAGAGTTTGTATTAATGGATGATTTCATTGAAGATGAGGGTAAACTTGGTCAAGGGATTATGTCGGCCGATGAGCTAGAGGAAATAGATATAGGTTTAGGTGATAGACCTCGGCCGACATATGTAAGTGCAAAGTTAGATCCTGAGTTTAAACAAGAATTAATAAAGTTATTAAAAGAGTATCGTGATTGTTTTGCTTGGGAGTACTATGAGATGCCAGGTTTAAGCCGATCTATTGTTGAACATCGGCTCCTGATTAAACCAGGGTATCGGCCTTTTAAACAAGCGCCGAGACGATTTAAACCTGAGTTGGATAAAGAAATAAAAGCCAAAATAACTCGATTATATGAAGCTAAGTTTATTCAACCTTGCCGATATGCTGAATGGATATCTAATATCGTTCCTGTTGTCAAGGAAAATGGGAAATTGCGAGTTTGTGTCGATTTCAGGAATCTTAACAAGGCGACTCCGACGGATGGGTATCCGATGCCGATTGCCGATATGTTGGTCAATGCAGCTTCAGGACACAAAGTGATTAGTTTTATGGATGGTAATGCAGGATATAATCAATTTTTTATGGCAGAAGAAGATATTCCTAAGACTGCATTCCGATGTCCTGGTGCACTTGGATTATATGAGTGGGTTGTAATGACTTTTGCTTTAAAAAATGCTGGCGCCACATATCAAAGGGCAATGAATTATATATTTCACAAGTTGATCGGCAGGATTGTTGAAATTTATATTGATGATGTAGTGGTGAAGTCCGATGGATACAAACAGCATCTGGCCGATTTGCGAGAAACTCTTGAATGCACGAGGAAGCATGGTCTGAAGATGAATCCTAACAAGTGTGTGTTTGGAGTATCGGCTGGTCAGTTTTTGGGTTTCATGGTTCATGAAAAAGGGATTGAAGTCGGACAGAAGAGTATGAAAGCTATCAAGGATGTTGAACCACCCACCGATAAAACGAGTCTCCAATCGTTGATCGGTAAGATTAATTTTGTCAGAAGATTTATTTCAAATTTATCTGAAAGAATTCGTCCCTTCTCTCCGCTGCTGAAGTTGAAAGCCGATGAAGAATTCGTGTGGGGAGAAGAGCAACAAAAGGCGTTTGATGAAATAAAGCAGTATATGATGACACCGCCAGTTTTGATTCCACCTCAGAGAGATAAGCCATTCCGATTATATTTGTCGACCGATAAGTTTTCAATCGGGTCTGTTCTTATACAAGAGTTTGAAGGAAAAGAAAAAGTGGTTTATTATTTGAGTCGGAAGTTGATTGATGCGGAGACAAGGTATTTACCGGTTGAAAAATTATGCTTATGCCTATATTTCTCATGCACTAAGTTGAGACATTATTTATTATCTTCTGAGTGCACAATCGTTTGTAAAACCGATGTGGTCAAGTATATGTTGTCTATGCCGATGTTAAAAGGGAGAATCGGGAAGTGGATATTGGCATTATCAGAGTTTGATTTAAAATACGATCGGCTAAAGCGGTTAAAGGACAGGTAATGGCTGATTTTGTAACACAACACATCGGAGATGAAGTTAAATTGGTTGAGCCGATGCCTTGGACATTATTCTTTGATGGATCTTCATGTGGCCAAGGATGTGGCATCGGAATCGTTATTGTTTCACCTCGGGGGGGCAAATTTTGAATTCAGTTATCCGATGGATCCAAGTTTTACCAATAATAGGGTTGAGTATGAAGCATTGCTTAAAGGATTGAAATTGATATCGGAAATCGGAGTTGAGGCTGTTGAAATTTTTGGAGACTCCCAGTTGGTGATTTATCAACTAATCGGTAAATATGAATGTAAGGATGATGTTCTGATTCAATATTTTGAAGAATGCCGATTATTTTTAAAAGAATTTGTGATGATGAATATTGAACAGATCCCCAAGGCTCAGAATCAGGAAGCTAACAATTTAGCACAAGCTGCTTCTGGCTATCGGCGTTTTCATGAGATCATGACGATAGAGCCGGAAATCGGAGATTGGAGATATGAAATTGTAAATTATCTTAAAGATCCATCACAAAAGGTTTCTAGGAAGTTAAGATACTTGGCTGTTAAATATGTTTTGCTTGATGATCAATTGTATTATAAGACGGTTGATGGTGTGTTGCTCCGATGTTTGAGTAAATCGGAATCCAAAGACATGATGGATGAAGTGCATGAGGGAGTTTGTGGTGCACATCAATCGGCTTATAAGATGAAGTGGGTTATTCGAAAAAACAGGTTGTTTTTGGCCAACGATCTTGGAAGATTGTTTTGAATATTATAAAGGTTGCCAAGAATGCCAGAATTTTGGAAATGTGCAAAAAGCGTCTACGTCAGCCATGAATCCAATTATCAAGCCATAGCCTTTTCGAGGATGGGGAATTGATTTGATCGGACAGATTTATCCATCATTGAGCAAGGGTCATAAGTTCATATTGGTGGCAACAGATTATGTCACTAAGTGGGTTGAGGCGATTCCTTTGAAGGTTGCCGATTCCAAGAATATGGTGGAATTCGTTAAGGAGCATATTATATATCGGTTTGGTATTCCTCAAACTATCACGACCGATCAAGGAACTATGTTTATGTCTAACGAGTTTCAAGATTTTGCTGCCAGTATGGGTATTAAATTATTAAATTCTGCTCCTTATTATGCGCAAGCCAATGATCAAGCAGAAGCATCAAATAAGAGTATTATCAAAATCATCAAGCGAAAGATTGATGAACAACCAAGGCGATGGCATCTAACGTTGACCGAATCGTTATGGGCATATCGGATGGCGTGTCATGGATCTACTAAATTGTCCCCGCATCATTTGGTTTATGGGCATGAAGCTGTTTTGTCTTGTGAGATCAAAATCGGATCGAGACGAATATCGGAACAAGGAAACTTGACTGCCGATGAATATAAAAGTTTGATGAATTTTGAGTTGGACGATTTGGCTGAAACCCGATTAAGAGTTTTGGAGAATATTGAGAATAATAAGACGCGTGTTGCTAAGTATTATGATAAAAAGGTTAAGCCAAAAGAGTTCATCGAAGGAGATTGGCCTGGAAACTGATTTTGCCGATAGGGACTAAAAGTTCTAAATTTAGAAAATGGTCGCCTAATTGGGAAGGTCCCTATCGTGTAAATCGGTGCGTTCCAGGAAATGCGTATATTTTGGAAACATTGGAAGGAGAAGAGTTTTCGAAAGCGCTTAACGAAAAGTATTTGAAAAAAATATTATCCAAGTATTTGGATCGATTCCTGAAAGCCGATATTCTGAGTAATATAGTCTAAGATAGCCGATACAATACGTATCGCCTTAAGGGCAAAAATATCTACAAAATAAATGTTCATCGACGATCAGCATCGTCGGATCCAACCGAGTTCATCGGTGATCGATGTCATCGGAACAGTGCAGCTAAAGAGTTTAACTATTGCAAGAATTTGCGGATCGCTTCGATCGCGCTCAACCGGATGTTATCAATCTTCTGAATCTCTTCCAGATCTTCCACATCGGAGCCGGGGATGTTCTTGATGCTTCTGTGAATTTGGCGAACTTCCTCTAGACGTTTGTTCAAATTTTCTTGCGCCGATTTGATGGAAGCTGGAATCTGGTTGAGCTCGTCTTGGCTCTCCGACATCTCTTTGCGGACTTCTTCGAGCCGTTTAAGCAATTCTGCTTCAGCGCCTTGGAGATGCTTCATCCGATTCTCTAGCTGCGTTGGTTTAGCTTGTAGGGTCTTGATCTGGGCCTATATAGCTTTCAATTCATCTCGGCCATCGTCGCATTTCTTGGTCAAGTCTTGCTGGGCCAACCGCTCCGATATCCTATGGCGAGCAGCAAAGACTTGGGGTTGATGACCCTCGATAAAGGCGGCGGGGATGATTGCGTTTTCCAGCTTCGATGGCAGCCGACCCTTCAATTGCTTGAAGATTTGGTGAATTGGTTCGGCGTCTTCTACAAGGACGGCAATGCTTTTGTTCAGGTGATTCAGCATTTCTTGAAGCTTTCCCTTGGTCTCATCGGAGATGGTAGAAGACGATTGCGCGGAACTGACTTCTTCTTCTCCGATGGCGGCATCCAGGTCGAACAATGTGAAGCCCATAGCCGGAAAATCGTGTGCCTGAAATAAAGTGTTGATGAACAAGTATTATTAAAATAATAAATATTGACACAAGGGGATGAATCGGTACCAGTTTAAATTGGCCCTCTCGGACGTAATCGGGGATTACTTGAGGCAAGGCAATGTTTGTGCTGGAGGCTTCTATTTGAGGGGTATGGGCTGGTTCAATCGGAGGAGGCACTGGCGGAATTGTTGTCGTTGGTTGCTCAAGAATGGCCTCCGATTGAATATTTGCAGCCGGTTCTCCGATTTGTTCAGGGATGGCCTCCGATTGAATATTTTCTCCGGTATGTTGCTCACGGGTGGCCTCCGATTGAATATTTGTATTTGGCTTTTCGATGATAGGTTGCAGAGTAGCAGGAGTCTATGAATGGATCGGTTAGTTCGGGCATATATATATATATATATGAAGCTAATATGAATTGGATTAAATTTACCTGTTGGGCCGATTCTGCCTGTAAGTTTTGAGTTGGAGCTGGTTGAAGATCGGGCAATGTGATATTTGTTTGCTGAAAAAGAAATTGTTATTGCCGAATTATTTTATAAATTTATATGAGATAAGTGGAATCGGATTGTTACTGATACTGCATCAAGAAGCATCCTTCACCCTCAGCAGCTTTCTGAGCAGTTTCTTCGGTGGCCCTGGAAGTCGATTGGCCCAGAATCTTTCCGGGAGGCTGTATAAAAGGGTTATTTGTTTAAGATATGAATCGGAAAGAAGGATCAGAAGGATAAGAAAATCGTACCCCTTGGTTTTTCTTCAGTTTCTTGGGTGCGCTTACTTTGGTGGGGATGGTCTTCCTTTTGCCTTTACCATCCATGATTTCCTTGAGGGATGGAGCGGAAGAACCGATTCTTGGATATGGAGTTTTAGCAGCATACCGGATCGGTTTCCCACTGTTGCTTACTGCAGGCACATCTTCTTCGACAGGCTGTTGATAGATTAAGATTTTGAGTTATGGAGGATTTATTCAAATGAAGTTGAATAAAAGTGAGAGTTTCAAAGAACTTACAGGATTTTCCATGCCTTCGAAATCGGAGTCTATAAGTGTGCAGTAGGTAATGGCCGGGAGTCTGAATATGTGAAGACGGAGCTCTTTCCACCAGATCTTAAAGAGTTTTGATGAAAAGCTGGTGCATAGCCATTCTGGTAGCTCAAAATCGGCTTGGGGGCAAGTGATAGAATTCTGTCCATCTCTAAGTCAGATGAGACCGATTCTCTGTGTTTGATTTTATTGGAGAAGTATAGGCCGATTGGGAGTTGACCAAAACCCAGTTGACGAGCTGCTACTGATGGGTTGTAGAATTCATATGATGTGTTCTTGCGGCCATATACGATATTGCTACCAAGAATAGCAGGTGTGATGAAAGACTTGAGAATCGGCAGGATGGTTGCAAGATCGCTTTGGATGTTGAATATAGGCTGCTCATAATCGCGATCGGGATCGGCGCAAGCAAAGTAGGTGAGATGCTCCGATGCTATTCCGTGGTAGAAGCTTTTGAAGTAGGTGGCCATGTTCTTCGAGTCTAGCCGTGATCCAGGGCAGGCTGATGCTGCTTCTCCAAACGACATGCATCGGCGAGTGGTTGCATCGTCTTCTTCAGCATAGTAGTTTGGGAATTCACAATCTTTGAAGTTGAATTGGAAGGCGAATCGAAATTGAGTGTGCAACCAAAGCTGGATGAACCACCAAGGGCCTTCGATATGTCCAACTGCTTGGCCATCTAAGAGCTTGGCCGATATCTAGTGTAGCAAGTGATATACTGCTCCAAGGAGGAGACGGCCAAGAGGGACCGATTCGCCGCGAGAGAGTGCTTCGGTGATCGATTGCATGTTGGAAGTGGCGCCAAGGGTGGATCCGCAGAATAAAAATCTTTCTAGCCACATGTTGAGGAAAGCTGCGTGCACCCTGTCTCCGATGGTGCCGGTTTTGCAGTGATCGGCGACGTATTTCTTCCAGCCTTTGGATCCTGTGGGTACTAGCTTGTAATTCAAATCACCAAGGAATCTTCTTGGGTTTAAGGCATTGGTGGTGTTCAGGCCGGTCAGCATGCGTCCATCCATCAGCGTTGGTGTCATCGGACCATGGCCAAATAAGTAAGCATTGAGGGCATCGGACTAGAAGAGGGAACTGGCGGCCAGTAGATTTTCATTCTTGACCATATCGGCAAGAGACAGAGTGATGCATTGGCCTATGTCTTTCTCATCCCAAAAGGAGGTCTTGGCGGCTTGCATTCCGAGGAACCAGTTCCTCCATCCTGGGACGCTGTCGGGCCCTGATCGGAAGGAGCCTGCCCAATCGGCGACCTGTAGGTCCAATCCCCTGAATGGAATTCTCTCCGATTCCATGTTGATCAAATCAGTCGGATCGGGATCACCCATCGGACCGAGATAATACCCAGCCTCAACATGGGAGACGGGGATAACCAGGTTGTTCTTGAGATGCTACATTCGGAAGAAATAAAGTCGTAAATATAGAGCTGGTGGCACATGAGTGGTCCTGAGAGGAGAATGCAAGAATAATGGTTAAGATTTTGGGCATTTTTACCTCGGGGACTTGCGTGCCGTCCGCCTTGTCAGCAGGAGCCGCCATTGATGGAATAGATCTATAATGAATAGTGGTTCAGATGAACAGATTGAGAAAATCACCGTGGGAAATGTAGTAAAATCCAGATGCATGGTATGAATCATCTGCGGAGTAGTTTCTTACCTAGTTTGCGGTGAGAAGTCGAAGCTTGAAGAATCAAAAGTTCGCCGGAACGGAGCTTGCAAAGATGGCAATGGCGGGTGTGACAGCGTGATAGCAGATGCGAGGTGAGGGAGACGACGGTTCGGGTCTGCATTTATAAGGCTTATGGGAGAAGGAACCACCCGAAGGCCACGGCGCCGAATCCGCACGGGATTCGAGAGTTGCAACAGTAAGGGGTGCGGGTTTCCATGTGCTGTTCGCTTCCAGGGTCATCATTGCTCGGAGAATTTTGGAACAAAATAATATTTTGTCCCAAAATTGGGGGGCATGTGTTGACACCAGATTTTGACTCGGCTAGGGTTGTGCGCGACGGAACTGACGCAGAGGCCGAGTCCGATTCTGAGTGGTGTCCGATTCCGATCGGAGTTCGTCCGATAGGAGTCCTGATGGGCACGAGACAAGGGATGCCGGAGCATGTACGACTTATGAGGGGAGGCGCGTCTGGAAGCTTCTTCAAGGCCTGATTGTGCGTCAAGATTTGTAATAGTTTTGGTAGTTTAAGATTAGATTGCTTTAGATAAATTAGAGATATTGTCGTAGCCGGTAAGTTTTAGCTAGATTTTCAGGGTATAAATATGAACTCTGCGCCATTGTAAAAAATGTTCACACAACCAATCAATCAAGCACAACTTTCGGCCTTACGTGCCAACAACCTCTTTTCGTCGAGTTCTTCAGCAAGCAGGGCTGCATCATCTTGACCTCCGGTTTGTCTGTAAGTCTGACACCCTATCGAATTAATCTAGGCTTTAGATTGAGGCGTATCACCCTTCTTCATTTAGTTAATTCATCAATTTATCGAGTTGTTCTAGGCTTTAGATTGAGGCGTGTCACCCTTCTTCGTTTAGATCGCTCACCCTTTACCGTATCTTGTTGTTTTATCCTATCGGCTTACATCTGTGATAGATCTATTCTGTTTTATCATAATTCAAGTTTCATAATAGATCTGTTCTTATTGCTTATATAGCTGATTTAGATCTAATTGGCAAGTTACAAATAAGTCTATTTAAACAAGTTCTTTGATATACGTCGATCTATCGGAATAGATAAGCTAATCGGTGCCCTGCTAGCAACGCTGTCTCGAGATCGATCCGATTGTTAGTGACATACGGTTCAGTTTGTTTATCACCTTTGGAAAGATGCATATTAAAGAATGAGTTTAAATTAGATTTATCTCCGATTCGGTTCTCATAGCCGATGGTTTGTTTTAATTCATGCTATATTCTCACGAATCGGAATCATAGCCAATGGTTCATGCTCTTGAAATCGGACTCCTCTTATGTCGATCCGATTTTCCGGAACGAATCGGGGCTTTGGCCGATGAGTTCCTTGTTGTTTACTGATTAAACTTTACCTTGTCAATTTCAGGTCAAATTGACTGGCACGCCACGAACCTCAAGATTTTGGACCTGCACTGAAGTGAAGCAAATCTTCCAGGCCACAGTGTTAATTTTCGAGAGTCAACGTCTGACTTTTTGGACGTCAACACATGTGTACCTTGCTAGTATCTTCTGACCTTTGTATGTATAGTACATTAGAACCTAGAGCTAACCCGTATGTCTATCTCCCTATGCCTAGTTATCTTGAGACGAATCAGTGTGTGTCACACTGCCCATTATCATTATCTTTATCCTTACCCTTGTATTTGAGTGTTTATCTCTTTCTCTATCCATAACTTATATGCAATGCAATAGTATCAGTCTTGTTATCCGACCTTGCTTTCCACGGATTCGATACCCTTGGAATACTCTTTGGGGAAATGCTACAATGATACATCCATGCGCTTGCGGATTCGTTTGATCGTTAGGATTACCACACAGTTATTTCTAGCGCCGTTGCTGGGAACACTTAAACAGTAATGATGTTAAGAAATATCAACAAGCATTTCTGGTGCTGTTGCTGGGGAAGGCACAGGATTAACATGACTATACTTTGCATATGCTTATAATCATGATAGGATAGAACAATACTCAATGCAGGCTAACCTTGATTGTCTTCTCTATCTTTGGATGTTGAAGACAGGTAGTGTATGACTGGTTTCGACTTACCGCCAAACTTTACTGAGGATCCGGAGTCACTTGTGAGGAAAGCTCGAATTCGTTTCGACTCTCCTCAACATACTCGTACGGAAGTCGATCCAGCTTCCTTTGTGCCATCCACATCAACCGCTATGGCCCAGAAGACGCTTCATGAGTACTTAGCTCCTTCTGCTGACCAGGTGCTGAAAGGCCCTGAGGTCAACATGGGGACTAAGAGCTTCGAGATCAAGACGGGTCTCATTACGATGGTACAGGCTAGCCCATTCTATGGCAAAGCCAATGAGGACGCAAGGGCCCATTTGCAACAGTTCCTTGAGCTGTGCAGCACCTTCACCATTAAAGGGGTGAGTGGAGACGCTATTCGTCTTTGGCTGTTTCCATTCTCTCTACTGGGGAAGGCGAAGCAGTGGTTCTATACGAACTGTACAGAGATCAATACTTGGGATAAATGTTCTGTGGCGTTCCTCAAGATGTTCTTTCCATTGGGTAAAACCAATGCCCTTCGTGGGAGAATTTCAAGTTTTCAGCAAGCAGCAACGGAATCTATTCCCGAGGCATGGGAAAGGCTTCAGGAGTACATCCTGGCCTATCCTCACCATGGGATGGATGATTGGCTTATTCTTCAGAACTTCTATAACGGGTTGACTCCGACAGCCTGAGGCCATGTTGATGCTGTTGCTGGAGGAGCTTTCTTCTCATTGACTATTGAAGCTGCAACCGCATTAATTGAGAAGATGGTTTCCAACCAAGGGTGGAGTGATGATCGACTCCAGCCACGTCAAAGGGGTATGCATACTATCAAGGAAACGGATATGCTTACCGCCAAGATGGACCTTTTGCTGAAGAGATTGGATGATCATACAAATGAGAAGGCTGCCATGGCCACCACTACTCATGCTATGGACTCTCATATGACTTGTGAAGTCTGTGGTAACACTGGGCATTCAGGGAATCACTGCCCTGAAACTCAGGAGGATGTGATGTACATGAACGGCAATAACAGCGGTTATCATTCACAAGGAGGCCAAACGTGGAATCAACACCCTTATTATCAAGGAGGTAACCAAGGTAATTCTTTCAACCCGAACCAACCTTCCTTGAAAGCTCTTGTTTATGGGCAAGCTAAGATCAATGAAAGTGTTAATAAAAAGATGGCTGCCTATGATAAAACTTTGGAGAGCCTCAACATTAAAATTGATGGTCTTTCTTCTGCTCTTAAGAACCAGCTGAGCTTTAATAAAATGCTTGAAATCCAGTTAGCTCAGTTAGCTGCTTTGGTTCCCTCTGCTGAGAACGGGAAGATTCCGAGGCAACCCGTGTCTTCTTGTGAAAATGTCTGTGTTGTGTCCACTAGATGGGGTAAGCCATCTAGACGGACAAATGCTTCTAACCCTGCAGGGAAGCCCACACATCAAAGGAAAGACTCGTGGGAGGAATCAGCAGTCGTACAAAGGAAAGAACCCGGATATCTGGCAATTACATGCACCATTTACTATCAGAAGATCAAGCATGCTCTCTGTGACCTTGGTGCAAGTGTTAATCTCATGTCCAAGGCCATGTTTGAAGAATTGAGATATCCTGCTCTTTCTCCAACCTTGATGACAGTGCAGCTCGCTGACTCATCGATCCGGCATCCGGAGGGGATAGTTGAGAGCCTCTTGGTGAATGTCAAGGGTTCTTACATCTTTGCGGATTTCGTGATCCTTGATATGCAAGATGACGGAGGGATGCCGCTCATTCTTGGGCGACCATTCCTTTGTGATGTCAAGGTAAGGATCGATGTTGGAGTCGGCAAGATCCGTTTCCGCATCGGGAAAAGGAACATGATGTTCAAATTTCAAGCAAAAGAAGAGCAGTGCTACATAGTGCATAATGATGTTGAGCAGCTCGGGGAGTGGACGGAGCCACAGCCCCAATCCAAGCAACCTTCGACCACACCAGCAAAATCAAAGAAAACAAAGAAAGTGTGGCGAAAGGTTGAGAAAGCATCGCCATCCACTTCTCGGGAGTGGGATGCTGAATGGTATTAATGACCGAGAAGAGTCTTGCTCGTCGGACCCAAAATGGTGAGACCTTTCTACCAAAAGGTAAAATTGGTATTTATCTCATGTTTTCCTTTCCAAAATTTTATTTGATTTTCAAAATGAATATTTGATTTTTCCAACCCTGCATTTGCATGCTAGATTTATCTAGCCTTTTTCCCTTTTCAAATAAAATTCTGAAAATAATTTCTGAGTTGAGAAAATCTTTGAAAAATCATTTGGGCAATTTATTGAACCGGTGCACCGAGGCATATCATCACATAGCCGTTGGTGATCAACCAGCCAAAGGGGAGCAGCAGCGGGCCCAGCCTTGGGTCGACCGAACCCTGCCGAACCCCGGCAACGGTCAAGTGGGCCCCACTTGCTCCAACAGCTCCTAGTCGTTGAGCAACGGCCACTTCTAGTTGTTTTCCCCCATTGCTCTATAAATAGGACCCGAGAGGGGGTGTTCTTCATCCATTTCACTCATTTCCATCACACTCCCCCTCTCTACTCTTGGCTCTTTGGTTTTCTTGGATTTCTTGCTCAAGATTGAAGTTTCAAGCTCTCTCTCTATTTTGTTGCTGCAAGTATTGGCCAATGGTGGAGCAAGCTCGGTAAGAATTTCATTCAATTTCACTAACCCATCACCGAGTTGCTCGTGATGTTCGATTGTTGTGCAAGCATGAGTTGGGTTACCGGCGCGCTTAGGAGGGTGACACACTCATCCCATTCATGGGGTAGTGCGAGTTCTTCCCATCCTCCCGAAGCTACGCCGAGCTCAACATCGATGGACTACGACGAAGAAGAGGAAGAGGAGCAAGTTGGACCGCAAGCCATGGAGGTGGACGGCAATGACGCCCCCCTCATCGACTTGAGGGACGATCTAGAGAGACAAGTCTATGCTATCCTCAAGAACCGAGTCTTCGGCCACACCAAGGACTTCGACTCGGCTCTCCTGGAGAAAATAGGTATGGACTCTGAGTTCGTTTCCATTTGGCATGCTCTTGGTTGGGAGGAGTTCGTTCTGGTCGGTGAGTTAGGTTCTCGGCCCCTCACCATCCAGTTTCTTTGCTCTCTTCATGAGGAGGCGAATGGTATTAAGTTCTGTCTTTTCGGGATTGAGTACCGGGTTTCATGGAAAGATCTTAGTCGCCACCTCGGTTTAGTTCTCGGTGTGTTATTTCTCTTTCGAAGGCTTGCCGGGATTTTTCTCGTGATGCTTTTTGGGGTGATATCTCTGGTTTAGTGCCCCACGGCAAGTTCGCACCTCGGTGCAATGATATTCAGCACCCAACTCTTCATTTGATGGCTCGCCATTACTCTCTTTCCACGAGAGGATTTTCGGCCCATGCGCATCGATGAGTTGATGCTTTTATATGCCGTGGTTCACAAGATCAAGGTCTCCTCCGTCAAGGCTATGGTTCGGCAGTGGTTGACGAATTTTAAGATGACGGGTCCTATTGAGTGTACGTCTTTGATCACTCGTATTGTCTTGAGACTCGGGATTCTAGAGGGGAATTCCATTCCTTTCATTGCGTCTCCTCGAGTCTACATCGATGAGGCATACTTGGTTCAGGGGCATATGCTTAAGAGGGGTCCGAATGATTCCTTGACTTTCTTCTTCCCCGGCTATGCAAATGAGATTCTGTTACCTAACCCGGGATTTCAGTTGCATAGTTCCCGGTCACTAACCATTCCCCTTGTTGCACAAGAGAAATCCCGTCGTGCTAGTGTTTCTGGCAGGATTACTAGGAGCACATCGAGGAGAGCATTCATGCAGTAGCAGCAGTTGCAGCCACCACCACAGCCACAGCCACAGCCTACTACGCCTCTGATGCTGGCAGGATGGACTCCAATGGGGTACATGCCTGGGTTTACACCTGGACATGCTTCCGGTTGGGATTAGCCTTCCTACCAGCAAGGTGCGAGTAGCTCGGCTTGGCCCGACACGGATAGTGGTGCTTGGGCTACACCCATGCCTGCTAGTTCCAGCTCCGGAGGTGTTCCTTCCATGTCGACCAGACGGCACTCGTCAGCTACTTCTCGAGATGCGTATCTCGCGAGGCAGCTAGGCGAGCTCACCATCCGTACCTCGGACATGGAGGAGGCGCTGAACACGCACATCGAGTCTACTTAGGCTTGGCAGCGTCAGGCTGGCGATAGGATCAACACCATGCAGCAGGTGCAGCAGCAGCAGATGGAGGAGCAGAAGGCTTTCTACGAGTGGATGGGGTACCACCCCCTTCCACAGCAGTGAGCCTGAAGCTAGCTTGGGGGAGGACCCCCATTCTGAGGTAACTTGTATCTTTATTTGTTTTCAGAATATGCATGATAAAAACCCATAAAAATTTGCAAAATTAAAAAGACCAAAAATAATTACTGCTTTCCTATGCGCGGTAAGAATGCTTTGTCTCCATGGTTGAAATGATGAATAGTTGCTCTGTTTATTCCTCTCATATGTCTTGCTTACAACTTAGTATCTTACTTATGTTTTGAGTTTGTTGGCTTGCATGATCAAACCTTAGCTTGAAACTTGTGGGTAGCGAAAAGCATGATCCATGCCTAGGTTGTTGTGAGATATGATATGGTAGAATAGAGTTGCTATGATCTTGTTCCAAGTGATGCTTGATTTTCGGAGTTTTCTTTTTGGAAATATTAAAATGATGAGTTCCTCAATGATGAACATTTCCTATCCAAGGCCATATGTAGATTCTAGCACATGTTTAGCTTCCACATATGCTGCTTGTTCTCTCATTGAGCTTTGTCAAATTGTTGTGACCCTTAGTTAGAAGCTCGTCATGCTCCCATGGTCAAGATCACGTACACATCTACCGTGTGCTAAACTTCTACACTGGAAGTTGGCACTCATCATTTCTCCCATCCATCCATCCATCTATCCACCAAATAAAGCTCCGCGCATTGTTCTATGATTTATCCTTCTCCAAATATCTCCAAGAGAGACATGGGCTATGAAAAAAAGAGAGAGAAAAGAAATACATGCTCAAAAGCATGATGAAAAAAAGAGAAAAGAGAGATAGCCCAAGTCTCAAAAATTCCAAAAAGGAGAGAGGAGAAAATCATGCAAAAGGAGTTCCAATAAATTAGATGGTAATAACTAGTACCCATTCCGGGCCTAGTGACCACCTTACCATCATCTCCACATTCATCATATATGGTAATAGCTAGCACCCATTCTGGGCCTAGTATCCACCTTACCATACCCACCATATACACACATGCACATCTTGATCAGGTTGTATAGCTTGTTTCTTCCAAGGATCTGGTTTTTGACTTAGCAATACATGAGGAACAGGTATGCCACATTTCTTCCCTACTTACAGCTCCACATATAAGCTTATTAGGAGTAGGTTGTGAAAGAAAGGCAAATCAATGCCTTGGTGAGGAACCATACATATTGAGTGATCCGAGAGTATCATTCGAGGAACTCCGATTTCTTTTTGAAAATTTACAAAACCTCCGGATTGACAGCTGATCAATGTATGAGTGATTAGTAGTCTCTATATAACCGTTCTGTCTCTCAACCGCCCAAGGCAGGTGAAGCTACATGCCCCATATCGATCAGGCGAAAGGTAAGATCAATGCCAACTTATTCAATTCTTGGTAGAGTACTTTGTTGTATGTTTGCCATAAGTTAGGAATACAACATCATAGCAACTCCTGATCAACCCACCTAAGTCCTTAGTGTCTTGCTCGGGGACGAGCAAGAGGCTAGCTTGGGGGAGTTGTTGACGGCTGTTATGTACCTACTTTAGCCGTCAATATTCTCATGAATAAAGGAGCAAAAACATTTCTTACATGCATTTTAGTTAAGAATAATGTAGTTCCACTTGTCCTTGGACATTATTTTTTTGCAGGTGAATAAGCATGAAAATGAGTGAAACACCACCTTCTATGATCCAAGTGAAAGAAGCTCGACGAATCAGAGATCGCCACGTGGACGTCACATGGATTGAAGGGCCCACGGCTGCCCAAACTGACTCAAAATGTTGTGTACACCTAGAACCTACCCAAGGGCCCACATATCAATCACCTGGCCAAAGGATAGCCAAAGTGGGGCCCACATGGGGTCGGCCGAACCGTGGGTTCGGCCGAACCGCCATAGTGGCCTTTCGTCCTGGCCTTCCACGTGTAGCTCGGTGATTGGTCCCAAGAGGCGGTTCAGTGGTGTATGCGGTGTTTTGATGCCCGGATGCAGGGTGTCCTAGGCCTATAAATAGAAGGGGAGGGGTCTCATTCTAAACACACACAACTCTTGATTCATTCTCTTCCTTTTAGTTTCTAAGGCTAGTGGAGTAGGCTAGAGTAGCTCTAATTCAGGTTCCAAATCTACTTTGGAGTCTTGGTATGAGTTCTCTTGTATCTTTATTTCTTTGTATGACTTTGATCTACTTCAGTTATTCAGCTATTTCATATAAAGTAGTGCTTTCATATATGGGTGATATGTTCTTGTGTTCTTCGTCTGTTCATGATTTAGAGGCTCGTGTTCTTC
Source organism: Alloteropsis semialata (assembly GCA_004135705.1). NCBI lineage: Eukaryota > Viridiplantae > Streptophyta > Magnoliopsida > Poales > Poaceae > Alloteropsis > Alloteropsis semialata. The sequence continues at coordinate 51,474,892 of CM014272.1, forward strand.
GTGAACACGACCCTTTGATCTTGTGGTATAAGTTCATAAGTTCTCGTATCCATTTGTATGACTAGCCTCAGTTTGATCTAGTTAGAGTACATATATGTGTTGCATGACGTCAGTGTTTATGCTACGGTACTCGGTCTAAGTGGCTAGTTATCTGGTGGCTTCGACCTAGGTCACAATAGCCCGGGCCGGTCGGAGTCAAGCAACAATGCAAGCATGGTGCTTGGGTTGCGTAGCTGCGTTAGATATGAGTGTGCCCCATGGATAGATAGAGGTAGGCCGCGGTAGTGACAGCCGTTGGACCTTTTGCAATCCTCCACGTTCGGGTATTGCTGTAGGAGTGCGTAAAGTCTAGTCACCACGACGTGCAGAAGCGGCACGGGAGGCTAGCTCCCCGTTTGTACCTGGGTGCTAAACCGATAGTCTTGCAACACATGTGTACCTTGCTGGTATCTTCTGACCTTTGTATGTATAGTACATTAGAACCTAGAGCTAACTCGTATGTCTATCTCCCTATGCCTAGTTATCTTGAGATGAATCAGTGTGTGTCACACTACCCATTATCATTATCTTTATCCTTACCCCTGTATTCGAGTGTGTCTCTTTCTCTATCCATGACTTATATGCAATGCAATAGTATCAGTCTTGTTATCCGACCTTGCCTTCCACGGATTCGATACCCTTGGAATACTCCTTGGGGAAACGCTACAATGGTATATCCATGCGCTTGCGGATTCGTTTGTGATCGTTAGGATTACCACACGGTTATTTCTAGCGCCATTGCTGGGAACACTTAAACCAGTAATGACCTTAAGAAATACCAACAATTTGGCAAAAAATCAGCCCGTTGACCAAAACCGGTCTACCGGAATTCGAAGCCGGTGCCACCGGATTTTCCTGGGAGCCTCAGGAAAAACTTCTCACGAATTGATCTCTCGACTCGTGCAACCGATCGATGTGACATTTGGGGAGTAGTAGATGTACCCCAAGGGCAAAAAGATCTGAGAAGATCAAGTCCTCAAACTCAACATGTCATGCGGAATCGAAGATCAAAGACAAAAGCTCTATGAACTCAGGGTGAGAGGAAGAACTTCAAATCCGAGGCGATTCGAGGAGTTTGAGGGTTAAAGATCAATGAGAAAAAGATCACAAGGAACCCATAATTGATCCCCTCAAAGAAATCTCACCCGAAACGGCCTCAAATCCGAAGAACCGAAAATCCCATGAAAATACCCCAAAAATCAAAAAAAAGAACAACACACGGGATTAGAGGGTGAGACAGATTAGCACAACTAAATCTTCTTCACAATGGAGGAAAGATTCTTTAGAAGGCAAGGCTAACCTCCTCCCTTCATCCTACCCACTTAAAAGTGGAGGATTAAGAAGGGGAGAAAGACTAAGTACCTCCTCCTCTCAACTCTCCAACATGAAGCTCATGGCTAGCCTAGCAAAAAGATTAGGGTTCCAACCGGTGCCCTCTCCATCCAGCCACTACCTATTTATATAGAGTCTCGACTGTGGACAATTCTACCCCTACAACATAAAAGAAAGATACACACCCACGCAGGGGCATTTTTGGCAAGTAGTAGATATCTCCATCGGACGAACACGCTTCCACCGTGGCCTTGCTTCCCTCCGACGCAAGCTCCGTGATCACGCCACGTGCCCTCCGCCTCGAAGCTTCCGACCGCACCCGGATACCGTCTCCGCCACGCCAGGCCTCGGGCTCGGTTTTGAGGCCCAAACCGAGAAACCGTCCTCCGCTGGTTTTGTGGCCAAACCAACAAACCCCATGTGCAAGGCACCCGCCCTCACCACGCCAAGCTTCGAGCACGTCAAGTCTTTCACCTCCGGCGCCCGGACAGTCTACTCGATCTTGCCTCGTTCCTTGACTCGGCCGTCACCATTGCACCGGCTTCTTCACACGTTGCCTTGCTCTTCCATGCACCATGCGGACTGCACGTGATCCCATCATCCACCAGGTCCCTCGAACCAAGCCTACTTGTCTCTCCATATCTCGGAGGCCACTCTAGTAAAGACCTTTCGCGCTTGTTCTTCACTTGCAACAATGCAAATCAAACCGCATCCAACACCTGCAGTACTAAGCCAAGGCGAACGTTAGTCCACACCATGTTGTCAATCACTCATCACTAAGGAGCGACCATCTACTGGTCCTCAAGAGCCGCCCACCTCACCGCAAACGTCGTCCCGCATCGATCTGCAAGGGAACGCCACGTGGCTTGAGGGAGATACCAGATCTGCATAAAGATGTGTCAAATTGAGCCGCAACCAGCTCCAGGCGGCGGAATACCGCCGCCATCTCGCGCGTGATAGCCATGGCATCTTGGAGGTCGGCGGAGAAAGGAACCTGGAAAGAAAAGGGGAGAACGGAAAAAGGGCCCCGCCGCCGCCGTCTTTGCGGCCGCCGGACTTCCGACAGCGAGCTCTGGCTACGGCGAGGCGGATGGAGAGTGGAGGTGGTGGCGGCGGGGGATTATGGGGGTCCGCCCGAGTCGCCCTCGAGGAGGACGAGGCGAGCGGTGCGGATAGGACCTATAGTACAAGTTTATCAGGCAATTTTACCAGGATTGATAGAGGAAACATTAACGATGGAGCGTGCCGCATCCCGAACCAGCGCCTTGTCTCTTGAGCTGGCTACACTGAAAATGTTGCTTTTGTCCAATGAAAATATTATACTGTTAATTAATTATTGAACACAAAAGTGTATTAATTAATTTTATTCCTTTTATACTTTCAAGCCATAGATTCTACCAATCATGCTGGAAATACGATATAGGCCATCAAAAATGCAAATAAAAACATACAACCAAGGTGATTAACGTAATCTAAAGAGGATTTACAGAATCATATTAGATACATGGCCGACACACGGCCCTAATTTCCGAGAAAGATGCCGATTTCACTTCCAACACAACCAGCGAAATTGAGAAGTACTAGTAGAAGCCTGAATCGAGCAACAGATACAAAATGAAGCAGCAAGTGCAAAAAATCGATTATATTGGTTCCAGTTGCAAAACCAAGCTGTGGCGCTAGCAACATATCATTGGGACCCATTTGCGTACGATGACAGTAGTGGTCACTCGATGACAAGACCTGTCCCTATTTTTTCACATGCTACTCCAGCTGACAGACCCTATTGTCACTGTGGGGGTGTTTAGTTCAACCCCTTCTTCTTTCATTTTGCAAAATGCATGTTTCTCAATATACTTTTTCTCTCTCTGTATATGTGGCCCGATGCGCACCCATTTTACAAAATGGGTGGAACTAAACACCCCCACAGTATGGTCAGCACTTAGTCCGCTGGTTGAGCTTGACCAGCATATAATTAAGGACAGGTTTGTCCAGGATCGTGGCCGTGGGACACCAAACGATAAATACCCGTGCCTACCTTGCCCTCTCCCAACACAACAGCCTATCCATAGACTGCAGACACTCCCGCACGGCACAATGGCTCTCCGGGCAAGCAGAGGCTTGGTGCTGCTGTGCATCGCCTCTCTCATCTTTGTCTCATCGTTTGCTGATGAAAGCTCCGGAGCCCATGGTACGTAAACGCCATACCCTCCCTGGATTCTCCAACACCTGAAAGAATTTTTGATACAAATTATATAGCAGATTCTGGGAGAAATATGACATCAGGAGGGGTCTCGGACGACTATCCAACATACGGTCCACCAACTTACGGCGCAGTGAATAAAATAATGGCTAGAGCGGTTTTTGTAATTTTTTTGTTGTTTATTTTCATTTCTTTTCTGAAACCAATCCTTTTGTTTCCATTACTTTAATGTTTATTAATTAGTGGGAATGTCACCTCCTGTTTGAATTATCTAAAGGACACGGCAGACAGCTGAGTTTATGTATGTGGAGTACGTAAGTAAATAAAATGATAAGTTAAGTACTCAGCATGGCGCTTGTTTTTTATACATAACCAATGAAATGAATAGATGCATGTTTCGTGATTGGTGGATCATTTAGTTATTTAGAGTCAGCTGATTATTCATCCCAAGATCCAAAGTTGATTGCTAGAGTGGAAAATTTAAAGCCGTGAAGTGATAAGAAAAGACGTTGTTCATGAGTTGCAAATTAAGTTAGTTGAGAACTATCCTGTCTAAAAAAATCCAAAAAGTCACTAGGGGGGCAAGCATGTTCTTCTTAACAAAAAAACGGAGTTATGCTAAAAAAATAAAAAATAAAAAGGGAGTTGATTTGCAAACAACCCCATGCCGATTTTTCAAATAGGCTAGACCAATTTTACCAAACAAGATAGGCCAGTTTTACGAACCGGCCAAGCCATCAATCATGGTCAAGGGCATCGAAAGATATTGAAGACCATGATAAGAACAAGAGTAAGAAGTCGAAGCTCGATTTCAAAGAACTCGTAGCTAAGTACAAAAGGAAAATAAAGCCAAACATGTTAACTGGTCAAGCAATGTTAAATCATCTATAATATCTTCTAAATATAATTCTGGAGATTGGAATTGTCAAGGAAAAGAGTTTCATTGAGCAGCATGATGTCCTCCTTCTATGTAAGAAATGCCAATTTCATAGGGTTTTAATACTACTGGTTTTAATCCTTATTCATCATCGGGGTGGAATCGTGTATGGGCCCATATTCCTTCATATTTAAGACCATATCATGTGGAGCATGCAGCTTGAAGCAAAGCAGTATGTCAGAGACAACCATATATTGAAGTGACTGTTTTGAGTGGAATAATTGGTGTAGAGTTCAAGAGAACAAAAAGATTGTGATTTGTGAAACAAATCTAATGTGTGAAAAGAAATGATTGCAAGGATATAAGTTCAAATATGCCCTCAATAATTAAAAGAAGATTAATGTAGGTTAGAATTTTGGCTCCTAATGACTGGGAGATAGAACAATCATCTGTTCATGTTCTTGATGTCAAATCTGAGCAATAAACACCCTTGAATATGGTCGCCCTAGGGTGCTCGTCAAAAAGGATAATGTTCACTGGAGACTGCCTACCCATATTGTGCGTTAAGATGTGTAAGATCAATGCAGTAAAATATCTGTTTGTCCCTAATTTAGTGTTAGGGATTAGTTTTATGGTTAGAGGATTTGCATTAATTCATGTTTTGTGTACTTTGAAGCCATATCTTCTACCAATCTTGTGCAAAGAAGATATTGAGCTTCAAAAGCTTAAAACTAAACAGAGGGATTAAATTACTCGTCAACAAGGATCCATGAAAAGGATTTTAAAAATCACTAGTGTTTTTTGATAATGGGACGCATGGCCTGTGCATGGTTGCCATTTAGAGTTTGGCACAGGGCTTCCAATTTGATTGAGATGGACCTAGGTGGATATCGGAGTTTGTCATCCATGCCATGCAAATGTACAGCGATGCGGATGGCTGGGACCGTTGAATTGCCTAGGTTGATGATCAAGGGTCCAAGTCCTATAAATATCACCTTATTCTCCTTCAACGTGTGGATGTACGGGGATGCAGATGGCCGTTGAATTGCCTAGGTTGATCATCAAGGGTCCTAGTCCTATGAATAACTTCTTATTCTCCTTCAACATACGAATGTTGCATTGGCACACAAATTAGATAGGACTCCCTATTTTGCTTCAAGATGGGGCATTTCTTTTCCCTAACAATACCTTTTCGTATTCATGTTTTTAGTGATTGAATTCGAGGACGAATTCTTTTCAAGTGGGGTAGAATGTAACACCCTGAATATGAAAGTATCATTAATCGAGCATACTTCATGAAATATTTGAATTGATGTTATGATTGGTTGTTTATAACCCAATAGAATGTGTTTTCGACCAAAATACGCTTTGAGTGTTTGAAAGCATAAAGTGTGTAAATGTTGACCAAGTGTTTTGAAGAGCGGCAAATGTTAACGTTTGGATCCATATCTTGGAATGAATATTAGTGATCATGGATGCAAAGATCTATTTTAATGCAATCTATTTGACAACTTGACATGTGAGGGGCAATCTATTTGACAACACAGATGTAGTATTCGGATTTAAGATGGTGAGGTTTTTGTGGAACCAAAGAATGAACGTATGAGCTGAATCCAAAAAATAAAGAAGAGCAGGTAACCCCTTTCTAGCCAACCATAGTGCCACCCCCGTCCCCCTCTTCAGAACCCTCTCCCGAAACGCCTCCTCCACCACTCCCTTCCTCCTCTAGACCCCCTCCATTACAGAACCAATATTTGAAAAGAAGCAACAAAACATATCAAGGAGGAAGAGAGGATCGAGGATATATATGCTAGATCGGTGTTTTCCCAAACCTCCCCTTGCCGCAGGTTCTCAAGGGGAAGTCTTGAGTAAGAGTTTAATCCATCTCTGTCCCCTATAATTAAGGGTTTTTGGAGGTTTTGGCTTTTGGGGGATTAGAGGATTAGAGGTTGGATGAGTTTTTAACTTAGTTTCTAGTTGTGGTTTCCTAGCAGATTCAGCAGTCTGTCTAGTTATGAGTTTCGGATATTTTTGGTGTGCTAAATGATTCTCAATATAGATTAGGAAGTTACGGAGGATTTAGTAAGCTCTCCAAATTGTATTTAATAGCAACTTTTGGTGGAGCAGAACTTTAGATACGGCCTGATTCTTATGACTGTGTTCATGTTTTCCCGGTACGTCCAGCAGGTATGTTCATTGGTGTTTTTCATCTAGTAAATTGCCGAATTGGATCTCCCAACTGTGGAGAAATTTGTAGGGGAATGAAAGTTCCTCATGCTGCTACCATAATTTTATAATTTTTGCTTGCATAGTCTAGGAGATAGGTTTTTTTTATATGCTGGTGCCTCGGCTGTTAGGAAGATTCACAAAGATCGTAGGTTTATAATGTCGACTATTAATCAAGGGATGTCTCCACGCTCTAACGTTACCTTTCTGAACACGCTGCAACGTTCAGTGCATGATTTCAAGTAGCCAAACTCAAATGATATATGCAGCTATACAGTTGTTGCTTATCTGTTAACAAGACGACTATTTATTGTAATAGGTCCCAACAAGTATAGCTTGAGAAACACTAAGCTCTGACCCAATTTCAGAGCTCAGAGGACAAATGGCAACACAAATGGAAGGAGAATAATACTAGAGTAACTTGATGAAGGAGGGCACCAGTAAACTGTCTTTTGACAACTTCAGTAGCCTACCTGTCGGATTATATATAGTTATCAGAAGCAAGTTTGTTTGCAGTGATTATGGTACGTATGGCAAAACAAAAAGCTACGGGAGACGAGGCAACCCTTCGGTACCTGTTGATGAAAAAAAAATCTACCGATGATCCCACCGATGGATGATGTGGTAGTAGTTCAATTTTTTGCATCCAGGTTTTTGGAAATAGTTGGGTTGGAAGATTTTTTTATTCCTCACAATAATTTTGGGCAATGTCTTCAAACTACTACCTCCGTTCTTTTTTTATATGACGTTGGTTAGTTCATTTTTGAGCTAACCAACGTCATATATGAAAAGATGGAGTAGTTTTTTTTATCTACTTTTTAGCACCCTTTATGAAACCATGCCGATTCCACCAATTAAGCAGTAGAAGCTAAGGCCAAATCGAGCAGCAATTAACATAAGCAATATCATGCTGCAAGTAGCAAAATTGGATCTGTCTGTACCTTTTTCAAAGCTATTGGATCGCATCATCATTGGAGACACCACATTGGATCTTGAAAAGCCTCCGAGAACCAGTTCAGGTATATATGCATAAACATGCAACCCAATCATTGAATGAGTCTTTTGAAAAATGATGCTTGAATGGCAAACTATCCATACTGATTTACAGCAAGGGAGCCAGTTGATGTGGTTATTGTGTATGCCTTCGACGGCACCGACTATACCCAGGCTTGGTACACGGTCGAAGATGTCTATGGGTTGATGGAAGAGAAGCTCACCCACTTCGACGACAGCTGCTTAGGCTACATCTACCTCATGTTGAGCTCTAACACATACAAGTCGGGTTTGAAATTGGTTGAATCTGCAGAGACAAAAGCAACTAGCAACACGGGAAATGGGAGGCGCACAGTTGCCTGCACAAAAAATATGGCATCTGGCCTCGACGAAGCGAATAAAATGATCAGCAACAGGGGGTACCAAAATGGCATCATCTTGTTCTTCTCTGATGGGTTGGTAAACATGGGAGACTTCTTTGATGGTACAGAGAACTTCATCTCAAAAGTTCCTGTCCACACGTTTACCGTCGGTGGGGACGCATATAACCATGTATGTATCAAATCAGAGATAATTAATTCATCAAAACATGGTTGACTTTTCGATATATCTTATATATTCCTATGTATTGTGTTTATAATAGGTTCTCCATGCTATTGCTTCAAACTCCCCGGATGGGAAGTTTCACACTGTCCCCGTCCCAGGAAGGCCGTATCTGTCTGCACCTTTTTCAAAGCTATTAGATATCATCATCATTGGAGGCACGACATTGGATCTTGAAAAGCCTCCGAGAACCAGTTCAGGTATATATGCATAAACATGCAACACTATAATTATTGTGTAGGAGTGGTAATCAAGGACGTGCATACTAAGATGCTTGAATCAGTCTTTTGAAAAAGATGCTTGAATGACAAACTATCATGCTAGAGCTATTCCAGTCAAAATCATTGCTTATTTGATTGACTTGATGTATGATTAATTATGTCTTCTGTATATTCGAGGGTCTCCAAGCTATTGCGGCAAACTCACCTGGTGGGACATTCAACCCCCTTCCAGTTCCAGAGAGACCGAAACTGTCGGCACCCTTCTCGGAACTAATTGATAGCCTCCTCAGGGGCACAAGGACGGAATGAGTTTATCAACTGTACTGGTCATATATTCTTGATACGTTTCAACATGCACGCCCTCACTCAATTCCAAACGATTTTGTTCATTTCCTATATGTTGAATTGCATAGCTGAGTGCCATCTCCCGTGTGCATGGATACACTTCTTGTTTCTTTTGTTTTTCTTGTAACCCGAATTTGCTTCAGCTCCATGTGAACGATGATATATCTCCCTTGGAATCTCTCCTGTAATGATCTCATATGACGAGCTGGTTCATATATATAGCCGAATTGATCTGAGATGGTATCAGCCGATAGTGGAGTCGTGCGCGACGTGTTGAGTGTGTAGAGATGCATGTTCTCTTATGGCTTTAGAGACGCTACTATATCGACTACGGTTGATGAAAAGAATCGACGCTCGTGGTAGCTATGGAGAGAGGGTGAATTAGGCTTTCTAAAAACTTAACCTACCACATTCTTTAATTGCACAAAATAAAACTAAGACATATTGTTTAGATATGCAATTAATTAAGTTTTCTTCTAGTGTTTGCACCCACTCAAAGGAGTTTTTCAACCTAGAGCCAACCCTATCAAGATACTACTCTAGAAAAGGTAAAGACACACAAGTTGCAAGTATGAAATACGAAAGCTTAAAGAAGGGCTAGAGAGATGCAAACTTGACGCGAAGATTTATCCCGTGGTTCGGCTAATGCCTACTCCATGTTGGAGCTCCACAAAAGATATGCTCCCGGTCGCCAATTCTTGCTTCCCAGTCAAGGTCTTGAGCTCACCACAAAGGCTCCCCAAGAATGATGATGAGGCAAAGGGGCTCATGGTGCAGTGGCAAAGGCCACTGGCTGGAGAGCTCCCACCCAGGGTTCAAGTCCTAGGTGCTGCACCTACATACCTCAGGGGCTTCCTTTGGGATATTTCTCTCAAAAAAAGAAGGATGATGAGCAAGTTACTGAGACGAGCAAGTCACTGAGACATTGCTCTCATTAACCCACATTTCTGGAGATCTTGACGCCGCCTTCACTACAGAGCTTCTCCACCAAGGAGGAGGTCTCCTCGTCCCCCGCACAATGTTGTTGATGCAACTCTATACCAAGGCGAAGGGTTGAAGACTTGACAGCGAGTCACCAAGACTCCAAGGGGCCAGCACACCAAGATTACAAGGGTTGATTCACTCTAGAACCAAGCACAAGGCTCAACACCTTTTAAACTCTCTTATTAGACATATCCTAGCGCTTTCACTCACTATGGATGATCAATTTAGCACAAATGGTGGCTTGGATATCTTGTGGTTGTGCATGAATTTCTTTTGGACTCCAACTACTTCAAATGGCCGAATGAGGATGGTATATATAGCCCAAAGGGTTGAACTAGCCGTTGTACAAAAGTTGCACGTGAATGTCATATATTCCGCCGTGCACCTTTCCCCCATCGGCGTATGTCACACCAGGTTTCAAGAATAAAATCGAATAACTATCATATGTGTGCCAGGATAAAGTTTACACACATACTCCCTCCGTCCCAAAATAAGTGTTCGTTTAGCCTTCAAATTTTGTCCCACAAAGAGTGTTCATTTAGCTTGTATTAAGGACCATATAATTAAACCAACCCCAAACTGTAAGAAAAAATGTATGGAGAAACGCATGGAGCCAATCAAATGCTTGATTGATGCTATTTTTCTTGTTCCAATGCAGGTGCATTTATTAACAGCGCAGTTTTCAATCACGCCTACCATGAGTAATAAGGGGTAACATAATGTGACAGAACAGCCCTACTTAAACTGACTCTGGTGTGATCTGTAGTGTGAAACACTAACATGTCACACACCTGGGTCAGCATAAGTCCAGGGTTCCATCGAGTCTTCACTATCAGCTGTTCTCATCACCAATACTCAGGATCCCAACACCAGAGGAAGCATCATAGATATTGCACAGGTAAAATATACAACACAGACAGGTAAGATTTATACAAACCAGAGTAGCTCCATTTAAAGTTATTACACACAGGTTCTAGGTTCAGCAACAGTTTAACAAGGTAATTAAATACTAATATCAGACCATGTCGTGCCCTGACATGTCTGGATCCACGGACCTCCTTGGCGCCAGCAACAGCCTACTCCTCAAGCTCAACTGCAACAAGGGGTCAAAGAACCTTGAGTACAAAGGTACTCAGCGAGACCTACCCGACAGACTATACTAAAGGGATCACAAGGGCATGCAAAGCTGTGAAGTTTAACAGAAATAAACCGACTAGCAAGCCTAGCTTAATTAGTTACTAATCTAATTACCAAATTTTAGATTGACAAGATAAAACCCTGTTTAGCTAGGTGAACCAACCACTACTGCCAAACAGTAGGAATAATAAGGCATAAGAGCTGAACAGTACATAAACATGCAATAAAATATCTGGCAGGATCAAGCATGTATCAAAACCATGACACTCGGCGATTCGAATCGATTTCAAACACTGCAGGGGTAAACCTGGAATACACGCCGCGTGCGCGCCCCCGGTAGGCCACAAGAAGCTACCTTTTCCGCTGCGGCCACCATTGCCTGAACTGTGCCCACATAGCCTGGGGTCGCATCCCCATTCCCTACACATTGCCCAGGCAAAGGCATGTGGGTTACTGACTACGACCCCACCAACATTCCTCGCCAGACACGGTGAGTCACAGTTCAACCGATAGTACCACAGAAGTACATCAGTTTCCCGGCTCCCTATACCGGTATGTGCCTAGTACGTTCAAAGCTTGACCACAGGCAGACCACATCAACTCCTATTCTTATCCAATGGGCAGGACCAACTCAAACTACCCAATTCTCCAACACATTACTTAATCAACAACCATCTGTCCTGCCCAACACTTTCAAAGACTTACTAACAGGTTTAGCTCTCTAAGCCAACTTTACCTAGTGGCAGGTGATTGGGATAACACCTGATTTACTACTATTGTGAGCAGATCTAAGCAACTCTACTCTATCTTTTTGAAAAAGTGGCTGAGATGCTCTAAACAAGAATGGATAATGCATCAAAATAGGATTCACTCTATCCTACTCTAATGCACAATCATGGGCTCAATCATAATGACAGTAATCTTGCCTGGCTCACAGATCTCCGGCTCTGCAGCAACAGGGCTTCTGGGGCTTGCGGAACGGCTTCGGTCTCCGCCTCGAACACCACCTCGTCCCCCTCCTGGACGTCGTCGGGGACCTCCACCAACTCCGGCTGCAAAGGGTCCTGGTCTACACGAGATGATACAAAACATGGGATAATTAAATTAGAGATCCTTATTCCAACCTAAACTTGATAAAACACCTAAATAGCACAAAAGTGTTAATTAATGTATTTCAAGGATTATAATAAAGGAATAACTAATTAAAAACCTATTTTCTAATTAAACAAACCCTTACACTCCATCCTAAAATCAAGGATAATAATTATTAAAGCATCTAATATATTAAACTATACTCTAAATGCATAAAGGAAAATGCAACTATTGCAATAAAATTTATTTCATTAATTTTAGAGGTTCCTACAAAAAGATATGCATTTCTAAATATTATTCCTAATTGAAATGCATTTCTAAAAACATTAAAAACCTAAGTAAACCTAAAACTCCCAGATTTTGCAGAAAACCCCCTGGCTTTTCCTTTAATTAAACCCGCAGCCTCTTCTTCTCCTTTAATGGGCCGGCCCGGTCCGGCCCATCCTCCCCTTTTCTCTTTCTTCCTTTTTCCTTTTCCCTTATTTCTCAGTCGGCCCAACTGGCCCGGCCCACCAGCCCAGCAACGCTCGGCGGCAGCCGGCCCAGCACCGCTCGTCTCCTTCCCCTTTCTCGAGCAGACACGTGCCCACGCCCGAGCCTGACTGGCTCCGGTGGCCCTGACCGGCGACGGCGACGCCCGCCGCGCGACTCCGGATCCCTCAAACTCCCGCGCCTGCACGCACTCGACTCCCTCGAACCCACTCCCCAAGCCAAGCCTCCAGAACCGAGACCCGCAGGAGCAGAACAGCGACAACGGCGGCAGCATCCTCCGAACCCGGCGGCGAAACGCCGAACAGGCTCAGGGGTCAAAGCCCTAGGGTAACGAATGGCACGAGGAGCATCTACAAAACCCTGAACACACGGTGCCCCTACTCCTAAAGGCCCTAAGGGACAGCACAGCCAAACCACGGCGGCGGCATGCCGGGCGGCGCTCTGCGGCGGCATAGCGGCGTTCCGGTCGCGCCGACCACTAACCAGGGCAACAAATACCACCGCGAGCAACACGGGAACACTAGGAGCACGATTAAACCATTGGACGGCCACAAGGATGACGGGAAGGGCGTTCTCACCGCGGGCTCGTGGATGGCGGCGGTGACACAGTGAAGGTCCACGGCGGCACGATGGTTGAGGGCGAGGAAACCAAACGCGGATGGGCTGGAGTGCTAGGGGCTGCTCTAGGACGCTTATGTGCGAGGGGATTGAACTGGACAGCAACGGCGGTGGTGAAAACCACGGCGACGGTGGTGAGCTTCGGTGACAAGCGAAGCACAGGACAGAACAGCTTGGTCGGCTCTTTTCTCTCCAAATCGCGCGGTCGGCTCTTTTCATGTGCTAACCAAAAGAGCTCCCAAAGCGAAACTTGTAGAGGGCACATCCATCTCCAACTTCTCTTATATGATCTTGCTCCAACTCTCAGCCGAAATGGAAATCCAGAGCCCTAAATATCGGCCTAGCAACTGGATTATAACTGAACTCAAGTTTTGACTCTGAAATCCATCCAAACCAGCTGAGTAAATCACCCCTTTTCTTCAAATTTCATATCTAAACTCTTGAAACTCAAAATATGAAAGTTGTAGCCCAAACATCAGGCTACATTTCTCCTAATATGACTTTGGTCTAAATCTCAACAGATTTTGAGATAAGGTTCACTGAAGATCGGCCCCAAAACTGTCTTCTGCTGAAACTCGTGGAAATTAGCAGATTCACGCCCGTTTTTCTCCATCTTTTGAATGTAAACATTCAAATCTCCAAATACAAAAGTTGTAGCCTATATATAGACCTTCATTTTCTCTAATATGGCCTTGAGCTGGATCGGCCTGGATCTTAAGTTATACTGCCCTAAATCTGGTCCCATTCAACTGTCCATTTTCAGAAAAAGTTCAGCTAAGTCCCATTTAACCCAGCCACCATCAAGCCACTTTTTCTCCATTTTTCACATGTAAACTTTAAAAACTCCAAATGTAACTTTTGTTGCCGATTCATTGATCTTCAATGTCTCTTATACTCTTGTTTGCTAATTTTGTTTAGTTTGGAAACTACAAGGCCTTTACTTTGATCCAAAATTTCAAACTCAAACTTTCCCTCCAAAAGCCCATTTTCTCCCTTTTTGGATTTAGCTTCCCTAATCAACAATTAAGCCTTAATTACTTTACAGGATCATCCAAATATTGCTTAGAGGTCTTGATTAACACAGGAGTGTTACACATGATCATTTTCTATGACTACTAATTTATCTGAAAATTTCTAAACGAACACTTATTTTGAGACGGAGGGAGTACGAGACTTCATCAGTGAATCGAAAGACAATGCATAATCGAAAATAGTATTAAATAACATGGTTATATTCACGTAAGACACATGTCTTTATCGAAGCGAATAACTAGTAACGGATCTCCAACACTTCACCCTAGGGAGCTGATTGGGGGAACACGCACGCCTAGGGATCTCCAAAGTCTTCACAATAATCCACAAAGTTAACCTAATTTAAATGATTTAAGCAAGGGTGAGTACACTTATGGTTGGTATTCAGCAAGTGTAGGCAAAAGCAAATGACATGCAAGGCTTAACAAGAAATAGCGGGCTATTTAATTTAGCTTAAGCACTTTAGTTGGTCATATTTTATTTAGAAGTATAATTAATAAGGGTAAGTATATATCAAACCAATTAAGCATAAATATATACCATAAACCGTAACCATATCCAAAATGGATGAATAATCCAGTTTAATTCATCTTGAACCAGGTTGGCTGTTGAGAGATGGAAACAATGAGTGCACACTAAGCACTTTAGTTGGTCATATTTTATTTAGAAGTATAATTACTAAGTATAAATATATATCAATCCAATTAAGCATAAATATATACCATAAACCGTAACCATATCAAAATGGATGAACAATCCAGTTTAATTCATCTTGAACCACGTTGGCTGTTGAGAGATGGAAACAATGAGTGCACACTGACGTCACACGCCTCTTTGTTGTGGCCGTACGTCCCTCGCACCCTCCCATCCCAGTCTAGAGCCAACGCCTCCTCTGACTATTTGACCGTGTTTTTTTTTACCGCCGTGTGCTACAGTAGCTCGATGCCTCGGATGGCCAAGCATTCTTTTTTTTTTCAAGCCTGAGCATCTCCAACGGTTCCTTTTCCCCTTTTTTTTTTTTTGCATAGAGGAATCCCCTTTCACCAATTAAAGATATTGGAGAGAGGAGTTACAGCAGATCATTTTTCCTTTTTCCCTTTCCATCTCATGTGTCATGTTGGTCCCACCTGTCAATGTCTTCTTTCCTTTTTCCTCTTCCTCTTTTCCTCTCCACTGCCTCCAAGAACAGTGGCCATGGATGGCCATGGTCGGGCGCAAGTGACGTGGCCCTGTGGTCAAGAGCGTGGCCTCGCCGGCGGGCAGCGGGCGCACGTGGCCCCGCGGCGAGCAGCCCCTGCACTGGCGTGTGGGCGCGGCCCCGCGGCGAGTGGCCCTGTGCCAGCGTGTGGGCCTGGCCCGGCGGGCGGGCGCGTGTGGCCCTGCGGCGAGCAGCCACTGCGCCGGCGTCTTGGCGCGGCCCCGCGGCGAGCAGCCGCTGCGCCGGCGTGTGGGCACGGTCCCGAGAGCGGCGCATGCTGGTTCGGCAGCGACGGGAGAAGATCCAATGGCCAGGAGACGCGCGTGGCAGCGGGACCGTGCGGCTGGAGAAGAAAGGAAAGAAAGGGGAAAGAAAGGGGAGAGGGGTTGAATCCCCTTTCTAAAGGGGAGAGGAGAGGGGATAAAGTGGATTGAGAAAAAATAAAGGGAAAGAGGATTGTGAAAGGGGATCTATTGGAGAAGGAATTTTGCCCCTCAATCCCCTTTAACCAGAAATAAAAGAAAAGGGGGTTGGTTTTCTCAATCTGTTGGAGATGCTACAAGAGTTTACATATTTGTTGCGGATCCCTGTCTTCTCCCTTGCTGCGGACCTGCGGTCGTCCTAGGCCGTTTTCCATCGGCGGTGCTCCACTGATGTCGGCTGATCGTGGTGATTACCTGCCCAGTCCCCATGCTCGCCGCAACTCGGCCGCGTCTAGATCGGTGGTCGTCTGCGCCAATGTTAGTTGCCTAGAATCGCCTCACTGGAACGTGCTCGTGTGCCGTAAAGTCTCTCTGTTGTTCGCCTGGCCGTTGCTTCTTGCTGCCCAGATCTAGGTCGTGACGATCGACGCTAGCTGGTTGGGACCGCAAGGCCAGTTCCTGGCTGACCCACGAATGAGCTTCCTCTTTGCTAGCCAGTAAATTGCTGCTGCAGGTAGAAACCAAATTGGTGCAGGCTCATGGTTGGAGTTGGAATAGTTTGAGGTGATAACAGGCAGTCAATAGTGGTACACTTTCTGGTATTTTCTCATCTCTACTGCCAACTATGACGTCTCCATGCATGCATCTTCTGCTTCATAACTTGTTGTCCATGTATTTCAAGCTTTCAACTCCTTTTATGCATTGGCTCTAGAAAAATAATCCTCCTACCACCTTTCGTGTACCGTCGTGATCCAAAATAAGTTGTTAAACATCTCTGGCAGCGTCTCCTTTGCAAATCCGGCAACAATCAGCTCAGTTCATGCAGCGACTCTGGGACTCATCCGAAACGAGTTTATCAATATGTGCAAACAATGTTGACGAATCAGAAATTCATCTGCACAGGCCCGCCCCATGCAGCATTGATGACATTCTTTTCAACCTTATCACTTATTATATCTTTTCTGTTTTGTGTTTTTCTAGGGTATTGGCACGCACGTGCGTCTATTGCTAGTCAATAAAAATGGTAATTAAGCCAAATCAATAATACATCAAAGACGTGGTATAATCAGGTTTCTGTGGACCCAGACACAAAGTGCTATAATCCTCTGCTTGCAGAGGAGGGAGGCGACGACCCTCCTCATCCGCGTTTGCCTGCTCCGATTCGAGGGAAGGCCTGCGATTGGGGTGTCTGGAATCAGCTACTAGTACTACTACACTGCGATCTACACTGCGATCTAAGACTATCTCCAACAATACGACGCAAATCCGAGGTCACGCACATGCGCTGGGTCACGAACCCAAAAACCAGAGGTCTCCAACAACGCCACCCAACCAACGCACCTCCGGCCGCCGGCCCCTCCTCCCGCTGCTGCCCCCGGCGGCGGAGCTCCCTGCGCGCGATTTGGATGCCGCAAAACCGTCTCCTCCCCACAAACGCGAGTACACGACGACGCAGCCCGACGCGCACCAGACATGGCCGCCCCCCGCCCCCTCGCCGCCGCCCTTCTCCTCGCGGCCCGGCGCGTCGCTATCGCAGCACCACCGCGGCCGCCGGCGCCACTCCAAGAAGCACAGGCCCCCGCCCGCGCAGCCGCCCCCGGGCGCTCCCGCCGGAGCTCGTCCACCGGGCGCTCGTGGCCGCTCCGCAAGGCCGCGGCGTTGCACGCGTACGGCCGGTGCGTCAAGCACGGCCCTGTGGCAGGAGCCGCCGCCGCCGCCGCCTCATGCGGATGCGGGGGCGGGCGGCACGAGGCGGAGAGGCAGCGCCCGCTGGGGCTGTTCCGGCGGCAAGATCCCGGTCGTCGTCTACTTCCACGGCCATTGGGAGCCCATCCGCCGGTGGTGTGCGCCCGTGAGGTGGGAGACGAGCTCCGCGCCCCGCCGCGGTCCCGGCACGCCGCGCCGGCCGCTCCGCGTCGCAGGCCCGCCTCGCCGTCGAGGGAGAGGAAGGAAACGCCATCGCCATGGGGGGAGGAGTGATGCGCACCACCGCGAAGGTCGGCATCGCGGGGGACACCGCGGCGGCGACGGCCAAGGGCGGCCGGTTCCGCCATGCCGCGCCGGCCTTCGCCGGTCCTTCTCCAGCTCGCTCGAGACGGCACCAGAGATTTGGGTACGTAGAGAGAGCGGACGCTTATTTGCGTTCCCTCACTCATTGTACGCAAAATGCCTATTCCGATTGGGCACTACTCTTTCTCACCTAAAAATACTGTGCCAACGTTTATTTGGGGTTAGGTCACGGTATGCGTCTCTCGTTGGAGACAGTCTAAAGGCAAGAATTAAGTCTAGCAGCGAAGCGCCACCCAACCAACCCATCTCGTCGGCGACGTGGGGTAGCAAAAGCTTCCGGTCGGCTTGCTCGTCACCGTGTCGGGGAGAGGAGGAAGGCCAGCAGAGGATCCGAGGCTATAGGTGGTGGGGCCGGTGAGTGGCGGCGCCGGGGTTGGGGAAGAGCAGCAACCGTGGGCCGTGGCCTATGGCTAGGGGTTTTCTCAGCCATTGGACCCACATATCAGGACAGGAAGTTGCAATTGGGCTGGCTCTGGTCCATGCCAAGTTTGGGCCTCGAACATACTGTACTGCTCGCGTGTCGTCTGATTTGTTTTGGTTCAAAGCAAGGTAAAAGAATTTAGTTTCTTGCATAAAATAAAATTTAATCATTTGAATTGGCTGCAAAGCTGAATATGAAGATGGCACTGGCAGGATCAGCAACAATTTCCATGTCACGACGAGTCAACCCCGACGTACGTTCCCTAGCTACGAAAATTCATGTTTCAAACCGTGGAGAACAGAAATCACTAGCGTCAATATACTTCTAGTATGTAGAAATTGCAAGAAACGTCACATTGTCACATTTAAGTTTTTCAGTTTGCAATACAGCAAGTGCATTGCTACGACTGAACACAGGCCATCGTCAGCCGTCAAGTTTACAAGCGAAACAATTTAGTCTGATCAAGCACAGATAGCCAAACATCCTTCGGCGAATCAAAATGAACTGTCTGCACTAATCAACTGGAAAGAGTGAACACTCCACACTAAAGCAGGCCACAGTTTCACTATACTATAACTTCTTCATCTTGGCACACCTATTTGGCACCTCCTGGTCCCTGCGAAGCAAATAGATTCATTGATCAAACAGAAAAAACTTAAAAATGTATTGACCAATCAATTAAAACATGGCCACATGGTGCCAATTCCCCTGCTCCATCCCAAAGATCACTCAAGTTGAAATATATCATCAGTCTACTTGTTGTCAGCCTACCAAGGAGTTTTTCTCAACAATGGAAAGGAAACAAAACGAACTGGAAGGTAAATTTGTAGTTTTGAAACCGGTACCGACTCACTCAACCTGTATAGTTGATATGGTATATGTTTTTTACATGACACCGACTTATGCTTGCATCGGAATTCAGAAGTGAATATTGAGCTGTCAAAGTTATCCCTGGCATGGTGTACTCTATATTTTGGCACACAGGACACATAGGGAGTACTGACAAGTTTCTACTTAAAGGGGACATTCTCAGCAATTGGACGAATGATTAATGAGTTGAAATGTCAAACATCATACACTCCAAATTGTAGGCACCATGGATGTGAGATCAGGGTCTTTGAAGCTAATCGCTTGATGTTAATATGTTATCACACAGGTTACATGTAATGAATGTTCGACAGAAAATAAAGTAATAACCAGCTACCTAAGACATGCTAGCAACTTCTTTAAAACCATTGTCCTTCACAGTAAAATAAATTGCCACTATCAAGATAAGAAACAATATTAATCAAGGAAATGCTCTTCTTGTTCTGTGCCAACCGAAACATATCTATTGGCAAGAACAATGAAGGCACTTATAAAACAAGAAATATTTACTAAGAGCACCAATATAAGTAACTGTGAAAACAACTAAACTGCAAGCATGCACAAATTTAAGGTTGAGCATCTGGAATCTGAAATATGTTACCTACTTGACATCAATTACTTAGAGAAAACGCAAATGGTTTGCATATGAGTACATGACAGACGACAAAGGACTTAATTAGGTCATGATTTTAATTGAGTTCCAATTTATTGAGAACAATGAACTGATGAACTGTTTTGTTTTGGTGTTGATCATCATCTTACATCCGAATGCAGTGCTTTTGGAGCATACTATATATTACAAATTTACAACTAGGAAGATGAAAAGCACAAGACATAGCATAAGATAGGTAAGCGATACTTGCTAAACCAACACAGAATTTTACCGGATCTAGCAGGGAAATCAGCTCATGCATTGTACAACATTTCAGATCTACCATCTCCACCATCAATGCCCCAGCCTGCAATATGAAATGTACAATGAAACCATGAAGCCAAAGTTTCCCAACCCATCAGCTAAAGCAAGATATATGTAGATCAACCTACTATTATACAGTTTTGCAAATTGAACAAATTTCTAGCTTTTAATCCAATGTTTTAAAATAGAACAAAATCTACTGCCACGGTAAAATTAGTCAGAAAAAATATTATCATTTCCTACTTACCTATTAATGAAACATGTTAACAGCCAGCTTCAGACATCTAAATGTGCTAACTGTGCTACTCAATTCACATATAGACTGTTCAACTTGGCAACGTATCCTATGAGAACTCAATTCCTGTGAGAACTATGAGAACTCAAATCTGGGCCACATGATCTTGATCCAAGGGGAAGGTGGGATGAGGGATTTACAAAAGTATGATTAAGGGGGTGGTGATTTTGCAAATCCCCCCTCCCACCTCTCCCTACGCGCTCCCCTTGGATCAAGATCATATGGCCCAGATTTGAGTTCTCATAGTTCTCACAGGAATTGAGTTCTCATAGGATACGTTGCCGTTCAACTTTGCTTTTAAGTTTGAGCATTGCCAATTTCCTAATGGTAGGAAGCTCAAGCTGAAGAAACAGTACAAGAAAGCAACATGGAATATTTTATACACGCATCAGTAGCCAGGCAATGACAACAATCTGCTAGCTTTAATAATATTCCACATAAATTAGAAAAGGTGCAATGCTATGAGTTCACCAACCAGATAAAGAAAAAAAACATTAACAATGCATGATAAATAGCTATTTCTGGTCAACCTTAGTTAAGAAATGAACAATATTTCAGCTAGGACATACCGTAAATGAATGAATTTGGCTACTACTGCAATGTGGAGAGGGGAGAGAACTATTACCAGCAGTACAGAAACTTGCGTAGGGATAATAGCTGCGGGCCCAGTCGTCTTTGGGGAGGGTAGTGACCTTCATTGACTCAAGTTGGATCATGAAGACACCAATACTCGTCCAGAGAAAAATTACATTGTCATCCTCATCAAACCCCACTATTGTTGTGGGCCGTGTCTCCATGGATGGTCTAAGTGAAATGAGCTTGTCCAGTTCAATAGTTTTCTGCAACACCCATCTACCAATACGATCCGAAACAGCAGTCCGACCCCACAACTGGATTCTCTGTTTTGACAACATTGCAATTCCAAGTCCTCCATCAACTGTCCGCAAGGCATCAATGCGGGAATCATCTGTAACATGGATGTCCTCTGGCATCTGGATTACATCTAGACTCTGCTTATCTGTATCAAACTGAAGGACACCACCACCTCTATAATGAAGCAACCAGCAAATTGTGTTTCCAACCATGACGCTAGGGTGAGCCAAAGAAGTAGACGATGGGACCACAGTTGAGATGATATTGCCCCATTTTCCAGACTCTGAATCGTAAAGGCACGCCCAAGCACGCTCGTACAGTGCATTGCTGAAAACCATGGCCACTTTAAAGGCGCCTGAGCAGCAGTTCATCATCACCGCACCATTGTACAAGTCGCACTTGATGTGGCGGTGCCGATTGTCCATCTTCATCTCTGGTGGTAAAGCTATGGAGAGCCGGCGGCCAGTGAAGGGGTTCCACACCACAGCCTCGAGCTTCGTCCGGTTGAAGAGGAGGGCAAGGCCGTGGCGACATTCGCGGAAGGACAAACCTTCGCCGGGGTTATGCGGGAAGGAGAAGCGCGCGGGTGGGATGCGGTCGGGGGTGGCCAGCATGGGGTTGAAGACGGGTATGAGCCCATTCTTGTGGTCGAAGTCCATGAAGAAGAAGCCAAGCATTGGAGGTTTCCGATGGTGGGCGCGGAAGCGGCGGAGGAATTGGGGGTCGGAGAGGAGACGTCGCCAGCGCTTGCAGACGAGGGAGGCGCGGGGGAGGGACGACGGGAGCGGCGGGAGGCGGAGCAGGATCTCCAGGAGGAGGTCTTCGTTGTCCGGCAGGAACGCCGGCGCCGGCAGGCCGCGGAGGCGCTCGCCCATCCGGTCGGCGGATGCGGGTGCCTGCTCCGATTCGAGGAAAGACCTGCGGCGGGACGGCTGGTATTAGCTACAAGCACGTTGCGCATCCACAAGCAAAATATACCGGTGAAACTTAGCATTGGAGGAACACCCACTCGTCGCCGGCGTTGGAGCGGAGGAAGTCGGCGGCGGCGGCGAGGTGCGGGCCAGCTAGGTCTCGCTTCACTGCCCTGTCCCCTGTGGCGTTGGGAGGGGCCAACGAATTTTTTTTATTTTTTAATCCTTTTTAAACTGAAATTTAAAAAAAACCCACCCGAACTGTAATTTCAAGAAATAACCCTTTTGGTCGCGCCACAAGCCGTGGCGCGACTGAAGAGGCAGTCGCGCCAGAGCATGTGGCGCGACTGGGCTGCCACGTCGGCCGTCCCGGCCGCGGGCGGCCAGCTCGGCTGCTGATGTGGCCAGACGAGTCGCGCCACATGCCGGCTGCTGAGTCGCGCCAAAGGCCGTGGCGCGACTCGCCTGTATACAGCCGGGCGCCCGAGCCCTTTCTTCTTCCTTCTCCCTTTCTTTCTTTCTTCCCCAAACCCTAGCCCGAGCTCCTCCATGGCCGCCGCCGCCTCCACCTCCTAGATCGGCCATTCCCACCACGGATTTTAGGGGGAAAAGTGGGGAAAAGACTCCTGGAAGGTAACTCCTCCACTTTGACCATGTACATTTTGCGGATTTGGTTGATTTCTTTAGTTTTGGATGAGGTTAGGTTTAGCTAGGGTTTGACTTGATTTGATGGATTGAGCACGGATTTGAGATGGTTTAGTTGTACTAAGTGGTGGATTTGGTTGTTGGTAACGCCTGTCTATCGTATAGATTTTCTTGCATGTGATGATTTCGTTGACATAACCATGTGTAGATGTGGATGATATTAGTAAAGAACTAAGTTAGTTTAACTTGGTTTTTTGGACTTTCTATTAATGTACCTTGCTATGGAAATATAGAAGTTGATGTCATGCTTATGTGTATATATTGAAGTTCATGGTTATTTGTATATGGAAATGCGAAATATATGAAGTATATATGTGAATTTTGTTTGATATATGGCAAATGTGTATATGAAAATGTGAAATATGTGAAGTATATATGTGAAGTTCATGGTTATGTGTATATATTCAAGTTCATGGTTATGTGTATAAGGAAATGTGAATTATGTGAAGTATATATGTGAATTTTGTTTGATGGCAATGTGAAATCTTTTATGAGTTGAGATGGCAATGTTTATGACGTGAGATGGCAATGTGAAATCTTGTAGCGTTTGTATGTGAAGCAATGTTCTTATTCACCACATGAAATTCATTTTCGTTTATGTGATGAAGGTCAAAATGGCGCGGCACGCACAATATCCATTGCTTGAGATGGCGTACGACGAGCGACACCGCGGGAGGATACTTGAGGAGCGTATTGAGCTTAGTTTGTGACTTTGTATCGAGTTAATGAATTTGGTGGGTGGATGTAGTCCAACATAGGGTTTGATGATTTGTTTGCAGGTTTTGAATCCTCTACGTATCCGCACCCACAATCCTCTGGCGTGGGATGATAGGTACGCCCCATACCTTTGGCAAGCTGGCTTTCTTCCATTGGCGATGCTTGTGAAGGGTGGATTGCCGAAGATGGACAATGCGGCTCTTACCGCGCTAGTGGACCGATGGAGGCCTGAGACACACACATTCCACCTCCCTTGTGGTGAGATGACGGTGACACTTCAAGATGTTGCCATGCTTTTTGGTCTTCGCATAGACGGTCAAGCGGTCACTGGGACAATTGATCCTGCTGGTTGGCGAGATCGGGTGGAGGTCTTGTTTGGTGTTCGTCCTGCAGATCCACCGGACGATCGAAAGGATAGGAAGACTACAGGAGTCAGCTCGGCTTGGTTGGTGCAGCACTTTGGTACGCCCCCTCCTGCTGATGTTGCGGCTGGTGTTGTTGCTCGATATGCTAGGGCATGGCTATGGCACTTGGTGGCTGGGTTTTTATTTCCGGACTCGAGTGGGAACACCATTTCTTGGATGTGGGTAGACATTATTGGGCAAGCTTGGGAGAACATCGCCACCTATAGTTGGGGTAGTGCAGTTCTTGCATGACTCTATCGCCAGATGTGTGATGCTTGCTGCCGCAAGGGTGCTAGTGCTAACATGGGGGGTTGTGCTTATCTTTTGCAACTGTGGATGTGGGAGCGGCTTCCGGTTGGTCGGCCGGAGCGGTATACACATGGGGTAAGATAATATCTTTTGCTTCATTAAGTATATGATATGAGATATTATTAATTTGACATTATATTTGTCTTGTTGAAGCAATTACCAACTTATGGTGAAGAGCCTTTGGCCACTGTCGGTTATCTATGGCACAATATTCTCAATGTACATGGAAACCCGGCGAGACGTTACACTGACTACAGCAACGCTCTGGACTGCCTCACTCCTGCACATGTAAGTTGTCTTTAGCACGTTCTTTGGTATTGAGGTTTATTTTCGTTGTCTGTTCTATTGTAATGGTTTTGGCATTGTTGGAAATTTATTTGATTCATGAAACCTAGGTGAATTGGCGCCCTTATGATCGAGATGAGGTGCAAGCCATGGAGCTTAGTCCATATTGCATGATGAATCAAGATTATTGGCGCTCGGTTTGTCCCCTCATTTGCTTCTACATTGTCGAGTACCATATTCCAAGTAGAGTGATGAGGCAGTTTAGCTATCTTCAACCTTACCCTCCAGAGTACATAAACACTAATCAAGAGCTTCATCGGTATGTTGTATGTTTGTTCAGTTTATATTCTTGGAATCATGATATGTTATATACTTGTATTTGATAAAGAATGTGTCTTGAATGTAGTATTGACCGTCGACGCGAGAGGGGTAGAAAAGATTGGGGCATGAAGCACCAAGGATTCATTAACGCTTTGGATAGTCGTGGAGCCAACATTGTCATAGGAGGTCCACTTCACCATGACCCCCCTTTTGAAAATTATTTGCAATGGTTGAGAGCGAACACAAGGCTTAAACTTAAGGTGGCTATGGATGCCGGTCCTGTCGAGGACCTACCTTCAGACCCAGAAGATGTGTTTGACCAGTATGACGAGATGACAAGGCAGGCCACGCAGACACAGCGGGGACCGGTGGAAGACTACATTGTAAGTTTGGTTTAATTGTTTGCTTATGTCATTAATGTAATTTGGTTTTGGCTACATTGTAAGTTTGGTTGAATTGTGATTAAATGGTTGAATTTTCACATGGCAATGATAGGGACAACAACTTGGTCGTTTTGCTAACGAGTCTCTCGTTGCATTGGGTGTGCCAATTGGGCATCCAGAAGAGGCGAGCAAGCTACGGGCCTTCATACAGGTTAGATGGTAAAGTGCTTTTATCTCTGATTTGGAGCCTACAAATTTAACTTTATTGTGATTTTAGAGATTCCATCGTGGGTGTCGAAAAATGGCCCGCAAGTTGAATTGCATGGCCCCACGAGAACAAGAAGCGGCTGGTGGTCCCTCAAGTTCTGGTACACGTTCAGCTCCATCCACTAGGGGTACTAGGGCCACCTCCACGAGTACAGGTGCGGGCCTAGTTTCAAACTAGTACTGTTTGTGCATTTTTGGTTTTCATCATTGGTTTTGATACAAAATGTATATTTGTTCATGCAGGGACTCTCACCATTCCCGGCCCTAGTAGGGATGTTGACCCGGAGGAGGAGGAGGAGGAGGAGGAGGAGGAAAATAGCTCGAACTCAGAAGATGATGATCCTTCGTATGGTCAAGAAGAGATTGGTTCCTCACAGTTGCCTGATGCGCCATTTGATCCATCACAGGGCAGTCAGAGGCCTAGGAGGCGGGCACGACGGGATCACACAGATGTTGGGACCCCTAATGTGTTGCCTACCAATCCAGGACGCCAGCGTCGCAAGAAGAAGCCCTACACACCCAACCCCTCACGCCGCAAGTAGAGTTACTCAAGTAAGATTATGTGATGGATATGTTTAGTGATGGACTCGTTATGTGATGGACTTGGGTCATGTGAAAACCTTTGTGATGGACTTATGTTTAGTGATGGACTTGTTATGTGATGGACTTGGGTCAAGTCAAAACCTTTGTGATGGAATTGTTATGTTATGTGATGGACTTGGGTCATGTGGAAACCTTTTTGATGGAAGTGAAGCATGGTGGATATTACTAAATTGCTGAGGGCTAACTTGGCATGTGGATATACTTGCGATGTATGGTTTTTCTGAGATATAAAATGGTTACAAGGGATTATAGATTAAGGATCTAATACATAGGCACCATAATTCGAGTTTGGTACAGTTGAAATATTTTTATAAAGTTGATGCTGTGCCTGTGGCTGGTGGTCCTTCATGTGATTAGATTGTTTGGTTAGACGGTAGATAATAATTGGTTATGGCAATTGGCAAATAACTAAGAGAATCACCTGACAAATACAATGCTAGCTGTTAAGTGGTATATTCTCCATTAATATAAACCTGCTGCCGCCGGTTTCCAAAAAAAAAGGGCTGCCAAAATGGTGACTAGTAATAAAGTTGGGAACCATCAGAATCATATCTATGCTGTGTTGTCCCAATTGCTTGGGCACAATAAATTTCACACTGAAATATTGGGCTTCCATTGCAAAGCACTACAATATCTTGCTAACTGCTGATTGTGTACCATGGCACTGAGCAATAATGGGAAGCTGGTGCCTCTGCTGACCGAGGCTGGAGCGATCGCCAGTTCTACCATCGAGAATGGAAGTGAAGCACTGCTACTGCATTAGTTCAGTCGCGCCATGAAGCGAGGCGCGACTAAAGCATCAGTCGCGCCATGGATCGAGGCGCGACTACCGCATCAGTCGCGCCATGGTACGTGGCGCGACTCATTTGGTCCTAAATGGCCTACCTGGGTCCTGAGTCGGCCACCTTATTGGCGCGACTACCGCATCAGTCGCGCCATGAAGCGAGGCGCGACTAAAGCATAAGTCGCGCCATGTATCGAGGCGCGACTAAAGCATCAGTCGCGCCATGGATCGAGGCGCGACTACCGCATCAGTCGCGCCATGGTACGTGGCGCGACTCATTTGGTCCTAAATGGCCTACCTGGGTCCTGAGTCGGCCACCTTATTGGCGCGACTACCGCATCAGTCGCGCCATGGAGCGAGGCACGACTAAGTCGCGCCATGGATCGAGGCGCGACTACCGCATCAGTCGCGCCGCCTGGATTTTCAACAGCTTGTGTGTCCATCCTAATATCTGAAAGGATCAAAGTTCAGCAGACTTTCCTAATATCTGAAAGGATCAAAGTTCAGCAGACTTAACATGCTGATGTGCAAAGTAAGTAAAAACTGACAAACTTGTAACATAAACAGAATCTGGTTTCAATACTTACTTCTGGAAAACTAAGTTCCATAGAGAAAATATACTTTTTAGAGTTAAGTGAGAGGAAAATATACTTAGAGAAGAGGAGGCTTGTTCCTTAAGCCTTGCATTCATGAATTGGCTTGGCATATGGATAACATTTCAGAGTAGTGCAAAATTAATGCATATTCCTTCCAAAGAACTAAGCCGTTACAATCACACACAGAGCATGGAGCACCATCCCAAGCCTCAATTATGAGCAAAAACATCATAGGCTACAAGACACCAGTGTCTTGAACTCCCCGATCTCTTCATGTAATAATGTGTGCAACTTTTACCCACGAAAATCAAGTAACATAGAAGAGAACACAAGATTGGTTTAAACATGACACAGACAAAGTTCAAAGTCTGCCAAGTTTGAAACAACACATACAGAGTCCAACAAAAGGAAAAAGGACATAAACATAGTTCATGACAAAGATATGGGAATTCATACACTTCCAGCATCAGGCCTAATCCGACTGACATCCAGGGAACACCTCATCGTCGCCCCAATCCTCCTTGTCCTCATCATCTGAGCAAATGACGACCTCTCCTTTGCCCTTGGAGTCTCCTTTGCCTTGCCTTGACTTTGGGTTGGGCAAATCTGACACTAGAGCCCTCATAGCCTCCAGCTGTGCCTCTTCTGCCCTCTGCCTCTTCATGTTCTCTGCCTCTATAGTCGGCGGCGTCAGACTTTCAAGAATATCAGCATCTGACCTCCTCCTAGAATTGTTCAGCCACACAGGCTTGTTCTTCTTCTTTCCATTTGGTCGAGGCCACAAACCCATCTGTCGCGCATCCTTTCTTTGCTTTTCCTTATGGAACTTGAGAAAGGTCCTCAGCACCTCTGGATGGAGTCCCGGTTTCTTTCTCCTTGCAATCTCATCCTGTACTTGCCGCTCCAAATAATGGGCCTCATAGTCACACTTTCGAGTACTCTGCAAACAACAAAACATACATTTTCACATTCAACATAAACATATGAACCTTATATAAGCGGATATTGATTTCAAGTCACGCTAATGAACTCACCAAATCATCGCCAACCGTATGCCCACAATAGTATCCTATTCCAAGCTCCGAGGGCAGTAAACCATGATTAGCTACTACACCACAAGCACACTTCCTATCTGGGGTAGGGTCAATGTACCGCTTTTCCCCCTTTTTCCTCCTAATCCCTTCCTGCTCAGGCCAATAAGATTTGGGACCATAGTCATATTCTGAAAATGAACAAACCGGATACCTATTCTGCTTTTGTGTAAAACATGAAATTAGCAACCACAACAAATTAAGCAATGCAGATGGATGGAAACTAGATTACACTTACGGCTGTACGGTTGGGACACCCGAAGGTGTGAGGCCAAGGACAGTTGGGCATCTGCCGACTAATCTCAGCTGGATCACCGCAATTGCATAATGGTGGATTTGACATACGTCTGGCAATGGCTTCTTTCTTCTCCTCAGCTGTCATGGGTGCTGGGTTAGGAGGAGGAGGTAGCCACCGCTGGAAAGTCTCATAATTCTTCGCGGAATTGGGTCTGAAGAGAAGAATGCGTTGATCCACCATCTCAGGGCCATCTATCCACTGAAAAAAGTTGCATTGCTCCCAGTCCTGCATCAACACAACCAAATTAGCAAATCTTCATAATATATGAGAGTTTGGGCAATCAAGTAAGACAGTCTATGATTGCATTATCTTACACGGTAATCAGGACACGTGTAGTACGTTCGAGCCGCAGTATCTGGATGCATCGATTGAGTGACCTTCGCAGGCTTCCCACACTCACACAGAGGTGCGGGAGAGCGGGAGGAACAGGCGCATCCTTGCAAGACACGTCGGGATAACTCTTCTGTCCACGTTCCTTCCACTTTCTCTCACGCCACAGGGCATCTATTGATTTCCTGTACAATGTGTCAACACATGACTTTATATAAAAAAAACTTAAACCATTCAAAATAAACGCACAAGCAATGTAACACTATCTCACAACCTTACATTGGTGCAAAGATACTTCTATTTCTAATCCTAAGTCATTCACTGCTCCATTCCACTACTACTAGTCCTGGTTTGTTGTCTTCTTTGGTTAGGAGGTCTATTTCTTTTGGTAGGATGCAAATTTTTTGGGCCCTCTTTGTGCCGTTCCATGCGGTGTCCTGGTTTGTGGCATATACCACAAAGTATTGTAGACTTGTCTTGGTTGAAGTCCCCGTAACCGTATCATCTCCATAACCATTAGATGCATCCATCTCGTTACGGAGACGCTTTTTCTTCCTTCTCCCAACCTTGTCCTTCTTTGTGGTACTATCCGGTATATACTCAGGACCGTTGTACAATGGCCAAGCAGAAGGGTCAAGTAAAGGCTCAAACCGGGGTGTCCAGGTCTTTAACACGGTAGCCTTTAGGTAAAACTGAGAGGTATATAAAGCGGCCCGATGATCCACCCCTCTAACATGGCACGAAGCAATCATATGGGAGCAAGGCACATGCAACAACTGCGGCACGCAACAAGTACAAGTCACATGTGTGAGGTCAACCTTGTATATACGACCACCTGTACTCTCACCACCCACCGTTAGAGCGTTTGCGGTCCTAACGGAGTACACATAAGAGTTAGGGTCAAACAACTCTGCTGCCATGGTATTCGCCTTGTCCTCTTCCGTGCCTAGCAGTTTTGCCGCACCATTGCCCCACAAATTCTGGTTTGGCCTCGCATCAATTTGACTCTTCGCTTTCTGCCACCTTTTAACAAAGTATGAATTGACCTTGTAGAAGGTGTACTCAACAATGGCCGACACAGGCATGCCGCGAATCCCTTTAAGTACCTTGTTTAGGACTTCAGAGATATTAGTGTTGCAGACACCAAACCTCCAACCACCTTCGTCAAAGGTATTGCACCACTTATGCATGTTTTCCATTTGACTGTCAAGCCACTCTGTCGCTTCTTGATTCATCATTTTCTTAAGTTTCGCAAGCCGTATGCCAAAAGTTCTCTCTGCCTTCGATGAACATACCAACTTCAATTGTTTTATTACATTCTTGTTTTTGTGCCTATGCCATATGTTTGCAGCAAAGTGGCGCATGCACCAACGGTGCACGATCGGTTGGTAACCATCAATGTGCTCTTGAACAGCATTTAGAATGCCTTGGTGCCTATCAGAAATTATACAAATCTTTCGATCCGGTCCCACCACATCCCTACGCACCAAATGAAGGAACCAAGACCAACTTTCGTTGTTCTCGCTCTCCACCAAAGAAAAGGCGAGCGGTAACAAACGATCCTCCCCGTCCATTCCCGTTGCAATCAACAAACTCCCCCTATACTTCCCGGTCAAAAAAGTGCCATCAACACTAATCACCGGCTTGCAATGTTTGAATGCCTCTGCACATTGTGGAAAGCACCAATAAGCACGCTGCATTACTTCCTTCATTACCCCATTGTGCAACTCCAGTGCTCCCGTGGTGCTAGTGCACCATTTCGTCCCCGGATTGTAATATGCAATAGCATGTAGAATCCGCGGAACTCTACTGTAGGCTTCAATCCAATCACCCCACAGCACGGCCATGGCGTGTTGTTTAGCCCTCCAGGCCTTTCCATACTTCACCCGATAACTAGTGAATCCGACAATTGCTTCAACGAGCGCTGACACGGAAATGTCAGGGTCAGCATACACCATTGAAGCAATCCGACCTCCGATATATCGTGCCGTACACTGAGAGTGCTGGTGGATTGGTCGGGAAGTACCACATGTGTGAGGCTGCTGCACTTTAGTTATCCTCCACTTCTGCCTTTCATCGGTCATTGGACGGGCCCATACTTTCCAACCACAACCAAGTTGGCATGCTACTGTGTAGCGCAGCTTAGAGTCAGAGTGCACCACATCATATGGACGATGGTGCCGCACCGAGTAGTCCCTCAAAAAGAATTTCAGCTCTTCCATACTGTCGAATGTCATCCCTCTCTGTATCAACTCTTGACCACTGTCAGGCTCTAAAGAATTAAGACGCAAGCCAGAATCACA
This sequence comes from Alloteropsis semialata, assembly GCA_004135705.1. NCBI lineage: Eukaryota > Viridiplantae > Streptophyta > Magnoliopsida > Poales > Poaceae > Alloteropsis > Alloteropsis semialata. The sequence goes on from CM014272.1 coordinate 51,506,452, forward strand.
ATATGCCTTCTTAGGGGTGCATGGAAGAGAGGAACCTCTGGAACACCCACATGAACTGCTCCAAGTTGTCTCGACTCCTCAATAGTGAGAGGGGCCAATCTAGCACCAAAAATTGTAGCCATACTAAAGGACGGTTCAACCATAGGAGATGGTTGAACAAACGAACGCCGATGCACCACATAGTTCGGCTCAACCGGTTTTGGTACACCATGTGTTGGCTCAACAAACGGTGCTTCATTGACTGGTGTTGGCTCAACAAACGGTGCTTCATTGACTTGGGTTGGCTCAAAAACTTCTTCTTGGGTTAACGCTTCTCTCATTTCTTCTTCTTCTTCCTCTTCTTCTTCTGATCCCGCAGAGATTTCATCATCATCTTCCTCCTCAACATCAAAAGTGCCCTCGTCAAAGTCATTGTTCACTAGACAATCATCCTCTGGATCTGGCTCATTTGCCATGTCAACCTCATATTCTTCATCGTCCTCAGCTTCACCAACCTTATAATTACTTTCTACACAGACACTCTCACGAACTTCAACTACTAACTCAGCACAACCAACTTGGGAACCTTTCACCAACTCCTTATAAAAAGACCAATCTTCATCACATGAAATTCTCATAAGCACATAATGAGCCCTTTTGTCACCGGCATCGAATCTACCATGTAGGATTATTTCACTATGTTCTTGATCAACTTGGAATATTGAGCTAGCTCGAACAAAAACTTCATCAAATCAAGGAGGGCTATCAAATCTTGTGACTTCATGCTTCATCCTCTCAAACTCTCCATTCTCATTAACCGAACCACCAAAGAAATAACGAACTAAGCGATCCATCTACATACATTTAACGGCCACATTACAATTACCATTCATGGACTTATATAAAAACTAGAACCAACTAGTTTCCATAACATCATTCTACAATAAATTCTACAATAAAACCTATTAAAAGATCATTCTACAATAAATCCTAATTTCCATTTCTTGCCAATATTAACAAGAATATCTACCCACTAAAATCTCATCGAAATCGTTTCATGATACACAATCTACACGTTACAAAAGTGTTGCCAAGAATCAATTACACGATAACGCTGAACTAATCTTACCCTTTTCATACTAATTTACCAAATCCAAACCAAACCCTAGGTTACCCTACCACAAGCTATGCCAAGGGAAACAAGCAAATGGCACAAATCTACACGGATAAAGTGGAGGAGTTACCTTCCCGGAGTGTTTTCCAACCGTTTCCCCTTCGAATCCGTCGAAGAAAGAGGGGGATCTAGAGGGGGGAGGTGGGGGGCGGCGCCATGGGAGAAGTGGAGCTCAGGTGGAGAGGAGAAAGAAAGGGAGGAGGAGGAAGAAGGGGCTCGGGTGCGCGGCTGTATACAGGCGAGTCGCGCCACGTCCTTTGGCGCGACTAAGTCGCGCCATGACNTCAGCACAACCAACTTGGGAACCTTTCACCAACTCCTTATAAAAAGACCAATCTTCATCATATGAAATTCTCATAAGCACATAATGAGCCCTTTTGTCACCGGCATCGAATCTACCATGTAGGATTATTTCACTATGTTCTTGATCAACTTGGAATATTGAGCTAGCTCGAACAAAAACTTCATCAAATCAAGGAGGGCTATCAAATCTTGTGACTTCATGCTTCATCCTCTCAAACTCTCCATTCTCATTAACCGAACCACCAAAGAAATAACGAACTAAGCGATCCATCTACATACATTTAACGGCCACATTACAATTACCATTCATGGACTTATATAAAAACTAGAACCAACTAGTTTCCATAACATCATTCTACAATAAATTCTACAATAAAACCTATATTAAAAGATCATTCTACAATAAATCCTAATTTCCATTTCTTGCCAATATTAACAAGAATATCTACCCACTAAAATCTCATCGAAATCGTTTCATGATACACAATCTACACGTTACAAAAGCGTTGCCAAGAATCAATTACACGATAACGCTCAACTAATCTTACCCTTTTCGTACTAATTTACCAAATCCAAACCAAACCCTAGGTTACCCTACCACAAGCTATGCCAAGGAAAACAAGCAAATGGCACAAATCTACACGGATAAAGTGGAGGAGTTACCTTCCCGGAGTGTTTTCCAACCGTTTCCCCTTCGAATCCGTCGAAGAAAGAGGGGGATCTAGAGGGGGGAGGTGGGGGGCGGCGCCATGGGAGAAGTGGAGCTCAGGTGGAGAGGAGAAAGAAAGGGAGGAGGAGGAAGAAGGGGCTCGGGTGCGCGGCTGTATACAGGCGAGTCGCGCCATGACATGTGGCGCGACTCCGCTAGCCAGGTCAGCAGCCACGCTGGCCGCCCGCGGCCCGGCCGGCCGACGTGGCAGCCCAGTCGCGCCACATGCTCTGGCGCGACTACCTCATCAGTCGCGCCACGAGTCGTGGCGCGACCAAAAGGGTTATTTCTTGGAAATACAGTTCGGGTGGGGTTTTTTTTAAAATTTCAGTTTAAAAAGAATTAAAAAATAAAAAAAAATTCGGGGCCAACCGTCCGAAAGAGCGCCGTGGATTCTCTGACTTGCTGAAGCAAAGTCAGGGAATCCACAGTACCGTGACTTTTGGATGATTGTGGACTGTTCGTTCGCTGATGGATGAACCAGATCTTGCGCTACAGTGTTTTGCTACAGTATTCTTTGCTACAGTGAAAATCGGCATAGTGATTTTGTTACAGTGTTCTAACTCAATTTACTGTGCGTTCGGTGACTTTGCTTCAGCAAGTCAGAGAAGCCGCGCCGCCGAAAGAGGAGGAAGCCCTTCTGCCCAGTGGCGTTGGGATGGGCCCATGAGCAAGGAAGTGGGCCTAAGTCTGGACCAAAATGGTATGGGCAAGGACGGACATTCGGCCCAAACCTTGGCTAATGCTTCCAGGAACAGCCTGCTGTTGATTCTAAAATTGTTTTTTTTAAAAGAGCCCGCTGTACTCTCTTGAGTCGACTGGTGGTGGTGCTTCAGTGACAATTTGTGCTGCTAATAATTTCCAATCCACTTTAAAAAAAGATATAGCAAGAACTAATCATCTTAAAAGCAAATTCTATCACATTTCTAGAGGGAGGATTTACAATGTGTTTGTTTGCAGGATGACCTTGTCCGGAGTCAGCCGGTCCAGAAAGGCGGAAACCGAACCTCAATCGATATAACAACTGTAAAGCGAACAATAACAATTTCAAAAGTAAGCGGCCAATAATAACAATTTCAAAAGTAAGAGCAACTCCAAGAGTCTAGGTAAACCGATTCATTTCAGTAAAAATTAAAAAAAATGCCTATGAAAACGCGTCCCAACAGTCTCTCCTTCCTCACTTTTGTATGTCTCTCGGCATCTGCTCTCCTTCACTAAGCATCTTTGCCGAGCGCGTCCGACTCGCCATCTCCCTCTCCTCTCCGCATGCTCCTCTTTCGCGCGCCACTTTCTCCTCCCACGCACCCTCCCGCCTTTGCGCCTGCATCGTTCCGATGTGGAGGTGATTTGAATATGGATAGTCAAGATTTGGAGAGTCTATTGGTTTATCCCACCGTATAGAAAGCTTTCTATGTTTTTACGGTCCTCGTAAAAATCTAAATTTAGCTACGATTCGTAAGAGCAAGTATAATAATCGGCTAGGAGCTGACGTGGGGGGAGAGAGAGCGGGAGCGGACGGCTGGTGAATTGCTCGCTTGGAGCCGGCGAAATAGCTCGTTGCTCTCACTGCTACGTATTAATTGCCAGTGGGGTCCGCCATGATCGGGCGGGCTCACAGCCGGCTGCCGGCGAATACCATTAGCCTTGCTCTAAGATAGATGTGGCATGCATGCATACGTCGAGATATCGTAGCAGAAGCCTGGCACAACAATAAATTGCAAGTGCTGAGATAAGGAGTACCAGGCTACCAATCGATGCAATCTCATGAAAAAAGGTAAACTTCATGCAAACACATGGTATATTTACATAACCACCTTTGTACAACCTCATCTCCCAATTCTTCTCTTTAAGGCCAGTTGGACCAGGCAAGACTGCGGTTCAATTTAGTTGGCGTCCATTATCCGCTACAATGATCTGCCTCCATATATTCAACAGAAGACGTACTAAAATAAGCGAAGATACTCGTCATCCGATCTGCATCAAACTATAGACTATGTTCAGTCCAGCATCCCGTGATGGAATCGGAAACGATACGCCAGATCCTTGACCAGATCGGCGAAACTGAAACAGAGACGCGTTGCGCCTCCTCCACGTACACGCCTCTCTTCTTCCTCCTCCGACATTGCTCCCTGCGTATTTCTCCTTCTCTGCCTTCTCCGAGCCTGTGATAGATAGGGAACAACCTAGAAGATGGGCATCGAGTACCATGAGGTGAGCAGTTTGAGTTCCAAGAAAGATGCTTGCTTTAGTTTTCTGCCTGCGTCAGTTTGGCTGACCTTTCTTTGTCCTCGATATGGCGGGCGATGCAGGAGCACGTGACGAACCCGAGGGGCGTGCAGCTCTTCACGTGCCGCTGGCTGCCGGCGTCGTCCTCTCCCAAGGCCCTCGTCTTCCTCTGCCATGGTTGGTACAAACTCAACGAGTTCTAAGCTTTGAAATTTCTCAATTTTAAGCCACCCGCCCACCCCTATCACACGGCAGTCGTCCTCGTTCGCATTTTCTCAAGAATGCGTTCGCTAAGGTCGTTCCGCCAAGTTTGCAACAACAAAAATGAAGTATCATCATTCATGAATTCATCATTCATCACCATCAATTCATCATTCAACGAATTGAACGGCTATGTCATGCATAGATATTGACTTTTTTTCTTCTTTCTTGTGTGTGTTCGTTTAATTTTCTTCAGGTTACGCCGGAGAGTGCAGCGAATCCATGAGAGGTACTCTACTCCCTGGCTTTCATGCTCGCGCTATCCTTCTCTTGTGTTCTTTCCTTTTCGCACTATCAATCTATCTCAGTTGGTCTTGAGAAGGGCAGAAGCCAATACCTGCTGGAGTGCTGGTTGAGAGAACTGTGGTTACTTATGCTAATACTGCCCTAAATTTTGGTCTTAATACCTTGCTTGATAGGTTCTGTTTCAGAGTAGTTTTTCCCAATTGTGAAGATTTTAAATTTCATTTTCCTCATATTTGTCCTTTTGTAGACAAGGTTCATAGTGCCACTTCACCCTCTATCTTATGTTCGTTCAAAACAACTCTTTGGCAAAGGTAGTAAAAGATGAACCACAATTGGAAGATACTTTAGAGTTTTGACAAACAAATCTGTTGATGGCAATGCTATACCTTTGAGGTATTTACCTCTAATAATTTTTTCCAGTAGTCAAAGGCTCAAAGCTGTACGCGACAGTGAAGTTGACAGTTAGTACTTGATAATGCGAGGTTAATGTAAAGGCTCTAGAAATTTGAGTCGGTCCTCGAGATATGATTTGGCAGTTATTTAATAATTAGAGATAGTACTATCGCTTGACTTAATTAAAGGTTTATCACCGTTCTTGGTTTCATTTAGCTCAGAGAATTTCAGTTAGCAGGAACTGGAAGATGCTCCATTTTTTCACTTGTAGGAGTTGCCATTGTTTGCCATAGACATCAAGAAACTTTGTTCCTAATTTGGGCTTTAAGGTGTTTTGTTTCTAGTACCTGCAAATCAGAAGCAGAAAGGTTTCATGTTGGCAGATATGTAATCTACAATATGCCACCAATCTAGATAAGGTTTGCACTTGGTCATAATTTTTAGTAGGGACCTACTGTCTGCCATAATTTTCAATGCAAGTCAGTTTCATGCTCAGAAGAAAGACAAGGACAGATCGGGTTAGTGGGCTATCATCCAATAGCCTCTGCTTCCCTGGTCACTTGAATTAACAAGCATCTTGTTTCTAAATGTCAACTTCACAAATTTCAAACTCAAGTAAACATTCCTCGCAAAAAAAAAAACTCAAGTAAACATTACATACCCAGTGTGTCACTGTCCATGCGTTATTTCTACACTTCTACTGCAAAATCCAGACCCAAACATGTGCATAGAAACAGCTGCTTTCGTAGAAATCAGAGCTGAAAACAATCAGAGGCTTTATAGTACAAGGATTGCAGTTGCAGTCTTGCAGGTGATGCACATGTAGCCTAACATAGTACCAGAAACCATTTGATCATATCCTATATCAATCATGATTCTCAACAAGTATAAGCTGGAATCCAATATGCACTCTCAAATAAGTTAGTTGCATAATTTATCTGAAGTACAAACAATGTGTGATCAAGGCTCAATTGTGTTTAGTTTTATTACATACATGTATAAGAGTATCAGGCTATAATATTAAATCCTTGTGTCTCAGAAATCTGTCACTTTTCATGTTGCTAGTTTCAATTGCATGTATTGTTGATGAGAATAAGATCACTTGAACTGCTGTATATTCTCCAAAGTTATTTCTGGACTGATGCATCGACTACTGAGAATCAATGTTCATGAACTTTGCTGTCTGGGTACTTGAGAAATGTCTGTTGCCATGATACCTTGTGCCTAATGGTGGGGAACATTGTTGCCTGGCAGAATGTGGGATCAAGATGGCCACAGCAGGGTATGGTGTGTTCGGGATCGATTATGAGGGCCACGGCAAGTCCATGGGTACCAGGTGCTACATCCAGAAGTTTGACAACCTTGTGACTGACTGCAACTGGTTCTTCAAATCCATCTGTGGTAGAACAACTTAGCCTTTTTTCTTCGATCTCCATCAAGACCTCATAATGCTGTATATGATCTCTCTATATATTCTGCTGACTCAGATTAGCAACTTAGTTTGGTACCTCCCATTTTTATGTGTGCTAAAAGTCTTATGGACATCAAAGTTTTATTTTGAGGACTACCTGCATAGGACTGTCAAATTAACTAAATCCTTCTGCAGACATGGAGGATTACAGAAACAAAAGCCGGTTCCTGTATGGTGAGTCCATGGGTGGAGCTGTCGCTTTGCTGCTGGATAGGAAGGATCCAGCATTCTGGGACGGAGCAGTCCTTGTGGCGCCAATGTGCAAGGTCTGTCTTGCAGCATGAGGCTCAATCAGTCAATCCCCATGAATCTGAACTTGCTGCTGAAGTGTGGATTGTTTGCGTGATTGCAGATATCAGAGAAGGTGAAACCGCACCCAGTTGTGATCACCATCCTGACTAAGGTGGAGGAGATCATCCCAAAATGGAAGATCGTCCCGACCAAAGATATCATCGACTCAACATTCAAAGACCCCATCAAGCGCGAAAAGGTCACTAAACTCTCGCTGTCACTTGTTTGATAGGGGCAGTATGTATTTTTTATGGTTCTTCACATGATCCTGTGTCATCTGAAGAAAACATGAATTTTCTCACATGTCTGGAAAACTACACTCACTCAAAACATATATGAAGTTTAGACATTATCACTGGTTAAGTTGTTTTGTTGAAGAACCTGAACTGAGTCCTGCAACCTTGAGCAGATCAAGAAGAACAAGCTCATCTACAAGGACAAGCCCCGTCTGAAGAGCGCGCTGGAGCTGCTCAGAACCAGCATGGATGTGGAGGATAATCTGTCAGAGGTCCTCTAATAAACTCAGGCTTCTAGCAAGATTAGTTTATCCATAATATGTGTTAGCTTTCTCCATCCAGAAATGCACGGGATTTTTTCATTCCAAAAATTTCTGGATATGTTTCCGCCAGGTGAGGATGCCATTCTTGGTCCTGCACGGCGAGGCCGACACAGTGACCGACCCGGAGGTCAGCCGCGCCCTCTACCAACGCTCGGTCAGCACCGACAAGACCATCAAGCTCTACCCCGGAATGTGGCACGGCCTCACCGTCGGCGAGCCTGACGAGAACATAGAGCTGGTGTTCTCTGACATTCTCGCGTGGCTCGACCAGCGCAGTCGCCATTGGGGACCTGAAGAACGGGTCAGAACTCCACCGGAGCCCGAGAAGAAGCACCAGCAAGAGGCGTCCAAGAAAATCGCCCTTGGCACCAGCAGCAATGGCCGGTCTAACCACCGCAGCAGCTTCCTCTGCGGGCTCGGTGGTGAACCAAACTAGCAGAATGTGCGATGTAGACATTCATAACAATCTGTTCATCAGCTTAAAAGCATATATACCCCTATGACTAATGATATTACCATCACCATGATTAACATGTATTAGTAACAAGCCTTAGAAGGTAAGTCATGGATGGTATCTGAGATTCTGAGCCCAGTACTTAGTGGTGGGCATTTGGTTAACACAATATACAGTTGTACATATAGAAGACAAATCCGCATCCATTGTTCAACCAGCTCGACACTTCACAATGAAGCAATCATCTCATGCATTGTTCGACATTTCACCCTTTGGCTCTATCGTCTCCAGCACCAAGCCCATGCCTAAAGAAAAACATGTCCAACGGATGAGACCCAAGGAAAGCCAGATGCATTCAGGTCAACCTACCCTCATATATTCTTGAAAATTCAGAAAATTGCTATTTTTATCAAAAGATTAGAAACAGGTAATGGAACGAAATCTATTGGCAATAACAAGAAATGCAGAACATCAATGGTCATAAAACTACTAATGAGCCCATCACACAAAATGAAGTTATCTACAATTATGGAGAAATTTGTACAAACTTCCAATGAAATTAATTCAAATCATCTCAAATTGACAAACTTTAGTGGAAAATATAGCCATGACTTCTTGGCAATAAATAAAATTTATCCTTTTGAAATATAAAACAAGCACCATTTAGCTTTATTCCAGTAAAAGTGCAAACATCACTTGCAGCATGAACCTTCCACAAAAGTTTTAATGACGCAACTGTTATTCCATAAGGCAATGCAATATGCCGTTACAGATTTATGATTTCTTAGTAAGAACAAAACAGCAAGTTGCAAAGCCAATTGAGCTACTTTGGCTAATAAACAAATTAAGATTCAGCCTGTTTACAACTTGAAAGATATTGATCTAGATTACATAATAGGTGATGGACTTCCTAAATATTTTGAGCATATATTCAACCAAGATGCTGCCAAGAAAAAAACCGTACAGATAGCAGAAGATAAATTTACATCACCTGCTAATCAAACACCTCAGTTTACAAGATATATTGGGATAATCATCTCATGTACTGTTCGAAATTTCAGCTCTATCATCTCCACCACCAATGCCCAAGCCTATGAGAAAAACAAGTCCAATGAACCAAAAAAAAATAAGTAAAGCCAAATTGGTAAAATGGAGCAAAGGTGTGATACTCAGATTCAGATCAACCTAACAGTTTTATCTAACCATGTAAGCTGAAAAAATTATTAGCTTTTATTATAAGGTTATAATTTATAAATGGGCAAGGAAAAGAGCCAAATCTAATGCTTAGCAAACAGCAAATCGCTGTGAGCAATAACAATCATCTGCCTAGTAATGGGCAACATGTTTAGGGCATGTTTGGACGACGCCAGAAAACACCGCACCAAGGTTGTGGCCGCGCCACAAACGGGGCGGGCGATTTGTTCGCCGCACACTCGGCGAGCTGCGGCGTGGATAATGAACTGAGATGCTTTGGCGAGATGTGGCGCCGCCGTAACTCGAGCAACGAACCAAACATCGACCAAAATTAGAGCGCGGAAGTTGCGGCGAGACGCGGCGCCGTGCAGCTACGAACCAAACAGAGCCTTAGATTGCTTAGACAATCAGATAATAATTAAGCTATCTACAGCTACTATGGAGAGAACTTTGTTCTAGCTATTCAACTGAACCTTATCAAAGGAAGTTAAAATTGAGAAACTTCAATTAAAAAAAAAGAGCATGACCACTTAGATGTAACTTGTTACTTTTACTTCAAGAAATTTTGGCCCTGTAGATGAAAACATTATTTATTTCTAACCCAGTAAAAGTGAATACGTCACCTGCAGAAGTATTTACCCCACAAGCTACCATAGATGCCATTGGCTCAGATTTTTTTATTTAATAACAAGGTCAATAGAGATAAACATTATCTTGCCAAAAAAGATGATAAATGAAAGAAGAAATTAAGCTCTAAGCTTCCAGATGTGCCAATCAAGCTACATATTTAGTATATTAGATGGTTTAACTTTACTTAAGTGCAAGATTGCCAATTTCTTAACGTTTTCGGAAGCTGTTGCTGAAAATAGCAGTTCAAGGAAGCACCATTGAATATCTTTTGCATCTTCAATAGCCCGGCAGTAACAATAAGAATTTTCTACTAGGTCATTTAGTTCAAGAGCTACCATATGAAATTGCATCACCATAACATAAAAAATACAACGCAGATGTTTAAACTTTAAATTGCTAGTCAACTCTTAATCATATGAACAATATTTTGATTACCACATAGCAAAAATAGTTGGATTTCATTACTTTTTGCAACTAGGAATGCAAGTTTGGCTCTCTAGGTCATTCGGTCGACCACAACCTTATTCAAATGAACTAATCTGGTTTTTTAGAGAAAAAAAAAAGATGGAGAGCAAGCTCCAGTAGACGGTGGCCCGCAAGAGAGCTTGCCTAATCTGTATTTTTCAAAGGAACAAAAGTAGGATAAATAAACTAGGTAGCTAACCCATTACCATCACTTTGTGTCACCATTTGCATGATACTTGCAACTTAAATACAAGCTATTACCTGCAGTATAGAAACTTGTGTAGGGATAATATGCAGTTAACCAATCCCCGTCTAAAAGTCTCGTGAACTGAATTGACTCAAGCTGGATCATGTAGATGCCAATATCCATACAAATGAAAAGAGCATCGTTATCCTCATCAAACCCCAGAATTGTTCCTGAATTTATCTTCAATGACGGACTTATTGAACGGAGCGCGTCTAGTTCGATGGTTTTCCATGGCACCCATCTGCCAACACCATCTGAATTGATCTCCCTCCCCCACAATTGGATACCCAGTTCTGAAATAGTTGCAAGGCCTAGCTTGTTACCTTCTGCCCGCAAGACCTGAAGGCCTGAGTTCTTGGTAACATCCTCTGGCTTCCGAATTAAGGCTAGACGCTGGCCATCCAAATCAAACACAAGGATGTCGCTGGTTCCAAAAAGCATCCAGTAAACCTGATTCCTAACTAGGACACCAGGCTGATGCAAACGGAATGAATGTGGAATAGATGTTGAGGTGACATTGCCCCATCTACCAGATTCCGATTCATATAGGCACGCTGACGCAACCTTGCTGCGGAGGCCAGTATGATGCACCAGTACCAATTTGAAGGGGATAAGGCGACAGTCACCGTGGACGTGGCCGTCGCCGGAGGAGCTCAGCACGGCGCCTTTGTAGACGTGTCCTCTGCCGAACCCCGGAGGGAAAGGCACGCGGCGCTGGCCGCCGGTGACGGGGTCCCACACCACGGCCTCGAGCCGCGCGAGGTCAACGAGGAGGGCGAGGCCGTGGCGGCATCCGAGGAAGCTCAAATAGGCGCCGTCGTCGCGCCTCGGCAGGGAGAAGCGCGCGCCGGGGATGCAGTCGGGCCGGCGCAGCGTGGGTACGAACTCGATGTCGCTGTCCTCGTCGGCGAAGAAGCCGAGGAGGGGAGGCGCCCGGTGGTGGGCGCGGAAGCGGCGGAGGAAGGCCGGGTCGGAGAGGAGGCGGCGCCAGCGCTTGCAGACGAGGGAAGCGCGGGGGAGCGACGAGGGGAGCGGCGGGAGGCGGAGAAAGATCTCCCGGTGGATGTCGTCGTTGTCCGGCAGAGGCGCTGGCTCCGGCTCCAGCGCCGGCGAGGCGGTACCCTCGCTCATATGGACTGCCTGCTCCGTGGCGCCCAGTGACTCCTGTGTTCGCCGGCGGGCCGGCGTCGAATGACGGCGGCGGCGGACCGACGGCGACGGGCTAGGAATGGAGGGTGGGTGGGCACAGAGTACGAGATTGTTTTTTTTTTCCTGCTCATGGTTCGATTTTTTTTTCCTTTTTCTCCAGCTGAGAACGAGTTACAATATTGATTGTGCAGAAGGAGCAAAGTAAGAAAAACGACAGATTTGTTTTTGACGTATTCACATACAAATATTGAATTGTGCTTGAAAATTACTAAGCATTTTTCAAAGTTTAGGTTACAAATCTATCACTGAACTTAAAAACAAGTCTTCCACAGTTGCAAGTTAGTCAGACTATATAGTTAGAAGTTTATGTATCCTGGGCATCCTTGGACACCATGTCACGTTATCCTAACCAGTGGCCAGTTGGGAGGCCTCTAATGACCTTTTCTTTCCCACGTGGCAGCGACAAATCTGATGTTTGCTTTATAAAATAAATTATATTAAACTTCTAATTCTAATCTAAAATATGAATAGGATGACTCGGCAAAAGACACTCAATAGGCCCATAGCTCTAGCTCTATAAGGCCAGTCTCAGTGGAGAGTTTTATGGCACTAAAGTTCAATGCCACATCAGCAATGTTGCTGACTTGGCAAGGTAATTAATAGAGGAGTTTCATAAGATAAGAGAGGAGTTTCATCCCCATAAAACTCTTTCAGCACGATTACCTAGTTTCTAAGTCTAAGTACCTAGTTTCTGAGTCTACGTAACTGTGCAATGAAACATGCACTTGAGGCTGGCCTAAGTTTTTAAAACTAGCCATGACTAGGTCTAGCTCTACTAGTAGCTCTATAATCATACTCACCGACATGGAAACAAAACGAGTAATAGTTTCAGATTATACATCACTGAACCTCCAATACGTTCCAATAAATTATATAATTTCAAAACCGTCAGTTAAAGATCTGAGTACATGTATTGGAGCCAGTTAACATTGGCCGTGTTTCGTTGGAGGCTGAAAAAATTTGCAAAAGAGAATCTTTTTTGCATGGAGTACTAAATGAAGTCTATTTGCAAAACCTCTTCATGGATGAGCGTAACTTTCCGAGACGAATCTAATGAGCCTAATTAATCCATGATCTGCTACAGTGATGCTACAGTAACTATCTTCTAATCATCATCTAATCATGCGGTCAAAGGCCTCATTAGATTCGTCTCGGAAATTTACTAGAGGTTGTGGAGGTAGTTTTGTAAACTGACATTATTTAATACCCCTAATTAATGGTCAAAAATGCATTTAATACCCTGAAAAAATTTTCAGCCTCCAACGAAACACAGCCATTGTGTCCATGCGTCCATTTCAGATTTCACAGCTCAGAGTTAGAAAGTGGAATAGAGATGAGCATATTCCACACCGAGCACATAAGCACAGCACACAGCTCAGCTCCATGACTAAACATTGCAGTATAGAAAACGCTGATAAGTAAAAGCATATGCTTATATCAAAGGATACATTTGCATCAGTTTTGAAACCAACATGACACTTCACCATATCTATTGGGGCAATCCTCTCATGTGTGTTGCGGCGTCGAGCCTACCAATTTCCCAGCCTGAAAGGCAAAGAAAGTCCAATGGACCCAGGAAAGCCCAAATCATAAGATAGAGAAAATGTGTGATAATCATATTCGTACCAATTATTATTTGGAAAATTGCTTGCCTCTATTTATGAGTTAGAACTGGGTAAAAGAAACCAAATCTACTGCCAAGAACAAGGGAAATTACACACAGAGAGGATAAATTAAAACCTACTCATCCCACAGTTCACAATATATATACAGGACAATCATTTCAGGCATCATTTAACATTTCACCTCTATCACCTCCATCACCAACTCCCAATCCTACTGGAGCGAAGATAGCTCTAGTAGGTGGGTGATTGAAGTAGGGTCGAGGTCTCCACTCTCCAGGAGGAGCGCCCTTCTCGTCTACCGTCGTCGGAGAAGAGTGGCCTCCGAACATATATGCATTCAAGTCCATGCTCTTTGTAAGGAAAATGGCCTCATGTGCCATAATATGATTTTGGTAGTCATTGGGTCTAACAAGTTTGTTAAATGATATACATAGAAAATTACATCCCATTTATGTTGAATGACAACATAGTATTTGTGGCGAGTTCAAGGCCTTGACCGGGAAGCAAGATTTGGCGACCAGGAGCACATCTTTTGTGGAACTCCAACGTGAAGTAGGCGTTCGCCGAACCATGGGATGGGGGGGGGGGGGGGGGGGGGGGGGGGGGGGGGGGGGGGGGGGGGGGGGGGGAGGGGGGCGTTCGCCGAACCATGGGATAAATCTTCGTGTCAGGTTTGCATCCCTCTAATCTTTCTTTAAGCTCCTGCATTTCATACTTGCATCTTGTGTGTCTTTACCTTTCTAGAGTAGTATCTTGATAGGATTGGCTCTAGGTTACAAAACTCTTTTAGATGGGCGCAAACACTAGAAGATATCTTAGTTGCACATCTAGATAGTATGTTTTAGTTTTATTTTGTGCAATTAGAGACAAGTGGTAGGTTAAGTTTTTAGAAAGCCTAATTCACCCCCTTCCACACTTAGGCTATCACGAGCGTTGCTTCCTTTCACTCTCCCATTTTGTCTCTCTTAAACCAAAAAAGGCATTAATACGGTATGAAACTACATGTAATATGTTGAAATTAAATTGTATGTGCGAAAAAGACGAAGTAAATCTTTGGATCAAGAAAAGTCTCGGCAAAAACAGGATCAGTTTAGAGCCCAAAGATTCTAGAGAACAACAAGTACTCCCTCATCCTAAAATATAAGTCATTCTAAATTTGTTCTAACTTCTAAGTCAAATTAGATAAATTTTGATCAATTTTTTAAAAAATAATATCTACGACATCTAATAAACAACAATATTATTATAAAATATATTTTAATACTTTACTTATTTGATTTGATATATATATATATATATATATTAATATTTTTCTATAGATTTAGTCAAACTGAGGACAAACTCATAATTTTCTTTTATCCTTTTCGTCTATCGTATAGCTGTTCCTACGTGTCCGTAGAAGATAGAATAAAGTCGCGAGAATCCGTGTGAACTTCTTGTGAGATTTCTGAAAAGGCCCATGCTCGTGCGCCCGCGGCGTAGGCTGAGGTCACACACGATACGAGGCGAGTCTCCACTCCGGTCGCCCTCGTCACCATATGCGCATACAGACGATGACCGCCGCCGGGGACACTTGCTGCATGCTGCCCTTCGTTCCGGGGCCAAACCGCATCAAGGAGCGGAAGAGATTCATCGTTATCTGCAGACGCATGGCGCATGCGCAACGCAAAAGCGTCGCCCCCGCAGATCGAGTCGGTGCGGCTGTCCTTGTCGTGAAAAACAGGGAGAGATGGATCATATGTGAGCACCCTAAGTGATGCCAACTCGTGTGGTTTTTCTTTTGTTTTGCAAACTGGAATGATCTCATCGAAGCATGGGTCTCTGTGCTATCGGCAAAAACTATATTTAAATTGTCACATGAACTGTTTGCACTCGAGATAGTTTTAGAAATTTTAAAATTGTGTAAACAAATACTAGAAATAAAAAAGCATGATTAGTAAATTTAGATTTTACATTAAAAATTATTTAAAACTACATTTAAATTGTCAAGACAGTTATTTATGCTCGAGATTATTTTCAAAAATATTAAATTTTTGTAAACAAATAATGGAAATCTAGATCTTAAAATAAAAATATTCTAAAACTATATTTAAATTGTCAGATGGGTGATTTACACTCGAGATGGTTTACAAAATTCTTAAACCTTTGTAAACAAATACAATAAATCAAAAGTGATCTATTTTGCTTTGACATGGCATGATAGTAAATCTAAATTTAAATTACAAATTGTTTTGAAAAATTGTCATGTGTACTATTTACACTCGAGATGGTTTTCAACAATCTCAACCCATTTTAAACAATTAATATAATTCAAAACTAACCCATTTTGCTTTGACGTGGCATGATACTAAATTCACAGTTTAAATAAAAAATATTCTAAAAAACTATATTTAAATTGTCACATGAGATGTTTACACTCAAGATGGTTTTCAAAAATCTTAAAACTTTATAAAAAAATACTATAGATCAAAAGTAACGCATTTTGCTTTGACCTGAAATGATAATAAATCTAGATTTTAAATTAAAAATTATTCTAAAAAACTATATTTAAAGTGTCAGATGAGCTGTTTGTCGGTAGGATTGGTTGAATCATTTTGTTCCACCTTTGTTTTGCAAAGAACTAGCTATGGTTTTGATTCAATTATATAACATATTGTTAATTTGATTGAATCATATCTCCAAACATTTCATCTAATCCTTATTCACTTGAATTATATAACTATTCACGAGTGTGAGTGCAATTCATATTATTTTTGTTTGGTGATATCAGTATGCATATTTTTGTTGTTAATTTAAGTATGTTCGTAATATTTTTATTCGTCCGTAGCAATGCATGGACACAAACCTAATATATATTTAAAAATAAAGATATGCTTTTTTCGATGAATCTCTATAGCGGCACCATATAGTAAGGCTTACAAGAAAGCCGAGATTGTATTATTTTATTTGCTATACTATCAGGGCGAAGCCATGATGTGACTTTAGGGGGCGCATGTACACTGCATATAAGTTAGATTAGTGCTACCACTAATAATTTCTTAGAGAAAACTACGTGGGCGAGGGTGGGGGGCCCTTGTCCCCCAACCCCCATCCTCGCCCTTGTGTACTATTATGTTTTGGAACTTCGTATAGTGTGTCAAATACAATTAACTAGGTATGTGCGCACTAAAAATTTATAGTGAACTTGTGTATCTTGGAAATTTTCTTATACAATTTGTGCATACCTCTTTGCGATACCAAAGAACATACAGTTTCATAAAACAGATGTGTCAGACTACACAATAATAAAGGAAGTGAAATAGAGTGTTGGAGTAATGATATGTTTAACTTAGCATGGCACATGTGCTTCATGTGTGTCTATCGAAACTAAAACCTTGAACTGTAAAGCACAACTAACATTTAACAGATAAGTGACATGATTGAAACTCTAATTTGTTATATCATGAATCGATGATTATTGCAACCTTGGTTCTGTCAAATCTTTAAGATAACATATATAATCCTCGATGTGATTTCTTACTCTTTTTTGAATAGAGGAACTTCTTTTTCCATGCATGTCAGAGACTCAGAGAGGGCCGCGTTCAAACGGCACGTGTTGCGCCTCCTCCACACGCTTCCCTTTCCCCCGCGTCTCCCATCGCCACCGTTTCGTCTTCCTCCCTTCCTCCCTGTCCCCCTGCCTGGTTCTCTCTAGCAAATCAACATCTGGTCGCCTGTAGCTGCATATGCGCATGCGTTCTCCGCAACATTGATCCCTCCTTGCTGTCGATTCTTCTCAAGCTCTGAACTTTCTGATTACTCGATCGAGGAGGCGTTACGGATTAGCTGATTGCAGAAGATGGACGTGAAGTACCATGAGGTGAGCAAAGTTAAAGTTTTCTGCTCTTGCTCTTCGATCGGATTTGCGTACGTCGATGGCGTTGCAGTCTGTTTCGCGTCGATATTGCTGCCTCTGCGCTCCTCCTGTTCCATCTCTCTGATTGAGCTATTCGATTCGGACGACAATCTCCTTAATTGATCCAGCATCATCTGATGGTCGGTCGTCTCGTCGATGATGTCTTCTGCAGGAGTACGTGAGGAACCCGCGGGGCGTGCAGCTCTTCACGTGCGGCTGGCTGCCGGCGTCCTCCTCGCCCAAGGCGCTCGTCTTCCTCTGCCATGGTAATTACTGATCCATACACTGCCATTTCTCTAGCCATCAGCATAAGGTTCAGAATGTTAATTCTAAGCTCTGAATCTTATGGTTTTGGCTAAGTTATCAATGCAAGAATGTGTTCCGTTCGATTTTGCAATAGGTTTCCGTACTAGTAGCATCGTCAATCCATCTTCAAAGCAAGAGGGCCGGGGTTTGAACATTTCTTTGTATATGCGCTTTTATTCACGAATAGTGCTCATTTGGTTCAGGTTACGGAATGGAGTGCAGCGACTTCATGAGAGGTACGCTCCAGCTTTCGTTCTCGTCCTGTCCTTCTCTCATGCACTTTCCTTTTCCATGTACAAAACAAAGAGGGCCACGCATGATGGTCGAAAAAGCGAAGCGATGTCTCAGTTTCATCAACTCTTGGTCTGATGGGCGTGTCTAGCACATATCGGATTTAACTTGCTTTTTTATCTCTTGCATCATCCAAGACTTTGACATTCATGCATGCGTATCTTTGAGAAATTCAGGCTTTGCATTAATTGGCACTAGTGCAATTTAGACTAATACACTCTTCTAGATTGCCAAACATGCTAATAGCATGGGATGCAACCAAACCCTCTTCTTTCCGGACACCAAAAGCATTTGCCCGGACATTTCGGTAGAATTTTTTACCTTCATGTGTCCTCTAGAGTAAACTACTAGCAGAGGCCAAAGAGCATTGAAAGTGCACCCTCTTCCTGACTTTAGGACTCATGGGCAGTCCAGAAGTGAGGCTTTGAATTACCTACTGTCAGGAGCCTTGCGAGATACGAAAAATTCTCGGTGGTATAGCGTAGACGATAGTAAAAGACGGAACGTTACAAGACAATGAGAACAAACGAGGAGTGGTTAGAATAAAAGAGAATGAAGACAGAGGGAGTCGTTGATGAGCACCAAAAAAGCATGAAACCACTTTGTGCTCGTCAGTAAATTTCCAAGAAAAAAGAGGTTGTTTCCAGAAAGGGGTGTGATCGAAACCATGAATGGTATAGGGAACTGATCGTGACCAGAAATTGCTAGATGTAGATGCAGTGCTCAGATGAACTGAACTATTTAATGTGTTATGAACTTATGATATGGTTGCTGCTACGAGTCGAGCAGGCTTCTATTAAAGGAACTGCTGTTCTGGTCTACTAAATGGTATACATTCACCCATATTTCTGGAAGCGTGGGCACCCATGCCAACATTTGTAATTGTTGCCTTAAATTTGCTCATGAAACCTTGTCGGATATGTTCTGGTTCAGAGCAGTTACCCCAATTGTAAGGAATTATGGATTTCCATTTTTTTAAGGAAAATTTGTTTCCCATCTTTGCTCTCTTTGTAGATATGAGTTAAGAATTCTGCTAAACCTGTTTGGGGGGTTTTACTCTGTCTAAAATTTAGATTTAGAGCCTGTTTAGTTGGGAAAGTTTGATGAAGTTTGGAAAGAAAGTTGCCATTGGGAAGCGTGTTCTGTGAGGGATGGCACGGTTGTCAGTGGAAAGAAAGTTGCCAGTTGCCAATCTAAACAGGGCCTTAGAAGATGAGATGAACTCGACAAAAGACAGTTAAGAAAGTTAGGTGGTAGTTACTGATACTCTTCTGGCTTGTAGCACTGGCCATGGGGCGCTTTTGTTTAGCAACAACTGGAAGATATGTTTGACAAAGAAGTCTGATGATGGAACCCGACACCTTTGAGTTGTTCACCTCTAATATTTTTCAAGTAGTCAAAGTCACGCAACAGCGAAGTGACGATATCCAATAATAAAGAGAAATTTTAGCTCCAGCCACAATTATTGCCTGCCTGAGAAGGCTTACTGATATTCTTGGTATCATTTGTCTCATGTAGTTTCAGCAAGTATGAACTAGAATGTTTCATTTGGAGTTGTCATGATCCGGATGTGTACAAACTTATGTTCCATATAATCCAAATAAACATAGATGACATAAATATCTCGAATATTTGGTCTTGCTTTGGCTTCAAGCCGTTCTGTTTTCTAGTTATTCTACAAATATGAAGGTTACGTTTTGATAGTTTTAGATTTATGCGTTTGCAGTCCTACACTGATTTACTTCCGGTGTTAGAGGACTAGATAAGGTATGCCGTATGCGTGACACATGCTTGATCATAATTTTGATCTAGAAATCGGAACCTACTATTATCTGCCATAGTTTTCAATGCAAGTCACTTTCATACTCAAAAGAAAGGCAATAACAATTCAGAGCAGTGAGCTACCATCCAACAGCCTTTGTTTCCTTGATCACTTCAATAAACAGGCATCTCGTTTTTAAATGTTGACGTGGTCCTTTCTCGCTTTCATGATCTCTCTTACGTCAACTTCGCAAATTTCAAACTCCATCACTATCCTTGCATTGCTGAAACTTCGTACATTGTCGCTTCTGATTACAGAAAAGCTAGTTATCTGTTGCGTGCATAAAGTGACCAAAAGATTGGGGGGCCTTACGGATGAATCAATATATTATATATCACCAAATTAAGCCACTTTTATTCTATATTTCCATGGACCATCAAGCAGGTGGCCAGTGCTCTGAAACATGCTGTTCGGGTCAGAGGTTCACAATAGAACTGGCGCATAGAAACAAGACACTTTCATACTAATCAGAGCTGACACCAATTGGTCCCCATGTAAGGTTCACATGGCTGCTAGTTTTGTGTTATGGGGCTTTATTGAACAGGGGTTGCAGTTGCAGGTGCTGCACATGTAGCCCATACATATTACTCAGACCTATTTAGTCATATCATTTGGCAATGTCATAGGGCCCATATGGTTCTTGAATATAAGTCAGGACCCTTCCTGAACTTTCAGAGAACTTAACAAGTTAGTCGTGTAGAATACGGGTTACTAACTTGTTAACCTGGTGGTGGTAAACAACTAAACATCATAATCTATATAAATCACAAACAATGCACAATCGCATGCGCAAAGATTGATTTGTTTTTACTAACATGTTCTGATAGACATAAGAGTATCATAGTTCTTGTTCCTTTTTCTGCATCAGGAATTCAGGATTCTGAGGAATTCTGTTGTGTTTTCATTTTCAGAAATACTCATCGTGTCTATTTTTTAATCTGATCTATGGGCCTTATTGATCATGGCTGTTCATGAATCATAATTACTGCTGTCTGGCTACTTTCACTTAAAAATGTTGGACGGCATGATGCCCTGTCTAATACTGCTGTCTGGCTACTTTCACTTAAAAATGTTGGACGGCATGATGCCCTGTCTAATGATGGGGAACATTGCTTCGTGGCAGCATGTGGGATCAAGCTGGCCACAGCAGGATATGGTGTGTTTGGGATTGATTATGAGGGCCACGGCAAGTCCATGGGTGCCAGGTGCTACATCCAGAAGTTTGAAAACATCGTGGCTGACTGCGACCGATTCTTCAAATCCATTTGTGGTAAACATATCTCTAGAATTTTCAATTTTAGTTCAGACAGATATTGCTAAAGCTTTGCAGTCACAAGTGAAAGATACTGTTACATACCAAGTTTTGGATCTTATAAAGCTACATATGTTTTCGTTATATTCTGCTATACTTAGATATAACTCTGTTAGTGATCTAACATTGTGTGGCCTACTCAGTTTAGATGATCATTGAAATGATTAGACTTCTCTCGTGATTGATATATTGGCTTTTTTTGTAGCCCTGGAGGATTACAGAAACAAAAGCCGGTTCCTGTACGGCGAGTCCATGGGAGGAGCCGTGGCTCTACTGCTGCATAGGAAGGATCCGACCTTCTGGGACGGTGCAGTCCTTGTGGCACCAATGTGCAAGGTGCTGTATCATACTTAACTGCCACAAATGTAAACTTGATGTTACTGCTTGGTTGCTGAAGTGTGGCTTGTCCGCAAAACTGCAGATATCAGAGAAAGTGAAACCACATCCAGTCGTGATCACCCTCCTGACACAAGTGGAAGAGATCATCCCAAAGTGGAAGATTGTCCCGACCAAAGATGTCATTGACTCCGCATTCAAGGACTCCGTGAAGCGTGAAAAGGTCAGCAAACATAACTCTTGATTTACTGTTCGCGAAATAACCATAGCTGACCTGAAACATATACGAAGTTTGGTGCTACCCTTGAATTTAAGTTCTTCTGCAAACCATGAGCAGATCAGGAAGAACAAGCTCATCTACCAAGACAAGCCCCGACTGAAGACAGCGCTGGAGCTGCTCAGAACCAGCATGGATGTGGAAGATAGCCTGTCAGAGGTACTTTAACCTCGGAATACATTTCAACAAGATTTGTTTTCCATAACATGAATTAGCTCTGTCAATCCAGAGATGTAACAACTGTTACTCATCCTTGAATTTCTTGCTGTGTTTCCACCAGGTGAGGATGCCGTTCTTCATCCTGCACGGCGAGGCCGACACGGTAACCGACCCGGAGGTCAGCCGTGCCCTCTACGAGCGCGCGGCCAGCACGGACAAGACCATCAAGCTCTACCCAGGGATGTGGCACGGTCTCACTGCCGGCGAGCCCGACGAGAATGTGGAGCTGGTGTTCTCCGACATTGTCACATGGCTTGATGAGCGCAGTCGCCATTGGAAACCTGAAGAGCGGGGAAGAACTCTGTTAGAGTCTGAGAAGCCCCACCAGGCGGTGCCCACAAAAATCACCCGCGTCACCAGCAGCGGCAGCACGGAGAGTCCGGTGTCGGCACACGGCCGGCCTCAACGGCGCGGCAGCTTCCTCTGTGGACTAGGCGGCCGACCAAACCAACAGCACTGTAGGATGTAGATATGGAAAAGCATTTGCATTGATCAGTATTTTAACTGTGTGTAGCATAAGAAACATGTCTGATGATGTAGACAGCGTACAGAACAGATGTTCAATAAAATCTTGCTGCAGCATCAGAGCTGCTGTTTGTTTCAGTGAGTTTCTGTGTTCAGGAGAGCCATCCTCTGCATCTCAACAACAAACAACAAACAAAACCAAAAAAACTAAACACATCAAGTAGCGCATACATTTGCAAAAACATGTGATTTATACCATATAATGCTATACTCTCAACAAAGAATTAGATCATTCAGGTTTATCTCCAATGATTCAACTGAAAATTCTGTATAGCTGAGGACTGAGAGAACAGAGAAAAAATTACAGGAAAAAAGAATAACATTACAGCAGCAACCAATGTATTTCAGTGACACATTTCCCAACAAACTACGCGGCCATAGCTTTTGTCAGTGAGTAGTAACCAAGCATCTAGAAGCAGGCCACCAAAATTTTCCGAGTCTCATTCTCCTTCGTCCTAACCTTGTTGATTTTCTGTGGTGGCAGCGCTGTCTTGGTCCCCAAAGATACGCTTGCGGAAATCAGTGACCATGAGGGGAAGGCCCTCGCGGAGCGGGATCTTTGGCTCCCACCCGAGGAGCTCCTTGGCGCGGCTGATGTCGGGCTTGCGCTTGTGCGGGTCATCCTGAGTGTTTTGACGGAACTCAATCCGTGCATTGGGGTCAATGGTGTCCTGGACAACCTTAGCCAGCTCAAGCATGGTGAACTCGCCAGGGTTCCCAAGGTTGAATGGGCCAACATGCTCCCCTTCCATCAGCTTCATAAGACCCTCAACCTGGGAGAAGAACCCAGATCAGTACAGCGAATTAAATGACTTGTTGTATTACTACTGTAGCAAAGAATTCCTTGTAACGAATAATTCAAGCGCCTCACTTGCTGGCTAAACCACTGAAAAATCTAATTTGGTAGTGATGTCTTATCAGGTGTTTTTTTCAATATATGGTTGGGGTAGAGATGGACCTACCAGATCAGAAACGTATTGGAAACTCCTGGTTTGCTTTCCATCACCATAAACCGTCAAGGGCTCCTTCCTCAACGCCTGCAACCATAGTCGCATGCCGTTAATTTTAGTGCTACAAGACTGACAAATCTTTTAGGATCTGTAACTTGTACAAACAGCAGTCTGCGTATTTACCTGAGCAACAAAGTTACTGACAACACGGCCATCATCAATGCACATGCGAGGGCCGTAAGTGTTGAAGATACGAGCAATCCTAACCTGATAATAGCAGAAATCACCAAACATGAACATCTGTTTCGACACAGATGAAATGGATTTGCAGCCAACCAAACCAACAATTTAGATGAAGAATTACCTCAAGGTTGGCACCACGGTGGTAGTCCATAGTCAAGGTTTCAGCTGTACGCTTGCCCTCGTCGTAACAACTCCTGACACCTGTTATTCAGAAATTATACCCATCAGTAAAAACTCACAAAGAGCGGGAAAGACCTTGCCTACTTTGTAAGGAATCCAAGCAGTATCCAACGGCCAACAAATACTACGTAAGTAGCACAACAAACTTCCATTATTTTCGTGGTCTGCTCTCTTGATTATTTTAGGTGCCATGGTTGGTGGATGCTTGGTTAGGCATAATTGGTCAAGTATAGTTGTATTCCCCTCTTGCTTTATTAAAAAGGGATCCACAAAGTGGCCCTCTTGGAGCAAATTCCACCTACCAACATTGTCCCTTTCCCCAAAAAGAATCAAAGCATACAAGAGCCCACGCAGCTAAGATTCCATAGCCAGCATCTCCAGAGAGTAAGATCCCAAGACATCTTTCATGCAACAGTAAGCTTGAAGTCTGGACCATCACTATTTTCTGAAAAGGGCTCATTCCTGCTTTCTACTGCTTGGGTAAAAAAGAAGAGCAAAGATTTGACAACATAGAGCTTTCCTATTTGTAACAGTAATAAATTGCCCAACTGTCCTCTCTCCCTCCCTTTTTTGGTTTAGTTACAAAACCGTATCACTAAAGATTATTGCTGCTGAGCAACAAGTTTAGGACGACCCCTCAGTATGCTTACTCTCAAATGTCATACAAAAGCATGACAAAGAACAAATGTGCATGAGAGATCATTCATTTGGTGGCCTGTGGTTTCATGTGAAGCAAGATCCAAGCATTTCTTTTGCCATATGCATGACCCAACTAACAACAAGCTAACCTCATCATGCTTGATCCAATAAACATGAGAAATCAAGTGTTGGTGAAAGCAATTAACTTAAGAAATCATCCAAGAGGGTATACGAGAAGAGTTATTACCGATGGGATTGACATTGCCCCAGTAAGTCTCCACCTGAGGGTGCTGCAGGGGATCACCATAGACCTCGCTGGTGCTGGTGAGGAGGAACCTGGCATTGATCCTCTTCGCCAATCCAAGCATGTTGAGAGTCCCAACCACATTGGTCTTGTGCCATCACAAAGGTTAAGGCTAACACAAACCATCTCCAGAAAGTAATTACATGCGAAAACACTGGATCACCCACCCTTTTGGCTTTATCACGTTGTTACTCTTTAATCAATTGCAAAACAAGTAAAGCACAAGTAAGTTTCGTGAAGTGAACAGTAAGCAAAGCCGCTCGGAAAGTGGAAAGAGCAAAAGCCACTTGGGCCTAGACTTTTGTGTTGTTGAAAATTGAAATGCCCCCTTTATGTCAGAATTAAGCAAACTCCACAACTAACCCAGATCCAGGCACCGTGCGCTTACTTTCTGCTTCCATTAACGGATCATGAAGCAGAGTAAAAAAGGTACGGCGCAATTGAGTGTACAGATCACAACTGCAACTCCTGCTAGTACCTTTTCCTATTTCAAACGCGCGAAAAAGTCAGTCAGCATTCAGAAGGAGCCAAAAAAAACTATTTTTTAATGCAAAACACAAATGATTTCGATAAAGAAATGATCTGAGGACCTGAGATCTTCAGTTCCATCTCAAGTATCTGAGTTTAACTGAACATTTGACGCCAGATTTCAGAGATGCAAACGAAGAGAACAAAATTCCTCAAACGACACCGTAGCAGACAGAGATCTGAAACTGCCAAGCTGTGCCTCTCCTTTCCATTAAGTGAGCAGAAAACTCCAAAATTCAGTGTAAAACGTGGCGCAAATCCCGAGCTCCGGACAAAATTCCCCTTCCAGTCCCATATTCCTATTTCAGGGGACGGACACGGAATCTCATTCTAAATCAGTGGTACCTAGATGCATCGCGGGAGTAACTGATAAACCCGAATCAACGAACAAATTCCCCATCGAAAAAGCAATGAAACCAAATCTCAACCACGCGTGCAAAAATCCAAGAACAATAAAATAATTTGTTTTGTTTGCTACGAAAAGGAGAGAAAAAAACGCGATCGCGATCCAAGCGATCCAATCATCATGATGGACGAAAGCAACGGAACGGAAGGAATTCATGGTGAAGGATATGATTGTCTTGACGGGGTTGTACTTGTAGTGGACGGGGGAGGCCGGGCAGGCGAGGTGGTAGATCTGGTCGACCTCGAGCAGGATGGGCTCGACGACGTCGTGGCGGATCATCTCGAAGTTGGGGTTGCCGAAGTGGTGCACGACGTTGTCCTTGCGGCCGGTGAAGAGGTTGTCGACGACGATGACGCTGTCGCCGCGCTCCAGGAGGCGGTCGACCAGGTGGCTGCCGACGAAGCCGGCGCCGCCGGTGACGAGCACGCGCAGGGCCTTGCGCTTGAGGCCCAGCGGCACCTTGCCGCCCACGAAGTGCCGCGTGGAGGTCAGGTCGCGGTGGTGGGCCGGCTCGACGGAGAAGCGGGCGAGCGGGTTGCTGCTGCCGCCGGAGGAGTAGGAGGAGACGGCGGCGCCGGTGGCGGAGGAGGAGGAGGAGGATGGGGAGGCGATGGTGATGACGGCGGCGGCGATGAGCATGCCGGCGAGGGCGAAGAGCGGGCGGTGCTCGGCGGCGGCGTAGCGAGCGGCGCGGGGCAGCCACGCGAGCGGCTTGGACGGCTTCGCGGAGTACCCGCCCGGGCCGGGGCCGGCGCCGGCGAGCGGGGACGCCCCGCCGCCGCGGTAGGTGAGCTCAGACGCCATGCTCCTCCCTCCCTTCCCCTCGTAAATCTAGGCCCTCTTCCCCCCGCTCCCCTTGCGCGGAACGAACTCGCAGCAGGGATAGCGATTCGGACAGGCGGGCGGGGGTGGCAGCGGCAGGAGCAGAGGTATTTATGGGCGGGGGGACGGTGGCTCGCCGGAGGAGGGTGGAGAGGGGGCGGGGCCGTTGGATCCGCGGTGGACGGCGGGGGATGAAGTCTTCGGGGTGCGGGGCTGGTGCCTGGGTTGCGAGTGGCGGACGGGAGGGGGTTTGACTGGCGGGTGTGATGAAATGCGGGGGGAAGCGGAAGGGAAGCCGCCGTGGCATGTGCGTCGTGTGCGCGTGGCAGCCGGTCGAGGCGGGGCCGCGCGGTGGCCGGTGGGCTCGTCAGCGGCTATCCCCGTAGGCTGCTGGACCGACCGACGGTGGGGGCGCATGTGCCACGGGCTGCCGTTTAGCAGAGTGCCCGAGTATGTTTGGAATTTTGGTGGTGTTTGGTTTGGCCCCGTTTAGGAGAGTTTTCAAAGCTGATTCTGGGTTGAATTTAGTAGTAGCTCTGCCAAACAGTTTTTAGGTAAAAGTGATTCTCAACTGATTCTGTGAAGTGATTCTCTAAAATAAACTAAGGGGCTGGGAGCTGAAAAAAGTAGCTTCTCTTGATTCTGTGAAGTGATTCTCCATCCTGATTTTGAAAGTTTTTGCTAGAGAATCAAAGAGAATCACTTTCAGCCAGAAAATCACTTCTCTCGAAGAATCAGCTCCATTAGAGAATCAAAATCAGATAGAGCTCTACCAAAATCTAGTAAGGCGGATATACGCCACTTCAGTAACGGTGTCACGGCAAATGGAATGTGATCATAAATAACAGTGTCACGGCAAGTAGATTATGAGAATGAATATATCCTAATAAAACACCCTAAAAATAAGTGGAGTTACGGCTCCGTCTGTTCCAAAATAAATGTTAATTTAGCTTTTCTAGATATATAATTTTTATTATGCATCTAGAAATAATATGTATCTAGTCTCATAGAAAAAACTATGTATCTAAAAAAACTAAAACGGACTTAACTTTGGGACGGAGGGAGTGTATATTTATCTTTATCTATTTCAATATATTTTTACATATTTATAAAATAAGGATTGTTTTTCTCTTGTTTTTCAACGGGTTCCACCGGTCCTACTTGTTTCGCCGAACTCCAACCACAGCTCTGACTGTCTAACATTGGTTTACTCATCAGGTTTGAGTCCTAACTGAACCAATCAAGGATTTTTTTTTAAAAAAAAACCTTTCTCGTCCAAGAGCCCAGATAAGACAAGAGCACAAATCAATGTCTTTAAGAAAACCAACAAAAACAAAATTTGATTGAGATAAATAAAAATAAAAATCAAATCATCGCGCAGAAAGGTAGGAGGGAGATTCTCGCTAAGAGATGTTGGGATGTCGCCACCTGTGTGGCCGCTTATTCACTCACGGTAGCATACACGACTATCGTCGATATTCGCTCGTAGCAATGTATAGTATCTTTGTCTAGTATAAATCAATTACTCTAACACCGGCTAATTTTATATGTTCTCAAAATTGTTGCACTGTTGACTAATCGGTGGAGTTATCGTTTAGCATTGAGGGTGTTTTGACTTGCCCGATCCTTGGTAAGGTTGGCGCAGTCACGGTCGAGACTGCCTCTATTTACATAGTTTTAGATATGATCGTAAAATGCATCAATTTTTTTCCTGAAAACTTGCGGGGAGATTTTAAGACCTATTTTATTAAGATTAGTAAAAATTGATGATGATTTCATTTAAAAAAAATTGAAAAATACTTTTATTTTACTATGATGGATGAAGCAATTTAGTTTATATTTATACTTAATTAATTAAATAAGCATGGCTCATGACCTCATGTCTTTCCAAGCTATCTGAAATGAGCATGGCGGACAACATGTTACGCGTGCATAATGGACCGTCTACTGAAATTGGCAACAAGGTAACAACCGAAACAAAACTTGAACCGCATAGTCAGCTTGACAGTAGCGGCCATCAGATAAAATGGGCGTGGACCGAATCGCCTACCCTTTTAAGTTTTGTTTTTTTTTTAAATGAGCATACCTATCATTTAAATTTGACATTCATCCCAATAAGGACTTGTTTGGATAGAGGCGTATTGGAGTGGAATGAAGGAGATTGAGAGAAAAATGAACTAATTTCTCCTTCAATACCTCTCGTTCCCTTCAATACACTAATTCCCAAACAAGCCCTAAGTCATTTCGTTACAAATGCACACCCCGCTACTTAGTATGTTGGTAAACCTCACCACTCCCGTCATTTTGCACATGCTTAACTAGTTGATCTGTTTTCGCTGATTTAGAGTTACGAGAGGCCAAACTAGCCTAGTCAAAATTTGTCCAAGTGAAAAAAAAAATCGGCGCAATAATGTTTAACCTCTAATCAACAATTTTATTGGTAAAGGCTTTGTTTAGTTGCGGAGAGAAAGTTGTGAAAATTACTGTAGCAATTGTAAATCGAAGATTAGAAGGACTAAACATGATCTAATTATAAAACTAATTACACGGATGGATGAAAAATCGCGAGTCAAATCTATTAAGCCTAATTAATCTGTCATTAGAAATTGTTTACTATAGCACGACGTTGTCTAATCATGGCCTAATTAGGCTCATTAGATTCCTCTCGAAATTTCACCCGGAGTTATGGAATGAGATTTGTTATTAATTCACATTTAATACTCCTAATTAGTGTCAAACATTCGATGTGACGGATGAATAGTGAAAAGTTGTGAAACTTGCGACAACTAAACCGGGCCAAAATCTTAAAAAGGTGCCAAGACTATCTGTTGTTAAAAGTGTCTAATCTCGTTAAAGAGCACGCATGGGGATTTCGACAGTGTTCACATGGGGATTTCGACAGCAACACTGAGTAGCGTGTGTGGGTATTTGCAATTTGCAATTTGCAACAACATGAGCTGCGGGTGCAAGGGCGAGACTTTCACCGTGCGTGCCTTGGGAGAACCGGTCCCACAGGCAGTGAGCCACTGTTTGGCGAGCCCGCCCCGCCCGGCGCGTCGCGGACTCGCGGTGCGTGGCGTGGCCCGGCACGTGGACTTATTCCGGCTGGCGCCCTCCATGCTATGGCTGCCATTATTGGCGTTTGAATGAAATGCGTTTGCTCTTTTATTTTCGTACCGGCAACGTTGGACTGGGTCGGTTGCGATGCGAGGCAGGCGTGAGCTGGATCCATTCCACCGCCACGCCGAAGCCGCAGCTCTGCTGACGACGGCCCCTCTATAGATGGCCATGCGGGCCGCCCGGCACGGCCCGGCCCGGACCCGGGTCGGCACGGGCCCGTAGCAGCCGTGTTTGGCCCGGCACGGTGATGATAGCGGGCCGGGCCGTGCCGCTCGCCGTGCTGAGGCGACGGCCCAGGCACGGGCCCGTGGTACTGCTTTCGTGCCGGGCCAGCCCGTTCAGCCCGGCCATAGACCGTGCCTGGGCCGGCCCATGGCCCGTTCAACAAAAAACCTATCAAACTACAGATCTAGTGAAGATAACAATGAATATGAAAATTTTACATATCACAGCTCAGAAATTGAATTTCAAATCTGCCCATCAAGTCAGCAAGACAGCAACAGCCATCCACAAAGACAACAAATTTCAAAAGGATTTAAGACACAATGCAGGAGCCACAATTGAGTCAAAGAGAACAAATTTCAAAAGGATAAATATTATTTTGCTAGATGTTTTGATTGCTGCCTCATTAAAAACCTTCTTAGGTAAAAACTCACCCTTGTGAGAAAACCCTAAGAAGGGAAAAAGAGTACAGCCAGCTAGCAAATAAGTTCAAGTTCTACTACATATTACAACACAGCTCAAATTCAAGTTCAAATTACATGAACACACTGACACTGCAGCAAACTCACTAAGACAGAGACACCAAGCATCTAAGACACTAAGACTTGATAACTTGTAGACAGTTCTTCAGTCCTGAAACAGAATTGAGAACTTATTCAATCAATCATCAACTCAACAGAAAGGAGCATCTTCAAGTTCTGGGTCATCAAGAGTTCAAGACACTAAGACACTAAGATTAGAGTACTTACTGATCATTCAGATTCGTCAAGGAACAGATTTTTGAAAGCTTCTTCAAGTTCTGGGTCCTCCGCAGTGTGCTGTGCCCTTTCATCTCCAAGTACCCAATCCTTTATGCAAGTGAGCATCTCCACCGTCTCTAGGGCCAAGCGCCGTCGCCGCTCCTCGATAACCCTGCCAGTGAGACTAAAGCAAGACTCCGAAGAAACAGTTGAGACAGGGACTGCAAGTACATCTTTAGCTAATATAGATAGAATTGGAAATGATAGCTTATGCTCCTGCCACCAATTAAGGATGTTGAAGTCATCATCATAGCATGTTATAGAATCACTATCAAGATAGGATGCCAACTCAGAAACAGGAGGCATAGATGAAGCAGCAGGCACAGATGAACAAGCAGGCATAGATGCAACAGGCAGAGATGAAGGAGATGCAAAAATTCTACCCCATTGAGTTTTTGACTTACCAGCAGACACAGGTGGATGAGAGGACCTTTGAGACCTAACAGAGCCAAATTTATTTTCATACTTACCAAAAAGCTTGAACAACTGAGTTCTTACCTCACCAAAGTAGGAGGAGTAATCAGTATTACTGTACTGAGACAGTAGTGTAAGAACATTATGAAAGCCCTGCATCTTAGCTCTAGGATCTAGAATAAAAGCAAGTGAATATAACAGAGGTATGTTCTGCCAGTATTTTTGGAATTTTAGTTTCATAGGAAGAACAACATTTCTCAGATACTGATCATTCTCATAGTTATGCAAATGGCCAGCTATAGCAATTACCTAATGTAACACAAGAGGACTAGTTGGATAGTAAACACCAGAAATTGCAACAGTGGAATCATAAAAGATCTCAAGAAATTCTAAAACTTTCTCACCAATATACCAGTGGGCATCAGTAAGGAGTGGCTGGCCATCCTTAGTCAAACCATAATGAGTAGCAATAAACACAGAAAAGGTGCCTTTGTATGGTATAAGATGTTTGAGCATGAGGTATGTTGAATTCCACCTCACATCCATGTCCAAACCAAATTTACGAGGGCGTACCCCCTTTGCAATGCAGAAATTTTTGTATGAGGCAATGCGTTGGTTAGAAGAATTCAAGAAAGATATAGCAGTTCTGAAAGCCTCAATGTAAGACTGCAACCTTTTCAAACCTGACTTGACAATGAGATTAATTATGTGGCAAGCACAGCGCTGGTGGATGAGACCACGCACACGCATAGGTTCAGGGCCAAGGTCAGGAAGCTCAGGTTCAGGGCCAAGGTAACCGGCAAATGAAGGTGCAAGCCTTGCAATTGCAGAAGAATTAGCAGATGCATTATCAAGTGTAACAGCAAAAATTTTATCCTTTAAACCAAATTCAGTAACCACACGTTCAATACGCTCAGCAATGTTTATCCCAGAATGTGAGACATCAATGAGCCTAAGCCCAATGACTCTCTTCTCCAATTCCCACTCAGGAGAAACAAAATGAGCAACCACAGAAATAAAATCCTTCTTAGCATTCCCAGACCAGATGTCTGAGGTAAGGCAAACAGATGAAACAGACTGAAAGCACTGAATAAGATTATCACGACGTTCATTTAAGTACTTAAAGCAATCTCTAGTTGTGGTTTGCCTAGAAACAACAGAAAAGCGAGGATTATGAGCACGTTGGATGTACTCCTCAAAGGCAGTAGTCTCACCAAAACCAAGAGGCAGATCAAGTCTGGCAATCAGGCGGCATAGCTCTTTACGGGCAACTTCAGGGTTGTAATCCCAATTACGGACACTGCCGTCTGGATTGAAAGCAAGCCGAGACTGAATTTGGGCAGCATGATCGGCCTTACTTCTACAACTCTTTTGATGTCTAAGCAAATGACCAGTACCAAAACAAGAGCGAGCAGAAAGAACATGCTTACAGTGAATGCATATAGCACTTATCCTCAATCCCTGACTGCCGTCGGGCAGCTCCTCAAACACCTCGGTGAAGTCCTCCCAGACACCCGATCTAGGCCGCTTGGAGCCCTTGGCGGCTTTGGAGCGGCCAGTGCTCCCCCGAGAGGCCGACGGGGTACTGGCAGGGGCAGAGGCAGGAGGGGCAGGGGCAGGGGCAGCAGCAGGCTGTTGCTCATCGACTTCGATCGGAGCAGCAGCACTGCCACTGCCACCACCGACCGGGCCGACGATCCCAAGCAAAGCCTCCGCATCACCAGTGATGTCGTCGTCGTCGCCGTCCGGAGCAAGGCCTTGCAGCACGAGGTCATGGTTGATGGAGGTCGGATCATGCTCCTCCACCGACCCACCATCCCGCGGCCGCTTCCCGGACATGTTCAGCTCCGTACCTCAACGGCGCGCGCCGCCTCCGCACGTTGCAGAACACAACGGCCAACGACCTGCACAAGAAAAAGAAAGCAAACACAGTCGGGTTAGGAGTAGAGCAAGATAGATCTAGGGTTAGGGTTAGGGTTAGTTAACTACTTACCTGCGCAGCCGGAGCCCGGAGCCGAAGAGGACAACGACGAATCGGGGGGAGAGAAGTGGGAGGAGGACTATAGATGGCCGGAGTATAGATGACCGGAGTCAGGAGTGGAGGACGAGTGGATGGATGGGGGCGAGGCGAGGCGAGGCGGCGTCGAGGCGTAGANTTATACGCGGAGGCGGAGGCGGACCGATGCTGGGTCGACCGTTTCTGGGCCAGCAACGGGCCTCCGCCGTGCCGGCCGTTGCAGCCGTGCCGGGCCGTGCCACCCGCCGTGCTGGGGTGGCGGCCCAGGCACGGCACTGCAGGTCGGGCCGGGCTGGCACGGGCCCGTTCAAGAGCGGGCCGGGCCGGGCTCGGGCCGGGCCAAAAAAGCGGGCTTCGGGCCGGGCTAGCGGGTCTCAGGCTGCATGGCCATCTATGCCCCTCCCCTCGCTCCCTCCCCCTGCGCGCTGAATGCTCTCTTGTCTCTTTCTCTCTGTCTCTCTCACCTCGTTGCAGCGTTGCACGGTAGCAGGAGGCAACCGCGTCCTCGTCTCTCAGAAGTCTCAACTGCTGCCGCTCAGCTGGGTTTCTTTGCCTCGGTCTCGCTTTGTCCCGATCCGTGTGTGCTGCTCGTAATCAAAATGGAGAGACTGCGCGACGGGAGCTGACGTCCTCCGTTTTGTTTGTTTGTTCTCACCGACGAGGCAGGATTTTGGCCGAGCCCGGCCCACCCTTCTTTTACCGCGCCAGGTCAACTAACGCTACGAGCTTGGTCGTGCGAAATAGTAAGTTGTTAGACAGTTCATCTCTGTTTGATCTAGCTAGCCGACTACGAGCCTGATCGTGCGAAATAAGTCCAGCAAAAACAGACCCTACGTAATACTCCCTTCGTCCTGAAATACTATTCCAGGTATTCTAGTTTTGCTTTAAGTCAAACTAGATAAATTTTAACTAACTTTCTAGAAAAAAATAATAATATTTATGATATCCAATGAGCATCAATAGATTCATTGTGAAATATATTTTTATATCTTACTTATTTGATTTGCTAAATGTTAATACTTTTCTCTATAAACCTGGTCAAACTTTTAAAAATTTGACTTAGATCAAACCTAGAATTCTCTTTATTTCAGGATAGAAGGAGTACAATATACTTGTGCCTTCGTTAATTTCACCGAGAGGCAGAGGTATATGAGCACTGGATTGAGCTAGTACTGTACTGACGAGAGACGCCCTTGAAATATATAGCAGCGTTCCTGTCGCCGCCTTTGCGGGCAGCGGCAGGCAAGCAAGCAACCAAACACTTGCCGTCCAAAATTGAATCTATGATGATTCCAGCATCCTACTCTTTGCGTGGTTTACATGGTACAGTCCCGTTCACTCCATCCACGCGCCGTTGACGTCACCACATGCCCAGCCGTCCAGCTTGCTCCCAAGCCAGTCACAGCAAAGCTTCTTCCTTCCCTTCGGTCTTTAGTGGCAGAAAAAAAAAGAGAACCCCCAAGGTCCCGTTCCAAAAAACGATTAAAGAGACAGATCCGTTCCATGTGGGATCTTTCTGTGTATCCATGCGTGTGTCGATCGAGAACCGCATATATGTCCAGAGCATATATGCGAGCTGCGTCGTGGTGCATGCGTGGGCATGTGGGAGACAGCTGCATGCACCGGTGCGTGAAGGCGATGGGCTAAAATTGACTTGTTCGGTTCATAATGACCCCCAGCTTGTCTACACATATTGTCGAGATTGTACTCGTCAGATATTTGTCCGGCAGGTACCCCGCTTCGTGCGAAGATTGATCACGGTGACGAACAGAGAGACACGGGATTTTTATACTGGTTCGGGCCCTCGAAATCGAGTAATAACCCTACGTCCAGTTACTGCTTGTATTATTTCGTCGAGTATAAATTACAATGCGTAACAAGTACCCTCGGGTGGATTGTCTAAGATTGTGGATTGTCTAAGATTGTGGATTGTCTAAGATTGTGGATACCATCTACGTACAGGACCCCCGCTATTTATATCCAGGGAGACGTGCCATACAAAACAAAACAGACCTAAACCTAGTAGGACTCTAGCTATCTTCGGGCTTTCCTTCTGCGATCTGGTCATCGTGTCTTGTTCGGAGTCTTGATAGTTCGGAGTCGGTAGTCGGTAATCCTCGTGATCGGGCACCCTGGTATTATGGCCTCAACAGTAGCCCCCGAGCTTATCTTATTCAGAAAAGATTGACTGTTCAGTAGCCTTCGGGTCTTTTTGCTCTTCGAGTGATTTTTGGATATGTTAATACCTCGTCAATCACTTGTACATGAGAGCCAGAAAAGTTCCCGAACTCTTGAATGTTGAAACCTGCATCTGAATGATAAGGTCAAAGAAAAATATCAGCCATAATAATAATAAAAAAGAACTGTTCTGTCTTGGAAAGTGAAACGTCCCAGGATTGATGTAACTGCTGCCCAGTGCATTAAAACCCACTCCGCACGTCTCCCGGAACTTTAGCAGCGCACGCGATACGGCTCTGCTCTGGGTCGCACCCCTGGGTCTTTAAATATCAGATCTCCTGGATTGATGCACACTTGAAACTTCCATCCTAAGCCTTCTTCCTCCACTCGCCATGGGAAAGAAAAGGCTTAGCCGCAAATTCAAGCTTTCTCGCCTCCTTTTCGGAGACTCCCCTCGCAGCTCCGGCGAACAACCGCCCGACAAGCCGGTGGACCTGCCGGAGACGTCACCACCCACTGCTCCTCCCCAAGCTCCGCTCCTGGCTCTCCCCTGGTACGGGGATGATGGAGTCGAGGTCGAGCCACCAGAGGAGGAGGCTCCGGCGGTGGCGCCGCCGTCTCCCGAGGCTGCTCCGTCAAGCATTGCCGCCGGGAAACGCCCTGCGTCTTCCTCCCCAGCCCCGGCATCTCCTGTCTCCCTCTCCTCCGACGACGAGCCAGAACAAGGAGGGTGCGGAATCCAGCTGAAGCCAGAGGCGACGCACGCAGGCGCATCTTTGTCTTCTGCTCCGGTGGACACCAGCGGCGACGAGGAACTTGCCCGGCGCCTCTTCGTCTCCCTGAACCGCGACCTGATCGGGATCCCTGGAGACGGAGCGCTCGCGGATCTCGTCAGCGACTCTGAAGAAGAGAACGCGGTAGATGATGATCCACCAGCGAGCACACCATCGCCCTGATCAGATTGGTTGACGATCATCAACCCAAGATCAGGGCGCTTTTGTATTTTGACTTCAGGATAGTTATCAATCCACTGTAAAATGTTCTCTCTTTTGGATTAATGAAGAAATTTCACTTGATGGATGTAATTTAAATCCCTTGTGCTTCGGAAATTTATCTGTGTCAATCTGTTCATGAAATTGCTCATCCAGAAACAAAATTTCCGAACGAAAAATTTCTTCCGACCAGACTAACTATCTTCAGTGTGTTCGGGAAATTTGATCCTGATCAGACATGATCGGGGCATTTGCTTGATTCACACCGATCGTTTGGTCATTTAAAACTGGTAACTTACCAAATAAGCTAACAGCCCTAAATGCATTGAATTGGACCTGCACATTCTTCGAAACGACGCGTGTCGTAGAAAAAGGAAAGAATCATTTTGACCCAACAGTCACTGCGGATTGCGCGGCTCAAGGGCAGGTTTCTCGGGGTTCGTGCTCCCTGGCTGAACCATAAAAGCCCCCAGGCGCGGCCGCCTGGACTCCATTTGGGCCTTTGTCTTCTCTATTCGCATCTACAGAACACTTGCCATCTTTTATCAGCTTTCTTCCCTTCATCCCCCTGCTCCTCCAACTCCCTGGGCTAGCCTACGATCGCCATGGCATCCACGCACCAATCCTCATCCGCCACTGAGTCCTCAGGGGACCAGAGCAGCGCCGCCACCGGGCGAGAGCTCCGCAGTGGGGGCACGGTCTGCACCACGGACAAGTATTGGCACAAATCCACCACGACGGCCAAGCAACTGCAGAAGTTGGAGGACCTTGGACTGCTCCACGACACCAGCCTCTTCCCTCGCCGGCATGCCAAAGGTCAGGTGTATCCGACCCCCAACACCCTTGAGATGGTGGCATTCTTGGAGTTCTTCCATTGCGGATTCGGGGTTTATCCTTCTGATTTTTTCCACAACATATGCGAGCATTATCAGATAGAGCTCGTGCACCTTAAGCCTGGCGCTTTGACAATGCTTAGCGTTTTTGCCTTTCTGTGCGAAGCCTGGTTAGGGATTAAACCTTCGCTGCTGTTGTGGAGATATTTTTACACCCCTGCATACTACAAGAAACAAGTCATGATCGGGTCTATAGGTTTTTCCTTGAGAGATCGGGAGATCTATATCCCCTTTCCAGTTAAGGATAGCCTGAAAGGATATGAGCGTCATTGGTTTTACATCACTCTTCCCACGGCCTCAGTGGCAAAAGGGAAGTATCTGATGCCTTATCTCAAGGAAGAGACCAAAGCCCTGCCAAGAATCACCCCGGAGATGCAGAAGCATATTGATCGGGTCCTGGAGCTCCGCAATGCTGGTCTG
The DNA here is from genome assembly GCA_004135705.1 of Alloteropsis semialata. Taxonomy (NCBI): domain Eukaryota; kingdom Viridiplantae; phylum Streptophyta; class Magnoliopsida; order Poales; family Poaceae; genus Alloteropsis; species Alloteropsis semialata. Next base: position 51,543,999 of record CM014272.1, read on the forward strand.
ACGGCGGTTCATGTAGCAGACATCTTCATTAGATGGAGATTCATTCCGCTTATGACTCACGACCGCTACGCTTGGACATTTAGGGGCAACAACGACCCGAACAGAATGAAACCCGATGGTGAGTATTTGTTTTCCTGTTCGATTGTTTTTCCGAGTTTGTTCGGTTATTTGAGTTCATGACTCTTAACTAGCAGTTGTCCCAGAGACAGAAGTGGCCGCGCGCCTGAAGAAGATGTTTGGAGCTGACCCCCGAACTGGGAGAACGTCCCAGCACCCTACAGCGCTGACAACCCTCCTCCAGAGGTAAACTGTCACTCAGAAAAAGCTCTTTCTTGCTTAATATTGATATGATGCAACTCTTTTTTCCCGACCAGGCCCCAGCTATTGTTGATGCCCCCGCCCAGAGCGGTGCCATCAATGTTGAGAAGGAGGGAGATCAGCCCGTTGATCAAGGCACCGGGGCCCCAACCAACGAACAACCTGAACCATCACCTGGTTTGGAGAAAGATGTCCCGAGTAGTCCTAAGGCAATTATCCCCCGAACCCGGAAACGCTCTCGCATTGTGGAGAGGACAGTTCTGGATTCGGGAGTCCTTGGATCGCCTAGGTCCGCCGATCTGCAGCCCAATCGTGATCCACCTTGTCCTGATGCCCAGGTATCGAGCATGATCATATTCGGGCGTTTATTCGCAGCTTTTGATCGCATAACCAAAGTTAAACGTGCTCGGGAGATTTTTCGACAGGAAAATCGTCCGACCGCACAATCATCAAAGCTTATTCCTGGTGCCAAGAGATTTAAAGTCAAAATCCCGACGGCCGAGTAAGAGCTCTAACAATCTTTGATTATGCATGAGCACTTTTCTTAAATGTTGTTTTCACTGTATTTGATTATTCGGGAATTCAGGCAACCCGATCCCACAGCCTCTCCTCCTGTCAAACCATCTGCCAAAGAGAAAACTCCCGAGCCAGACTCGACGGCACAACTTGACAGCTCAGAGAAGACTACAGAGATCGTGGGACCCATCCCGACGCCCCTGGGCCCGATCATTAGCGCGCTCTCGACAGCTGAAGAGCAATGGCGTTCGCTAGACGCTCGTGCCTCTGCTGCAGAAGCGTCTGTGATCAGACTGGGAGTCCAAGTGACCGTTCTCCAGTCCGAGAAAGAAGGTACATGTCTTAAATCTCATGCTTCGCTTATTGAGTCCTTATCTTCGAACTTTTGCTTACACGCTATCTTTGACCCTGTAGCTAACTCCAAGAGCATTGAGGTGCTCGAGAAGAAAAACTCGGATCTGGAAGGGAAACTGGCTGTTCGGGATAAAAACGTGGCTGATCTGACCGCCCGTCTTGAAGCATCAGAGAAGCGCAGTTCGTCCTTGGACTCCAGGCTGATGGAAGGTGCCTGCGTTGCTGCAACTCACACCATCGGGGCTTTGAAAAGCCACCTCCCTGATCTGGACGTTTCTCTGCTCTCAAAAGGCTTCAAGTGCTCGGCGTCAGAAGCTGAGGTAATGTTTGATAGCCTTACCCCACTGGTGGAACCGTTTGTCAGAAAACTTGATCTCCATCTGAGTGATTCGGAGGAATCACCCTGAACACTGTGCAAGATTCCTGTAATAGGGCAAAACTTTAATGGTTTAGAATGCGATTACATTTTGCGAAACATATGCTTGCATGTTTTTGCGTAAGTCTTTAGAGCTGATCGGTATTTTCATGGATCTTTTTAACTGATAGCTATGGCATAGCCAAAAAATCCCGTTACCATAAGTTATTTTGGAATTGTTTAGTTGCTGAGACACGGGCGGCCTTCTGAACTGTGTAATTCCTTGTAGTCATGGTGTTCGGTAATTTTAGCGTAGCCTAGCTTTCTTGAATTAAAAAGCCCGTTTCTTGCATGGTGATAGTACCGTAGTAGCCCCCGGGCTCTTTTACAGTCATGCTGGCATGCTGAAAAAGAGTCTAGAAGTACAAACCGCAAGAAACTTCCCGATCAAATGGGGAGCCCCCGAGCATAGAGCTCGGGACGCATAGAATAGGTCTGAAAAGAAAATTTTCAGCATGGTAGTCCCCGGCTCTTTGTTAGTGTATGCAATATGGTAACAAAGAGTAGAAACAGAATAGAAAATAGAAACCCAGCCCCCAAGCATAAAAGCGAGGGTGAGTAGAGTATATAGAACTTATCTCTTTTTTTTGTTTTGTTGGCGCTGTAGACGACGCAGATGACGGTTTACACCTGCCAAACCTGATGGTCGGTCTTGAACTGTGCACGATCTTCATTGTTTAGGCGTAGAACCTGCGTAGTTGATCCATATTCCACGTGTTTGGCAGTATGTCCCCATCTATCTCTGCGATCCTGTAGGCTCCTGGTCGGGCGATGTCTACTACAATATACGGCCCTTGCCATGGAGAAGACAATTTAGTTTTGTCCTTGGTGCGTTGATCTAGTTTGAGCACCATGTCACCAATGCATAGGCTTCGTTGTCGAACATTAGCATCGTAGTATTGTCGCAATTTTTGCTGATACTGGGCTACTCTAAAAGCAGCTGCGTCACGAGCCTCCTCCAGGAGGATTAGCTCATCAGCGTGTCTGTCAGGCTCTTCAGTTTCTGAAAACATTGCCACGCGAGGGGCTTGTAGTCGGATGTCGGATGGTAGAATCGCCTCTGCTCCATACACCAAGAAGAAAGGTGTTTCGCCTGTTGCCCGATTCATAGTGGTCCTCATTGACCAAAGTACTGTAGGGACCTCATGAATCCAGTGCTTGTCATAAGCTTGCAATCTGTTAAAAATCCTCTTCTTGATGCCCTGGAGCACGATGCCATTGGCACGTTCTACTTGCCCGTTTGTCTTCGGGTGATTTACCGATGACCGATCATGTCTGATCCCGTGGTCGTAGCAGAAATCAGAAAACTTTTTACTTTTAAACTGTGTTCCATTATCAGAGATTATCCTGTTCGGGACACCGAATCGTACGACAATGCTCCGTAGGAATTTGACAGCTGCCTCTTTTGTGATTTTCTGAACTGGCTCGACTTCAACCCATTTTGTAAATGTGTCAATGCCAACGAACAGAAATCTGTATCCCCCGACAGCCCTTGGAAAGGGCCCGAGGATGTCTATACCCCAAGTGGCAAAGGGCCATGCCTCACACTTTTTTACTAAATCGCTTGCGTCTTGAAGAGCTGTAGGCCAGTAGAAGCTCTGTCGGAATGCTTTCCCTGTTAGATATCGGGGAGAAGCATGTGATCCACATACTCCTCCGTGAATGTCGTGGAGCAAACTAATGCCCTTGGTCCGTGTGATGCATTTGAGGAGCGTTCCATTGCGGGTTAGCTTGTATAATCGCCCGTCAACCAATTGATAGTTCTTGGCTTTACGATGGATTTTCTCCAATGTAGCATCATCGTCCGGAATAGCTTGGTTTGTGAGGTACGCCCGGATTGGATCCATCCAGTTCTCCTCGTTTCCAACTAGAGCGGCGGCTCGGGCCGTACCGACCAACATAGACTCCTTGACGGATTCGTTGGTTGTAGAAACTGGTCCCTTGGCGGGTTCAGTTTTTAGATTCGATAAGGAAACCGACACAGATGGTTTAGTAAGAACTTCAAGTAACACGTTACCTGGGAGCCGTGTGCGCTCTGCAGCTGCCTTTGCCAGCTTATCTGCGTCGCCATTGAATTCCCTCTTCACGTGCCGTACTTCAAGCCATCAAATTTGCTCTCCATCCGCCTATATGCTTCCAAGTATTTAGCCATGACCTCGCTCCGCGCACTGTACTCTTTCATGACTTGCTTTGCAGCTAACTCGGAATCCCCTTTCACGAGCAGCCTTCTGACACCAAGAGATGCAGCTATGCGGAGACCTGTCAATAGTCCTTCATACTCGGCAACATTGTTAGTAGGAGTTGGATCAACAAAATTGATTTGTAAAGCGTACATAATGATGTCATTGTGTGGTGAAATCAGGACCACCCCAGCCCCCGCGCCTGCTCTGCAAAATGCTCCGTCATAGAACATCGTCCTGTGTTCGGGATTTTGGGCAGCTTCTTCGGGTTCAGGGTTAGAACATTCTGCGATGAAATCTGCCAGAGCCTGCGACTTGATGGCAGTTCTGGGTATGAATTCAATGTCGTAAGCCCCCAGCTCCACAGACCATTGCGCGATCCTACCCACGGCATCTCGATTATGTAAAATGTTGCCTAGAGGGTAAGTTGACACAACCTTGATCTTGTGGCTCAGAAAATAATGCTTGAACTTCCTGGAAGTCATTAGTACAGCATATAATAATTTCTGAATCTGAGGGTACCTTGTTTTGGCATCATGTAGCACCTCGCTTACGAAGTAAACGGGATGTTGTGTTGTAGACTTTTCTGTTGGTCTCTCGACCACCAAAACAGTGCTAACAACAGTTGGTGTTGCAGCCACGTATAACAGCATCTCTTCTTGTGGCTTTGGCGGGACCAGTACGGGCATTTTCCACAGGTACTGTTTGAACGCCTGGAACGCCTCTTCTGCTTCTGCCGACCACTCAAAACGATCAGTTCTACGTAACAATTTGTAAAACGGCATACCTCGTTCGCCTGACTTGGACACGAATCGACTTAGGGACGCCATCATTCCTGCCAACTTCTGGACTTCGTGGCGGCTGCGCGGAGACTTCATGTCGTCGAGTGCCTTGATCTTGTGCGGATTTACCTCTATACCTCGTTGGGAAACAAGGTAACCGAGGAGCTTACCCGATGATACACCAAAGGTGCATTTGGCGGGGTTGAGCATCATCCTGTTTTTACGCAAGTTGTTGAAAGTTTCGGTTAAATCAGCGATTAAATCACCCTTTAACTTACTTTTCACAACAATGTCATCTATATATGCCTCCACATTACGGCCGATTTGGCCTTCGAGAACAATGTGAACACATTTTTGATAAGTGCAACCTGCGTTTTTCAGACCAAAAGGCATCTTTATATAGCAATAAACACCGAAGGGAGTTACAAATGCAGTTTTCTCCTCATCGTCAATGCACATGCTGATTTGGTGATACCCCGAGTAGGCATCTAGAAAACAAAGCAATTCACATCCAGAGGTTGAATCTACAATTTGATCTATCCTAGGTAATGGGTACTCATCCTTCGGGCAAGCTTTATTCAGATCTGTGTAATCCACGCACATCCTCCACGTTCCGTTGGGCTTCTTGACTATGACTGGGTTTGCCAGCCACTCCGGGAAAGGGACCTCTCGAACGAAGCCGGCTTTGAGTAGTCGGTTGATTTCTTCGTTAATGGTGTCTCGCTTCTCCGGGGTATATCTCCTTTGCTTCTGCTTGACTGGTCGGACGCCATTCGTATGCAAAGCTTGTGCTCGATTACCTCCCTGGGGATCTCGGGCATGTCAGATGGTTCCCAAGCGAACACATCTGCGTTTGTCCGGAGGAAAGCAATGAGCTCGAGTTCCTATTTGTCACCCAAGCCAAGGCCCACCTGGGTGGTCTTGGTCGGGTCTGCCTCATCAAGGGTCACAGCCTTCGTGCCTGGCTCGGTGCGCTTGGCCGGTGGCTCGATTGGTGAGGCGTTGGCCGGCGACTCGCCAGCTGCTTGTGACGGCGTCCCCTTGAGTGGGGTCTGGTCCACCACAGTCTGCCTCTCAGCGGCGCGGTCGTCAGCTCCCTGTTTCCCGATGAACTCCTGTTCCCCGATGAGCTCCTGTTCGGGAACTTCTTTCTCTTTGGCCCTTGATCGGCTCTCAGCTGCTCGGGAGGTTTCAGCCAATGCTCCCTTGGCGGCAGCCTTTGGCTGGTTCTTTGTCTTTTTCTTGGCAGGTTCGGCAGCCTTGGCTGGTTCCTGCTCGTCACCCTTGATCATGTCCAGGGTCTTCATGTCGCACTGGACCGCGCCCTTGCGATCGCCGCAGACGGTGATCGGACCCAACGGCCCCGGGACCTTGATCATGGAATATGCAAAGTGAGCGACCGCCATGAATTTCTTCAGGAACGGCCGGCCCAAGATGCAGTTATAGGCCGACGTGATGTCAGCCACCTCGAAGGTGAGGAACTCTGATCGGATGTTTTTGCCCTCTACGAGGGTCACCTGCAGATCGATCCTCCCCAAGGGAAAGGCTTGAATGCCTAGTATGACCCCGTAGAAAGGCTTCTCCACAGGGGACAAGGACCTCCTCGGGATCCCAAGTTCGTCAAAGGCGTTGACAAACAGTAGGTTGAGGGCGCTTCCACTATCGATCAGGGTTCGCCCGATCTTGCGGGGCCTGATCCATGGCTTGATGCATAGTGGGAGTAGTGGCCCGTCGTAAAGCGTCTCAGGGTGATCCCTTTGATCGAATGTGATCGGGATTTCTGACCACCTCAAGAGATGCTTGCAGGGCTCGGCGCTGTTTATCTGCCTCTCGACCATCTTGAGCTGGGACTTGGAGGTTCGGGTTGAACAGCCACTGAAAATTGTGGCGATCTCCAGATCTTCGGGAAGATCTGGCTCATCATCACAATCCATGTAGTTTGCCGCGCGAGGGTTGTGGGCTGCCTGGTCACGCGGAGCCCCCTGCTGCTGGCTCTCCTCCTCCTGCTTCTGTTTCTTGTACACCGTGCAGTCCACAAAGTGATGCTTCGTAGATCGGTGAATCGGGCAGTACATCGGGAGGTTGTCCGGTTTGCCTTGGCGCCTGTATGGGGGTTTGTTGTCCACGGCCATGACTTCGTCACCCTCGGTCTTGCGCTTCTTGTTCTTGTGTTTATTCTTCTTCTTGCCTTCCCTGGCTGGCTGGCTTTGTTCGGGCTTTCCGTGAACCAGTGCTCGGGCGTCCGCCATCTTGGCGGTTTCTTCGAGGATCCCGTATAGCTCTGCCACCGTCTTCGGGTTTTTCTTGGCAAGTTCCTCCGCTGTTCGCTCGTCCTTGCAACCTTGATTGAAGGTCACAATCACCCGATCATCCACCATGTCAGGGATGGTGTTACGGGTGTCGCTGAACCTGCGGATGTAGTCCCGGAGGGATTCTCCAGGCTTCTGCACACAGTTGAGCAGATCTCCCTCATGTCCGGGGCGTTTATAGGTGCCTTGGAAATTGGCTTCAAACGTCTCCCGGAGATGAGCCCATGACTTGATGCTGGCCTCGGGCAGGTTCATGAGCCACGTTCGGGCTGATCCCTGCAGAGCAGTCGGCAAGTAGTTGGCTTTGACGTAGTCGTCACCCCCGGTGGCATCGATGATCGTGGAATAGATCTGAATCCACTCGCGGGGGTTGGTTGTTCCGTCATACTTCTCGATGTTAGTAGGACGAAACTTTTCGGGCCATCTGACCTTGCGCAGGGCTGGGGAGTACGCAAGGCATCCCCCCGTGCCTGGTCGGGAGTCACGTGGCGGCGAATCTTGATGGGACCGATAGTAGCCCTCACGTGCTCGGTAGTCTCGATTGTAGTTGAGAGTTTCCCGAGCGTCGCGAGTGCGACGATTGCGTTCGAGCTGTGTCCTCATGTCGCGCCCCTCGTGTGGGCGATAGTACGGTCGTCCGTTAACAGATCGAGACCGAACCGGCTGTGGTTCACGTGGTCTGTTTGACGGAGCTGGCGGTGCGGCAGCGGCGGCTTCGATGCGCTCCTTGGCCTTGTCCGCTGCTTCCCGAGCCTTCTTGGCTATGGTGGCCATCGGAGTCCCTTCGGCCATTGCTTCCATGGTCTCCAAGAGGGTTCGGATCTGCAGATTGTCCTATTCGACGGCCCGGAAATCGTTGTTAAGATCTCGGGGAGCCAATGAGGATGCAACCTGCTGTGTACGGGTTCTAGCCGTTTGAAGTGTTGGTGCGTTGCTCAAACGTGGAGGAGGCATGGGTCGGCGCGAGCTAGATGACTCGGCAGCGGCCTCGGTCCCGTTTGCGGTTAGCACATGGATGCGGCGGTCTTCGGATTGTTCTGACCCATTGCTAGATCCACTGTAGTCGAGATCCAACTGCGTAGTGCGATCTGCAATGTCTTCGAGAGTTGGCTCCGTGAAGGTGGCGAAAACTTCCCGACCGGCGCATGTGAGATCGGGATCATGGATCCCTGTCATCTTGAGCTTGTAGTCGCCTTGGTGCTCGAACACGAGATCTCCGAAGCGGATCTCCCGTGCCGGCACTAGATGGCGGTGAGCGTAGAGATCGGAAGCGGAAGCAGAACTCCCGATGGCTTCCGACTTGACGGAACTGGGCATGTAGGGCATCGAGGAACTCGACGCGTCGGCGATCCAGACTCCGTTGACGATCGGCATGATCTTTCTTCACGCAAGGGCCCCTACCTGGCGCGCCTCTGTCGAGGTTGTACTCGTCAGATATTTGTCCGGCAGGCACCCCGCTTCGTGCGAAGATTGATCACGGTGACGAACAGAGAGACACGGGATTTTTATACTGGTTCGGGCCCTCGAAATCGAGTAATAACCCTACGTCCAGTTGCTGCTTGTATTATTTCGTCGAGTACAAATTACAATGCGTAACAAGTACCCTCGGGTGGATTGTCTAAGATTGTGGATTGTCTAAGATTGTGGATACCCTCTACGTACAGGACCCCCGCTATTTATATCCAGGGAGACGTGCCATACAAGACAAAACAGACCTAAACCTAGTAGGACTCTAGCTATCTTCGGGCTTTCCTTCTGCGATCTGGTCATCGTGTCTTGTTCGGAGTCTTGATAGTTCGGAGTCGGTAGTCGGTAATCCTCGTGATCGGGCACCCTGGTATTATGGCCCCAACACATATATTCTCAGGTTATTTATTTATTTCCTTGCCAAAGGTATCGAGGTAAATATCCTTCTTTCGGGTGCCCGAATTGCACTCGACCGACACTGAACTATATATATTTAAATAATCACTTTCATCCTGAAATATAAGGCAATGATGCCTTCGAAATTTATATCCAAATATAAGATATTTTAACACTTTTCGACAAATATTTAATGAAAATCATTTAATTTTTCTTGGCTCTCAGCAGCATATTTATCTTTTTTATTCCGTGCTTTCTCCACCGCTTAATCTTATTATTAACTTAAATTATGGTCGATAAATGATGAGGTCTTAGAGGGTACACGCGCATTTTGTTGTCTCCTTTAATCTATACTATAAAGAGAATAACTTTTGGAGACAATTCTCACTCAAAAGCTACCCACCTTACCTCTCACAAATTCCTTTGATGGGCCCACAATGCAGTCCAAAAAGTTTGACAGGAGGGGGGGAGAGGGAAAACTTGATTGTTAGAAAATAGCTGCGGCAAAATATTTTAATTTTTTCTCACCACGCTTTTTAGTTACCCACCCGTGTACCCACCATTCAAAATTCCAATCCCGCCCCATTTTCGGGTATTTGTTTCCTTATTGCCTGGCTGCTAATTGCCTTATTTGATTCAAAATTTAAAGAGGTCGCACGCCAGGACCCCATCACGTCAAATAATTTCAAAATTTCAATTGCCTACCTTTTTTGATGCCGCATGCCAGGACTCCATCAGCAAATGCCGCCATCAGCAAATTGCCTGCCTTTTTTTGGTGCCAGGTTTCGAAATTTTAAAATGCCCAGGACTCCATATTATTTCTTTCCTTTTTGTTTGACACCATCGCCGTGGACACCACCAATTTATTTCCTTTTTATTTGACGCCAGATTTTGTTTCACGCCAGGACACTATCTGCCTTTTTTGATGCCAGGTTTCTTTCCTTTTTGTTTGACACCAGGACACCATCGCCGTGGACACCCCTCACAAATTCCTTTTTGTTTGACACCAGGTTTTGTTTGACGCCAGGACACCATCCCGCCATCAATTTTTGACGCCAGGTTCCATGTTCCGTAGGAATTTGATGCCAGGAATCGCTTCCGCATGCCCCAAATTTCTCCGAGGTCAGTGATGCTCAGTGCCTTCAAACTCGTGCCTCCAAATTTCTCTGTCTCTGCTCTGAATCCATCCGGAACCAATGACAGGGATCGCGGCCGGTTTGTGAACCAAAGACATGGATCGCGGCCAGGTAAACATTACGAGTTGTCGTGACTTTGTTTGGGGAATCACAAAATGTGGCGGCTAATTTCGTTTCTTTGTTAGATGGACAACAATCGGAATCCCCTTGGTGACATTACAAACACGGCAAATCCGCGGACGGGAAATAATCGTAAGAGAAAGGGTTCGACTACGTCGCAGCTGCCAGTTTCATGTGATGCAGAAATTACCACGCCTCGTGGTACGTCTATTGCTTTATGTTATCAGATGCGTAATAATAAATTAGATGTTCTGAACGTTTATTATTCTTGAGTCATTGTGCATTTTGCCAGTACACAATGAAAGCTAAAGAACCCAAGAAGGCTAGGTTAGTGCTGTCTCAATTTCTGTTTGACATAAATGTTTGCCCAGCAAAATGCCATGATCGTTGTGTTTCAGGTGCCGTGTCAAATGGGATGAAGAGAACTTGAACGACATCGAGTCAAACAAACCAGAAAGGGAGAAGATAAGCGAACCCAAGACACCTTACCACCCTATGATTGATGGAGAAGAAGGTATGTAATCTGGGTGTGCATAGCGAATCTAGATTCCTGCTTTTCTGTGATACAGTCACCGTTGTCTCAAATAGCACAAATCTGATTGTGCACTCTGATGTGCAGGGCCTGTTTCACCAGTAAAATATGTTTTGTATTACTTAAAACATATGTGATATAAGTTATTGCTAATTTATCACAGGAAGAAATTCAGCAGGCAAGGAAGCATTTGGATAAAAAAGGTTAGTGCATTTGCATATTAGAGTCGATTCTCGCAGCTATTTAAGTAAATCAAGTTAATATGCTTCCTTGCCCTGTCTGTTTTTTATCAAGCAAGTTAATATGGTTCTACTTGTTGTTTGGAAGACCTCGAACCACGGTGAAGGACATATTGATGAAACTACAACAATACAAATGACGGTTCAATGAGATAAAAAGGATGTTGGGTGAAACTAATATGCAGGAAGTGAAGATGGGTTCAAATGAGATTTTGCAGCATATGGTGTCTCAATCTTTTCCAGCTAATTTTTAAGAAGTGAAGATGTGCTGAAATGAGATGTTCCAGCCACAGATTAAGGCAGGAAGGGTGTTGGGATAATTTCTTTTTTTGTCAGTCTTTGGTTTTCCTTCAACTTGATCAGGTAAAATCATAAATTCTCTAACTCTACAATTTTATATAGTACCTGTGTTTTCATCATCTGCAGGTGTCGTCTAGCCATGCATTTTGACTTGCTGCTTCCATGCTCTGGTTTAATTTTCCTTGTGACCATTCTATGGAATGTTCGTGAACATCATCTTTTTGTAAGGTGTGATGATTCTCACTTTGGAAATATTTTAGAAAGCTTAAATTTCAAATGTATTTGGTGGGAGGAGTGGCACAGTCAATTGTGACCAGCAGAGCACCAGGGATGTGCTGCTCTAATTTCTTAATTAAATTATGAAGTGAATTCGTCCTGAAACTTCCACTAAAAAGGCCTTTTTTGGTTGCAATCTGATATGTTCAAATGCCTTTTGAGAAGCTAAATGATTGCATGACCTACATTTCTTTGAAAGTGAGTATTGCTACCAGGTTTGTTTTCAAAAGTGATTGACCCTATCCTGATTTCCTTTTTTAATCAGGTCAGTGATTAGTTAGTTGATTTCCTTCCTTATTGTCCTTGGTGCCTGCTGATAATAGGCCTTTCCTTCCACTACCTGATTTCTGCTGGTTGATTATCCATGGTCTCTGGATAGGTGAATTAAGCCGACGACAGAATTCATATGTTTTCTGTAGGAAGGTGAGGTGGAAGAAATAATCTACATTGCACTTTGCTATAGCATCTCTACTACATGTATATATTCTTGCATGAAGAATTTGGAAAACTGTATCTCTTGTTTGCACTGCATTATATATCATTTTGTTACCATTGCTTGGTGATTATTCTGGCCATAACTTGCATTGCTATTTAAAATATTTGGATATTATGTTGGAAGCCAGATGCCCCATTCGGTTTTGCATATTAATTGAGAATTCTCATTTATCTTTTGCCATTTTCAGGGTCATATTGTAGATTGGAAGACCAGAATGCACATTCATATGGATTTGATTATCAGGAGGCTAGGAGGCTTGAATGACTTTCTCATCCAATTTAGGATGTTAGTTGCAGGTCAAAGGTTCCAAGATGAGGCTCCTTTTTCTACTGTGAGCTACACGCCACTTTGCTTATTTGTCGAAATTATACATGACTAATGATTCATGCACAAAGACTAGCTAGGACCAGCTGTTGTGAAACTGTGATGCAAACTGACACTATATATGAGCATGGTCCCGGTTTGCATTCCTTGCCCTTGGAGCGGGGTTGGGTAGGTCGCCAATGTTTTGCTAATTAAGGAGTAGATGTGGAAATGTACTGGGGTGAAAATATGTGATGCTATGGCCTACATGTGGATTGAGTTTGTTGCAGTAGAAATACACAAATATTTTGAGGCAATACATTTCTTATTTCTCTTCCAGTATTATCTTGTCTTATCTAATACAGTTTGTTGGTGATTAACAAATACTCAAACAATAGTTGCATTTTCTTTTTGATATATGCTACTACTTACATGTTGCCATTGTTCCGTAAAGCGTAATTAGTCATTGTGTTCCGCTTGGAGATGTTACAAACACCATCAATCATGCTTTTTTTAGTCATTGTGGCCTGCTCTGTGTAAAATCTTATTCTTAAATTTTGTGATGTGTTTCTTATTTCATTCTGCAGTTCTATCTAAGGGAGAGGGAGGGTGACTGGGTGAATTAGTTGCTTCAGTGATCCTTCAGCACTTTCTGTTTTTTTTGTCCCATGAGTCCTGCAACCTGCTTCCTTCGCTTTGTCGCTGAGACCTTGAGCATGGCGATGATGGAGCTGCCCTAATCCCAGGTGTTCAGGCTCTTGATCTTGATCGCGCATTGAAGGAAATGCGGGACTTGGATAATGTAAGTATGCACTGCTTTGATTTAAGATTCATTTTGAATGTACATCTAGGACATATCTAGGACATCTGCAGGTCCTCATGGAGTATCTTTTCAAAACTTTTGATGCCTTCCCCTTTGACACTGTTGATCATTGTTCAAACGTTGATATTAATTCTTTTCTTATTCCAAGTGCTTAGATGCTTAGGTGGTGCCCATGGTCTCTCAGGCTGGCGAGTAGAGGGTTACTTTTTGTGCTTGGTACACAATGGGAGGGCTTAACATGAAGTTATTTTTCCCCCAAAATTGTTTAAGCGGTTCATCCATATTGTTTTTGTTTAGTTATGCTTTGAAGAACTAGCTGGCAAAAAAGATGACTGATGCCCAAACATATTTGTGTGTTAGCAATTTCATGGTCTCTCAATATCTAGATTATATTCTCATTGTTTGATGCTTTTGTTTTTGCTTCTATCTATTCGATCTAAACCCAAGGATTTATTTTTTTTACAGCTCACCTAGGGATTCATGTGAGTGACATTGAAACTAACTATTTGCATACCTTCTGTGACTTTCAGGTAGGACAATTAGTGATGCATGGTGGCATTTGTCGAAGTTTAGCTTTGTCTTTCATGGAGCTCTGGAAATACGAAATAGTGAAGCTCTAGACACACGTTGTTCACTTCTTGATTAATAAAATTCTCTCTAAGGTTATTTAGACTGATTTCAAATTACAAATCTTAGAGCTCTACTGCTTTGTTTAGTTGGTGTAGGAGATTATATTCAAGGTAAATATCAATATCAGTAACCTCTTTCCAATGGTGAACGTCCGTTTGAGTTTTTAAAAACAAATAATGTTTGTGTACCATTTGCTTGTTCATGCTTTTGCTGGATTGTGTGCACATATTCTTGTTTTTAGTTTGCGGCAACATGGAGCCCAGCATCAGGTTTAGCTTGTTTTATATCACTATAGTGTTTTCCCTATTTTGGATATGCCGCATGTACATATCTGCTATAAATATAAAATTATCTTATTTTTTAAATATAAAAACTCTTGTTTACTAGGTTTTTAAAAACATGTGCCACACGACCACTATGACAAAACAAAAGCAATAAGAAATAATTTAGGCCCTGTTTAGTTTACATGGCACTATTATTAAATTTTACATTATATCAGTATCACCATCGGTACTGACCTGGATGAATGAAATTTGGTCTCAAATAAAAATAAATTATGAATAGATATTGATTCACCTGTCCATCCATGTTCATGGGAATAACATTAAAATACATAAAATCTGATATTTGTTTATGTATTGATTAGCATCTTTTGATCTCAAAGTGCTCACAGTGACCTAGCTGTATGTACTGAGGTGAAGATTCCAGTTATTTATATTCCATCTTTTGATATGTTTAGAATGCACTGTTATCATGGTAGAGTTTTGGACTCGGTAGCATTGCTAAATGGTTTGGAGATTTAGCATTGCTATTTAAAAGGTTTGGATATTATGTTTAAAGCTGCCCCATTCAGTTTTGCATATTGATTGAAAAAACCCGTTTATCTTATTGTGTTTTTCAGATCCTTATGTAGATTGGAAGATCAGATTGCACATCCATATGGATTTGGCTTGACTGACATGGAGAGATCCATGCGTATGGAGTTAGGAGAGTAGAGAGAGAGATATTAATTGTGGGGGAGTGGGAGAGAACAAATCACATGTGGATCAACTGAGAAAAGTGATGGAGGGAGCGAGAGAGACATCACAAGTGAACTGAGTTGGAGCTGGAGAGATATCATTGGTGGATCGAGTTAGGAGCAAAAAGAAAAGATATAAATGTTCCACATGTTCCATGTTTATCTCCACTGTAATATTGGACTTGTTATGAAAATATAAATGCACTATATATTATAAGTTTTTAAAACGTGCCTGTGGCACGTACATATCCACTAGTCTGATCTAAAATTGCCACAACGTCTTGTATTACCGGAGACGGGCAACGGAGTAGGCCATCCTCTCTTCATCCTTAAATACATATTTACTTAAATTAAATATGCAACAACGAGGCTCGTCTCTCCGTTCTGAAATAGCTAGCTATATTTGGACAATCTCCATTTATTTCCCGGAGTTGGCATGATTAATTTGGCTGGTTGGAAGATTTGTTAGAGTGGACTCCTTATTATATCCACGACGGGTAGAGCATCTCCAGCAGTCCCTCATTCCCCAATCCAACTACCATATTGGGAGGGTTATTAGAAAAACAATGCTCCAGCAGATCCTCTTTATCTTTCTTTTTTCTCAATAATTATTGGGACAAACCAATAGACTCTCCCAATACGATAGTTGAATTGGGAGAAGATTATTGGGGAACTGCAAAAGTAACTCGCCCAATAATCATGAAAGAGATATTGGGACATCCCCATTAGAGCATCTCCAGCAGTCCCCTATTCCCCAATCCAACTACCGTATTGGGAGGGTTATTGGAAAAATAATGCTTCAGCGGTTCCCCTTTATCTTTCTCTTTTCCCAATAATTATTGGGACAAACCAATAATCCACCACAACTCTCCCCAAATAAAGGGGGAGTTGTGACTCTCCCAGTACGGTAGTTGGATTGGGACAGAGTTACTGAGGAACTGCAAAAGTAACTCCCCCAATAATCATAAAAAAGATATTGGGACATCCCCATTAGAGCATCTCCAGCAGTTCCCCATTCCCCAATCCAGCTACCGTATTGGGAGGGTTATTGGAAAAAATAGTGTTTCAGCAGTTTCCTTTTATCTTTCCCTTTTTCCAATAATTATTGGGACAAACCAATAATCCACCACAACTCTCCCCAAATAAAGGGGGAGTTGTGACTCTCCCAATACGGTAGTTAGATTAGGACAGAGTTATTGGGGAACTGCAAAAGTAACTCCCCCAATAATCATAAAAAGGATATTGGGACATCCCCTTAGATGATTATGGGGAAATGCTTATTGGAGAACCGCTGGAGATGCTCTTAGGTGATTATTGGGAAATGATTATTGAAGAACTGCTGGAGATGCTCTTAACACCTCATATGACAATGTAGACGTTTAGATGGACGATGTAGACGTTTGGAACAACGTATATGTGGACGGATGACAAATTGACAACATACCGTTATAAATATGCATTATCGAGGACGTACAATTATTGAACAAGAAATAGTTGGACACAACATGCAGGGTATGTGCACCTTGGAAGCATGTCGCACTAGTACTACTGGTTCGTACTAAAAGTGGATTCAGACATTCAGCCACCCCCGTTGAGAGCCGACAAGGACAGCAGCCACACCGACAGCACAAAGTGTGTTTTTTTACCCTGAGAGGATTTTTATTGGATTATTACAAAATATATACTTCGTGTCGTGATTACCCTGATTCAATTCATCTTCTCCGTTCCCACGTCGTGCCTTAATGCCTCCAGTTTTTAATACATGTCATATTAGGTTTGTTCTAGCCAAAGTTATACAATTTTGATCAAATTTATAGAAAAATATAACAATATTTACAATATCAACCATATCTACTATTAAAATATATTCTATAGTGGGTATAAGGAAAAATTCGATAATGTAGATATTGTTATATTTTTGTATAAATTTGATCAAAATTAGATAACTTTGACTTAGAACAAGGCTGATGCAACATGTAAAAAAAGCTAAAGGAGTATATAACAAATCCTTTTGTATGGAACCGGCCAATAAATCCGTCACAAGCTGTCACCTCCGCTCTGAACCTCAGATTATTTTTTCTAAAATGAAATGCTATACTTACAAACTGAAATTAATGAGAGGACAAATTACCCAGAGTGAAATGCACCATGAGTTCTTAAACTATTTCTGAATTCTCATCTAGGTCCATGAACTATAAAAACGATCATCCGGATCCATAAACTTTTCAAATGGTTTATTCTAAGTTTACTCGAGGTCCAAGTCATGAACCTCAGTTGACACTTGGGGTAAACTACTTGAAAAGTTTAAGAATCTAGAATTCTAGATGATCAGTTCGAAAGTTCATGTATCCAGATAAGAACACAGATATAGTTTAAAGATATGCGGTGCATTTCACTCAATTACCCTGAAATTAGGGAGTAGAATATTGTTAGCACGCAGCTGGATCTCACGCAAGATGTATGCCGGGGATCTGGTGGATGATTGATCGGGACAAATTAGTTTGCCAAACTCAATAGCCTCGACCCATGATGCCGTGTCAGCCAATCACACACTTGGACTAGCGGCCAATAATGATGGCAAAAGTTTGGCAAAGGAAGCCTCGGATCTATAGTAGTGGATGCAAATTCCTTCGGTGGCCCAAAATAAAAAAGAGCATATGCCTGCTTGTCCAAACAATCCAATCGCAACACGCTAACTGCAGCTCGCCCTTCTCCCTCGCGTCCCACACCCACCTCCTCGCGTCTCGGACTCCCGGCGGTGTCCCCACCAGGCCACCACCCCCGTTACCGAAATTAGTGTTGACGGTGATGATCCCAGCCCTTTTCTTCGTCTCTTTTTTTTCCTTGTCCATTGGCGGCTTTCTCCTCACCCACATTTCCGTTAGCATGTCCGTCACCACCACCTGCCACGGGGTTATGCGCGAGGTGATTTACTGATTTGGACCTTTGGGTCAAATAGCACGCAAGAATAGCACAAATCGATACAAATTCAAGGATTCAGGAAGAAATATGGCGGTTTTGAGCTTGGAAGCATGCAGCAAAAACCCACCTCAACATTTATGGAGCGCTAGAAACTGATCGACTGCACGCTGCAGTAGTGCAGCCTTTGCTGCAAATGTAAAGTGAGGTACAGATTCCAAGTCGTTTTCCCACGTTCACTTTACTTTACAGCTCTCTTATGATGAGAGGCACTTGCACCAGAAAATCAATAAAATAAACTAAGATAAAAGAGGGACAAGAGACCGACGTGGGCATCTCATCTGACCACGTGCGGCTCTCATGGGGTGGTGGTGGCTGCTAACTGCTAACCCTATCACTAATCCACGTTAGTGTCTGGTCTAAAATGCAATTATATATATGCATGGTATCTAGACCGAAGGCAAAAAAAACCATTCCGATATTTTTTATTGGCTTATCCTTTATTTTAATGGTAACATCATGCGACCAAATTCATGATGGAAGTTTCATAAGGAATAGTTAGAGGTAGTACATTGTTAGCCTCTCAGGGTCAAGGCAGTGGCACCCCTCTCACTCCTGGTCCTAGCGTCATGGTACAAATTGTCATTTGAGAGTACAGGATTTGAACACAAGTTCAGGGTCCCGAACAGAGTACATTCCGTCTGTTTGACGCAGCTAGCTAGCACCGACAGTTTGTGCAGTTTCTTCCATGGAAACGGGAGCAGCATGACAAGCGTGATGGGGGGACCGAATACGAAGTAGGTGTGGCATGTATTACAGGCACCTAAATCTGCCGAACCACCAAACAACAATTTCAGCACATCGTTATCAAGTTCGGTAGCAGTGGTACTACTACGTTCTTTGACTAGAGCTGCGTCGTCGCGCTCTGCACCCGGACGGGCCAAGTTCACAGCCATGAGCCATGCACTTATTGTTTCATATATACGATTCCGTAAGCTGCTATAGAATTTGCCGATCAGTTTGGTATCAAGTATGAAATAATTAGAATTATGACAGTGTATTAGAAATATCACATGATGTCTTCAGTTACCAAATTCATATACGCAGCAGCAGCAGCCGGAGCACGGAGAATTGTTTGGCACGAGCGTACTGGACGGACGTAGCGGAGCTGCCTGCTGCCGCGTCGTCTGACTCGGCTCGGAATGTTAGGCCCTCGCCTGCCGCCCTGACCCTGATCCTATCTCGAATTGGAGGTCCTGACATGCTAGTCAGCAGGACAGAGCAAGTCAGTCAGATTTTTTTTTCCTTTTCTCACGTACTCTCTCCGTCTAAGGCCCTATTTGCAAACTAAGTTTGCAAATTTGTCACATTAAATGTTAGAACACTAATTAAGGGTATTAAACGTGGATTAATGATAAAATCCATTCCATAACCCCGGGTAACTTCGCGAGACGAATTTAATGAGCCTAATTTGGCCATGATTAGACAACGTCGTGCTACAGTAAACAATCTCTAATGACGGATTAATTAGACTTAATAGATTCGTCTCGCGATTTCCCATCCATCCGTATATTTAGTTTTATAATTAGATCATGTTTAGTCCTCCTAATTTTTGATTTAGTTTTGCTACAGTTTCTTCGATTTAGTTTTGCTACAGTAAATTTCGCAAACTTTCTCATCAAACTAAACAGGTCCTCAATTAAAATTCAGGATTGCATTCGTTTTGAAACTGGAGGCAGACCTCTATCTCGTCCTTGGCCCTCAGACAGCAAGACATGATCTAATTATAAAACTAATTACACGGATGGACGGGAAATCGCGAGACGAATCTATTAAACCTAATTAATCCGTCATTAGAGATTGTTTACTGTAGCACGATGTTGTCTAATCATGACCAAATTAGGCTCATTAGATTCGTCTCGCGAAGTTACCTGGGGTTATGGAATGAGTTTTGTCATTAATCTACGTTTAATACCTTTAATTAGTGTCCTAACATTTAATGTGACAAGTTAAATCAGGGAAGGCAAAAGCAGAGGCAGCACATGACACACGTTGGGCGCCACGCGATCTGATCTGTCTCATGGACTCATCGGAATATGGGATCTCAGCGGCACGTTTGCTTCGCTGCTCCTTTCTGTCCGGTGGGGCCGGGCCACATTAGTTATGGAGTTTTTCATCGGCTTTTCTCAGTGACTTTACGGTTCATCAGGTGAAATCATATGAGAAAAGCCTCACCGAAATAACATTTGTACATGTTCACCGAAATTAGGCCTTTTCCACCTTGGTCGTGGGCTCGCAAAACGGGCGTGTGTGCTACTTCATTCGAAGGAGGCCCATTGGGCCCGGCCTTCCTCTCGATCATGCCCTTCATTCTCTGCCGCTCACATGCCGTTGTTGTTCGGGGGGGCGTTGCAAGACCAACGGCAAGCGTTGCCGTTGCCGGGAACGAAGACGAGCTATATCACTGGCGCGCGAGCCCGAGCCTGCATGCCTGCCTGGCTGCCTACAGCCTCCTCGGGGCCACCTTAAGTCGCTGTGCGCAGGGCAGTGATCCACGGCCGGGGCAGGAGGAGGCGGTTGGAACGTTTCGTCGGCAGCCGTGTCCGCAAGGTGCTCGTCCAAATGCGCCCATGGGGGCGGCCGAGCGTATCGCACGCCCGTTGTTGCGGCAGTGCGCTGGGCGTCTCGGTTTCAGGTGCGCGTCTCTATGTCTTCGTCCTCTTGATCTGGGCTGTTTGTCAGTCCCGTTGTCTCTCGCATCTCGTCCTTCCTCGTCCATGGCGCGCCGCGTTCTCGTGTTTCCTGTGCTGTGATGATGATGGCACCCTCCAGTTGAAATTCCACCTACGTTTCTTTTTTGGCTTATAATATGGGGATATATATAAGCCACGCGAGCTTAACACACCTGGTTCTGATTTGTTTCAGTGAGTGACCCTACTAAACTATATACAGGTTTGTTTCAACTTTGAAGCAAATTTTTTAACGACACACGCGCACTCCACAAAAAACTGTCATGAGTTCATGACACACGAGTTATACCAAAGAAAACATTCCATCTTCGTACTGCATTGCCATTGGTCAAGCAAACAGAGTGCAGGTGCGCCATTATTCCATTAAGTTTGGCATACATGTTCTATCATCAACTGGACCTATCGCCTATCGGGCTGAGTGTCCCCTGTTTTCTTGCATGCCCAGGAAGTCCAAACATGTTTGACCCGAATGACAAATGCAGTCTTCTGACAGCCGAAATCAGCAAAGATACCTGCCAGTTTTCACATGTACCGCGTTGCTCATACCTCATAGTGTCTCCCTATCGCTCTCCCGGTCAAAGATACTTTTCATTCTTTACATATATCGATTCAAAACTTCACTATTTTGACTATCAACATCTTCTCAAATATTATGAATGAAAACCTAGTGTTTATCAAAAGTTACCTCATGATCATATTTGGGGTTTACAAATGTATCACAGTAGGAATCGATGGTCAAAAAAACATCTTTGGAGGCCTATCAATGTCCAAATGACTCTTTTTTTGGGTGACCCAAGGTTGTATATACTATATAATGATTTCGTAAAGCTCCCATTATGTTGCTCTAAGAAATTTACTCTACTTTTTTATTAAATACAGAGTCACCATCCCTTCCAAAACACACACACACACACACACTATTTAGTATTTACATTATGAAGCTACTAGCTATTATTTTGGAGGACTTGCTGATCATGGAGTTTATGCATGAATATGCCAGCTCGCTTCCATGTCCTCCTGAGGGCTTGTACAATGCTATGCTTTTCTTTTTCATGTTTCCTGTACACTCTAGCTTTCCTTTGCATTTACATGATTGAGCCTTCCTCTGCTCTTTTTTCTTCTAGCCTTCACAATGGAATCCATGCCTGTAGTTACATTGGCAAGAGTTTCCTTTATTATGTTAGCCTCAGAGAAGCATAACTATCACTTCTCAAGTTTTATTTGTTTGCTACTGACCTTAATTAACCCGGTTTCTGTACCGCAGAAAATCATGTCATTTGCCGTGAACAAGCTCGTTATCTTGCTCCCTGCAGATAGCCTTCCTACTTTCTGCTGCTTCTCCCTCAGCCATATCTATCATAAATTCAGAAGCAGAATCAGGACTGGTGGATCCTGTATTTTATCTCTCTTACAGGTATGTCTTCTATACTTTGACTAAACGATAAAAAAGGGTAGGCCGGTATTCACTGAACATGATTTTGTGGTTCCTCTCGTTCTTGTTAGTGAGACCTAGCCACCTAAATGTTAGCTCCATCTTGTATCAAGAAAGTGATAATAATGGACCATCCAACAGTTTGTAGAGAGTAAAGACCAAAATTTGTAATCAGATAGATATCTCCTAGCAGTACATTGTGCTCAAGTACTGGAATTAGGCTTGCCCATTTTTTTACATAACTTAGTGCAGCCAGTATAGAAAAAGGAAAGAAATCAATGTCACCTGAATGATACTAGGTGTTTTACTGCAGTTCAAGTAGATGAAGTCTTCCACCACTGCCATTGCCTCTACACTTGCTCCCTTTGGCATTGGCATTGTCATATTAGGTTTGCATCGTTTCTTCCAATCCTGCAAGAAGTTTAAAGTTTCACATTTCTTTTCATTTCATAGCTTTCAGAGGTCAAGTTCTATTAATACCTTTAAGGCTGAACCTTCGACCTGAGCACCAGCACAGTACATCCAATCTTTATATAGAACAATGGAGCTAATAGATTGTTTCCTAAGCATCCAGCTTCTTTTAGGTGCCTTTATCTCAACCTTGGATTGAACTGACATGTCTAGTTCCTGTTGACAATCTCTCTCTTTACATATGGTGATCCAAGATACTATTAAATGCTTTTGTAACCACAAAACTAACCTGTATACTCAGGTCTGTGCAACCAAGGTAAGCTTTGCCATGACATACAGCTAGAGATTTGACATGCTTGCCCCTGTACAATGTTTGACTGCTTCTTGATGCACATGAGAACTGGCAATAAGAAGAATCAAAGTAAAAACACCATTATTGTTATGCGTTCAGTTGTTACCATCTAGTGCATGTGCATAGTTAGTCAATGAGTACCTTGAGAACGTTGTTCTGTGCTAGTACAAGGATTTTGTCACCACAAATATCAAGCTTTCGCACTGCCTCTCTTGTCTGAATGACATTGACACACTCAAGCTTGCGCTGTGCCATTTCCCATACCTGCAAATGATCTTGTAATTTAGCATCCATCGATTAGTATTCTTTTGTGGTTTTAGCACTGTGGTTGTATTGGTTACCCGAATGGATTTGTCTGCTGATCCACTCAGGAGGTTCTCCCCAGTTTCCAATAGTGCAAAACAAGTTACTGCCTTCTTGTGCTCTTTAACCTCTCTGATTATTACTGCCCTTTGGCCTTTTATGTCCCATGCCTGCCCAGAACACTTGAGTATTAGGAATTTTTTAGTTATGCAAACACTACTGCATGAACTGAAGAAGTGAACTTGGTGTGTACCAGTACAGAGTTTCTATCATTTTTCTAAAGTTCCTTTCTAAGTAATTTCATAACGCAACAAATTTTGTGCTAATTTCGTGGATTTATGGGTAATTTGAAACAATGGTTATGATCTGAATTCTGAAATATGGAATAAACCATTACCCTGATGGTGCCATTAGAATAACCAGCAAAAAGCTGCCCTCTGAAGAATGCTATAGCAGTTGCTGCGCCATTGCCAGGCTGACCAATTTCCAGAATTTGTGTATGTACACATGATACACGCTGCACTGACAACATCAACAAATTAAATATTAAATGTTCAAGAAACATGTTACACAACGGGCTTGCTTGAGATATTGTAATAATGATTTCAGCTTAGCTTTGGAAGTCAACAATGGCAAGCCTAAAGAACTTCTGAGATCTTAATAAGGATCATGTTGAACAGATACAATCTTAGCTCCTAATAAAATATCTACTTGAAGGCCTAATTGGAACAGGGGTAGTATAAAACAATGGAGGAAAGAAAATGAGCAAAGTTCCAACAATACTCACTGGTGTGCTGGAAAGAAAATAATCTGTAACTTGAAGTAACTCCTCAGCCATCCATGTGAATGATGAAAGTCTTCTCAGAGATTCTCGGGAACCCTCTGACAAGTTCATCAACATTTGCTTTCCTGTTGTTAGAAAATGGTATCGTTGTATAAATATAATGCTCCAAGTATTGCTTCAAACTTTGGCTGGATGTTTAAATTCCAAGTGTCTTTAGGATGTGCTAAATAGCTCTTGATTTTTTTTTTTTTGAAAAGGACCTCTTGAATTTTAGTTCATAGCAAACCAGTCAAGAGTAACTGGATATAAGATAATATTAATGTACTATTTACCTTTTCCAGAGGTGTAATTATAGAGACACATGCATGCTAGAATCCTTTCGTCAAGCTCAAACCCTGGATGCAGGTGACTTGCTGTGTCATGTAACAAGATCTCACAAGCAGAATATCTGATGGCATTTTCACCAATGGCAGCCAGCTCGCACCCGAGCCATGCAGCGCATACAAGGCAATCATGTGAGGTTCCCTTCACCTTGCTCTGCATTCCTTTGGCTAAAGCGCTGATAAATGGTACTCCTATTTTAATAATTGATCGCGCGGATTTACTGCTCCATGTGCTTATATCTGTATCCTGCATCATATGTTACCATTATTATTGTTATGTTGCTTACCGCTAAGTTAGTATTTTTAAATATTTGCCAAATGAAACAGTGTTTCCATACTTTACCTGCAGGCAAGAATCCAGCCAGTCAATGCTCCTGATTGTATTTCTATGAAAGGTTGACGTGAGACCTGCTTTCTTTGCGATCCATGCTGCAGTATAAGATTCTCCTGACCAGGAATAAGTCCCACCAAGGTTTGAAAGAATTGATGCTGATAATGCCTGCACTCTACTGTTTTCTTGAGATGATAGAGAGTCCAATAGCACTTCCATTGCTTCATCTTGGAACACACTCCTGCCATCTGATTTATCCTGCAAAAAGGAAAATAAAACCTGCTGCTTCAGATAACGTGAGGTTACTTGCTAGCTGCAATGATGTGGTTGTTTTGAATATTCTCTTGTATGTTTCAAAGTAATACCAGTAATAATGGAGAATGCATTTATGTTGTGTTTTTGCAGGATTGATGAAACCATGAAAAACATATATGTATGTGGCACAAACTAAACATTTTGGGGTGTATTTTCTGAAAGTTTCTTTGTGGTTCTTCAACAGTTCAGACCACAAATGCTTATTCAGCCTAGAGATCTGTGGGACAGCTGACAGTGTATGTACCATCATATCCAATTGCAGTAGAAAGCTAGCTGCTAAAACCCGATGTTCAGGTTCAGTTTGATGGAGGCTGGCCATCAATGTGTGCATAATTGCAATGCCTCCTTGTCGTCGTATTTCTTGGAGCAGAGAGTTTGCCGAGGACCTGAAAATTTGCACAATTCCACAAGCTATTCAGGCAAATACATGACAGAATCAACCTTTTCAGGGTCTGCATCATACCGGGGAATCTGAAGAATCTCATGGAAGTATTCAAGTGCAGCACACTTGGCACGGTGCTCTTTTCGTCTGAGAAGGTGAAGGAATGGGTCCACTGGAGTAGCCTGTGACAAGAACTTCTTGCAGTTACCATTGAGACGCACACATCTGATGAGAATAGCTGCCAAGGCCACACCTTCATCCAAGTTGTTGTTCTTCGCAACATCAATAAGCTTAGACAGAATAGGAGGGGAGCTGAGGGAAGCCAAGTGGACATTGTTTGTTACATAGTCGAATGCCGTCACTAGGATCTCAATGAGAGCTATCGATGCTGATGTCGGTGTAAGTGGAAGCATTGCAGGCCATTTGTGATTGTCTGAATTACAGGCAACATGTAGAAGAGAGGGCAAGAGATCCAAGTTTTTTATCTCTAAAGGTGTAGGATCCAACAAATATATCAGAATGGCGGCTTCATGCACATGTCTCTTCAATGCAGTTGCTAAATTGGATAAATGGAAGTCCTTCCTCTTGATGCCTCTCATCACATTTCTGTCTTCAGATATCATGAGCAGTAATACATAGACTGATGCCCTGATCACTTTGTCCTTTTTAGACGTCGAAATGCTGTCAAGCAGCTGATCAAGGATACCTTGCCTTACTGATGACTTGTGTCTCACCTCAGAAGTGTTGTTCAGTAAGTGCCATATTGTTGTGACCTCAGAGCCAGCATCTAGGCAGCTTTCTAATCCATCAGAAACCAATAATTTAGATACCGCCTTCTCAAACCTCTCAAGAAAATCTACCTGACTGTCCTTACCCCAGCGTGAACTAACATCGCTCCAGTCCTCACTGGTTGTGGAAGTCTTGAATTTCCTGCTCATACTTCCCCTAGAGACCAGATCGGATAGGGAACTTTTCTTGATGAATTTGGTTGAGAAGTTGCTGAAGCATCTGAGATCACACCTAGGTGAGCACTGTGGAAACATGCCATCCCTGGCGGAAAAGTTGGATGTGGAGTATGAGTCAGCGTTCTTCAGTTCTAGGACAGAATTTGACAGATTATTCAGTGAGCCATGTGATCTGTTTGACTGCAAGCAGTTTGCTTTCATCTCGCTGTCATCGACATGGTACATCGGAGATTCTGGAGCATATATCATTGCATTTTCAGGAGATGTGCACCATGTCAGATTCTTGTTGTGGCTTGATCTAAGCAAAGATGGTACCAAAACAAAGAAATTTTAGGTTAGGCAACACAGGAATCAGTACCACATACAATGTTGAATGGAGTACCTTTCATGGAGTTTAGCTGCCAAGAAATCTGCATCTATGGGCATAACCTTTGCTGACCTGCCTTTATCATATGGAGCCGCCTGCTTCAGATGAATTAGATAGCATTTAAATCTTGGGGTTATGAAATAAAGATGCTGTCGCAGTCCACATATACAAAGTCCAGGAAATGATTTTGGTAAAAAAAAACAACATATTCAGTTTTTTGTGCTCTATTAACACAAATCTTTGGTCAACATAGGTGTGTATCTCTAATCAATTGGACCTTCAACTCGAGTGACACCAATTCAAATGGAACTTTGGATGAGTGGTCTAAAATTGTACTGCTGATAAGTGTGGCACAACAAAAACTGAAATTAAGTTCTACTGATGATGGTAATTATATCCCTTATAACCAGTATAATTTGCAATGAAGCTTTGAATGCTAGAATTGAGTTTGCTTTACCTCACTATCACTTTCTTCACTAGAATCAAGATGTGAGTAGAAGGAAACAGGTGAATCGGACTGGGACTCCTCAAGCATCTCATGGAGGCATCTGCTATCAGAGCTCCCTTTAGTATCTTCCTGGAAATCTTGATCTGCAATGCTGAGAAAATCCTTCAGCTCAGAGAAACCATCATGAGCACCGAACCGTGATGCAGAGGCTGTGCTCATTCCTTCATGATCAATTGACTGGGTTGTTCTATCCTGCAACAACGCCAGATTCACTGAGCTCCCATTTGCAGGCCAGATCAACTCTTGTGTGCACATACAGCATTGTATCAAGATATGCATACAGAATATGATACGTACCTCCGAAGAATTCAGCCATCTCGAAACGACAGAGTTTCCTGATCTTCCTAACTGAAGACACCTGCTCATGAAAGTATATATCTTCAGATTTCAGACAGACAGCCGTGTCTTTGTTTTGTAGACCTACAGATAGTAGCAATCCACTACTGCAGACAGGGTATATAGGCAATGTAGCAACTACACTGACAGCATGATTTCACCTATTGGTTATTGAACTATATATAGCTGTGGACAATGCAGCAGTACTGAAGAAGTGAAGATGATCTCTCTAGATGGTACTATCATTCTGCAGGCATGCAGCTCTCAGTGGACCAGGATGGTTTAGTGTACATGCTTGTCTCAAGCTGCTGGTGTAGAATCTTTGCCCCACAGCTTTGCTTCAGGGATTAGCCGGGAATTTGAAGATGGCATTTGGAAAAGGGGTGTGGCATTTGCCTTTAGAATCCCTTTTGGAAAAGAAAGTGCTGTTCTCCCCCCTTTTGCTGCATTCAAGGGACTCGATGGAAAGTGCTGATTTTTGCCCATGACTTCCACAAATATGTGTTTCAAATATTGGGTGTTTTGGAGAAAGCAAATGGAAAAAGAGAGGATATATTTCCTTTCAGAAATCACAAGATGGTGTCCAACATCAGAATTTTTTCAAGAAAAAAGGGCATCAAAATGTAGTTTTCATATATTGGAAATTTGCAACCCAGATTTTCTTATGTTGTTGTGATGCATCCAGAAAAACTTTTAAACCCTCCTTTATTTTTATTTGCATGAAAAACTATGAGGAAATTAGCAGGCGAGAAAAGGACCTAGAAAAAGGTGAAAGGGACCTTGGCCCTTGGGCCGTATATAATAAAATGTTTTCCAACAATAAAAGAAGAAACAGAAGCAGCCCTACTTCAGCACATCACAATCCTATCATTCTGTCAGGAAATGTTTTCCCTTTTCACTTTCCAGCCGCCTCATCAGCGTGCCATGCGGCATTGCAGCGTCGCTCACAAGTACACCGTATAGGCGTATACACGTACAAGCATACCGTATTTACGTCCTTGTATACTCCAGATGTACGTTATCGTATACGTATGCCGTTATAACTGCCGCGGTAAAGTCCCCTCTTTTGCAGCGAGAGACTCACCCGCCATTTTGCGCGCCGCCGGCGTCCGGCGCGGCGGCCACCACCTTGTAGTACATGAGCCAGTCCTTGTACCGCCTCGCCGTCCTGCGCGCCGCGTCCTCCTCGCCGGCGCCGCCGGCCCTGGCGAGCACACCCTCGTCGAACAGTCCCTCCCAGAGCGCGCGCGGCGCGAGGCCGGCGCGGTCGCCGCCTCCCTCGGCCGAGGCCGCGGCGGCCACCGCGGCGGGGCACACGGCCACGGCCTGCAGGAGGTCCATGGCCATCTGCCACGCGTCCCCCTGCGCGCACCGCACGAGCGCGAGGTAGAAGTAGGCGCACGCGGCGACGCGGCGGTTGTCCAGCCCCGCCGTCTCGCCGTGCTCCGGCAGTAGCGCGGGGGCCTGCAGCGCCTCCTCGGCGCCGGCGAGGCAGGCGGCGGAAGAGTCGCCGGAGGCCGGGAGGAACGCGTCGATGGCGCCGTGGAGCGCGGCGAGGACGGCCTCGTCGTCGTCCTGTTCGGTCTCGATGGGGTGAGAAGAAGGGTCGTGGCGGCCGCGCGGCGTGGCACGAGGCGTGAGCAGCGCGTGGCAGCGGCGGCGCGCGGCGTGGAGCGCGGCGGGGTCGGCGAGGAGCGCGCGCAGGTGGTGCTGGATGAAGGAGATGAGGGAGCTGATGGTGGCGCGCGGTGGCACCGCCATTATAGGCGCCGTCGGCATTGCGGTGTCGCCACAGTGCCGGTGCTCAGCGAACTCTTTCGCCACCAGCAGAGTGTGCCTTGTAAGAGTGGTTCATGGGCAATCTTGGGTTGGTATGGGGAGCAACTGGTCCCTCTCCTCTCCTCTTGAGTTCATGGAAGCATAAAACCAGTGGATTTGAGAGAGAGAGAGAGAGAGAGAGAGAGAGAGAGAGATCTTCCCGTGTGCCAAGAATTAAGTACTGCGAGGAATTGAGTTATAGCTGATAACTTTAGTCATGTTATTTTCATCAGATACACCGTGAAATATGTATTTATAGTGTATTTATTTGGTATTATGGAACTGACATGTTTCCTATAAACTTGATAAAAGAATTAAGGAGATTTGACTTGAGATAAGGCTAATGACTAATAACTTGCTCTCTCCGTCCTGAAACGTAAGGCATTTTGAGTTTGTCAAAGTCAAACTTTTCTAAGTTTGACCAAATATTAATATTTACCAAATCAAATAATTAAAATATCAAAAAAATATTTCATAACGGGTTTAATGGTTCTCATTATATGGCATAAATGTTATTTCTTTTTTCTATAAATTTGATCAACATTTATCTAACTTGACTTAGAAAGTATTATATTTCAGGACGGAGGGAGTAGTTAGCCTTGCACGCCAGCTATATTTATGATGACTGTCTTCAATTAGAGGGCCTTATTGCAAAAGCAAGAAAATGTAGGAACTAAAAAGCCATGCCCTTCTCAAAACAAGTGAGCGGATATAGTCCATGTTGGCATAGATTGTACGTGGAAAATGTGGATTGTTTCTGCATGCTAAAAGATATAAAGCCATAGTTGATACACTTAGCTTTTGCTTACTGAAAAGCCGTCGTAGAAATCAATAATGAGGCGACTTTTGTTTAATTTCGAGGAAAGCTGAGAAATAAACTGTGGCATGTGTGGATAATATGGGGCTGTGAATATAAACAAAATTATATCAAAATGGAGGTTTGGACGACCGAGCGAGATTGTCCTGAAACTAAACTCGGAGAATCTATTTTAAAATTTAAAGGATTTAAATTCTAATTCCTCGGCCTTACCCAGACAGGCTAACTGACATTTCGTTCAGATATGGCACAGTGTATTTTACAGTTAGAGACAGCAATAACCGTATATGTGTTCGATCTACTGTCAAGATAACGTTCTTTAACATCTTCAGGGCTCAGTTTCTTGTGCTCTTATGCATTACAAACTGAACATAATCCTGCCCCTCTTGCAAGATCCAATCGTTAGTCCAAAACTGCATATATGCTCCAGTCCATTGCAGGTTGAAGATCAGACAGCAGATGAGACACTCTACATCTTTACCATGCAGTTACAAAGATACAAACAGCCTGGAGTAAACTACAGAGATTGACCACCACCTTGTTGTGCTGTCAGACTTTGTGTCCAGTCAGATCAGAATCAGATTGGAATTGTGAAATCGACCCCCTGCATGCGTTGTACACATGCGTCAGGCGTCGCCGTTGCATTATAGGATCGGTGATGCCAACAGCTCACCGGGAAAGGGACGGCATGCATGCATGCACAAGGAGACAATCTGGTCCGTTGAATTGGCGCTCGCATTTGGCCGGTGAAGCCATATTATTTACCTCTTGGTTGGGATCTGAGTAGTGGGAGTTCTAATAAAATTACTCATGCATGTTCTTGTTGCTTGGTGGCTAGCTAGCATTCCCCGTGGCGCTGTTGGGGATTGTTTCAATAATCCTTAGGATTAATTAGTACTCCATCCGTTCCAAAATGCAGTTCATCTTGAATTTGTTCAAGTTTATAGGAAATATATTAAAATCTAAAATAGCAAATAAACGTAGGTTGTTTTAATTTTACTCCCTGCTGAGGCCTTAGATTCCGAATAACAGTGTAAAACAAATCTATTTATTTAATTAATTGGGCTAGCTAGCATTTAACTTCCTTGATATCATATATTAATAAGTTGCATGCGCCAGCAAGTTACACAAAAGGAAATAAACTGATGGAAAAGGACGAGCAATAATTCACTTGTACTTTAAACTCAGACTGCGGTAGCATATATAGTTTGAGCAAATATACAAATAAAGATATCATCAATACATAAGTACCCAAAGCCAATTGAATTCATGGCATCGATTGGTTTAAACCTGAACCCAAAAGGTCATGTCACGATAATGCAAGAGGTCATATCACTATAGTCTTGTGTATGGTACAATATGACCCCACGGTCACTAGATAGGGTTTGCATGCAATAATTGTTAGGCCTTGTTTAGTTCCACGAGATAAGTTTTGCTACAGTAAATTTGAATGTTTGGATACTAATTAGGAGTATTAAATGTGGATAACTGACAAAACTCACTTTGCGAGACGAATCTAATGAGCCTAATTGGGACATGATTAGACAACGTCGTGCTACAGTAAATAATATCTAATGACGGATTAATTATGCTTAATAGATTCATCTCGCGATTTCCCGTCCATCTGTGTAATTAGTTTTATAATTAGATCATGTTTAGTCCTCCTAATCTTCGATTTAGTTTTGCTACAGTGAATTTCGCAAAATTTCTTGTGAATCTAAACGGGCCTTAATGACCAATGGGAATCAAGGAACAAAACTCAAGCAAGGTCCATAGCCTACTGGGAAGGGTTTTACACATTCACTTTGCCGTGGTGTCTTGTTGCAGCTTGTCCACAAGGGCGGGGGGAAAAGGTGTCTCGCAGCAAGCTGGCCATCCAGGCCCCAATCTTGGACGCATGCAGAAAGGGGAGGCGAGAAGAGGGTGGTGGCTTGGCTCTAGCTGCAGCCACTGAATTATTGTGTGTGTTTGTGTGGCTCATGCAGGGCTCTCTCTTGTCTCTGCAAGGTCCAAAGTTCACAGAAGGCTATAATGTATATCCTAACAACCTGGTTGGTATGTATGTATGCTGATGGGGATGCACACGGTGTAGCTGATGGGGATGCACACGGTATACACCATCTGTTTTGTGCTCTGTGAGGATCTTCAGAGGCAACAACTCTGTTACATTCTATATGTTGGCTTTTCTGTGAGAGTCGGTACAAACTATACCCTACACTCTATAATGGTAAAGAAAAATGAAGTATTGAGCAGATGGTCATGAAAAATGTTGAACGCATTTGACTCCTTCGTTGTCCTCACCTCGTGGATGATTTGAAAAGAAAGAGACGCAATGATCTTCAACTCTTTGATAAGTCCCCCTTCGTTACTGGTCTCAAGAAGTTTGGATGAAGGGTCTGCTTTGGAGCTAGCTTCGCCAGCCTCTTAATTTTTAGGAACTGCTAATAAGGGGAGGGTTTGGGTCGCGAATTCGTGTCCATGTAATATTTTTACCGGGTTTCTTTTTTCATGATTTGTCTCTGCGCCTACCGACGCTGCTCAGCAAGGTGTTTGTCGCACTTTGTTTGCTTCACTCTTGATGAGATATGCCCCACGCACGTTCTTGGAAGAAAAAGAAAAACAAAGCATGGCCGATGAAAGAATTTCGGTCGAAGTTGGCAGTTAATTTGCTGCACCAACATTTTTTTCACAGGTATTTTTAGAAAAAGTGTAGGACGAACTTGTGCAAAGCCTTTGAGGGCGTGTAACCAGCATTGGAAACCATAGCAGTGACAGCATTTTTCAACGACACAAAGTGGCGGTACGCAGAGGATCAAGGTGCAGCACCATGCAGCTTGCCCCTTGTCCTGGCACGGCGGCATGCGTCACGAGCAGCCTCCCGTCCAATCCCAAGGGCAACAAGGCGCCAAGGGACCGCGGATTAGTTTACACGGCGCAACATTCCAAAGGTCACAAGAGCTCCGATCCTATCGATTCCTCTCTCCCCTTTGCACGGAAGCATCACCGGTAAACAATCATGTAGCAGTACGAACCTGCTTCCAGAGACACTGTTACCACATTCCACACGGCACAAACCCTTTTCCCTCCATGGCTGTATGCATGACGGATGCATAAGCATGGCAACTTGCAGAAAGCTGCGACTTGCTACGAGCTTATTGGCATCAGCCATCACATGCTCTCCACCAGTTTCAGAGGCTGTGCCATTGCTAGAGAAAAGGGCCGGGTTTTCCC
Organism: Alloteropsis semialata; assembly: GCA_004135705.1. Taxonomy (NCBI): domain Eukaryota; kingdom Viridiplantae; phylum Streptophyta; class Magnoliopsida; order Poales; family Poaceae; genus Alloteropsis; species Alloteropsis semialata. The sequence goes on from CM014272.1 coordinate 51,577,013, forward strand.
AAGATGCTCATCGCCGCCGGTTGAACTGAAGCTTGCTTTCTGCAAATATTTCACCAAATGTAAACCGGCAGTGACAGTGACAGGGTTAATTATGAACCGGCGGTGATCTCAAGACCGTACTAGTGTGCAGCGCACGCTGGCTTGGCCCTTCATGCATGCAGCCCATATGTGCCTGCATATTGCTGCATGCATTTGCATGCTCTGCGTCTCAGCTGCTGGTCGGTGAGTTCAGTGTGTATGCGTGGCGACGCGTGGTTGGTCGGCAGCAGGTGCCAATGACCGCACTGCTGCACGGCCGTACGTGGGACTATGCATACATGCAGATGCCGTGTACTAGCTCGATCAGTAGGACAGTAGCTGTATACATATCAGTGTTGTACCATGTATAATTGTATATGTATGTGCTGGTGGTGTGATGAGGTGGAGACTGGAGAGACAGGGCGGCGACACTCTCTCCAGAGCAGGTGCTGCCTGAGCCGGCTGACTGTCAAATCCATACCATTCCAGCTGGTACTAGGTAATCTAAGGGCCTGTTTAGATGCATGGAAAGGCAAAAAAAAAAATTTCACCCAGAGAACCGTGTCAGTTCATTTCTTCTCTCTGTGCACGCAACCCAACCAAAAAAAATTTTGCGTTTCGCGCGAACTAAACACGGCCTAAGTAAAATACAGTAATGGCGTAGTAATAGTATAGCCGCAAGGACAGTATTCTTCCTCTTGTTACTGTCATTTGAAACAGAAGATAATTGGTGGTGGCTTATTATGTACCGATCAACCATGGTGAAACTGGTAAGGCCTTGTTTAGTTCAGAAACTTTGCATTGGGAAGCATGTTGCGAGAGAGATACGTTTTTCAATGCACAAACTTCTTGCAAAGTTTGCGAAAGCTTACGAAACAAGAAGGCCTCAATCGAAAGAGAACCACTGTAACCACATGAGAGACCTAGAAGGACACGGGCAAGGGAGGAAGGCTCCCATCAGGCCATCACTGAGACCATAAAGCCTACTGCTCAGACTCGTGACGCATCAGTTTCAGGGAACCATCGGTGTCCGGCGCAGTCAAGTCTCAAGATGGCACGCACGCACGCACAGCAGCACACACGGAGACCCGCCGCTGACAACGAAGAGGCAGCGGCATGTCGAGACTCGAGAGCCTCCTCGTCCGTCCCATATGAATGCGTCATGGGCAAATGGCCTCTGCTCCATGAATGAAAGCCCTCCTGAAAACTCCAACGGCGTGAGTTCCCTGGAGGCGACGGCACCCGGCCGGGTCAGCAGCAAGATATGATGGAGCGCATCAAAATTGAAGGCAGATGGCGACGGATCGTAGCTTCAAATCGATCACCAGCGACTACACATAAGTCAATCAGGTGTAGCGTAGCAAGCGTAATCCGTCTTAGCTTTGGCTGATTGATTGCTCACCGGCGAACGGCGATGCATCGCTGAGCATGATTGGTCTGCTGAGACTGAATGGGAGAACGGCAAATCTGCACAGGCAACAAACAACACTAGAGTTGCAGTCCCGTCAGACCTTGTTTAGTTTCGAAAGTTGCAAAAAGTAAGTTGCAATGAGAAGTCGCGAGAGAGAAGACACATTATCCAACACGCAACTTTTGCAAAATTTGCAGAAACTTTGTACGCCTCATACATGCTGGCCTACAATCCTTGTCAGGAAAAGAGCTGTGGTGTGGAAGGCAGCGCAGAGATCTACTGCCACGGCCGTTTTTTTGAAATTAAAGCAGGAGCACTGCAATTCATTACTACCACGGCCCGTACAGCGTTAGGCGACAGACGCACATAGGGGGTGTTTAGTTCACCCTCTCACCAACCCATTTTGCAAAATACGCGTTTTCCAATGCACTTTTTCTCTCTGTGCACGCGGCCCAATGCGAGCCCATTTTGCAAAATGCAAGGAACTAAACACCCCCATAGCCAGGACGAGACGAATTCAGCAGATGCGTACAAGGCCAGTACTGTCCTTCGGATGCCGTGGCGCGTAGAGTCAGGGATCTGCCTCCTCTCCTCTCCTTCCTTTGCCATTAGGGCTGGGCATTCGGTGTCTTCGGTTTATACGGTTCGGTCTCTTCGGTGTATAAATATTTCGGTTTTCTAAATCCAACAACCGATATTGTTACTAGGATTTCAGAAACCGAGCAATTCGGTTTCGGTGTCTTCGGTTCGGTCATCGGTTTCCACCGAAGTTGAACCGACACTGCAATGATCCAGAGATCCTATTGGCTGCCGCTCGCCCCTCGTCGAGATCCTGTTGCCTGCTGCTCGATCCTCATCGAGACCCCTTTGCCTGCTGGCCTGCTGCTCACGTCTCGTTGGTTCAGTGCCTCAATCCTCCTGCTCTCGTTGGCGCACCAAAGATTGGAGGCAAATTAGTAAGAGGTAAGAAGAGAGGAAGATAGAGATCAACGCAGAACTGGAAAGGGAATCAATTTTCTATCACCACCAGCTCTCATGTCCAGTCCCTCACGGTCTCACCATTGCATCTAGGAGAGAGAAGAACCAACGAGAGACTACAAGAGAGAGAAGACCGACCAGATACTACGAGAGAGAAAACAGGCGGCGGCGGAGAGGATCAGGAAAGGCTGAAAGGTGCGCTGCTTATCAACATAGGCCTTGAGCGACTGGGCCTTGGGCCTGCATACAACACACTTTGGGCTGCTAATTCAACCTGAGTCAGCTTACATCGGTTGGCTCCGGTGCATCGGTTTTGCGCAGGTGGGAACCGAAGCCGAAGCCGACCACCGAACAGATGGAAAATAGAAACCGAGCCGAACACCGTAAACCGTAAAAACCGGCGAGTTCGGTTGAATCGGTTCGGCTCGGTTTTGGTTTTCGGGTTCGGGTTTTTTTTGCCCACCCCTATTTGCCATCGTTTCAACGTCCGGCCACAGGACGCAACAGAACGAAGACCCGTATTTCCCGTGTCTCCAGCCACCAAGGACACGGACAATGATCGACTCCACGGCAGCTCCAGTCCAACGACGAGCCAGTAACTCCATCTCTTTCTCCAAGTTCAGCACCAGACAGTCAATTTTCAGAATCTCGATGGCGGGTTGTTTCATTTTCTGCTGCTCAGATCACTAGCTTACACCAACAGCACCTCGTGTGTGTGTGTGTGTGTGTGCGCGCCGCGGCGCCGTGCGATGCTCTCAACAAAAGCTAAGGAAAAAGTGTGAAGCTATTCGGTGCAAGGGTAACACAATACCACTAGCAGGTAGCAGCTGATGCAAAACTGTTCTTATTATAAGTAGCCTGAAGATGGGCGAGTTTCTGCAAATAATGCTTCTACAGCAAGAGTGCTTCCCCTACTTCAACTTTGACAGGATCTCCTCGGAAGGAACCTCCAGTGTAGCTCCAGCATGTACACTCTCAGGCTTCACAACTGCAAAGCCAATTATACGAGTTACGATAACTGACCGGGCAGCTCAAAATGCAAGTAAAACCAAAAGTTAAAAAAAAACAACAACAACGACGTAAACATGGAAGCGAAGCTACTTCTGTTTGTACATCAAACTAAAGCTCTAGACAGCCATCCAATCATATCTATCTAGTTTAAAAGGATGGGCATCAATTATAATCATGCCTTACTTCAGAACACAGCACAAACTTGAAAAGCAATTTAAGGAATTTTAGCAGACCATGAAACTGTCAGTGATATAGTTCTCCTCTAGACAAGCTAATTCTACACTGATGCCGATACAAGACCAGATTTTCATTATTAGCCCCCCCTGCAAAGGCATGGTGGTGGGCTGGTGGCCATGAGGCCTGGACCACCTGGGATCAGATACAACAAGCAGTACCAATGTCGAACGGATTGCTCGTCTGCTACAGCCAAAATAGGGCCAAGGAATACGATGTATCCATCAATAGATCTTGGACAGTTCAGCTTCAACACTATTACACCTAGAGCAACTACTGCATACTGAGAAAACTGACACGCTCCAAACAGTCATCCACCATTGGTGACAACAAATTTACAGTATCCCATTTGTCACAAGATTAAATAGTACACTCTCAGAAAAAGGATTTGTGTTTAGGTAGACAGATCAACACTTTGAAAAAGTTGATCTGCTTTTACTCCTCTTTATATTAATTCAGACAATAGAAGAAATGATATGAAGCTCAAAGTCCATTCTAAAACCCCAAAATATCCCTAGGGTCCACAGAGAACCTTAAGTAAATTGTTCGTTCAGTTAACCACCTAATTTTCCAACACAGGGTCACTTTACATCGAATGGATTTTTCCTAAAAAAAATGAATGTTCAAAGCTTATATAACATCAAAATTTTCAAATACATAGAACATATTTTGTTCAAATACGCAAGCATGCCCCAGTGCTAAGTAAATTTTCAAGGACAATAAAGCAAGCCATATCTTCTATCTTGATCTATAGAACTGTTATAGTATAGCAAGGGTTTATCTAATCAAGGAATCAAATAAAAATCAATTCATTATGCACATCATGCATAGAAGAACTGGAATAGAACTGACACTCCTATCTTCAGCTAATAACCCAATATTTCTCTACTCCATATAACTCTTGCAGTTTTACTATACTTCAATTTTTAAGTAATGAACTCAATAACTACATTATCTTTAAATTTCATAGCGAGTTGTCAGCCACTAAATGATTCTCTTCATTTGCCAAATGAAAACCTACTCCTCTTTCCCTCAGCAGGACAAAACCTTCCAATACCTTCCAATATGACAATGGTGTCAAAACTAAAATACGTATGCAGGTCCTTGGAGAGTGACAAGAGATATCTAAAAATACTGAAATACATGATTGAGTTCTACATGAAACAAACCTAATGTTATTGTGTGGCATTCTAGTAGTGCCATTTCTCAGTAGACGAAAAGGGTACTTCAGACAATAACATGACAAAATGTCATACAAAATGCTGAATGACCTGTATACTTTTAAAACATAAATGCAAGGCCCATGACATGTTTTAAATCGCAACAAGGGTCTGCAAGAATTCTTTCCAGGGAGACTTTCAGTGAGCCAATTGTTACATTTTGCACGTGAAAGCCCAACAGATATATTCCCACTGGTTACAAGTTGGTTTGCGAATTAGTTTGTGCGTAGTGACTCCACGACACTTGTCTGGTCATTTCAGATCAAGAGTTGGGGAATCATCAATTATACATCATCCAAGAATCAGTTCAAGAGCATAAAAGGAAATGGCATTTCTGCACTAAAAAAACAGATTGAGATTATGCAGCAGTTCTAGGGCAAGCTGCTAGAATCTTAGCAACTGAGTGCATGCCCTCCCACGTGCATGATAACTGCACTTGTTCATGTGCATCAGAGCAGCTTCTCACACAGTACTACAGCTGATGGTGTGTGTGAGAAGCTGCTGGACTCTGTTTGAAGGACAAATTTAACAGACATGGAACTTTTCCGTACGGTACAAACATAGAACAAAGTAAGAGGTGTTGGTTATTGAGAACGCTCGGTACTTGGGGAAAGTTCAGGGATCTCAACATAACATTATATACCTAGTTACCTACAAAACTACAAAAGTAACTCACTGACTTGCTTAATTATGGTTTTCCGTGCCAAATTCATGCTTCAGTGTAATTAATCTAACTCATAATAATGTCAAATTGAAGCACTGTTACAACAAAAATTGATCAAGTTGAAGCACCTAAAGCCCTGCTTTCTTCTTTTGCAGAATGACATTAGTCAAGCCTTTTACAAAGGCAAAGCAACAACTGTCCCTTACATGAGTACATCTTTATGTCTATAATGTTAATGTCATTCTACACTCCATGGCACTAAAGATCTAACCATTTTCCCCCGAGGTTAGTGTTTACTATTCAGATAAAGCTAAAACATGTGTTGAGTTATAGACATCGTAAAAGGCCGTGTAAACAACATGTGACATAAGTTTGAATTTAACACCAATGAAATTTACTGGCAAGAAATGAACCAATCCAGAATATGGCACAGGGAAGTTCAACCTAGTCAAATGGAGCTCCTCATCTATTGTGAGTGAAATACTGGACTACTGTAAATGCAGGTGATACACATGGGATCATCAAAGTTCTCTAAAGTTCTCTACAACTACTCAAGCAATCCCTTTACCAATACACAGAAGTTTTATGTGAAGTCGCCAGAGAGCTAGACTTGTGGTTTTTGTGCGGGTTTAGTGAAAGTTGCAACAAACTCTAAAAAATTCGTGTAAAATTAA
>CM014272.1:51584222-51619671 GCA_004135705.1 Alloteropsis semialata
AACAATTTTTACTCTACTTATCTAGTCTCTAGAATCTACATCCGTGAAATCTAAACTCCAATCACTATACAATTAGTTGCAGTTAAATAAAACAAACTTCGGTGTAACCTAAAACTTGGCTCAAGGATACTACAGTTGGATCTAGGATAATAACGAAAGTTAACTTCTGACTAACATCATCTGGTAACTTCTGAAAAATCATTAAGAACTTAGCCAATTTGTCCCATAGCTCCACTTTTCCTGAGAAATCAGTTATCTTGACTTTTGTTGCTCTCCACATTATGAGGGCAATCCTGCAAATTTAGAGGTCCATGTTAGATCTGAACCAACAGCTAGTTCTGCTATTCAACTTCTAAAGATCCTTGAGGCCATAGTACCGATTGCATTTCCCACAATGTCCCATTAGAACTTTGGATAAGTTAGACTGTAATATGCTTTTGTCAAAGCCAGAATAAGCAGTTTTGAATGTTCAGACTAAAGGGCACATTCTAAAAATTCAGATTGTAGACTAAAATAAACACCCAAAGAACACAGTATTACATCTAAGGGGCAGGTCATGCACACCAGAAACCTACTGAAAATAGAATGCTCTGGTAATACAAACCATACTACATCTCTATATTTCACAATAATGGTGTCAAGACATGCCATCTAACACACAAGCACGAAGTATTTCACAATCTCGACTTGAGAGGCTGTAATTTCAGCACGTCTAAGCTGCAGATCAGCCTGAGGTGGGAGCATCAGAAACTGAGGTGCACAAATATTATTTTACTTGACATAATGACCACACAATTTCCCATACATATGTACTCTAATGTAAATGAGAAAGGGTATTGATCTGTTAAGACAGCCATGTCAAAGAAACTACGGCATAACCCTCACTTACCAGGACAAAAAAAATGATTACGGGATCCAAAAGCTCCAGCTGCATCAAATCAAATCCCTACAAGATGCAAAGCGGAAGCCGCTAGAATCGACACGGATAAATCCCTGAAAAAACTCACCTCCTCCTGCTGGCCCATGGCAATGGGGGCCAATCCTCAACTCCTAGAGGGGCTACGCCCGGCGCTCCGCTAGCTGGGGCGAGGCCTGACGCCTGCCGCTCCTCCTGCAGGGGCGGGCGCATGGCGTTGCTCCCGCCGGGGGCCAGCCCGGCACTTGAGGCTGCTCGCGCGGGGGGAGCAGCCTGGCGCTCGCGCCCGCTCATGCTCCCGCCGGCGCCCGCGGGACACCAAATCACGTCGCCGCAGCCTCCTTCTTCCCCCTTCAGCCGCTAGTCCCAGGCCTCCCTCGATCTAGGGTTTTGTGAAGAGAGAAGGTGGGGAGAAGAGGGAGACGCAGGAGGCTCGATCTGTTTTCTGGATTTCGGAGGCGGCTCGGTTTGGGAGAGAAGGCAGGACCGCAGGAGCGACAGAAACGATACAGGGTTTGCTGCAGACCTGTCTATTGGGCCACATATTAGGTGTGAGTGGGCTCCGGGCCTTATGGGCTATGTGTACCGACGGAGTGTCCGATTCATATACCCGTATTTACCAACTGATGTTCTAATGGTGAACCGAAATATTTTTACCGACAGATTGGTTATCAGAAAATATGGATATAGCGACAGATCGTTCGTTGTAACTATTCACCGACTGATGATCCATCGCTATTTATCTATCTTTACCAACTAACATCAGTCGCTAATTTGGTGTTGTGGTGTAGTGAAATGCACAAGCATTCATATATACCACGTCAGAGTATAGGTCAGTGACATGAAAAAAGGGCACCAGATACACAGGGGAGATGCCAAGGATTGTTGGGCTATTTGGGCTCATTCCTTGTTTTATTCTTTTTTACTTAATCTTTTTTACTCAAATGACATCAAAAATGATTTCAAATGACAAAGTTGTGAATACAAAAGATGTGGATATCATCGATATCTACAAGTGTTGTTTTGGTGATTTTCCCATTCGAGTTAGATTGAACTATTTAAATTTGAATTTTCAAATTTTGAGAGATTCAAATATTTTTTAGGGTACTAAATGATGTCAAATGAAAAAGTCATGAATACCAAAGATTCTTAACTCATCAAGATCTACAAAATTTATGTAGGTCATTACTCCATTTGATAAAGTTTGAACAATCCAATTTTTGCATTTCAAAAAATGGTATCTAGATTCATGTTTTTGGAACAGTAAATGATGTCAAATGAAACAGTAATGAATACCAAAGATTCATAACTCATCAAGATCTACAAACTTTATATAGGTCATTTTTTTATTTGACAAAATGGTTACAACATGTGGTACAAATTCAACATACCCCTAACATAGTTCCTAAAACTATGTTAGGGGTTTGTCAAATTTGTACTGCATGTTGTAACTACTTTCTCAAATAAAAAAATGACCTATATAAAGTTTGTAGATCTTGATGAGTTATGAATCTTTGGTATTCATGACTTTTTCATTTGACATCATTTAGTGTTCCAAAAACTTAAATCTAGATGCCATTATTTGTCAACAATAAACTTTATATAGGTCATTTTACAAATAAAAAACTTGTCAACAACAAACTTGTAGAACTCTTTGAGACCTACAATTTTGATGTTGGTTAATTTTTTATCCGAATTTGTTTGGGTTACTTTTAAAATTTAAATTCGACCTTTTTTTTACTAATTTAATTAAAATTTGGCATATGTTTTCTCTTAAAAATAAATACCAATTAACATAGAAAACAACCATGAAATAAAATTTCGTGATTTTAGAAAAATCAAAAAAAAATCGCCAAATTTGGAGTTCTGATGAGGGAAAAATATCTGTTAGAAAATTTAATTCCAGATTAAAAGATAGAGATGAAAAACAAATGTTTCTTCGTCTCACTCCACGTGGTCCATTGATCAAATAAGATTTATTGCCAAAAGTTATCACAACCGAAGCAGTAACCTAGTGGTAAGCCAGTGCAACTGCACCTGAAGGTCACAGGTTCGATTCTTGCTTCTCCTTATTTTCTTTTCCTTTTCCATTTTAGCTCCTCGAACCTGATATTACTAAAACCGGCTTTAAAAATTAATTATCACAGCCGGTTATTCTAAAAACCGGCTGTGAAAAGCACCTGCAAATTTCAGGCTTTGTCAGGGTGAAAACCGGCTGTGAAAGTGGACTTTCACAGCCGGTTTTTTAGCCGAACCGGCTGTGAAAAGGTCTCGATTTTCACAGCCGGTTTGGCTAAAAAACCGGCTGTGAAAGTCCACTTTCACAGCCGGTTTTTACTTTTCCAGCGATAGGCAAAACAAAACCGACTGTGATACCATTTTCTGCGCCATTTTTTAAAACCGGCTGTGAAAATGGTGACTTGAAAAATGGTTTATGTAGCAGTGCATGTCCAGTCCCTCACGGTCTCACCATTGCATCTAGGAGAGAGAAGAACCAACGAGAGACTACAAGAGAGAGAAGACCGACCAGATACTACGAGAGAGAACAGGCGGCGGCGGAGAGGATCAGGAAAGGCTGAAAGGTGCGCTGCTTATCAACATAGGCCTTGAGCGACTGGGCCTTGGGCCTGCATACAACACACTTTGGGCTGCTAATTCAACCTGAGTCAGCTTACATCGGTTGGCTCCGGTGCATCGGTTTTGCGCAGGTGGGAACCGAAGCCGAAGCCGACCACCGAACAGATGGAAAATAGAAACCGAGCCGAACACCGTAAACCGTAAAAACCGGCGAGTTCGGTTGAATCGGTTCGGCTCGGTTTTGGTTTTCGGGTTCGGGTTTTTTTTGCCCACCCCTATTTGCCATCGTTTCAACGTCCGGCCACAGGACGCAACAGAACGAAGACCCGTATTTCCCGTGTCTCCAGCCACCAAGGACACGGACAATGATCGACTCCACGGCAGCTCCAGTCCAACGACGAGCCAGTAACTCCATCTCTTTCTCCAAGTTCAGCACCAGACAGTCAATTTTCAGAATCTCGATGGCGGGTTGTTTCATTTTCTGCTGCTCAGATCACTAGCTTACACCAACAGCACCTCGTGTGTGTGTGTGTGTGTGTGCGCGCCGCGGCGCCGTGCGATGCTCTCAACAAAAGCTAAGGAAAAAGTGTGAAGCTATTCGGTGCAAGGGTAATACAATACCACTAGCAGGTAGCAGCTGATGCAAAACTGTTCTTATTATAAGTAGCCTGAAGATGGGCGAGTTTCTGCAAATAATGCTTCTACAGCAAGAGTGCTTCCCCTACTTCAACTTTGACAGGATCTCCTCGGAAGGAACCTCCAGTGTAGCTCCAGCATGTACACTCTCAGGCTTCACAACTGCAAAGCCAATTATACGAGTTACGATAACTGACCGGGCAGCTCAAAATGCAAGTAAAACCAAAAGTTAAAAAAATACAACAACAACGACGTAAACATGGAAGCGAAGCTACTTCTGTTTGTACATCAAACTAAAGCTCTAGACAGCCATCCAATCATATCTATCTAGTTTAAAAGGATGGGCATCAATTATAATCATGCCTTACTTCAGAACACAGCACAAACTTGAAAAGCAATTTAAGGAATTTTAGCAGACCATGAAACTGTCAGTGATATAGTTCTCCTCTAGACAAGCTAATTCTACACTGATGCCGATACAAGACCAGATTTTCATTATTAGCCCCCCCTGCAAAGGCATGGTGGTGGGCTGGTGGCCATGAGGCCTGGACCACCTGGGATCAGATACAACAAGCAGTACCAATGTCGAACGGATTGCTCGTCTGCTACAGCCAAAATAGGGCCAAGGAATACGATGTATCCATCAATAGATCTTGGACAGTTCAGCTTCAACACTATTACACCTAGAGCAACTACTGCATACTGAGAAAACTGACACGCTCCAAACAGTCATCCACCATTGGTGACAACAAATTTACAGTATCCCATTTGTCACAAGATTAAATAGTACACTCTCAGAAAAAGGATTTGTGTTTAGGTAGACAGATCAACACTTTGAAAAAGTTGATCTGCTTTTACTCCTCTTTATATTAATTCAGACAATAGAAGAAATGATATGAAGCTCAAAGTCCATTCTAAAACCCCAAAATATCCCTAGGGTCCACAGAGAACCTTAAGTAAATTGTTCGTTCAGTTAACCACCTAATTTTCCAACACAGGGTCACTTTACATCGAATGGATTTTTCCTAAAAAAAATGAATGTTCAAAGCTTATATAACATCAAAATTTTCAAATACATAGAACATATTTTGTTCAAATACGCAAGCATGCCCCAGTGCTAAGTAAATTTTCAAGGACAATAAAGCAAGCCATATCTTCTATCTTGATCTATAGAACTGTTATAGTATAGCAAGGGTTTATCTAATCAAGGAATCAAATAAAAATCAATTCATTATGCACATCATGCATAGAAGAACTGGAATAGAACTGACACTCCTATCTTCAGCTAATAACCCAATATTTCTCTACTCCATATAACTCTTGCAGTTTTACTATACTTCAATTTTTAAGTAATGAACTCAATAACTATATTATCTTTAAATTTCATAGCGAGTTGTCAGCCACTAAATGATTCTCTTCATTTGCCAAATGAAAACCTACTCCTCTTTCCCTCAGCAGGACAAAACCTTCCAATACCTTCCAATATGACAATGGTGTCAAAACTAAAATACGTATGCAGGTCCTTGGAGAGTGACAAGAGATATCTAAAAATACTGAAATACATGATTGAGTTCTACATGAAACAAACCTAATGTTATTGTGTGGCATTCTAGTAGTGCCATTTCTCAGTAGACGAAAAGGGTACTTCAGACAATAACATGACAAAATGTCATACAAAATGCTGAATGACCTGTATACTTTTAAAACATAAATGCAAGGCCCATGACATGTTTTAAATCGCAACAAGGGTCTGCAAGAATTCTTTCCAGGGAGACTTTCAGTGAGCCAATTGTTACATTTTGCACGTGAAAGCCCAACAGATATATTCCCACTGGTTACAAGTTGGTTTGCGAATTAGTTTGTGCGTAGTGACTCCATGACACTTGTCTGGTCATTTCAGATCAAGAGTTGGGGAATCATCAATTATACATCATCCAAGAATCAGTTCAAGAGCATAAAAGGAAATGGCATTTCTGCACTAAAAAAACAGATTGAGATTATGCAGCAGTTCTAGGGCAAGCTGCTAGAATCTTAGCAACTGAGTGCATGCCCTCCCACGTGCATGATAACTGCACTTGTTCATGTGCATCAGAGCAGCTTCTCACACAGTACTACAGCTGATGGTGTGTGTGAGAAGCTGCTGGACTCTGTTTGAAGGACAAATTTAACAGACATGGAACTTTTCCATACGGTACAAACATAGAACAAAGTAAGAGGTGTTGGTTATTGAGAACGCTCGGTACTTGGGGAAAGTTCAGGGATCTCAACATAACATTATATACCTAGTTACCTACAAAACTACAAAAGTAACTCACTGACTTGCTTAATTATGGTTTTCCGTGCCAAATTCATGCTTCAGTGTAATTAATCTAACTCATAATAATGTCAAATTGAAGCACTGTTACAACAAAAATTGATCAAGTTGAAGCACCTAAAGCCCTGCTTTCTTCTTTTGCAGAGTGACATTAGTCAAGCCTTTTACAAAGGCAAAGCAACAACTGTCCCTTACATGAGTACATCTTTATGTCTATAATGTTAATGTCATTCTACACTCCATGGCACTAAAGATCTAACCATTTTCCCCCGAGGTTAGTGTTTACTATTCAGATAAAGCTAAAACATGTGTTGAGTTATAGACATCGTAAAAGGCCGTGTAAACAACATGTGACATAAGTTTGAATTTAACACCAATGAAATTTACTGGCAAGAAATGAACCAATCCAGAATATGGCACAGGGAAGTTCAACCTAGTCAAATGGAGCTCCTCATCTATTGTGAGTGAAATACTGGACTACTGTAAATGCAGGTGATACACATGGGATCATCAAAGTTCTCTAAAGTTCTCTACAACTACTCAAGCAATCCCTTTACCAATACACAGAAGTTTTATGTGAAGTCGCCAGAGAGCTAGACTTGTGGTTTTTGTGCGGGTTTAGTGAAAGTTGCAACAAACTCTAAAAAATTCGTGTAAAATTAAATATGACTAAGACTGTTTGTACTCAAATACATTTTGCAATTCCTAATCTGGGAGTCTCTACTCGAGATCCATTGCATCCCAAGGTAAAGTGCCAGCACATTTAAAAAATAGCAAGTTAAAAAGCACTCTCCTTTTAAAAAAATTCGCTTCTGGCAGTCATAAAAAATTAGAAATCTTTTGATTGTCACAGCAATCATTCTACAGACATAAGAGACGATGTAATTCATCAAGATAAATGCAGTAGATTATCTTGCATACTAACTACTGTAAAGATCCATGGACTGAATTGGCTACCCTCCTGCTCCTAGCATATATTTACTTCCAATTTGTACAAATTAAGAACCGAATCCCGATTTTCCGAACTAACCCAAGCCCTAGATCACGAGCAGGTAGAGCGGGGATAGGGGTGACTGGTGAGCATTATCGAATCGTACCGAAGGATCCCGAGGGAGCGCGTGTGGCCTGAACTATCCCGTGGGCGATGAAGTGCGCCGCCTCGCGGGCGTCGGCGAGGGCGCGTGCCGCCTCGTCGGAGCCCGGGGCGAGGCCGCGGTGGTCCTCGAAACGGCGCCGGATCTCTACCGCCGACTCCTGCAGCATCAGCTGGTCACCCGCGAACGTCCGCCGCGCCGCCCGTAGCACCGCCCGGTAAGCCGCCAGCCCTTCCGCCGCCGCCGCCATTTTTCGCGAGCAGAGAGGTCAGTCACTCTGGTGTCGTCGTGACGGCAAAAATCGGCGGCCTCTTTGGACGGTCATGCGAAGTCGCGTTGGGCTGTGTGGGCTGACAGCCCACTAGCATAATTTTCTCTATTCGTTCTTTTCTTGTATTTTTCCTTCTCTGTTTTTCATCTATGTGGCTACATCTTGCATAATATCGTGTCAGGATATTGTCCAAAAATAGTTGATTCATGCTCCTAATTTTAAATCATCGCTCCAAAAAGATATACCTCTTCATATTCATATCGGAAACTTGAAAGGCATCCATACACGTATTCATTCTTCGTCCCGAAGATATATATATCCCAAAAAAATATATATATCGGAAACTGGAAAGGATTCAATCTTCGACCCATCGTATCAGTAACATTGCGACTACCCTGCTCATTTGTCTGATCAGATCATTGCAGCTTTCTAGGTAAAAAATATTGGCTTGTGCCCAGCCCGAGCCGACCATCATATTAGATTTTATTGGCGTATTCCAAACTCGTGGCATGGTCGGGTTGGTCGAGCCAACCCGATATCTTTATATGTAATTTTCGGATTGGATTAAGTTTTTTGAGTAAAAAACTTGGCCCATGCCCAGCCCGAGCCAATCATCCAGATTGTGTTTTTGGCCCATGCCCGGCCCGAGCCGGATTGTATTTTTTCCATGATCCGGCGTAATTGCAACACGGCGGACCACCTGTCCTGATCTGTCGTCGTTTGCCCCATAGCCGGAAGCCGCAATTCGCCACAGCTCCAATCCGAGGGGGAAAAAGAGAAGAGAGCAGGGCAGCTTGTTAGGGCATGTACAACAATTTAGACAGCTACTGTCTATTTGACACATATACAGATAGTTAAATAGATAGTTTTACAATAGTTTAGACAGCGCTGTCTATTTTACTGTCTGTATAATATTTAATGTCAATTTAGATAACTGGTGTTGTTTTACATGAGAGCACGAGCAATAGACAGCAACATACTTCTTCCATATTTAATGATTCGACAACCCCATCATTCAAATGAGAAAAGAAAAGGATGGTTCCAGAAAGCCTGTCAAAGAGTCCGATAGTGGATGAGTAGAGCCTTTGCTTTTCCCCTCTCGCCATTCAAAGAACCGCTCGCCTCCCCTCCCCCTCCCCCTCCCCTAGGCGCCCCTTCCCCTACCAGCCTCACGCCGGGATCCACTCCGGACCCGTCGGCCACCCATCCCGCCGCCCCGGCGAACCCTGCTACCCCGGCGCCTGCCACCATCCCCCTCCCGCCTCCCCACCCAAACGCCCGCTCGTCACTTCCGGCGGGTCGATCCAAGGAGCAACGTTGGAGCGACAACAGCCCGGCGTCGTCTTCATCTGGCGGGTCGGCAGCCGCTACGTCTGCGAGGCGCTCCTACCGCGACGTCGTGGTGACCCCGGTCATCTCGGCGGCGCCCTCCAGACCGCTGTCGCCGACGGCCACGAAACCGCCGCCACGTATCGTCCTCCGGCCGACTACTCACGTCCCGCCGCCAGCCAGGCGCTCCCGGGACGCGGACGGCTGGGAGCAAGCGGAATCGCGCTCCAAGCGCCGGGCGCGTGTGGAGCTCTCGAGACGTCCTCGTCGTCCGGTCCCTGTGGACCTCCGGAGCCGGTGCTTCAACTGCTTCTCCAGCGCACACCGGGCCGCACAGTGCAAGTCTCAAACCCGGTGTTTCAAGTGCCGAGCTCTTGGCCACCGGTCACTCGTCTGCCCTAGACGGGTGCCCAACGCTTCGGAAGGTGCCAGAAGTTCGGCGGCGCTCCCCAAGCGAGCCACCGTCTGGAGGCGCATTGCACCGATGGTGGAGCAGGGCCCGACGGGATCATCTCAAGCCATGGGGACGGCTGACTCGCTGGCGGCGAATGGTGTGGCCTCCGACGTGCCCCGTGCGGTGGAGTCTGGCGCGCTGCCGCCGGACTCCGATCGCTGCGGTCGCCATCGTCGTAGGCCGCGACACAGAAGACGCCGTGGCCCCCAAGGCAACGCTGCTCCTATTCCCAACCCTTCAAACACGGCAACGGGCAACGGTAGGGATGCCTCTCCTGCGCCTCCGGCGCCGGATGATGGCGTTCCCCCGGCCCAAGGTCCACCGTGCATCATCGACTGGTCTGCACAGCTTGCGAGAGCCGAGGCTAATCTTCGAAGTGCAGTCTTGGTTACCGTGGTCGGAAATATCGCAGGGATTGCCACCGAAGATCTCAAGGCAGTGGTGGCGAACGCCTTTGTCCTCAATCCTGAGTCCTTGGTGTTTCGTCGTTCCAGCCGCGACCACAACTACATCATGTTCGTCGAAGATGAAGCTACGATCACAAGGCTCACTAATGCCGGGCCAACTCCAGGGCCGGGGGACCTGCAGCTGCATTGCCGACGTTGGTCCCGCCAAGAGTTCGCGGAGGGCATCGCCCTGCCGGTGCTGGCCAATGTCGAGCTCAGGGGGATCCCAGAACACGCGTGGGAGATGTCAACAGCAGAGAGCTTGCTCAGTCTCTATGGATGGCCACACCTCCTTCAGCCAGAGACACGGAACAGGGAGGATTATTCTGCGTTTCGCTTGACAGCTTGGTGCTTCAATCCAAGGGAGATACCTGGTGCGCGTGATCTCCACATCGCTGAGCCGCCCATTGGTGAAATTTTGGTCCCACCAGGAAAGCCATCTTTGAAGTATTCAGTTGCGTTTCGTGTCACCGAGATCCTACAGCCAGGGGCTGAAAGTACTGATGGGGCAGCCTCCGAAACTGAGGAGGACGATGGCACCGGCAGTCGGCGACGGCAGCGGAGAAGGGCGGCCTCGCCGAGCTCCCATGGAGGTCGGCAGCGGAGAAGGGCGGCCTCGCCGAGCTCCCATGGAGGTGCGGCCGCCGTGGCTGCGACGGGAAGGCCGTCGGCCAGGGACAGGTTGGGACCGGACGCCTCCGGGGCACGCCACATGGCGCGCTCGGTTGAGGCGGATGGATCCTCTTCCCAGGCGACGCGCCTCGATCCTCTACCCGTGGATAACGCGGTGGTTGAAGTTATTGCCCCAGTGCCCGAGGAGCCAGCGCCTGCTTTCGAAGGAGGCAACAGCGATCACGAGGAGTTTTCCGTTGCAACAACATATGGCTTCTTGGGCTCCGCGGAGTGTGATTTAGGCCTTCCTGTGGGCCGGGCCGAATCCCAGCCTTTGGAACCCAGCTTGGGCGAACAGGTCCTTCAGGAGCAGGAGACAGACGCGTTCCCTTCAATGCAGTCCCCAACCATGGTGTGCTTTGCAGTTCCCAGCTCAGCTTCAGGAGTACAATCGGCAGTACAGCAGGAAAGGCACCCCTGCGATCTGGTCGACTTGCATGTCACTGCTCCAGTAAACTGCAACGCCGAGGTTACCACAGCAAGCTCCCTGCAACCACAGCACAACGATCTGTCTCCAAGCCTTGCTCAGGTGGAGTCTGCCTCTGCGGAGCTTTTGTTGGAGCCTCCTGTGTTCTCGGCCTCTTCACCGGTTACTTGGCGGCCGGCGGAGGAAGTCCTTCCCGCTGAATTTTCGGCCGAACCCTGTGTATTCACAACATCAGCTACCAGGGAGCTGTCCAAGGTCTATGCCAGGCGGCCTAAATCAAGTGTACAACACACAACGCAGCCACCAGAGTCCCCTCCAAGAACACCACCTCCTCCAGCTGCATGCTCTACCTTCATCGAGAAGGTGTCAAAGCCATTGGATATTGCCCTCCCTATACCAACCGTGAAACAACAACGCCGTCGTCGGAACTATGTGGGGACCGAACCTCCAAGGAGGAGCCGTCGCATCGCTAATCTACCGCCTGAAAATCATAATCCGGCTGCCGCTTCGGTGTGCCGGGAGCTGGGCTTCACAGAAGATGATTCAAGGGTATCAGCGGCCAGGGTGGAGAAGTATCAGGTTTTCTTCAACACACCACTTAAAAGGAATGATGTGAAGGTATTGGCAGCCATGTTGCATAAGGAGCTGCCAGAAGAACTCCCGGTGCAGGCATCTGGTGCTATTGTTGTGGTCTAATCTCTGGTGTTTTTCTGGGTCGTGTTTTTTATTGGGTTTCCAATGGATAGTATAAATTTTCTCATTTGGAATGCACGGGGTCTAAATGATCGTGCACGTCGAGACTCGGTTAGAAAAGTTGTAGATTCTTGTAAGCCGGCTTTGGTCTGTATCCAAGAAACTAAATTGGCGGTCATCACAGAGAGAGATGTTATCTCTCTGTTGGGTCGAGAATTTCAAGATTTTGTCTATCTGGCGGCTCAAGGCACTCGAGGTGGAATTCTAGTTGCTTGGAGGCAGGGGATTCTCACCTCGGATCAACATAGGGTGCATCGTCATTCTGTTTCTATTAGATTCAGGATCGATGATGAGCCGGATTGGTGGTTTACAGGGGTTTATGGGCCACACCAAGATGCAGACAAGGTTGGTTTTCTTAATGAACTCCGGGAGGTCAGAAGCCATTGCACTGGTCCGTGGGTTCTTGGGGGTGATTTTAACATGATTTACTCAGCCGAGGACAAGAACAACGAGAACTTAAACCGTGCTATGATGGGGCGATTCCGAAGGTTTGTGAATGACTTTGAGTTGAAGGAGATACCGCTGATCGGTAGGAGATATACGTGGTCGAATGAAAGAGAGGCACCGACTCTGGTTAAACTTGATCGAGTCCTTTGCACTTCAGATTGGGAGGACACTTTCCCGGATTGTATTCTTCAGAGTCAGGCATCTCAAATATCAGATCATTGCCCCTTGCTTCTTGGCCTCAGAGAAGGGAACCGTGGTAAGCGGAGATTTCACTTTGAGAGTTTTTGGACTAAGTTCCCATATTTCCATGAAACAGTTGCACAATCATGGGAACAGCCAGTCTCGGCTTCTTGTCCCATGGAGCAGATTGCCATGAAATTGAAAAGGCTCACTAAGGCTCTACAATCTTGGAGTCAAAAACAAGTGGGACATGTTAAAACACAGCTGGGGTTATCTCGGGAGATTTTGCATCGACTGGAGATTGCACAAGACAGCCATGCACTGACTCCGGAAGAGGATTGGTTGAGATGCGAGGCCAAGAGATATTGTTTGGTCCTGTCTTCCCTGGAAAGAACTGTGGCCCGTCTGCGATCGCGGATTAGGTTCTTAAAAGATGGGGACGCAAACACAGCCTTGTTCCATAGTCAAGCCAGATTTCAGAAGAGGAAAAACTTCATCTCTAAACTCATACAAAATGGAGAGGTGGTCACTAGTCAGGAAGATAAGCATGCTGCCTTCTTTGAATATTTTGATGGCCTAATTGGTACTCCACTTGTGAGGGCCTCCACGTTGGATCTTGATTTTTTCCATCGGGAGGGCATTGATCTTTTAGCTTTGGATGCTCCTATAACTGAAGACGAGGTTTGGCAAACCATCAAGAATCTTCCGGCAGATAGAGCTCCTGGTCCAGACGGGTATACTGGACGTTTCTACAAGTCCTGTTGGCAGATAATCAAGTCGGATTTGATGGCGGCAATACTCACCTTACAGCAGGGTGATGCGAGGAAATTACGGCTTCTTAACTCGGCTTATCTCACATTAATACCAAAGAAGGAGGAAGCTTTTTTGCCTACGGATTACAGACATATTAGTCTAGTGCACAGTTTTGCAAAATTGGTTACTAAGATATTGGCTAATCGTTTGGCGCCGATGCTCAAGGAACTAGTGGCTACCAATCAAAGTGCTTTTGTGCAAGGAAGATGTATCCACGACAACTATATGCTTGTACAACAAACCATTAAGCTGCTGCACAAAAAGAAGGTACCAAGCATTTTCTTGAAACTTGATATCTCAAAAGCCTTTGACTCGGTTTCTTGGTCGTTTCTGTTGGAAATCTTGCAACACTTGGGTTTTGGTACTGCTTGGTGCAATTTGGTCTCTCGTCTGCTCACAACGGCATCCACAAGAATTTTGGTTAATGGAGAACCTGGGGAAGTAATCAGACATCAGCGTGGCCTCCGGCAAGGCGATCCTTTATCGCCTATGCTATTTATTTTGGTCATGGACGTCTTAAACAACCTATTCACCAAGGCGGAGGGGCTGGGACTGTTACAGCCATTTACAAGAGGTAATAATGGACAGCGGATTTCCCTGTATGCGGATGATGTTGCATTATTCATTCGGCCAACTGAAGACGAGATGAATCTGACCACGCAAATATTAGAAGTGTTTGGAGAAGCATCAGGACTCCGTACCAATTTTCAGAAGAGCTGTGTCATTCCCATCAGATGTGAAGAAACTGAAATCACAGCTATATCTTCAACGTTGGCCTGCTCAGTTGCCGAATTCCCATGTACCTACTTGGGTCTACCAATATCCGACAAGAAACTAAGGAAAACAGACCTTTTGCCTTGGGTGGAAAGGATCGGTGACAAGTTGCCTAGCTGGAAGGCTAATCTGATGAACATGGTGGGTCGAGCAACTTGGGTGCGGTTTGTGATCTCAGCTCTGCCAATACATGTCCTGATTGCACTAAATGTCCCTAAATGGTTCATCAAAGCGATTAACAAGATTCGGAGAGCTTTTCTTTGGAAGGGAAGGCGAGAAGTATAGGGAGGCTGCTGCCTGGTAGCTTGGGAAAAGGTGCAAAGACCACTAGAATTGGGTGGCTTGGGGATTCTGAATCTTGAGATCATGGGTTGGGCATTACAGGTGAGATGGCTTTGGCTCCGAAAAACTGATACAAGCAAACCATGGCTGTCCCTGGATATTCCTATACACGCCAATGTGGCTGCACTTTTCCAGATTGCTTTGCAAACAACAATTGGTAGCGGATCTACTACCAAATTCTGGACAGACAAATGGATTCATGGTAACTCGATTAATGATCTCGCACCAATGGTGGTTGCTGCGGTCCCGACACGTGCTCGCAACATACGCCTAGTAGCAGATGCTTTGGTTGATCACAGATGGGCGCAAGACATACAAGGAGGATTATCTTTAATCGGGCTATATGAATTGCTCCAGCTGGCAAATATTCTATCTGAATTCGTGCTTACTCAAGAAGATGACATTCACATTTGGAGATTGGATGTCTCAGGACAGTATACAGCTAAGTCGGCATACTTGGCCTTTTTCAATGGAGCAATTACTTTTGAACCTTGGCGCAGAATCTGGAAAACATGGGCACCTGCAAAGTGCAAAATTTTTTTGTGGTTAGCTGTAAGAAATAGATGTTGGACAGCAGACCGTTTGGCTAGGAGAAATCTTCCTCATCCTGAACGCTGTTTACTTTGTGATCAGGAAGCCGAAGATATCCAACATATACTCACCACTTGCGTATTCACCAGAGATTTCTGGTTTCACGTCCTATCAAGTTTTGGTTTGCAGCTTTGTGTCCCCTCAAGACATGAATTCTCTTTCTCAGAATGGTGGAGGAAGAGTGTCAAAAAGATCCAGAAAGACAAACGGAAAGGTTTCAATACATTGGTTGTGTTGGGTGCTTGGATCATTTGGAAACACCGAAATGCATGTGTCTTTGAGGGTGCCAGACCGAGCTTGGACAACTTGTTTCAGGCTTTCAAGGATGAACACCATTTGTGGTCTCTTGCAGGCGCTCGGAGCCTTAACTCCTTGAGTGCTGGTCAAGCCATTGGACTAGGATAAGTTTTAATTTTTTGTCCTGATTGGGTCTCGTGGTCAAGTGTTCTTTTACTTTTAAGAAACTTAAAATTCTGTATCTCAGCCCCTCACAGCTCGGCTCGGAGTGAGGTTTGCTGCTTGTAAGGGGCCGACTTATTCTCTCTATTAATACAAAGATACGCAGCTCTCCTGCGTATTCGAGAAAAAAAAGAAAGGGTTTTACTGTTAAGTGCAGGCACCCATGACATCACAGCTTTTGTGGTTAACCACCTTTCAAGATAGATATTTGAACAAGAATTCACATCCATTAGCAAGTTCAGCAACTGGAGGCAAGGGCCAGGCGGTAGTTGCTTCAGACAATGGGCTGCGTCAACATGAACCAACGGACACACACAGAGGTCCTTTAGTCGATTGGTCACCACCCACTGTATCTCTTCATGTACATAATAGACAAGGCCTCTATTCTCTGGCTTTAAGGGTCCCCGATTCGCATCGCACAAACATATATACCAGTCAAATATTATAACAGCAGGTAGCACCAATTTCTAGGTAACCTTGTGTCATCTCACAAACAGATGCTACACCTGCATTATCCAACAAAAGGTGCAAAAAAACAAGACAAATGTGAGACACATATTCCAGAGAGAGACCAACTTAAGTACTTAATTGCCGTATCAAATGAGTAGATAAATCAAGTTATCCGTGAAATGATGATCACACATATACAAGTTATGCAAGGATATGGAATAACTGTTAGATCAAATGAATTGCACAGGTTTTAAATGTTCCCACTGATTTTCATGAACCAAAAATATCACCTAGAAGCTGAAGCTTAATATACTGAATAAAGGTGGCCAGCTAGAATGTAGTCTACATCAGCGTTATGCTTCTAGAATCTAGGCAGTCAAAGCAACCAAACTGAGCTCTACTGAAACCCTCTCTTTGTACTACTCTTTCCCTAGTTGAAACATCATAAATAAAAACTAACACATAGCTTGCCTGCCGCACAGGTCCTGGCTATACTTTGAGGCTTAAGATAAAACTCAGAAATATTTGCTTGGATTAACAACTGAGATCATAAAACAAGAAGCTCATTTCAATTGTGTTCAGGAAAAAACTGAATAATACCTGCAAAGACGAGTGATATTCTTCTAAGGATGAAAATGAGAGATCAAACAAATCACATATGCACACTTTATGCCACAGACAGGCTCCTTAGCTTGTCACAGTGAGGGGTAGGGTAGTCCTTGGCCCATTGACGCCGTTGGCGTTCCACATGGCAATGTCTTCCAAGCAGACTCTTATAGTCCTTAAAAACATACTGCTCAAGATTCTCTCTAGATTGACTCCCCTCTTGAAACTGCTGATCAAAATCTTGTTTGCTGACAAAGTACTCCACGCCATGCTTTTGAGTGACCTTTGATATGGGAAAATGATACGTCTTTTGCAGGGAATACTCAGGACGCCGCACTGGAATGAATGCAAGTGAAACAATAAAAAATACCACCACAAGGTGCATTAGCACTGTTAGGTTTATGCCGGAACCACCCTGCACTGTATGCTCCCTTCTCTGTTGCTGTTGCCTACCTGCTCCCCTTGCTCTGTAGGTATGCTGGGCCTGGAACAAATTATCATGGGTGCCATAAAAGAAGGACCTGAATATCTCATCAGGGTCAAAATCTTCTTCGTAGTTATAGAAGCCACTTGTTGCTTGCCTCCTCCGCCTGGCCACTCCCCGCCTCATGGCATTGGGATATTGCTCATTAAACTCATGGTTCTCAATGGTGCCTGTCTGATCATAAGTCTTCCGTGACTGATCATTGCTTAGGCACTTGAAGGCCTTGCTAACCAACTTGAAAGCATCCTCTGCCCCAGGAGCCTTATTCTTGTCAGGATGAACTTTCAGTGATAATCTCCTGTAGGCCTTCCTAATTTCCTCCACAGAGCAACTCCTCTCTACTCCAAGCACTGCATAATAATCCTTCTTTTTCCTGATATCCTGAACCACTCTAATATTCTCCTCACTATAAACCTGATCAACATTAACAGGACTAACAGATTCTTTTGGTGTTTTGGCGCTTTCACAGGCTTGGGCTCTTCCAGTTTTGTCTTGGCAAGTAGCACCGTTCAGGATACCAAGCTTCTCAGCTGGACTCAATAAATCATCAAGTGCAAGACTCGGGTCCAATCTTTGAGCAATTCTAACTAATTTTTCTGCACGCTGCCCATCCCCAGATGCAAATGCAGATTTTGCAAGCTTGACAGACCTCAATGCCTCGTCCTTGTTCCCATCCATGAGTCCAATCAGCTCTGGATAAAAATAGATCAAAACCCCAACCTGATTCCCTATGAAACAAGAATATTTTTTTTGTGCAGTTAAAAGATGTATACAATGTTCCAAACATTAACAAAGTAAATCATCATCTAATAAAACCGGCTAACTGCAGAACACCTTGTAATTGCAATGAGATGTAATGATATCTAAATCTCAACCCAAAAGTCAATAGACAGAAACAAGTGGCCAGGCTAAGAATAGAAAACCATTATAGTGTTTCCTAAAATAAATATTAGGCAGATAGTTGCACGAGTTATGTATGATCTAAACAAAACAGAGGGCGCCACTGATGAGTTCAAAACTACGCCAGTTGAAGGAAATGTCCTGGGTGCACAGGAAAAACCAACCGAGAAAGACCAAATGCAGTTATCAATTGGTTCACTAGCAATAAAGTATTTTTTCCCTTTGAAAAGGAAATTCTGCTTATATTGAAAGAGACAAGAAGTATTTAGGCAAAGAAACATATTTGCAATCCACCTAACAATATCAATGGAGAATTTAAACTTGTAACTTTCTGGCTCTGAATAAAGTACTTGCAAGCATACAAGATCTAAACCCACAACAATACACGTTTAGTGGAATGTAGCAAGCAAGCAATAAATATTGAAAAATAAACTCTCAAATCATCAGAAAAAGAAGTTGCCTCTAGGCTTCCAATTCTACATGAAATTAACAACCACATGGATCGATGAGCTCTACATTCTCCAAATGGTTAACATTTGCGCCACCCACGACTCCCAATCACGCACACAAACAACGCATTCGCAGTTTTGCTACCTTTCGCACAGTAAATCTAGTACTAACCCCCAAAATTTCATTCCCGCGCGCGACGGACCCCAACCAGCCTCCGACTCGCCACCCGGCATCATCCAAACCTAAGCAAACAGGCGATACCATCCATCGTCTCAAAACCTAAACAGCACGATCCGACCGCGATCATGGACACGCCTCCAAAGCCACCGAGAGGAACAAGGTGCGGTGACCATATCTAAGCGGAAGCTAGCAAACTCAAAGCTGGGAACGATTTGGAGCGATCGATCGGGGTAGCTCACCAGAAGAGAGAGGCGAGGCGTGACGAAGACCACGAGGCCACCACCACCGTCCACCGGAGAGGGATGAAGGGAAGAGGAAGGAGCCGGCACGGCGATGGGCGATGCACTTTTTGGCTGAGCCCCTCGGCTTTTCCATATTTACTATTTGCACTCTGGCTGGTCTGTGTTATTCCCTCTGAGGCCCAGGCCCAACCCGGAAGAGATGGACGAAGCACGACCGGATCCACGCGGCACGAATCGTAAAGCAAAAGATCCCCTCCTCTTCCAGTTCATCACTTCATCCCAAATCCCAAACGCCAAACCCCTTGCGCCGCCCGCCCGCCCGCCGGAATCCGAAGCTTCTCGCCTCGAGTCGAGCCGTCCTCCTCGCCCCCGTCAAGCCGTCGTCGCAGGTGAGGCGATGCGAACCCCTTTCAGCCCCCGGAGTCTCCCCGTGGACTCCTAGCGTGCAATTCGGTTCCACCCGCAGCAGCTTCCGCTTTTGCAATTATTTCTTTTCGCGGCGGCTCGTTGCCCGGAATCCGGATTGTTCTTGGGCAGGAATTCTCATTTGAGCGGCGTCCAATGGTTCTCGCGATACCTTTCTGCTTAATAGCCTAGGGTTTCGGGATGCTGCTCCAGTTCGGCAGTTTACCCTAACCGGTTTGCTTGGGTTTGTTCGTACTAGCTGGCTCTGATTCAACATCCTTGTGTGCAGGAACGATGACGCGGCGGAACGGCTGCACGATCTACGTGGGCAATCTCCCAGGAGACATCCGCGAGAGGGAAGTAGAGGATCTCTTCTACAAGGTGAGTAGTTGGTTGGGTGGATCCTGTGACTCCTAAAGGTCTGCCCTTTCTTGTCTGTTAAGAGAATGAGATCAGTGGGGACGTTGTCGTGGTGTCAGCCAGTCCTGTGATTTTGGCTTACAGCTACAAAGTATGGTATGGGGGAGATTAGAGGGAGTTGTTAGGATGAGTTTCCTTCTGCCTCAGTGCCTCTTAAGTGAAAGAGAGGTGCCTATGATGCAATGTTGGGATTGCTTGTATTGATATTTGTCATGTAGTAACCTGTACTGTGAGTTTTGTAGTTATGTGCATTGGGCTGTGTGTTGTTCTCTATTTTATTTTTATGGTGTCCTCCCAACCTAATCAAGTTACGCGAGATATTTTGATGATGATTGGGGGTTCTGTTCATTCTGGATTTAGTCTCTGCAAATTCCTTTTTACCTTCAAATATCATCGAATATGGATGGAGCTTTGGAAGGCAATGCAGTGTGGAATTGGCATTGCCAATTTTTGGTTGTATCTTTAATTTGGCTAATGTAACATTCCTGGATGTTCATTTATGTTTTACATTGCTTCTGATTCTGCAGTATGGCCGTATTGTGGAAATTGACTTGAAAATTCCTCCAAGGCCTCCTGGTTTTGCTTTTGTTGAGGTAAGGATTTCATTGTCTGCTTGCTGTGAGGGTGTTTTGTTCTCATTAGATTTACATTCAGAATTTGTAGTAGCATGAAAAAGTTTTCATCAGAAACCACGGTTTTCAGTGATGAATTTTCGAGCGGACTGACAAGTGACAACCAATGGATTAAATCAGTATTACTAAGTACTCTATTAAAAATTAAATAAGGATTGTCTAAATTGTTCACTATATCCTTAACCTACACAGGCTATGATGGTTGAAGACTAACAAACAGAGTGATGCAATTTTGCAGTTTGAGGACCCACGTGATGCTGAAGATGCAATTTATGGCCGTGATGGATACAACTTTGATGGCCATAGGTTGCGGGTAGGTGTAACTTGTAATGAATATTTGTTTCTTTCATGGGATATCTCCAGGTCACGGTGAGGATGGGTATTTGTGTTTTTCTAATGTTGTTTATAACTTTATCTAGGTGGAATTAGCTCATGGTGGAAGAGGCCCTTCTTTTGATCGATCAAGCAGTTATAATAGTGTTGGACGCCGCGGTGCAACTAGGCGTTCTGATTATCGCGGTTTGTACTTTCTATTTGCAATTTTCACAAAAGTTGAAGGAGAGGTCTCCCTAATCTTAATATATAAGTTCATGGATTATGCAGTTATGGTTACTGGATTACCTTCTTCAGCATCATGGCAAGATCTCAAGGTTTGATGAAGATGTAAGTTCATGAACTTAGATTTTCCTCGTAATCCTAAACTTTACTTTCGTGTTCAGGATCATATGCGGCGAGCTGGTGATGTATGTTTCTCTGATGTTTATCGTGAGGCTGGAGGTTAGCAATCTGGTTGTTTTTCTGTTCTTGATGTTGTTATGCATTCCGGGGCTTATCTTTTGGATAGCATGACTGTCTTTCAAACTGTATTATACTTTGGAACTTGAAAGTCATGTTTCAGGTTCATTAGCACTCAAATCTGATGTTATTTTTATGTATTGCAGCAACTATTGGAATAGCTGACTATACCAACTATGAAGATATGAAACATGCGGTATGTACTAAATTGTTTTCTGTGTCTTTCTTTTTCAACTAGATGTTATGCACTGTATCATTTGAAATTTACTTTTACATATGATTTGTTCTAATAACTGCAAAGGAGAAATTTTGTGACTTGTCTTATCTTGTAGACTTGTACAGTTCATGTATGTTTGGCTACTTGCATATTTCCGTGAAGATATGTGCTGAGAACTAGTTATTTTTACCTTGTAGATAAGGAAGCTTCATGACTCTGAGTTCCGTAATGCATTTTCACGGGCATATATCAGGGTATGAGTCTATTCTGTCCTATTATCAGTACTGAAATGCTGTATCAATCGTTTCACCTCATTTCAGTTGAAATTTAGCATGCTCTCATCTCAACAGGTGAAGGAGTATGATGCCAGCGCAAGGCGGAGCCGCTCTCGCTCCAGAGGCAGAAGCCGTAGCCGCTCTAAGTCAAGAAGCAGAAGCCGCAGCCGCTCTTACTCGAGAAGCAGAAGCCACAGTTATAGCAGGAGCTCAAGGTACATTTCAATTTTTTGCTGATGAGTTGATTAGGGCACATCAAAGATATTAACATGCATTATTTTTCTGTTGTTTCAGATCGAGATCTGCATCTCGGTCACGATCACCTGTTAAAGCGAGGTATGTTTCATTTTGGTATTGAGTCATTTGAAGTTGAGAAAACTTCTACTATTCAGGAAATACATGCAGATTGCAATATTCGCATGATTGTATCTAACAATTACAACAAAAACAATCAGTGACCTAGTTTTATTTTCTGTTTTCATTTATTTTAAAGTTGTCCTTGTGATTTTACTTTATGGCTTGTGCTTGGTCGTGCTCAATTTTTTCATTACATCAATTTTTGTTTTCCACTGCATCTGATCACTAACCAAGTGTGTGACTGGATAGCTGTTCTTCATTGTTGAAGATTTGCTCTTGTGTTTACTAGATTGGGGCCATGCGGCGATCTGGGATTGTGTTGCTAGGATATTGGAATATTGAGAACATGAGGATGGTTTGGAACGTTGGATAGTTCAGCTGGATTGTGATGCCAAGTGGACTACAACCAGCGATAGGAGCAAGATAGGCTGGCACTAAACATATTGGACTGGAGTTTGGTATAATTGAATACTGTTGACTTAAGCAATTTTATTCTAAAGTATAAACCTAGGCCTCAGTGTTGAGGGTTGTACTCCCCTTATCCTCAAATATAAGCATCAGCTAACATTGAGGCTTTTCTAGAAGGAAAAAAATAAAGCAATTTAATGGTTACATCTTTGTTTAGGAACCTTTTTGAAAAATTGAGACATGTAATTTCTGAACTCATTTTGAGCTCCTTTACATTTCTTAGAAAGACTGACTGGTGGAGTTACACGTGGACATCTCTTGTGCTCACCTAATATTTCCCAGGATATTTGTTTTCCTCATGTATGGGTGCTACCATATTTTTGTTAAATCATATTCATGCAGCATTATAAATTAACATTCTTTTATTTGGATACATTTTGCAGATCACCATCTAGATCTCAGTCGCCTCGTGCATCTGTAAGTCTTGGAAATAAATGATGCTTTTGTATTTAGTGATTTCTCCATGTGACAAGTGAAGCTTTGGTACAGCCCCCGCGTGACAAGTCCGCAAGCAGGAGCCCTGCCAGGAGCAATAGTTTGCCCCGATCTGGTTCTCCCGTATGTATTCAATGTACCCCAAACCTTGATACTCTAAGCCGCATGTTGGTATGCTAAAACATATAATGTGTATTCTATATGGTTGATTGCAGGCAAAAGCTGAGTGAATGGGATTCTGCACATGAAACCTTCAGAATTGTGTAGCTGGAGCTGAAAGATTGTCATATGAATTATGATCAGCACTCTGTTCTGAAGTAGTGTTGCTATTCCTTCTGAACTTTTACAAATGCACTCTGTTCTTTTAGGTGATTACTGTGTGCTGCTTTGTACTTGACATGATGCAAACGCAATTATTGTTTTTTTGAACTTAGTTAGCAGAACGATGGCATTGATGAGTTCCATAATCTAGCTGAATTTATCGGTAGCGGCCTGAGGAAGTATGCTACTTCTGGTGGACCATTGCATTGCGTATGCGGTTATCGTTATCCTTTTGCTGTAGCATTCATTGCGGCATGCTGTATTGCTGCTGCATCATTTTTGCAATCATTGGTATGTTGTGCTATTGCCGGCTTTGGGCTAAGCATTTTGTATGTGGCCTGTTTTGCCTGCCTTACGTCTCCCTACTGTACTGAGGGATATGAGTGCATGATTGTGGTTGGAAAGATTGCTATTAATGATGGTGTCAGTGTAGATTAAGTGAAGACGTCGCTGGACCTTTTGCTTGGTTGTTATGGACGTCCATCGCCGATGGAGTGGGGAACTGGCAATGCGTTTTCGTCATGTGTCCTCTTTCCACCAGTCTGGACTCAGACTGGACATGATCCGAGCATTTGGCCGCAAACCATTCGGCACTCGTTGACTAGCTAGCTACCTTACAGTGCATCTCTTTTACATGGTTCTAGAAACAAAGGCCCTGCTCGATTCGATCGAATTCGCGCTCTGCTTTACGCATTGAATAACGTGTCCTCTCTTTGCTTTTTTGATTTCCAATGCATTTTTCTACAGTGCATTCGATCGAATTCGCACGAACTAAACAAGGCCAAAATGTCGTGCAGTAGGTTTGGTCTAAGCGCTATGATGTGAATTCTGGGGGAATTCAGAGGGTCAGCAGTCAGCACATTTGCCAGAGTTGCTGAAGAGACCTGCGGTGCTTCTTCGTGCTGAAGCTGAGGCAGCTTTGCAAGCTCTGGGCTACGCCGCTGGAGCAGGTATATGTGCAGAATTATGCTAGATACTGTCATACTGACGCCACTACCCTGAAGAATGATAGATGGTTCTGCCTCTTCTCTTTTGATCGAACTTGCCACAAGCGCAACTCAGGCCGGGTGGATTGATGCTGTTCTGACCTGAGATGACTTCTGATGATGTATTCATGTATCCAGTGAAGTTTTAAAGCAGGAGATCCGTGTGAAGTTTTAGGTTCGAAAAAGACTGCAGTTGCAGCAACATGTTGTAGTTTTCTAAAGTCCAAAATGTCCTGTGGCTTCTCAAAACCAAAGTATTTTACAAAGAGATGGTATATTCCTTTTCAAAACGTTCCCAATTTGTGCTGGCCGATGAGAAAGAGTCATGGAAGTTTTATTGGTTGAGTAGTTATTTTTTAACGACAGTTTTCTGCTTCCCTTGTTTTTGGCTTACAATAAAAAGTGAGCCTTTTTTCAAAAGAAATAAATTTATGCTAGTAAGGTCCTGACTTTTCAAATTCTTCCTCATAGAATTGCTTTCGAGTTTCTAGTGTGGGCGTCATGTCATGTCTAGATCATCATCCACTGAACCAGGCTACATTACAAATTTGATATTCGAATATTCAATATCTGCAAGATACCGGGCATTTTTAAGTGATTCCAGTCTCACTCTTTGCACAGGTTCTATATGTGAATGCAGCCTTTTATAGAGAAAAAACATTTTAGATACAATTTTTATGAGTTCACCTTCCAAAATCATCATAATAATATTTTTCAATAAAAAGGTAAGTTTTCTTATTTTTTTATGTTTTTGACCTTGATCTATAAAAAAAATGCTCGTTTATATTTTTCTAATCGTAGAATATGCAACCCTGGCCTGCTGGGAGCAATGAACACCACGTCAATACACACGCTTATCATTTGGCACAGCAGAGAACCCCCTGGGAAAACCGCTCCTTTCGAGAGACAGGCGACTCGAGGGCGATCTGCTTCCCGGCGTCGATCCCGCCGTTCTCCTCCCTCCGACGGCCTTCCCGGTGCCGGAGCGGGTGAGGGACGGGGTGGATCGACGTCCGGCATAGGTGTAGCTATTAGGGTGTTCAGTCTAGTAGGTTAGGGTTGCTCATCATCGTCGTTGATGATGGAGCTTAGGGTTCCGGCGATGGCACAGCCACCACCGTTGCCGAAAATAAAGTCCTCCCAGCACTTCTCCGGCGGCGACGGCGGGAGATCCGGCGTCGGCTTCGACAGGGCTGCTGCGGTTTGGTTCTGTTTTCTCTACCTCAACCTCGGCGGTGTGGAGGGATCTGATGTTGGTGGCGTGGCGGCCATTGGATCGGAAATTTCTGCTTCTCCCGGCGGCGGAGGTATGAGATCGGTTTGCCCACTTGTTTGCGAAAGGGTGGGTTTCTACGGCATCCCCGGCGGATCCCGTTGCTGTGCTGCTGGCGGTGTCAGTAGTGGCAGCTTGTTCTACCGGTCGTTGGCCTCTAGGTCGGCGGCGGCGGATCATTCTTTCTTGTTGTTTCTCGGTCGGTGGTGCTTGTCGGCGATGCCGAACTTCATGTCGGACTTATCGTGCGACGGAGACGGCCGATGCGCCTGGGAGGCAATTTACTCGGCATCATCGCCTAGAAGTAAGACCTCCTCTGCGGTCTCCACCATGTGGACTTCGTCGATGCATATAGCGGCTTCAAGATTGGCGCCGGCGACATGCGGCGGTTGATATCAAGGAAGACGACGGGAAGGTCCTGATAGTTGGTGTTGTATCTGTAATTTCCAATTTATCAGAGCCTTTTCTGTAAAATGGCAGAGATGTACTATTCTCTTGTGATTTAATATAAGTCCCTCCTTTTGCAAAAAAGAAAAAAGAAAAAATGGCACAGCAGCCAACCCAGTGCTCTGCAAACGACATCCACACGTTCGAGCCGCACAAAAAATATTATAAAACAACAAACCTGGGCAAAAAGAAATCCTCGATCTGGGTAGATTACATCACCACCACAAAAAAATCTTCCACAAACCGCTCCACTGCCCCGAAGGCCCGAACAGAACAAAGGCCGTGTTTAGATGCCCTTTGCAAAATTTTGCAAAAGGGAATCTTTTTTGCATGGAGTACTAAATGAAGTCTATTTGCAAAACCCAGCCACGGATGAGCGTAACTTTTCGAGACGAATCTAATGAGCCTAATTAATCCATGATTTGCTACAGTGATGCTACAGTAACCATCTTCTAATCATCCTCTAATCATGCGGTCAAAGGCCTCATTAGATTCTTCTCGGAAATTTACTAGAGGTTGTGGAGGTAGTTTTGTAAACTGACATTATTTAATACCCCTAATTAGTGGTCAAAGATGCATTTATTACCCTGAAAAATTTTTCAGGAGCCAATGAAACACGGCCAAACTAGTTTATCAATCCCCACCGAAAGGAGATAAAAAAAAAGTTAATAAAAGCGGCATTAAACATTCGGGCCTGCTCCTATCTCCGTGGAATCGCCCAAAGCGTCGACGCCGCCGATCGCCAGCCATGGGCGGGCACGAGGCGGAGGAGGGCGGCGGCGCGCGCCCCAAGAGGAGGGCGCCGCACGCGGGGGCCGAGACGGCGTCGTCGCTGTCGGCGCTGGCGGACGACGTGCTGCTCCAGATCCTGGGGCGCCTCGAGGGGGACCCGCGGGACTGGGCGCGGGCGTCCTGCGCGTCCCCGCGCCTCGCCGCGCTGCTCCGCGCCGCCTGCCTCCCGCCGCGCCTGTCGCGGGCCCTCCCCACCGAGCTGCTCCCGGCGCTGCCCACCGATGGGCCGCCCGCCGCCTGGGCCGCGCTGCACAAGCTCTCCGTTTGCTGCCCGGGGCTCCTCCGCGCGGGCGTGCTCCTCGAGCCCACCGACGACTTCGGCCTCGAGCTCAACATCGGCCCCGACGTTCCTTTCCGCGCCCCTGCCCCCACCGTCATCGAGGGGCTCGACGCCACGGCCACCTCGCGCGACCGCAGGGGCGACTCAGTGCTCGCCGTGGCCGGCTGCGGCGCGCAGGCTGCTGCCGACTCCAGCGACGCCGCCGCGTGGTCGCTCTACGACGACCTGTACCTGGACGCGGCCTACGACTGCTCGTCCGAGCCGCAGATCCCGCGTCCGGCTGCGGCCCCGGACCCGGCCGCGCCGGCGATCCCCGAGGAGGAAGCAACCGCCACCGCCACCAATGCCCCCTGCAGTGGTGTCCCCCGGCGCGGCGTGGTGGCCGGGAGCCGGCGGCACCCGCGGCGGTGGCTGGGCACGGTGGCGGCGCACCTGGCGTCGGGGTCCTGGACGCTGAGCCGGGAGCAGGGGAACAAGCTCCTGGCCAGCCGCTTCCGCGGCGACCAGCTGTACCTTTGCGACTGGCCCGGCTGCGTGCACGCCGAGGAGCGCCGCACCTACATGGTCTTCCGCGGCGTGTTCCACAACTTCGCCCGGTCCCAGGTGCGGCGCGCGCTCAGGGACACGCGCCGCCCCACCATCGCCGTCGACTGTGCCTTCTGCGGCTGCAAGGAGGCCTGGGACCTCTACTCGGCCTTCTGCCTCCGCAGCTTCTACGGCTACCACGACGACGGCGAGCCCGTGGTGCGCGCCTACGTCTGCGAGAATGGCCATGTGGCCGGCGCCTGGACCGAGCGTCCGCTCTACTCCTGATCCTTTGATCTTGGAGTGGCTGACATGGTATCGCCCCCATTCACTGCCCTCTTCCATTTGCATTACCAGATGCTGATAGCATTATTAGCAAACAACTACGCTGTACTCTCTCCATCCCAAAATAAATGACGTTTTAGCTTTTCTAGATACACTTTTCTAGATACACTTGTTTTGATATGTATCCAGACATACGCTATGTCCAGACTTCAGATGAATAACAAAACGAGTGTATCTAGAAAAGCTAAAACATTATTTATTTTGGGACGGAGGGAATATGCTTTTAGCGATAAGTATGTGTTTATCTGCGTATAGTAATGCGGATTTCGTCGAGTTCTAGAGATATGTATGATGCGTATTCTTTCATCTTGTTGCTGTCCATGAAGATGGTTATGGTTAGAATAAGAATGCGACACCGGATTGGATTGGTTTGCAGGATAGGTGATTAAGATTTGCATAAAAAAGATTGATTGGATTGGTTTGCAGGATAGGTGATTAAGATTTGCATAAAAAAGATTGTAATCCTGATGCGGAGAATAGCTTGCATAAGTTTGTGCTGGTTACTTATGGCTCCATATTACTGAAAACAACTTATGCTGAGTACAGAATTGGATAGTGGAATTACACAGAACTTGGATATTGTGTTCCTTTTTCCACAAAAAAAAAGATATTGTGTTCCTTTTTCGTTCCAGAAGACCAGAACGTCCAATGTTCTTGTCCCCTTCGTTGAACATTTAGCATGATGGCCGCCTGTTCTTGTTGAACTTGTTCAGGCTCTTTAGAATCCATGAATTGATTGTTTTCTTGAATCCAGTAGGATCCATCATCTCTCTCTTTATGTTCAGCATGCTTCTATAGCTAATGACCTTTTTGCTGGTTCACATTCTATTTGCACCCACTTTCCTCCCTTCTGGTTATTCTAATCCGCAACTTGCAAGCAGAGCAGGGCTTCGTATCAGCAGTTCTGCATCTTTGGCAGAGAGTCCAAGAAAAGATACTATTGTTTCATGTACACTTCCCCTTTTGGCAATGATCCACTGGGACTGCATGAACTTCCTGACCACAAATAATAAGCTTTCCTCTTGCCTCTGCCATGCAAAGGCCTATCTGTGCTTTGGTAGTGCTCGACTTCCTTGCGTCACGTGATGCTGTGACATTGTTTATCCGAGGCGCTGCTGGCGTGGCCGCCGCTCGGTCACCATTGTCGGCCCCTAGCCACCGCAAACACGGCTCATTCTGTTGAATGCTCTGTGAAGCGTGAACTGACGCTGTCCGTTCGTATATCGGGGTTTCTTAAAGACTACGAGGTCCTGCAGCTCTCTCCGCAATTGCCGTGCCGGTGTTGCCTTTTGCAGGCCGACGCGTGGCCTGAAGGTTGTGGCCTCACGAGCAAAGCTGCTAGCACCACTACATCGTGGGGCCTATAGTTGATGACATGCTGATTTTTCATGGGATAAAAAACTTCGTTCTTTTGCCACTGATGCATATAGATAAATTGATATCACGAGCGAATGCCATGGTTCATGTGATTTATATATTTAATAACATGGATTACAAATTTGTGAACTAATGATTCATGTGATGTACATATCTATCAATTTATGATCAACTTGTTATTTTTCGACTTAGGGATGAAGAATTTGCAGCTAGGTTGGTACTCACCCGTACCAAAATAAGTGTAAATTTAGCATTCAAATTTTGTCTCATAAAAGATGTTTTTTATCTTGCATTGAGATTCATCTAATTAGATACTTAATATTCTTTTTCTTGTCCCAATGCATGTGCATTTGTTGAGAGGCGAGTCAATTCGATCACAACTACGTATTATGAGTATTTAGGGGTAACATGGTCATTTCATGACTACTAATGTGTCTGATTTTTTTGAAACGATAATTGTTTTGGAACGGAATGAGTATGGGTTATGTGTAGTAGTCTATCTTTTATCACATTAAGAAAAAGCAATCGCAATTAAAAAAAAAGAAAAGCTATCAACTAAATAGAGAATTTTTGTGTCACAATTGCTGATTGGGCGCTTTCTAACTTCTAAAATTATGTGTAGGACGTTCGTCGTTCAGTGTGCGGTGTTTTTTTATTGGCTTTATTATCTACTAACGAACAAGTATGCATTTGTGTTCGCTCATGTGTGCGTTCCTATGTTTGTTTGCTCATCTCTTGCAGAAGTTGTCTTTGTATTTAGAACATTATCATGTATCATATACGTAAAAAAATATATAGAGATATGTTGATTTCTTGAATCTTTTTCATTCTTATGATAGAGCGCGCAAAGCGCGCCAAATGTTCTAGTTGGATTAAAAAAAGATGGGAGATATCCAGAGGGCTCGGAGGATGGATCTGGTGCCTCATCGTGTCCATGTACGAGCCTGCACTGTTTATTGCTGTGTGTTCCACGCCAAGTTTCTGTTGCACAATAAATTTTCAAGTTGGCGTGATAGCGTCATACAGGGCTTGAGGCCCTGTTTGGAACAGCTTAAATTCAGTTTATGGCCAAAATAAACTGAGGGCCTGTTTAGTTGCGATGAAAACTTAGCGAAATTTACTGTAGCAATTTTAAACTGAAGATTAAGAGGACTAAACATGATCTAATTATAAAACTAATTACACGGATGGACGGAAAATCGCGAGACGAATCTATTAAGCCTAATTAATCCGTCATTAGAGATTATTTACTGTAGCACGACATTGTCTAATCATGGTCTAATTAGGCTTAATAGATTCGTCTCACAATTTCACCCGGGGTTATGAAATGGGTTTTGTCAGTTATCCACATTTAATACTTCTAATTAGTATCAAACATTCGAATTTACCGTAGCGATGAAAACAGTTGGCGAACTAAACAGGGCCTGAAACTAGTAGCCAAATGGTGTGCTTTTTTTCAGCTTTTTCTGGCCGCGCTTCTCCCCACCACCCCCATTTGTACTAAAACACAGAAGCTAATCCAGACTCGCTTCTCAAATAAGCGCATTTTCAATAGTTGTGCAGCTTATCTGAGAAGCGCTTTTCTAGACCGCTGCTCCAAATAGGGCCTTAGTTCATGGAGTTTGCCAACTTTAGAAACTAGTTTGCAAAGTCTCAAAGTTTGTAAATTTATAGAAACCAAAAGTTTTGCAACTTTGCAAACTAGGTCTTGTTTAGTTCGCGAAAGTTGCAAAAAGTAAGTTGCAAAAGTTGGATTGAAAAGCTGTCGTGAGAGATGGCACATTTTTCAATTTGTTCCTTTTGCAACTTTGCAAACTAGAGGTGAACTAGTTTTGCAACTTTGCCTGTTCAAATCCGGTGAGAAACTTTGTGAAATTTACTGTAGCAATTTTAAACCGAAGATTAGAAGGACTAAACATGATCCAATTATAAAACTAATTACATGGATAGACGGAAAATCGCGAGACGAATCTATTAAGTCTAATTAATCCGTCATTAGCACGACATTATCTAATCATGATCTAATTAGGCTTAATAGATTCGTCTCACAATTTCACACCGAGGTTATGAAATGAGTTTTGTCAGTTATCCACATTTAATTCTTTTAATTAGTATCCGAATATTTGAATTTACTGTAGCGATGAAAAAAGTTGGCGAACTAAATAGGACCCTAGTTTTGCAACTTTGCAAACTAGTTTTGCAATTTTCACCAACTAGTTGAAGGGGGTGTTTAGTTCCAAAGTTAAAATTTGTAAATTAGTTTTGCAACTTTCAGCAACCCACGGACTCGCATGAGTTCGACTGGTTTTGTGGTGTGCATGTGCTGCTAGGGACACAATGGCCTGTTCAGCGGAGCTGATTCCCAAGCAGGAGGCAGTGTTGTAGAGAAGGCGATTCACCGGTGATACGTGAATTGATTATCTGAAAGGAACTAGTCTGAAACGAATTAAGAGTTTTTCAAAAAAAGAAACGAATTAAGAGGCTAGGTGCAAAAAAATGGTAGCTTCTTTTTTTTTTGTGTGAAGTGATTTTTCATCATGATTTTAAGAGTTTATTATGCTAGAGAATAAAAAAGGATCATCATTAGCCACAGAATCATTTCTCTTAGAGAATGAGTTTTTATGCAGAATCAGAATCAAATAAAACTTTGTCAAACAGACCCTAATTTTAGTTTTAAGGTTAATTCAAGGGCCATCGGTAGCAATCTGAATGGGTTAGCAAATAACCCTGTTTAGTTTTAATAGATTTGTCTCACAATTTCACCCAGGGTTATGAAATGAGTTTTGTCAGTTATCCACATTTAATACTCCTAATTAGTATCAAACATCCGAATTTACTGTAGCGATGAAAACAGTTGGCGAACTAAAGAGGGCCTGAAACCAGTAGTCAAACGGTATGCTTTTTTTCAGCTTTTTCTGGCCGCGCTTCTCCCCATCACCCCCATTTGTACTAAAACGCAGAAGCTAATCCAGACCCGCTTCTCAAATAGGCGCATTTTCAATAGTTGTGCAGCTTATCTGAGAAGCGCTTTTCTGGACCGCTGCTCCAAACAGGGCCTTAGTTCGTGGAAGTTGGCAAAGTTTAGAAACTAGTTTGCAAAATCCCAAAGTTTGTAAATTTGTAGAAACCAAAAGTTTTGCAACTTTGCAAACTACGTCTTGTTTAGTTCGCGAAAGTTGCAAAAGTTGGATTGAGAAGCGTGTCGTGAGAGAGGGGGCACGTTTTTCAATGCGTTACTTTTGCAACTTTGCAAACTAGAGGTGAACTAGTTTTGCAACTTTGCTTGTTCAAATCCGGTGAGAAACTTTGTGAAATTTACTGTAGCAATTTTAAACCGAAGATTAGGAGGACTAAACATGATCTAATTATAAAACTAATTACACGGATGGACGGGAAATCGCGAGACGAATCTATTAAGCCTAATTAATCTGTCATTAGAGATTGTTTACTGTAGCACGACATTGTCTAATCATGGTCTAATTAGGCTTAATAGATTCATCTCACAATTTCACATGAAGGTTATGAAATGGGTTTTGTCAGTTATCCACGTTTAATACTCCTAATTAGTATCCGAACATTCGAATTTACTGTAGCGATGAAATAAGTTGGCGGACTAAACAAGACCCTAGTTTTGTAACTTTGCAAACTAGTTTTGCAACTTTCACCAACTAGTTGGAGGGGGTGTTTAGTTCCAAAATTGCAAATTTGTAAATTAGTTTTACAACTTCCAGCAACCCACAGACTCGCATGAGTTCGACTGGTTTGTGGTGTGCATGTGCTGCTAGGGACACAATGGCCTGTTCAGCGGAGCTGATTCCCAAGCAGGAGGCAGTGTTCTAGAGAAGGCGATTCACCGGTGGTACGTGAATTGATTATCTGAAAGGAACTAGTCTGAAACGAATTAAGAGGCTAGGTGCGAGAAAATGGTAGCTTCTTTTTCTCTGTGTGAAGTGATTTTTCACCATGATTTTAAGAGTTTATTATGCTAGAGAATAAAAAAGGATCATCATTAGCCACAAAATTATTTCTTTTGAAGAATGAGTTTTTATGCAGAATCATAATCAAATAAAACTTTTTCAAACAGACCCTAATTTTAGTTTTAAGGTTAATTCAAGGGCCAGCGGTAGGAATCTGAATGGGTTTGTCAACAAATTTCTTATTGCATGCCAAATTAGGTACTAGAATTACTCTAAATAAATCCATAAATTTGGATGGGAATAAATTTCACAAAACTATACTGCTATTTAAAAATATTCGATTGCTAGATGCCGGCGATGACAATGCTATGTCGTATGGTTTTAGTGATATTTTCTGTGTTTCATGACAATGCTATGTCGTATGGTTTTAGTGATATTTTTTGTGTTTCTGCATGTCACAGTGCGGATTGTATGGAGCTCTAGATATATACGTACAATGTGTATCCTCTCTTATGCTATGCTGGGTAATTGGTTTGCTGGACGGGTGTTGGCGTCTCTTATAGACACCAATTAGGCATTGTTTTTAGTGGTGATTTCATATTGATTTATATCCTAACCCGTCACTTGACAGTTGGCACCAGAAATAACCCCATATTTGAATATGTGTCACGTTTTAGATCATGTTATGAATTTGCATGAAAAGCGACATAAAAAGGAGGCTTTTCGCATAAACAACACAGGAAAGCTACATGAAGAAGGTGGACATGTGGGGCCACAAAGTGCCTCTGTGCCGATTGGCACATGCCCTTGTGCCGCCCGGTTCGGCCCGTCTTTGCTGCACACCGAAGCCCACATGATTTCTAGGGTTTCCTACGACGTCCATGCACCTAGAACCGACTTCAAACAACTATAAATAGCCCCTGGGTGAGAGCCTCAGGAGGAATGCACCGCTGAACTAATTCCGCTCCAAAATCGCCACCAATTCCAGATCCAACGCCGCCACAAGTCGAGAAAAAGAGGAAGGATCGACCAGGAGCAACAGGAGCACCAGAGGGCACCGGGCGGTGGCTGCCGTGTCGATCGGCATATGCCCCTGTGCCGATCAGCACAGTGAGGTTTTCCTCCGTTCACCGCCCCCTTCGTCGGAGATCTTCACCAGGGACTGTATGACCTCGTGTGCATCAATATGTATAATATTATGGGGTTATTGACGTTGTTTGTCCCTTGGATCATTGTTTATCAATGGCGTTGTCGTGGTGGCCGCTCGGTTGCATATATCTAAGGCTAATCCTAATGGTAAGTTTCATTCTGATATTTTCAAGAGTGTGCCATGTCAACAAACAACTATTAATTGATAGATGAGACACTCTATTACAATGCACGGTTTCAATTTGGTGTTTCATATGCATTTAATTCTAAGACGCAATGACATTGTCTTAAAAGCAGTGTATATGAGGTTTCATCTAGATGAAACTCATTTCAGCTCTCTTCTTGGAAGCCTTTGATTCTATTTGGCGCACGGTAATTAATCTTTAGGTATAACACTGTTGGGCAAGCAATGTTAATATGCAACTCCGATCCAAGACCTCTTCTTTCATCTTTCGCATCGCGATCTCTATCCACTAGCAGAATTACAACTCGAAGCATTATCTCTCGCACCTTAATTTAAGTTCGGGATTTCCAAGACAGTGCCACGCACACCCTACAAAGGTCTGTCTTTGTTCATTGTTTCAGATAGTTGCATTTGTAGAATTGTAGCTCATCTCTACTATAAAGGCAAATGTGGTTTGCCAACGATTCCACGCGCATAGTGAGTGAATTATTTTGCATCTGCCATTTTGCTTTGCCCGTATGGCTGTTATTAGTTTACTCGATCGACCACGTACTCTTTACTGTTTGTTCACAAAAGTATACATCGCTCATATTCTTTTTTTACATCTTAAAGCAAACTTTGAAGTTTTTGCACCCTAAAACAAATTTTTGCTTCTATTACATGGAAGTATTTTTTACATGTTTTAAACTGCATATAAGTTGCCATGGAGGAGCTTAGAATTTTTTGAAATGATTTACTATTTTTATAGATTAAATGAATTTGTAGCACTTATAAATCAATTTTTTGTTTGCCTATTTTTTATTTTTCTATTATTTTTGATATTTTTCTCTCTCCAAGAGCATGCAAGGAACAAACCAAAAAAGTACCGACCTAATTTGATCTAATGTGTTGTCTCTAGAAATTTATAAAGATTCAAAAAGATTAATATAAATGGATTGCATCCCTCAATTGGTCACAACTGATGGTATGGTGCAGTGGTAAGGAAAAGTACGCGTGAAACAAGAGGTCACATTTTTGAAGCATAGAAAATGTAATAAGTGCA
>CM014272.1:51619730-51644853 GCA_004135705.1 Alloteropsis semialata
GGGGGGTGCAGAGTGGCGTGGCGGCAGCCGCCGCCAGTAGCGGTGCTAGACAATTGGTGGGTGTTGCCGAGACAGGAGAGGCATGAGACAGCCCCACAAGAACGTTAGGTTAGCACGGTAGGGATTAAGAAGTGAGATGTGGCGGCTGGGAGGCCAATCAGGGCTGGGTGGGGCCGGGGCAAGCGGCACACTGCTATGTGATTGGAAGTTGAGCTTGAGGTTGAACATAAACCGGTGCTCCATTCCAGATCAGATGACTATAATTCGTTGCTTGAAAAAAGAGAAAAAACACATCAATAGATCTTTTTTTATAAAAAATCTTGCCAACCACCTAAGATTCAAATTTTTTTAACTCTGGCCAGAATTTATAGATTTTTAAAGCAAGAATTTATAGATTTTATCATA
Organism: Alloteropsis semialata; assembly: GCA_004135705.1. Lineage (NCBI taxonomy): Eukaryota > Viridiplantae > Streptophyta > Magnoliopsida > Poales > Poaceae > Alloteropsis > Alloteropsis semialata. The sequence continues at coordinate 51,620,136 of CM014272.1, forward strand.
CAAATATGATGTAATTATTTTCATTAATGTTGATTTTATTATCGTAAACATAATCATAAATGGGATCTTAATTTATACCGATCTTAATTAATGGTCTAAACAGATCAAGTTGTCGTGGGAAAACAAAATATAGAAGTTCTCAGATCCTACCTTATCGAACAAGAAAAACGAAGAGACGGGCGATCCAAGAAATCGTAACAGAAAAAGAAAATACAAAAACACCCCTGTACCTGGTCCTTCCAACCGAAATTGGCGGGGGCGGGCGGCGAGCAGAGGCTACCAAATCGACGCTCGTCTCCCTTCCGCTTTCTTCCTCTCGGCTTCGCCGCGCACGAAGCCCCCGATTGGATTCTTCTCCTCTCCTGTAACCGTCCTCCTCCCGAGATTGGTCGAGATCCATCCGGCCCTTGGATTGCCCTCCTTTTGATCCGGTGAGGAAACCCCGGATTTCCTGAATGTGATTTGGCTTGTTATCTTTTTTTGCCCCTCCGTTTCGTTTTTGAGTTGAAAAAAGAACAATTCTGATTTTTCAGTTCCTCCAGTTGCTGTGAAATCGGTTTTTGTTTTGATGGTGTTGATGGTATTCCGTTTGTTGCCGACATGATTGCCTTGCGCGTGCCATCTCTATCTAATTTCTAATCTAGAGCATGTTTTCCTCTAAAATCTTGCTACTGGGTTTTCGGTCGGGAATTCGTTTTGTTGGATGGTACTCTAACCCATCCAGTTTGTTCCTGATCGTTTTTCTTCCTATAGCAATTTCCTGAAACTCTTGTTCCTGATCTATTTTTTCTTTAGCATTTTTTTCCATGTCACTAATATTTGTCAATAAGGCGTGTACAATGTGGAATCTGCAGGACGATGTTGCAAGATTAGAGAAGGGAGCTTCTTCTCTGGTCAGACGTGCTAGAGGTTTTTCCACTTGTCATGGCGGCGGCTCCGGCAGCTCCTGGCAACAGCAGCGATGCTATAGTTGTCAAACCCGAACCTGTCGATGTGAAATACTCGGAGGCGCTCCCATGTGCCTCTTTTGGAGGCAAGGTTGCTGAAGATGAGCATGGGGACACCACAGAGTGCTCTAGCTCATTTGGTGATTCTGGCTTTGCATCTGATGACGATGTGGAATCAGATGCAGGCATCATGGAAGTGGAGTCACCACTTTATTCTCATATCAGTGTGGATGATACCCCTGCTGTGCCACATATTGTCAAGTGAGTCCCTGTTCAGTTAGTGTGGATAATGACAATCATTTACGGTTACATCTAAACACGTTTTTGTTTAAGTTATTATTATCTTATGTTTGGCAACAAGTTCTACATCCACCGTATTTATAATATGTTTGTGGTGCGAAAACTCAAGGCATGCAAAAGGGCTTTCCTGCGAATGTGAAAGTATGTTTGCTGGTGTTGTTTACATTTTTTTTTGTAGAGATGGATAGATAACTCATAATAATCTGGGTATTTTTTTAAATACTTACATTGTGTTGTTTTTCATAAAAATTATATTTTTATATTACCTTTTACTTTTAGATTAGTTTGTAAAAATAATATGAATTATTATCTTTTCAGAAAGAAAAAGGTGACAGCTGATTGGAGAAAATTTATTGGCCCAGAAAAGTGGCGATGTCAATGGTTGGAGCTGCGTATTAAGGATCTTTTGTCACAAGTAGCAAAGTATGATAAGGAACTTGCTTTAATCAATCATGAAAAGTATTGCTTTAATCAATCATGAAAAGTATCTGCAACTGGAGATGATTAGAGCAGATGGATGTAAATCTGAATTAGAACAATTAGATGTTCCAAGTTCTGAAACTGTGAAGAGATGGAAAAGAAAAAGACATGAAGATAGTATGGACACGTCGTTGTACATGAAGAAACATCAAATATTCTCTTATTACAATCATGGTTCGACATTATGTCTGGAAATATTTTTATCTTACTAGTTATTATATTTTCAGCCAGTTTCATGTTAATACTTTATAATAATGAAGTATTTTGTGTTTCAACGGTTCAATTTTTTTTTGCAGAAAACAAAAGGAGTAGAACAGAAAATGAAAAAATTGGAGCTGACAGTGAGCTTTTGGTTATTGATGACTTTAACATAGGTATGTTTGAGCTGTTGTACCAATGTAGTCAAATCTTGTTGTATTGAAGTAGAGAACGTTATTTTCGCTAACTAGCTTCTATTGTTGTTTTTGGGTCTGGGAAATATTATTTGCTGAATGTAATTCAAGCTAACGGGACCATTGACACTGTTAATTAGAACTAACAATATATTTGTAAAACATGTTTTCGTAAAAATGAGGGTGCTACATTACCTAGTTATATTCTCATTTTCAAACGTTTTACTTCTTTACATATTTGCAAAACATGTCTTTTTGCAAGTGTTTTACTTTTACATATTTATTTATTCATTGCCTTTTTATGATATTTATATGTAATAAAATAAATATCATTCTAGTTATTAGAAATAGATCGTTGAATTTGAATATCATTGTCTCTTTTTAGATTTTTGTTTGAACTATATCCTTCATCAATTTATAAATGATCATTTATGTTCTTTATGCTTAATGCAGATGATGAGGATACCAAAATCAATATTGGTTCGAAAGATTCGTTGTTAGAATCAAAGGAAACTAATGTTATTCTAGAACAATATTCGTTAAGGAAAATTCTGTTGGCAATTGAATGTATCCAAACTCGCATTATTAATCTTCAAAGTAATATCAATGGGGCTTACAACAAAATAGACCATCCTCGAAAGTCCATAAAAAAGAAGGATTCACATGGTTTACATAAAAAGAAGAATATAGTTAGACCCTTTGGTACAACAAAGCCAGATGGAGAAGAAATTACTCTTGAGATGCTATTTGGCGTCCATAATTCTCTAATTGATTCCCATGTAGAAGGGATATGCAAAGAAGTAAGTTCATGTCATATAATGTGTTATTTTTCTTTATTAGATATTTAATTTTCAATGATAACAATAGATATTTTTTGCCACCTACTATATTATGTTTTAAAATATCATTGATGTAAAGTTCATGTCATATAAAGTGTTATTTTTCTTTATTAGATATTTAAGCTTCAATGATAACAATAGATATTCTTTTGCTACTGTATTATGTTTTAAAATATCATTGATGTAATGTTTATAATCTAACTAGATTATTTGATTTTTATATAGAAGTATTTGAGCTCCAAGTCTAGCTAGTCTAGTCGTGAAAGCCGTTTCTAAAAGTAATTAGAAGATCATTGCAGTTGCTCATTGTATTGCCAAACTAAATTTCATTGGATTCATATTGTATCTAATTTTATTGGATTCATATTGTATCTAATTTTATTACATAAAAATTGACATAATAATAATATTCTTTTGGTATTTGCTAGATTTGTAGTCACTTATGATACTTTGGTAATCTTTGCAGAGTGTTGATGATGTCCTTATAGACAATGAGGCAGCTATTGAAGATGAGTTTTTGCAGTTTGAGAGAATTAGGAAGACAGCTGAAACATATTCAAAACCAATTATAAATGTAGCCGAAGCCCCAGTTATGAAGCTTGTAAACAAGAGAGGGCCAAAGCCAAAGAAGAAACATGGGAGCGCTCAGCCTATAGAGGACCAAATCAAAAGGTCAAAGAAGAAAAATACAGAGACAAGCCTGAACTATCCAAACAGTCGAAATACTATGCTTGTAGCTGTGGACACGCGAAAGAGTCAAAGAGTGCGGAAACCCAAAATTTATTGAAGGAAATGAGTTTTAGGGCAGGTGGGAACCAAAAAAGGATTCCAATCCACACAATTGCGTAAAGTCTAGCGGTGCTCGTTTTTAAAGTTTTTAGTTACAGTTAGCCGATTGATTTGTACTCTTTTTAGCTAGCGATGGAAACTAGCCACGTATCCATTATATTTTCTTGGGGTTAACTGTCTGTGATGTGGACTGACAATTGGCTCTGACCTGATCTTACAGCAAGCACGATTGGAGTCTGAGTTTTTTTAATAAAACGAACATGATGGGTTGATTTTGTCCAAAGCTTTTGCCGTTCAAGCACTAGCATTGTTATTGCCTCATGTCTCTTGTGTGTCAGGTGTGAAATAACAAGAATAAGAAAGCCAACAAACGGCAGGTACGGCAAGCAACAACCATACAAAGGAGATAATCCATACCAGGCCACTTTCGCTCTACAATATTATGAATTGACTGCGAAATTCACGAGCTGGACAGCTATAACAGACATACAAAGGAGACAATCCATACACGACATGGCAGATCGCAGCAATGGGGAGGAGATGCATTCGGCAGCTCTTCTTCTCGGCATGGCCGCTGCTTCTCTCGCTGGTGCCGTGTGCAAGCACCCTGCAGTTCACAAGGGGTGATTTCCCAGATGGCTTTGCGTTTGGAGCTGGAACTTCTGCCTATCAGGTGCCTCTCTACTCCTATAGCATATTGTCTTTCTTTCCTGCGTAGATTTAGAGAGCCAAGGAAAACTAGTTACTATTAGAATTAACCATTGCTCTGATCATCCCATGTTGCAGTACGAGGGTGCGGCAGCTGAGGATGGGAGGAGCCCAGGCATCTGGGACACATATGCCCATTCAGGTTCTCCCTTTTCCCGTTGACTTGCTGCATCATTGGTCCCTATTTTCTGATTATCATGTACTATGTTAGTTTTGAGTTACTAGTTACTGGACTAAAATATGGCACAAACTCATATGTCCTACAGTTTTCCCTTTTTTGCATTTTCATAGTTGGTTGTAGAGCTTTTTATAAAAAAAATCTTATAATATATACATACTGCTGCAGCAGGGGCTTCCCCTGCTGTTTCCTTCCCACGAAAGGAAAAAGAAAATCTGTTGCCTGTTAATTTGAATATGCTTTGTATTTATACATTTTTATCTCAACTGAAATGTGGTCTGATTGTCTGATGCTTCAGAGAGAAATATATTTAGGGCCACCGGTGATATCGCTTCTGATGGCTACCATAAGTATAAGGTACGGATACTCTCTCAGGGTGAAATGCCTGAATGCCATTTCGATTTTGCAACAATCCTTGGGTGGTTGGAGACTTGCAGAGAGATCACTTGTTATCTCTGCTCTTTGTGGTTTCTATGTAGGACGATGTCAAGCTTATGAGCGATATAGGCCTGGACGCCTACAGGTTCACTATTTCTTGGTCAAGGCTTATTCCTGGTACAACTATCGAATCTTTAACATTTTGCAATAACAGATCACTCATGCATAATGTCAACTTATTTCAATGTTTTAATTTTGGACATTGTAGGTGGCAGAGGAGCAGTAAACCCTAAAGGTTTGCAGTTTTACAACAATTTGATAAATGAGCTGGTGAAAGCAGGTAGATATAGTTTGATTTTAATGTCATTTGAATGTTATGGAGTCCCAAAATTGAAATTAGTATGCCTTAGTTATGTAAATTATGCACCTGTGCACACATCGCATAGTTAACTTCATGCAATATTTACAGAAATCTTTACTGCTCAATCATGCTACCTTTTGGTGTTCACAATTCCACTCTGACCATGTTATCCTGCTGACTTTTTAATAGGTATTCAGATTAATGCTGTTCTTTATCATATGGACCTTCCCCAGATCCTCGAGGAAGAGTATGGTGGGTGGGTTAGCCCCAAAATCATGTAAGTAGTAACTTAACTAATGACATTCTGATTCAATCCAAACCGGATCATGAGAACCATCTGAAATATAACCAGAACACTTTATGGGTTGATGCATATATGATGCAGAGAAGATTTCACCGCATATGCCGATGTGTGTTTCCGCGAGTTTGGCGATAGAGTTGCCCATTGGACAACTATCCTCGAGCCAAACATCATGGCTCAAGGTGCTTTTGATACCGGAGATCTCCCCCCCAACCACTGCTCATATCCATTTGGCAATAGCAATTGCACAGTTGGAAACTCCACAACTGAGCCATACTTGTTTGTACACCACAGCCTACTGGCTCATGCGTCAGCAGTTATGCTTTACAGGCAAAAGTACCAAGTAAGATTTCTGCCCCGGTGGATCTTTTTTTCCCAGCTAAATTTTATTTGTGGAGTTTTGGAAGTTAAGTTTATTGCCTTATATTTTATTTCAGGCTGCACAGAAGGGCATTATTGGCCTGAATATATACACCATGTGGCTCTATCCATTCACAGACTCAGCTGAAGATACTAAAGCCACTGAAAGAGCAAAAAATTTCTTATATGGCTGGTATTTTTTTTGTATTTGCTCTACTATAATAATAGTACACTATTATTATAAAACAAAAACTTATTCTAACTATTTTTATTGATGAGTCGGTCAGGTAGTAAATCCCTTGATTACTGAATAATTTAAAACTTGCTCATCTTTTTGGTGAAGCATAAAAATTGTTTCCAATATCTAGCTATTAGTATATATGGTCGTTTCAAAGAACATGCTTAGGATCTCGCATGAAATTCAGAAACTCAACTGCTAGTTGTTCACCCGCATACTTGAATTGTGTCACAACAACAAAATGAATTTCCAGGATCCTGCATCCTTTGGTGTTCGGAGACTATCCAGGGATCATGAGGAAGATTGCTGGTTCCCGCCTTCCATCCTTCTCCATCTACGAATCTGAGCTTGTTACTAATGCATTCGACTTCATTGGATTGAATCACTACACTTCTGTATATACGAGCCTTAATCCTAACACATTAGAGGGACCCCTACAGGACTTCACTGCTGATCTGGCCACACTTTTCAGAGGTCCAATGTCTGTAAACATTGTTTTTTTTGCATGCTCATATGCTTTCAGATATTCTAAGATTTGCTCTGTTTTGTGTGTTTTTTCAGGTACAAAGGATGCGCCCCCTTTTGCAATGGTGAGATGGAGAATTTGCTTCTGATTGAAAATTTTAAACTGTTAAAAACAGTGGTTAAGTGTCTTGATTGGTCTATTTGAAGCAGATTCTTCCAGGGAAAATGGTAGATCCTCGTGGACTGGAGCTCGTACTTGAATATTTTCAGGAAACATATGGAAAATTGCCATTTTATATCCAGGAAAATGGTCAGTCAGTAGTCCTTGTGACTTTAGTGTTAAGACAGTAGCCAATTTCAATTTTCATCTCTGAAATCATACTAATGCTGCAAAATCCTGTGCTGATTTGACCTTGCATGGAGTCAGGCTTTGGAGGAGGAGATGGCACCCTGGATGATGTGGAGAGGATTGACTACTTGTCCAAATACATAGCAAGCACACTGAAAGCCATCAGGTATTTAAGCAATAAGCATTTTTCTCATGATGCATAGGAGACCTGCATATCTTTGTATTAGGTAGAAAATAGAGTTTGTTACAAGACAAAAAGCTGCAGCGTCCCTTGGATCTACCTGTTAGAAACATTTAAGTGGAACCTGAAACTGAAGCTAAGACTTTGTTCCAAGCATTTGGGATTTTGCTTCTTCCAGTATATGTAACCTAGATTCCAGAGCGATGCCTCTTCTAGTATCTTGGCTGTAACCTCCAAGGCCGAAGATTCATCACGATTGAACATGCGAGCATTGAGCTCCTTCCAAATTCTAGGAACAATAAGAAATAAGCATATGTTTTGTGTGTGTTTCGCATAGTTTTCTTGCCTTGCTTGGTTGTTGAACAGCAGCCGGTGTTGATGGCATTTATCTGATGACATTTGCAATTCTAGGAACGGAGCCGATGTGAGGGGGTACTCTGTGTGGTCATTCATGGATGTGTATGAGATATTCGGTGGGTTCGAGACGCATTATGGCATTGTTGCTGTCGATTTCAACACTGAAGAACGGGGAAGGCAGATGAGACGTTCTGCTCACTGGTACTCAAATTTCTTGAAGAACGATGTTGTAGTCAAAGTGGAGGGTGACTTTGCAGCTGAAGTCTCTTATGCTTAGCCTTTACTACTGGTGCTCCCAAAATAAAAATCTGACCAAGAAATGTAATTCTGGATGTGCAGTGAGCGTTCTCTGTTGAGTTCACACATTGTTGCCTGTGCTGCTTTGTACATGTAGTAGTAACTTCTAGGACAGCATCATAAAACCAGAAGAAACCCTCGACACCATGCTTTACTTGTAGGGCACAGTTTTGGTTCGACATGGTTTAGACATTGTTCTATCTTGGCCACGTCACATCGATACAAAAGCTATTTGACTTTGTTTTCATGGCTTTCAATATTCAAGTACCATCTTGTTCTCCACAGAAAGGATATCTTAATATTCCTGCCAATTATGATTAGATGCTCATTATACTTGGTGCTCATGGTAAAAATACTAATGTTACATTATAGTCTAGTGACCAGTGTTAAATCCATTTATTGTACAAAATTTGAAGCTTTATGTTGCCCCATTTTGTTTATTATCATTGTAACGATGTTTCTGAAGTTTGGAACGCTCCCTTGCAATTTTAAGCATGTAAAATCTCGTCCATCTAATAATGAACTTTGTAAGTTTGAGGAGTCTTGGTGGGATTTAAATCAAGCCAGTTCCTTGTCAAAGCCAGTTACACGCAGCGGACTGTTGTGTAATTTGATTTGTAAAAAGAAGACTAGCTAGAAAAAGAAAATTCAAGTACCTCTTGGTTTTGAAGAGTTGATATTTTTAAGTAAAAAATTAGCTTCAACTTGCACGGCACCATCTTAAAAGAGAAAAATAAGCATTGATGGGTTCCATGGTTTAGAACTTTCTTGTTATTGGCATTGAAATATTTTATTGTTTATTTCTGAATTATCCAGAGGTAATGTTTGCTTTCACTATCACGTTGACCTAACATAAAAGCTGTTCTCATTTGTTCATGGTTTCAGTATCAAAAATACCAGTTTATCTATTGGTTCGTGCCTCACGAGACAGATATCTTAATCTGCCAGTTGGATGTGATTAGATGTTTGCCAAATTAAATGCATACCGAGCACGAGATAATATATTTAATAGGAAGAATCAGATCCTATGGGGATTAGTTACAAGAAATGGTTACAAGCTGCCTATGTTGATAATGTTAGTTCTCCCATCACGTCCAAATTAAATGTTTGTCCAATGTCTTGTGATCTTATCTAACGCATCGGCTGAAATATATGAGCTAAATGGCTGGCACAAACTTATACAAATGGGGCATTTCGGGTAGCATATATTGCAATAGCTTCAAAGCTGCCGCACTGCGATGGCGAGACACATTCATCCTCTCTTCGTCTCTGCATTGGTGCGACTTCTGTGGGCACCATGTGTGAGCACCCTGCAGTTCACAAGGGGTGATTTCCCGGATGGCTTTGCATTTGGAGCTGGAACAGCAGCCTATCAGGTGCCTCAACTACTATATGCACGTTGTATTTCCTGCCTCCTGAAGTCCTGATTTAGATCATAGAAAAGGAAGACAATGAAAATATTATTTTTTTGCTTAATATCTTTTTCTAAACCTCACATATACGATGTTGAAGTATGAGGGTGCAGCAACTGAAGGTGGGAGGAGGCCAAGCATCTGGGACACCTACGCTCATTCAGGTCCTCAGTTATCAGACACCAAATTCTATGTTAGTTTTTAGTTCATATTCTCTATGATTTAGATGACCAAAAAGAAAAAAGAAAGTTCAGTTACTTGAACAAAATTCTGTCCAAATTTATTTTTCTGGCCCAACTTGTCCTTTCCAATTTCCTCCGAGAAATAAGAAATTATCATTTTCAATACTGGATAGTCTCTGGTTGTGGAAATGTACCTTAAGAAAACCTAAGTTTCAGTAAGCTTTATTACCCATGTACTATGTTCGATCTCTCTTTGTTAATGTCATAGGAAGCATTCATGCCATTTCCATTCAAATGTTACAATTGAATGGAGTCAAGATATTTTTAAACATGTGATTAGTAGAACAATTATCTCAATTAATAAAATGTGGCCCAATTGTATGGCATGCGCGCATCAGAGAGAAATATGAACGAGGAAACCGGTGATATTACTTCTGATGGATACCATAACTATAAGGTATGGTTTCTCTTAATGGTGAAAACTGAAATTTTCAAAGGGATTGATTTGCTACAATCTTTCAGTGGGAGAGACTTGAAATTCCGTTTCACCTCCATTCCTTGCATTTCCTGTGTAGCAAGATGTCAAACTAATGAGTGACATAGGTCTGGAGGCTTACAGGTTTACTATTTCTTGGTCACGACTTATTCCTGGTATGGAAATTAAATATTAACAGTTAGCATTTTTCAATAACAGGTCATTCATAAATAAAGTGAATTTTTGAAAGCTTTGATTTAATTAATGGATATTTAGGTGGGAGAGGAGAGGTGAATCCTGAAGGGCTGCAGTTTTACAACAATTTGATAAATGGGCTAGTGAAAGAAGGTAAACATATTTTGATATTTTAATATCATTTGGATGCTATGAAGTCTCAGAAATTAAATTAGAGTAGTGCCTAAACTATTCACATTTGACGCAATTAACATTGTTTAACATTTCAGAAAATGTTTTAACATAATCTTTGCTGCTAAATGAGCCATGCTAACTCTTGATAGTTTGGTCCACACATGGACCTTGTTAACCCCTCTGGTTCTAGAATAGGCATTCAGATAAATGCTGTTCTTTACCATATGGACCTTCCCCAGATCCTCGAAGATGAGTACAGTGGGTGGATTAGCCCCAAAATTATGTAAGAAGTAACTTAACTTCATACCACCCTGATGACATTATATTGAATCATGAGAACTGTTTGAAATATAGCCAGAAAACTTCATCTTCCTTGCATATGTCATGCAGAGAGGATTTCACAGCCTATGCCGATGTGTGTTTCCGAGGGTTTGGCGACAGAGTTGTTCATTGGACAACTATGCTCGAGCCAAACGCAATGGCTCAAGGTGGTTATGACAATGGAGGACTACCCCCAAACCATTGCTCGTCCCCGTTTGGCAGCAATTGTACAGTTGGAAACTCCACAATTGAGCCATACTTGTTTGTACACCACAGCTTACTGGCTCATGCGTCAACTGTTAGGCTATACAGGCAGAAGTACCAAGTAAGATTTTGCTATCAGTGACTCTATTTCCCTGCTGAATGTTATTTACTTTTTTCAGCTTATGCTGAATTCTATTTTATTTATGAAGTTGGGAAAATCAAATCTGTTGCCTTATTTTTTATTTCAGGCTTCACAAAAGGGCATTATTGGCCTAAATTTGCACACCATGTGGCTATATCCATTCACAGATTCTGCTGAAGATATTGAAGCAACCGAAAGAGCAAAAACTTTCTTACATGGCTGGTATGTTGTGTCATGTTTACTCTCCTTCAGTAATAGTACACTATTCTTCAAAAACAAAAATATCTAGTATCTATTTTTATTGATGAGTTGTTTCCGATATCCCTTGATCCATGAATAATTAAACTTGTCCTATTGTTCTTAATATATTGATATGCAGCTCTCCTACGTGTTGGAGAAATTCTTTTTAGAACTTGTCCATCTTTTTGGTAATAGCTGTTAGTGTATATTGTCATTTCAAATAATTTGAAGCTTAAGATCTACCAATCTATTGTGGAAATTTCAACTGTTAGTTCATCCTCATTCTTGAATTATAACACAAGAACTTACCAAAATTTCCAGGATCCTACATCCGTTGGTGTTCGGTGACTATCCAGAGACCATGAGGAAGATTTCCGGTTCCCGCCTTCCATCGTTCTCCAACTATGAATCTGAGCTTGTTATTAACACATTTGACTTCATTGGACTAAACCACTACACCTCTATGTATACGAGCAATCAGACTAACGCATCAGAGAAACCGCTACATGATTTTACTTCTGACTTGGCCACTCTTTTCAGAGGTCCAATGTTTGTAAACATTTCTTTGTAGTATGCTCATAGTCCCCCAAATTTTCTGAGGTTGATCTGTTTTTCTTGCAGCTACCAAGGATGCTCCCCCTTCTGCAATGGTGAGATAGAGAACTTACTTTTGACTGAAAACCTTGAACTGATCAAAATAGCAGTTAAGTATCTTTGATTGATCAATTTCAAGCAGATCCTTCCAGGGAACATGGTTGATCCTCATGGACTGGAGCTCATGCTTGAATATTTTCGGGAAAAATATGGAAATATACCATTTTATATCCAGGAAAATGGTCAGTCAGTGGTCGTTGTGACTTCAGCGTTAAGACAGTACCAAATTTTAATTTCCATCTCTGAACTTGTTACTAACCTGCAAAATTCTTCGCTGATTTTACCTGGCATTGAGTCAGGCTTTGGAGGAACAGATAACACCCTAGATGATGTTGAGAGGATTGGCTACTTGTCCAAATACATAGCAGGCACACTGAGAGCCATCAGGTATTTAAGCAATAACATTATGTTTTGTTTGCGTTTCTCAGAGTCTTCTTGCCTTGGTTGCTGAACACAACAGCACGAGTTGACAGTATTTCTCTGATGACACTGGCCAATTGTAGGAACGGAGCCGACGTGAGGGGATACTCTGTGTGGTCGTTCATGGATCTGTATGAGATATTCAGTGGGTTTAAGGCGCATTATGGCCTTGTCGCTGTCGATTTCAATGCTGGAGAACGAACAAGGCAGCCAAGACGCTCTGCTTTCTGGTACTCGGACTTCCTGAAGAACAATGCTACAATCGAATTGGAATGTGGTTTCACGGCTAAAATCCCCCATGCTCAAATATGGCCAATGGTGGTCTCAAAATAAATTGCCATTCTCTAGAAGAGTGGTTCTGGATGTGCAGTGAGCTGTCTCTGCTGAATTCACACACACACACACACACATTGTCAGTTGCTATGTTTTCTACATGCAGCAGCAATTTGTAGGACGCCTTCTTAATAAAAACACCCTTGGAGACCATGCTTTGTGAACTTATTTGTTATCTCGATTGAAATTTTTTCGGTGTTTGTTCTACGTGATTCAGATGTACGATTCTATACTCGCCAGGTTCCCTTGACCTGGCACAAAGCTGTTTCCTTTTGTTCCCAGATTTCAGTATTTGAACTAAGATGGTAGGAGGGTCCCTGTTTATTGGCTTGTGCGCCTCATAAGATAGATATCTTGTATTTGTTTCTCACCTAGATTATATAATCTAGCTTATAAGTCAAGTGAACTATGGTAAAAAGCCACCATAGATACCTAAATAATCTCAAATAAGCTGCACATAGGTAGCTTATTTCAGCTTATTTGATGGTCCATGGTGACCTTTTAGCACAATATATCCTTGATCCATAAGCTAGATTATATAATCTATGTGAAAAACAAACAAGCAAGGCATACAGACCACAAGACCACCTTACTATTACTAATTGGAGGCTTCTTTTGAAGCCTTTAGATGAAGCCATCTAGGATCCTAGGTGGACACTCTAGAAAAAGAGAGAAATTCTAGAAAGTCTCACAAAAAAGCAAAACATCTGGCCATCAATTAGAACACTCAAATCATAATGGCCATTAGATCTACTATATATTTTCTAAAAAATTACCCACCAATGCCATTATGAAAATAGCTTAAAGTAACCCCCTAAATCTATATCAAAATTACCCACCTCTGCCATTATATAAAATAAACCAAAGTAACCCCCTAATCTTCATCAAAATTACTCACTATGCCATTATAAACAATATTTAAAATAACCTCATAAATTTGCAACTAAATTACGCACTACAAATACCTAAAAAATATCTTAAATTAATTGTTTTAAATCTATATTACCCACATATATCACTATTAAAAATAACATGAGGTAATTCTACATTGGAATCCAAATCACCTTAATTAAAAATATATACCAATATAAGATTCTGAATCGTGTATTCATACTCTATTGGTATATAATATAGTGATTAATTAAGATATATACGCATAATGTGCGTTTCATTTATAAATATATAGGGGAAGTGACGATAATATAGAGTTCTACGTTAAAATTATAGTTCAAACTTAGGGTTAATTAAATAAATTTAAGGCACACATGTGATGCAAGTAAAAATTTAAAATTATAATTGTGTATGAAAATATTATAGAGTAATTACTAACAAAGATCTATCACAATCAGATAAAAATAATAAGTATATATCTATATAGGTATTGTGTTCGAATATTTAAAACAATTGAGAGATAGCTTATAATAGTTTGGTAGAAATTAGCCTTAATTTTTTATTTGGAGACTCCGCATTAGTTATCACGAGACATGCTAGAAAAAAGACAAATCTAGAAATTCTCAAAAAAATTAGAAACGTCAATCATGTAAACTCTTTAAAAAGTTACCCACCACTATCATCATAAAAGTATTCTAAAATAAATTCTAAAAATATATCTAAATTATCGAGCTATTCCATTATAAAAATAATTTAAATTAACCCCATAATTTTATCTAATTTACTCATGCATATTATTATAAAAGATAACTTAAAATGACATTCAAAATTTGTATCTAAGTTACCCACGTTTGTTGTTATTAAAGATAATCTAAACAAAACACCTAAATCTTAATTTAATTATCTTCATGTGTATTCAACCGAAAAGTCCAAATGTAAACTGATATATAATTCTAAATTACGGCAATTTATCATTAGAAATAGGTAAAGATATATATAGATAGAGATAGAGAGGTAGGGGATAAAGATTGATGGGTTCAATTAGAACTTTAATCCAATTAGAAAACTGATGCTGACAGTTAGAACCGTGGTTACAGTTCGTCGCAATAGGTAGGACCGATCTGTCAGGACAGACAAAAAAAAAGAAAGAAGCAATTCTCTCTTTAGAAATAGATAAAGATATGGGAGGAAGTAATAAAAAATATTGATTTATATGTTAAATTTAATGTATGAAGACGCGATACAAAGTGTAAGAATTGTGAATGTGGATGAAAAAGTGTATAGAGTAATTACTAATTAAAAATTAATTTCAAATAGAAAATGATAAGTACATATCTTTATGAGCATTATGTTGAAGTGTTGACAAAAATAAAAGAGTAGTATGTAAACAATTTTGATTATTAGGTAGGAGTTTAATTTTTGAATAATTTTAAATGCTTTTAAAAATATTAGCTCGTGCGGGAGCACGGGTTGATGGACTAGTATGTTTAATAGGAAGAGTCAGACCTTACGGGAATTGACACGGGAAATGGATATTATCTGGCTGTATTTACTACCTTCTCCCATCATGTCCAAATGACAATCCACTATAAGCTAGCTAGTAGACGACTGGGAGAACGTATATGGCAATACCTTCAGAGCTCGCAGCATGGTGCAGGGAGGGAAGGTGTAGTACACTGTCATCAGGTCCTCTGCTTCTCAGCATGGGTACTGCTTGTCTGCTTCTCCCGGGCACAACAGACACAAGGGTGGTTTTCGGGATGGGCTTTTGGAGCTGGAACAGACCGATGCCACCGTGTCGTACAAAAACCAGCACTAGGACGAGGGGAGATTATGAACGGATGGCTCGCCTCACCCCTCTCCCCCTCCCCCGTCGCCCGGTCCCCACGACCAACCCTCGCCAGCCGCCACCCCGGCTCCGGTGACCACCCACGGCCCCTCCTCCCCTCAGGTACGCCCTCCCTCGTCCCTCTCCCCGACGGCGGAGCTGTTCTACCCTAGCGGCGCCTCCACTGGCCGCGGCAAGCGACTGGGGTAGGAGGACGACGACTCTGGCCGGAGTCTCCCCCCCCCTCTCGCACCGAGGTGTCCTCCTCCTTCGGCGCCCTTCCCCCACCCGGCGACCTCCCCGATCATCGGACCTGGAGGGGCCGACCAGGCGGGGCCGTCGCGCCCCCCCATCCCCCCAATGACCGCCGCGTCAAGGGGTCCTGTTCACGGCCGCCTTGGTCCGCGTGTGGATGCCCGCGCCCCACAGCCCCCCGCCACCCGCCGCGCCGTCGTGGGCAGACACGTCTGGTCCATGGCCTCCCGGTGTGCCCTCCTGATGGCGCACCCACCGCGCCCCGTCTGCGCTCAGGGGTGGTGCCGGCACGGGCTGAGCCGAATGAGGAGGAGGACAGCTGGACCCCGGGAGGAAGCCGCCGTTCCAGGCGTCGGCGCCGGCAGCGGCTGCGCAGGGGCGGAATCAGCTGCTGCCCCGGAACCAACAACCTCCTCCACTGGCGCGCATCCCTGCGGTGATGACCGGCCGCTGCCTCAACTGCCTATCCTACAAGCATCTCATGGCGCAGTGCCGTCTCCCGACACGGTGCTTCCCCTGCCGCGGATTCCGGCATCTGGCCAGGGACTGCAAGCGCCCTCGCAGTCCGGTGTCGTCGGCCTCCTCCAGAGGGGGAGAGGCCAGGTCCTGGGCACGTTCCCGCCGGGATTCTCCACCAACGCACATGGGCAGGGCGGCCTTCGTTCGCACACCCTCTCCGCCGGCACCCCCCGTGGCGACCGTAGCTCTGGGACGACGACAGCCGCGTGTTGACGCTCCTTAGCGACACCTTTTTACCCTTGTTTATCTTCAATAATGGCAAAATTTGATATCTAAACTATTGATCATACTCTATAACTGGGACATTTTCGCATATGCATATGTTTTTGGAGGAATTCTGTTTATGCAGGTTTTTGGGCTAAATTGGAGTACATATGGACAAGGCTTGTGACCATGGACAACATGATGAAAGATAAAGGCCAGAAGCCGGAAGAAGAGGGAAGCCGGCCGGCCCCACATGGCCTAGGCCGGCCGGCCTATGTCATTCCAAGCCCCGTCCGTGCTCATCTTTGGTGAACCGACCTCCAAAAATATTTGAAAGGAAAGTGCTTCAAGAAAAGGTCAAGAAACTTCGGGGTCAAGGCAAATTAATTGGAGAATTTGGAAGGTCATCCCCTTCCCATTCTTATCTAGAAGATATCCCAAAGCAAACGACATCCAAAGGCCCATATGCATAGGTAAAACAACTACTGAAGCTTCCAGAAGACTTGGGGAGAAAGAAGAGGACGAGGCGGCCAGGAAAGAGGCCAGGCCGGCCGGCCTAGGCCCCCTGGCGCTGCCTCGCCCTCCCCTTGGACCTAGGGTTTCCTCAGGGTATAAATAGCCCCTGTGTCCCTGTGCCACGCATAGTTAATCCATCATTCGACGCCGGGGAGCCGAGGAGCTCGAGGGACACCTTTCAGAGAGCTGAGGGTCGTGCTAGTTGTCTAGGGTTCTACCCTAGCCGACGTGAGAGCCCTGCGAGGAAGACCACGTCGGAGTTCCGGAGCTAGGATCATCAAGATCAAGGTAGGATCCCGGTCGTGATCTTGTGATGTACTATCATTCATGGTGAAGTTATTTGTGTTTCTGAATCTTTAGCGATTAAATTGTCTTTTTCTATGATTTCGTTCTATCTTGGTTTTGCTTCTTCTCCAATCTATTCTCGAGATAGATTGTTTGGGGTGTTCTTGTAGCCATGGTGGCTAGGGGTTCATACCAGATCTACCAAATGGTTCGACACATCACTTGTGAACATGCCCTTAAGTTACCCACGCCAATAGGGAGCATCGTGACAGGGTGTCATCCCGTGTACGGTGGGGCTTTCGGGAGTTTGATCAGAGATCGTGATTTAAAGATGCTTTTTATTGAGATTCACATCTATCTTACTTCGCTCTATTTGGCTCAGAGCTACAACATATGCATGATCTAGGTGATCTAGATTGGTTATCTCTAACTTTCTCTTGCTACCTCCGGTGTTTGGTGTTTAGTAGATTAGATCTGTTTTGCAAGCCTCTGCAAGACTAAAGGATTTCTATGCTAGTTGGATTGTTTCTTGTATCTTTAGTTCCACGGATTGATAAACCTTGGGGGAGTACTCTAAGGGAAAAGCTACAACTGATCTGTGCACTTGCAGTTCACGATTGACGCGTCTAAGGGCTGTCAACACCGCGCCACGCTGAGCGAGCTCGCTCGCCTACCACAATTGGCGCAGCGGCACGACGGCGCCGGTCGGCATCGCCCACTGCCTCCCTCCCCCCCGCCCCGGCGGCATGCCCTGGAGCTGGGGCGTCGTCGTCAACCACCGCCTCCAATTCCTCCACCAACTCGAAACACCGCCGGACGCGGACGCTCCCGTAGGCGCTCCAGGGGCGCTGGGCCATCTCGTGGCGGCAGGGGCGCGGATCGCCAGACCTGCCCACGCCATGACCCGCCCTATGCTGGCGAGGGGTCATCTGAGCATGCTGGCCACGACTCCGAGCAGGATGATGCTGGCATCACGCTCTCCGACGAGGGCCTCCCACCTGGCCACCCGGCTTTGAGGCCGAGCGAGGAGGCTTGTTTCATCTCTCGTTCGCCGGAGATGGATGCGGAGGAGGACCGACTGCGCTTCGCCCTGCTCGTCGCGCTGCCGGCAGGCAATGCTGGATGCATCTCCAGCGAGGGCATGCGCCGGGCCGTCTTGGCCCTGCCCGGCATGGAGGACGACCACTTCGAGGTCCGGCGCTTCTACCCGGAGGCCTTCCTACTGGTCTTCACCACGCAGCGTGCTCGGGACTGTGCCATGAACACTAGCCACATCCCGATCGATGGCCTACGGCTGCTCCTACGGCCCTGGACTCGACTGGTGCGTGCCAATGGCGGCACACTGCAGTTTCGGGCCACGATCGAGATTGTGGGAGTGCCAGCCCATGCGTGGAGCTTGCGCGTAGCCTGAAAGTTGCTCGGGACTTCCTGTTAGATCGAGTGCGTCGACTCATCGACGGAGGACCGCACCGACATGACCAAATACAAGCTCACGGTGTGGACTGACGATCCTAGCCATATCCCCCGCTCCAAGCTCTTGATCGTCGCCGAGCACGAGGTGCCGATCGTCTACGACGACCCGGGCATGCAACTCATATTCGGCAGGCTTCCACCCTACCTCCGACAGAAGAAGGTGCTCACGTACACTATACTGATCCACCTTCACAACGTCGCCGACTTCTGCTCGCGCCCTTCCCCTCGCCGGGCCCCTTCATCGCCATCCAGCGACGGCGACTCCGGCGACGACGGGAACCCCAACAGGGGCTATGGCGAGTCCCGCGGGCAGGGACCCCTGCTCTGGGGCTTTCGCTATCATGCTGGTGTGGAGGACGGCCAGCCACCGTCCAGTGGAGGTGACAACGCCCACCACTCATAGTGCGGCGCGGCGACTGTGCCGTCGGTGGACCCCGCGATGAGACCTCCATCGACCACCCAGTTGCCGGCCCCTGTGTCTACACTGTCTACACCACCGGTGGCGGGCTCATTGGCAACCGCCCCGGGGGCGGCGTCGCGGCCACCACCACCGCCGGCCACCTCCCTCGCTCCCCTGGCGATGGCGCCATGGCCACCACCGATGGTGCGATGCCCTCAGGGGGCGTGTCAGCAACCACGTGCAATGACGACAGCTGCGTCAGCAAGGCTGCCGCTAAAGCTGACGCAAAAGCTAATGGAAAAGCTGAAGACCCTACGGCGGTACCACTGGCGCCTGAGCTCAACAAAAGCGTGTAAGTCGACAAACAAGCTTCTTCAGCTTTCTCAGTCGGCCTGTGCCCCACGACGACTGGACCAGGCCTGGTCTGCGACCCAGTCATCGAGCTCGACTGTGAGAATCATGACAAGAGGGGGGAGGATCCGAAGCTGGTCGAGATCCTGGCCCGCGATTCCAAACTGATTGTGCAGCAGCCAATCAAAACCTTCAGCGGCAACTGAGACTAGGTGGCTGCGCTTCCCTGTGCGTGACACCACCGGCAGCCGCCTTTTGCGTGGAGTCGGCTATTCTGGAGCCGCTCGCAGTGGCTCGAAACGAGCCACGGACGCTCGGGGAGCCAGCCACCCGGATAGGCACTGCTGGGCCGGATGGGCCGTCGGAGGGAGCAGCATCTACCCACCCAGCGGCCAGCTTGCCCATCACGACCACATCAACTACCTGCAAGAGGACCCCTCGACAAGGCAAGCCAAGCCGAGCACTGAGGTGGTGGTGGCGGCGGCCACGTCAGCCTTCCTGGCTAGCATTCGCCAGGCCCTACAGGGACCTCTGCTAGCCCTCCCTCCTCCCCCCTGCTCGTTGCTTGCCAACAAAGAAGACCGCGCCAGGGACAACACCCCTGCACAGGAGCGGGCACCTGGCTACCCAATCTCCAGTGGCGGCTGCAATTAGACCATCCAAGAAGGGAGAGGCATTGGTCATGCGCAAGCTGGGTTACATCCCCCAGGGCAGCCAAGAATCGGAGGTGGCAAGGGCCAAATTCGACAACTTCTTCGGCAAGACTCTACAAGCATCGGACTTCGAGGCGATCAGGGGCTTGTTCCCCGTCGCACGTGCCTTATCCGACCGCGAACTGATGGCTGCAGCGGCACGGGTGAGCAGATCCATCGCTGTGTGCTAGGCGCTGGAGTGCTGCTGCTCCTTGGTTGATCGGTCTCATGGATCAGGAAAACCAAAACATCCTCGTGTGGAACGTGCGCGGCCTCAACGCCCGCGCCCGCCGCGACAGTCTGCCAAGGCATCGATTGTGTGTATCCAGGAAACCAAACTAAGTGTAATCTCCCCTTACCTTGTATGTGAGATGCTTGGTTCGCGTTACCTGAGTTTTGCTTACTTGCCTGCGGATGGGACGAGCGGCGGCGTCCTCATCGCCTGCCGTAGCCCGGAGGCATCGTGTTCCCTCCTACACACCGAAGCGTTCTCCGTCTCGATCACCGTCGAACTCAGCCAAGCGGCCACTCCATGGTGTCTGACTGCGGTGTACGGTCGACAAGCTGATGCCGACAAGGTACAATTCCTCGATGAACTTCATACGATCAGAGCACTGACCTCCAACCCGTGGGCCGTCGTCGGTGACTTCAACTTGATCTTGGAGGCGAATGACAAGAACAACGCGAATATAAACCGGCGCAACCTTGGGAGGTTTAGGAGATTTGTATCCGACATGCAACTCAAAGACGTCCTGTTGCATGGGAGGCGCTACACCTGGAGCAATGGACAACAACGGCCAACGCTCGAGAACTCGACAGATTTCTCGTGACCGTGGACAGGGAATTGCTCTACCCATCCTGCTTCCTGCAGCCGCTCTCCTCGGATATGTCGGGCCACTGCCCACTTCACCTTGCAACCAACGCCAACTTCAAGGGCAAGCACAGGTGCCACTTCGAGAATTGGTGGATCAAAATCCTAGGATACACGGAAGCGGTGGAACTGGGGTGGCAGTGCTAGGACTGCATCACCGACCCCTTCAGCCGTCTGGACGCCATGCTCAAGAACACAGCACGTGAGTTGCAGAGCTGGAGCCAGTGGTCCATAGGGCATATCAAAGAGCAACTGCTAATGGCCAGAACTCTGGTACTCTACCTGGACCGCGCGGGGGAATCAAGGGAGTTCTCCGCGGAGGAACAGCAAATTCACCGGGAGCTCAAATGCAAAGTACTTGGCCTTGCATCCCTAGATCGTACCATGGCAAGGTTGCATTCCAGGATCACCTTCTTGCGGGATGGGGACACAAACACGAAGCTGTTTAACATGCAATCCAATTACCGCAAGAAGAAGAAGCACATCTCCAGGCTTGAAGACAATGATGGTGTCGCCTTCACGCACGGCGAGAAGGAAACGAAGCTCCACAGATATTTCACAGAAATTCTGGGAACAGGCGGCTCTCTGCAGGCCGAGGTGGACTTGCTAGCCATTGGTATTTCACCGGCAAACTTGGATCACCTAGAGAGGCCCTTCTCGGAAGATGAAGTCTGGAACACTATTAAATCCTTACCGAATGACAAGGTGCCTAGACCGAATGGATTCACCGCCGAGTTCTACAGGCCTGGGTGGCATATCATCAAGGGAGATGTCATGGCCACCTTCAACTGCTTCTTCCAAGCAAGCTGCGGCCAGCTGCATCGCCTCAACGGGGCCCTCATCACCCTGCTACCCAAGAACCCCGAGCCGGCTCAGCCCAGTGACTACCGGCCGATCAGCCTCATTCATAGTTTCGCCAAGTTGGTTACCAAACTCTTGGTGAATAGACTCGAGCCGAAGCTCGAGCGCTTGGTCGACGTGAATCAGAGCGCGTTCACCAAGAAGCGGTCTATCCACAACAACTTTAAATTCGTGGAACAGGCGGCCAAGGCGCTGCACCGGGGTAGAAAGCCTTCACTTCTCCTCAAACTGGACATTTCAAAGGCCTTTGACACTGTCAAATGGTCGTTCCTGATCCAGTTAATGGAGGGCATGGGTTTCGGCATTCGATGGAGGGACTGGTTCTCCGTCATTGCCTCCATGGCTACCACCAAGATCCTGCTCAATGGGGAGCCCGGGCCTCTCATACATAATGCCCGTGGATTACGCCAAGGCGATCCCCTCTCCCCGATGTTATTCATCCTCGCAATGGAGGTGCTACACCGGCTGTTCAAGACGCCT
Organism: Alloteropsis semialata; assembly: GCA_004135705.1. Lineage (NCBI taxonomy): Eukaryota > Viridiplantae > Streptophyta > Magnoliopsida > Poales > Poaceae > Alloteropsis > Alloteropsis semialata. The sequence goes on from CM014272.1 coordinate 51,642,434, forward strand.
GCAGACAATGGAGATCTTGCGCCGCCGGCGAATCCCGGTATTCATCACCAGTGTTCCATTTATGCGGATGATGTCGTCCTCTTCATCGCTCCTACAAGGCAGGACTTGATCACCACCAGGGATACTTTGAACTTCTTCGGAGAGGTATCGGGCCTTCGCACGAACATGCACAAGAGCTCAGTGGCGCCCATCAGCTGCAGTGAGGAGGACATTGGTAGGGTGTAGCGTCATTTCCCTGCGCAGCTCACTGAATTCCCCATCACATACTTGGGACTGCCGCTGTCAATCGGGCGGCTGAGGAAGGTGCACTTCCAACCGCTGATCGACAAGATCGCGGCAAGCATGCCGACCTAGGGAGTGCCGCTGATGAACAAAGCCGACAGATTAACCACCGTCAAGGTCATGACATCGAGATGCATCCACACCATCATCTCCGTCAAGGTGCCTGACTGGGTATTCAAGGAGATCAGCAAGCTCCACCGGGGCTTCCTCTGGGCAGGGAAGAATCGCGCGTCCGGAGGCCAGTGCACGGTTGCATGGCGGATGGCATGCCGGCCGATGGAGCTGGGAGGGCTAGGTATCCCCGATCTGAGATTCACTGCATATGCACTACGCCTGCGCTGGAAGTGGCTGCAGCGAACAGATGTCAGCAAGCCATGGCGGCATCTCAACATTGAGTTCGGCAAGGATCAGCTCGTGGACGCCATGTTCCAGACATCCTTCGAGGTACAACTTGGGGACAGCAACCTGGCCTTGTTCTGGCTAGACAGCTGGCTCGGTTCGAACTCACCTTGTCACATTGCCCCCAAGCTCTGCAAGGCGGTTAGGACAAGAGAGCGGACGAGAAGAACGATTGCCGCCGCCGTGAATGACCAAAGGTGGATCCAGGACATCACCGACCAACTGACCGCACAAAGTCTGCGATAGTACATCAAACTTTGGCATGCAATGGCGCCCGTGCGCCTCCGCCCAGCGACTGAGGACATATTGGCCTGGAGATGGACCTCAACCAACACTTACACAGCCAGATCGGCATACAGGGCCTTCTTCATCTTCTCATCCTACTTCGCTGGAAGAAAGACCATCTGGAAGGCGTGGGCGCCCCTCAAGGTCAAGTTCTTCACCTGGTTGGCCGCGCGCCAACGTCTTTGGACAGCAGACCGGCGCCAGAAGCGAGGCCTACAAGACTCAGCCCAATGTATTCTCTGCGACCAAGCGAGGGGGAGCGCTGACCACCTGTTCTGCCACTGCGTATTCACCAGGCAGATATGGTACCAGATCCTCACGACCATTGGCTGGGGGATGATACAGCCCACACCGACGAGCTCGATGCTGGACTGGTGGCTAACAATGCGTCGGCAGGGCGGCAATGAGATCAAACGAGCTGGATTCGACTCAGCCTTCATGTTGGTCTCATGGAAATTTTGGAAGGCGCACAACGACGTTGTCTTTAACAAAAGCAATGCACCACTGCCACAGGCCACGAAGATCGCTGATGCAATCTGCGCGGAAGGAGAGCTATGGATCCAAGCCGGTGCCAAGAAACTCGCGGGCTTGGGTTGGCCGAGTAGTACGGTAGGAACGACTTAGGTCCCCGGCCACTACTTGATGATTTCGGTTGTAAACATGTTGGTATAGTACGTCCCTCGCTCTTTATTCCGTGTGCGTGCGCCCGGTTGGCCCGCGTTGTAACTCAAAACCTTTTTCATCTCCTTTTTAATGCAATGATGCACAGTTTTCCTGCGCATTCTCAAAAAAAGTATTTTGGCTGAATGATAACAACTTAACAAGTAAACAATATTTATGAATGTATATAACTTCTCACACCTTACTCCAGTTAGCATTAAGCTAGCAGCCTATGGCTAGACTTTGAAGAACTCCCCCAAAACCTAGAACGTGCTGGTGCCTTCACCTTTGACAATTTCCAATAACGGATCATCCATGAATAACGTCGATTTCTTTGAATGTTCCGATTTGAATACTGGATATTGTAGGTAGGTGGGCCAGTAACGATGAATCCTAATAAATGAGGAGCAAATTCCTTCTATGCCATCAGAAATTATAGCTATCCCTTATATGGCATTGAAAATTTAGCTATCCCTTCTCTGCCATTGAAATTATGTTTTTCATCCCCTCTATGCCATTCCGTCCAAAGCACCGATAAATAGCAACGTCGAGCTCACATGTTACTGACATGGCCAATCAAAACTTCTATTTTTTTCCCTTTCCCTCTAATCCCTTAAGATGGATATGCTAAAAAAAACTTTCGGATAGGCTGCCGTCCGGCGGGTGGCTCTCGTGTGCGCGTGGGTCGACGGATACGGCGGTCATAACGCGGCGGCATGGGCAGCTCGCGGCGGCCCTCCTCCAGACGCTCGGGGCACCCGTGGCTCGCCGGCCTGCGCGGGCGCGGCCACCCG
>CM014272.1:51653779-51677114 GCA_004135705.1 Alloteropsis semialata
GGGGGCGAGGACGCAAGCTCGTTAGGAAGGGCGGGGTCGAAGGGGCGGACGGCGCGGCGGCGCGAGCAGTTGGGCGAGGCAGTGATGAAGGCGGTGGGGGCAGTGGCGGAAGGAGGAAGAAGAACGGTGCCATGGTGCATGGGCTGTTATGGGTTTTATATCTATGTTCGTTATCTGGCTTCCAGTAGCCAGATAGGGAGCCTCCTTTGGGCCCGCCACTGACAGAAGAACCAGAGATATGTAGTAAGCAGCTCACTAGTTACACCCAAATTTCATTGTGGAGTCTTCTCTCACCCAGGGGCGGAGCTACAGCTTGCCATTGGTGTCAGCTGACACCGATGGATTTTTAAAATTTAAATGAAAATTACTGTTCAAACAATGTTTACAATGCTACTGACAACGGTGAAGAAAGAAGCTGACAACGGTGAAGAAAGATGCTGGCTTCGCCCCTGCTCTCACCCACCAATGTTTGATTCCCATTTCACAACATATTTAGTCGCTTTGGTGCAAACCGAAAACATAATTCTAGTCAATTGAAGTTGTCAACTTAATCTGTTTCACCAACACGTTTTGAACAGGTCGGCTCTTTACTCTGAAGTCAAGTCAGGTGACATGAGAAACCATTCCGGTCGTGGAAATATATTCCAACCTGAATAAAATTTGGATTTATTTATCGCCGTATTTCCTTTTGTTGGTTTGACTCACTACTTTGATTCGAACAAGATAAAAATATACATGTATGTCTACGAATGCAACCACTCCGTAGATTGTAAATCCTTTTCTTTTTGAGACAACAGCTCCCATGCTGGATCTTTCACAAAGATGAGAGTAAAGGACTGTTGAAACAAAAGCATGTCACAACAAGATGTATTTCCATTTCATACCAATTACAGTCAGTCAAGCTTTCTTCAATCTCAAGGAAGAAGGGAGAATTACAATAGCCACTTTTGGCCAAAAGAGAAAATCAGTGAAAAACTCAAAAACATGTGGGCTCAGCATAAACATCAGTGCAATTCTTCAGTCCTCAAAAGAGTAAACACACACACACACACACACACACACAATCCTTCTGACCCAAAATCCAATATGTCTGCCCAGAAACACAAAACAAAATACAACTTTTCCTCAAAAAAAAATACAACCTCCTTTTTGGAGTAATATCAAGTAGGCAGAGGCCCAAAGAATAAGAAACTAAAGTGGATGAAAAATTAATAAAAAACAATTACCAAAGCCACAGAACTATACACAGTAGTGGCAAGAGCCAAAGCAAGCAAAGAAAAACGAAACTCAAGCCATGAGAAATATTGTCCGAGCAGAACGGCACGAGCCTTAAATATCTGAATTTTTAGTGGACCAAATGTTTCGCTAATGATCTCTGAAAACCTGCATAAAAATTGTTAACATATTAGTATGTGTCCTGAGATAAAATGTGATGTGGGTGTATTGCATGGTGAATTAACAAACTTTGATACTGAAAAGAGTTCAATGTCTAGTTTTGTAAGTAGTGAAATGTCTGACTGAAACCACCTAATATTATAGGTAGAGGAACGGAAAGGACAACTGTGATATGAGAACCGTATAAAATGGACTAATTTTCCATTAATTGATTCCTCAACTGCCTACGGATTCTGCAATCAACAGATGAAGAAAAAGGGTACTAAACTGACTTTGTTCAAACAAATATGCCCTATGACTTGCGAAATTTTCAGATAACTAAACTGAACGTGTTTTAAGTTCTGGTAGTTCCAACACAGTAGTTTTTTTTGTCAAGAATATGTAGGGAGTTGAGGAATCAAACACAGTAGTTCTTCTTCAACATAGTAGCTAATGGCTGTCTGTACACTAACCAAACTAAACAATTCGGTGCCAACTGCTTGAAAAAGGAAACACAACAAATATGGGGGCCTGACAATGGATGAATGACCACAGAGGGGACCAACTACTCACCTCAATTTAGTCTTCACCTCCAGCAAACACATGAAGGACTCCACATAAATTCCACCACTGTGATGGGGACCTCCTAATGAGTGGCAATCTACTTGAAGCTCCCTTTCAAATTAAGTTGAAACATGAGCCCGGGAAAATACCTTGATCAGCAGTAACTAAGAAAATAAAGTTAATGACCTTCTGTACTCACCGTGGAGGTACAGTTGTCATCTCTGCCATTCTCATATTCAACTGTTTCAAGGGTTGAAAGCTCTTGTGAACCCTTCTCGTTAATACTTTCTTCAGTTGCAAAGCTACCAATTATTCTCCAATGGTTATCGGCAAAGTCACAAACAGCAGATGTAGAAGTTGATGACTGTACTACCAAACTATTAATAAGCTCTTCTTCAAGTTCACCCTCTTGGTCACTAGCAACTTGATCGAATGGAGTGTTTGAAGTTGCTACAGTTTCAGGTTCATTTCGACATACAGAATCGGGTTGCAATCCGGCCGTTTCACATAAAGAATCGCGAGCTTCATCTGAAATACGAACAATCTGCTTTCCATCCTCTTCAATGGAATCATCATCAGCCAGGTTGTTGTTGCGCTCAATAACTAAATTTTGTCTTTCTTCGCATTCGTCAACGATGGCTTCAGCTAGCCTGTTAGCAACACTGTTAACTGGTAATTCTGCTGTGCTCTGTTCTTGTTTGATCTTCTTCCTATGTTCATCTTGAAGACCATGGTGGACTGAATCATCTGAAGATGATACCTCTCGAATCTCAAAATCACTCCCAACACCGTCAACTGAAATTTTTGCAGTATCATGCTTGTCAATAAATTTCAAAATCTCCAATGAACTCAAAACTGGCATCTCCTTTAAGTTTGCAACAAATTCATCACCATATTGCACATGGAGTAATTTGGCAGTAGTAAGTGAGGTGCTGAACTCTCTGGTGTTAACCTCGTCAGGAAAGCAATCAGTTGGATTGTCCATTACCTGCTGATGCTTCTCTGAAGAATCATCAAATTCAGCAAACGCTTTTAGCTCCTTGTTTGTCTCGAACACAATCACTTGTACAATTTTCTCGTCACTGGCATGCGCTTTGTCATTGATACAGACTCCAGGTAAAGCCATTCTTGATATGTGCCGAGATTCTTCAGAGAACCCATCTTGAAACACCTCTTTTATCTTGTGACTTTCAGCGCAAACTTGGGACAGGTCATCATCACCAGCATGCCCTGCCACATGCTTAACTGCTCTGTCCTCTTCGTCTCCTCCACGAGGTTCACTGCCATCGCTAGCGCTGTTCACCCTATGGCTCAAGCATGATTCATGGTCGTTTCGTTTGCTCCACAGGGATGACACAAAATAGAGCAGGGTGAACCAGCCGAAACACACGAGAAAGGCAAGCACGGCGAAGAAAAGCATCGGAAGGATCAGCATGTAAGGCAACGGCGAGAAGCGAGCCGGCAACCGGAGAGGCGATAATACCCAATCCTGGCGCGGGGGGTGGTAGTGGACGTGGAAATGGCGGCACCCTGCCCCTCGCTTCCCTCCTTTGAGCGCTGCTCGTGCTCGGCACGCCCATCTCCTCCTCCCACTGCTCAAGCTGAAAGCCATGGGGAAGATGCTAGAGAAGCAGCCCGTGCGTGCAAAGGGAGAAGATTCTATGATTGGCCTGCGCTCGGCTCTTTCTGTCCCCTAAATCTTTTCTTTTGTGCAACGCCGAAAGCCGGAAGATGGCTTCTTTTCGTGTTTGATTATGCAATAGTTTGAAATTCTGGGGCGTTGGGTCGTGCAAATGAAGGTGGAGGTGGAGCCCCCCCCAAGAAGCATTCAAGCTACTTACCGGTGGTGCCTGCTGGATGAAGATGACGTGTCGTCAAAAGCTAGCACATCAATTCAGTCTTTGGATTTCGATGGATCATGACCGATTCAGGTAAAGTTGGGTCGTGGATGCTTATCGGCAGCAAGTGTGTTGGAAAAGAAACCAAGGTGAGGGAACCCATCAGTGTGTCGCCACCAACTAACGGCAATGACTGTCCCCCTTTTGTTCACATTCAGAAACGGAAAGTAGGAACATTGAGCCTGTTCGGCTGGCATGTTGAACAGTGCTCGGCTGGCAAGTTTCGACTTATTTTCTCTCACACAATACTATTCATTCTACCAGCCGAGTACTGTTCATTCTACCGGCCGAACACGCTCATTGTCATGATTTATTGCAGCCAATTCAGTGAACGGAAACTTTGGTGCAGGTGGCAAAGAACAAACTGCAACTTTGCGACAATAGTCAATACATTAAGGCCCTGTTTAATTGGGGTGATATGGTGAAAAGTGGTGAAAAGTTTATGCATTGGGTCGCGTGCATAGAGAGAAGAAATGAACTGACACGGTTCTCGAGGTGAAAAGAGAATGCAAACAAACTCGAAACTTCACTATTCATCAAAGAGAATCTTACATGCATAGAGTAGTAAACGTGTGTTAATGACAAAACCCATTCCATAACCCCTAGGTAACTTTTCGAGACGAATCTAATGAGCCTAATTAGGCAATGATTAGACAACGTCATGCTACAGTAACCAATCTCTAATGACGGATTAATTAGGCTTAATAGATTCGTCTCGCGATTTCCCGTCCATCCGTGTATTTAGTTTTATCATTAGATCATGTTTAGTCCTCCTAATCTTTGATTTAAAATTGCGAAAACTTTCTTTTCAAACTTTCTTTCCGATCTAAACAGGCCCAAAGAGCTCTTCCTCTTTCACATTGAATATGATTTCAGGACGCTGTCTAAGAAAATGTATATTTGGTGTTGATGAGAAGAAGTCCTGATTCAGGATATGGTTTTTATAGAAATTTAATGGCGCAATCTCAACGAATTTGTTCAACTTTATTTTTGTTACTTCTCTTTTATGGGATTTGACATCTTTTAATGATTAAGAGTCATCCAAACTTATGAAGCATTCTTCGTTTTTTTACATTACTTTTATGTAGCATTATGAAACTCAAGCTTGACAGATCTATGAACTTTTGTGCATATTATTTGGATATTTTTGTTTCAAGATCGCCATATGAACTCTAGGTGTCGGCCCCACTTGCCAACACCATTTTTTTTCCTTTTCCTTCTGTTTCTTTTTGTTATAGCAGCATGCATGAATTGGAAGAAACAAAATTTATGTGCGTTTAAGGTCTCTGGCACCTAAATTCTAGTTACAGTTATTCAATTAATACATATTCTTTTTGAACTCTATTTAATTTATGCATATTTGCAGCTAAGTTATATTAGAGTTATAGTGATTTTCTTGTAGTTTCTATGAAAAGTTAGTGTAAATGAAAATTCGGTGTTAAAACCTCTAAAATACTAAAGACACCTTTAATCTGGGCACTAAAGACATCAAATTTTTTTTTCTAAAAGTAAGTTGCATACACATTCGCATCACTCAGGTGTAATCAGGTGTAAGACATCATTTTTTTCCAAAAATTTGTTAACTTACGCCATAATTTTAGAAGACACAAATAAAAAGATATATGGATTTTATATACCCCGATTTACATCAAATGGACGTGTACTGTCTTGAGTTAAAAAAGTATAATAGTTTTCAGAAGGGTAGCGTCGAAAGTGTAGCTTCTGACTTTCAAACTTCATGTATTTATGTGGTACACAGGGTCTTATTAACACTACTGTTGAACAAAAGATGTAACAGCCCTAGGTTAATTAATACTAAGTATGCATCATTAAGCATTAAATTATAGGGCTAAGCCTCTCTGCACTTTTGTTGCGGACAGTCCGCCCCTTACACACACGGTCTGCCACGCCACGGATACACGGTCAGCACGGCCATGGTCAACCCTCGCCACATCAACCCGCGGATAGTCCACGCCTCATGAGCGGATGGTCCACGACCGCCTCGCGCGTGCGTGTCCCGGCGCAGAGCTTTTGCGCCACGTCGCCCCGCCGGCCCCACTCATCTGCCGCGCCCTCCTTCCTCCCTGACAGCAAAGCTCCCTCTCTCTCCCTTCCATTCTCCCAAGAGCTCTCTCTCTCTCTCTCTCTCTCTCTCACTCACTCACTCTCTAACCCCCACCCAAGGAGGAGCCCCACCATCACCAGGCATTGGACGCTGCTGGAAAGGGAAGATTTGGAGGTTGAACAAGGTGTACGAGGTGTCCAAATCGAATGGCGATATATGAAGAGTCTTCAGTAGGTTATTCTATAAAATGGCTATAGCTGCTCAAACTTCCCTTAATATATTTTTTCCTTGTACATATGAAAAGATAGTTGACCGAGAATAAATTTGCACAAAACATAACCAAAATGGAAGCCTATTGCTGAATATTAAATGTCATGATTTTGTTAGTGTGGAAGCTCTATCTTTGCTGATTTGAGGCCTCAACAATAATTTTGTTTTTGATAAAATTATATACCATACCTTTAATCCATGTGCTTTTTTCAAGGCACGTAGATATTGTTTAAAAAACAGAACGCAGAGAAGATATGAATAATCTGCCACGTTAAACTTAGCTTAGCTGGTTAAGTTCTTTGTGGTGGAACTTGCCCACCTGGGTTCGAATCTCCGATTCGGTACGGGTGTCACATTTTCCTGGGTTTATTTCAGGATTTAACCAACGCTGTTCTTTTAGTGGTAGGCGACATGCTCGTTGATAGCGAGGTGTCTGTGGTGACTTTGTCAACCTCAAGATCAGATTAACCAGCCCAATCTCTCGGCTCATAGGGGCAGGGTTTGCGTGCGCATATTCATAGGGGTGAGTGTACGTGCGTGTGTGAAAAAAAAAGCTTCGGATGTAGTGGTCTAATAACAAAAGGGTCCATATTGGTTGCCTGGTTGGAACCTTTTTCTATTTTTCTAAAACAGAAATCTTTGCAAATGCGTGAAGTCTTGGTGCGAAATATTCCTGGCCACGTATGTCCAACTGGCAGGTGGTTTGTCATCCGAGCAGCAGTGTCCCACACCACATGTAAGAAGCCCTCCGTACATGTGTGCCTGCAGGAGAACAGAGCAATGGGGAGGCGCTTGCTGATTTTCTTGCCATGGCTGCTGCTGCTTTCGTCACATTCTGTGGCAGCGTTCCAGTTCACAGTGGACGACTTCCCTGATGGATTTGCCTTTGGAGCTGGGACTGCAGCTTTTCAGGTACCCTAAAGAACATGTGCTCCAAATTTCCATCTCTTAATTTGGATCAATCAGGGGAAAAGAAGTATCAAATGACCTCATTGTCCTTTTACATTTGTCTGGGGCAGTATGAGGGTGCAGTAGCTGAGGATGGGAAGAGCCCAAGCATTTGGAACACTTATGCTCACTCAGGTACCCATTTGTTTCTTCTAGATCGCATCCGGAAAAAACACAGTACAAATTTTATGCAATTTAATGCAACTCTGAATTGTTCTGATTGCATATTGGTAATTGTTACTGCTGCATTCAAGAACTGCAAATTTCACATGCTCTTGATGATGTTACTGATATTGCTATACTTAATATTTAAAAGAAGAGTAAAAACTCTCTCTGAACTTATGGATAATTATCAGTATCGTTTTCCATTTTTTATGACTGATATTGTGCTAATGCAATAGCAAGGAATCCCAATGAGCGCAGTGGTGATATTGCTTTTTTTTTTTGGCGAACGTGCCTTAACACGTGTTTCATTAAGAGGAACAGTGGTGATATTGCTTGTGATGGCTATCACAAGTATAAGGTGTGGTCACTCTATCAGAGAAAAATATTAATTGTTACTTTACTTGGTTATATCAGTTGGTATGTATGTACTGTTCTCTTACATCTTCCCTCGAGTTTTCGTTTAGGAAGATGTAAAGCTAATAAAAGACATAGGCCTGAAGGCTTACAGATTCAGCATATCTTGGTCAAGACTTATTCCAAGTGTGTAACTAACCTCACTCTCAAATTTCCATTTTGCCTACTAAGAAAATCTAGACTTTCTATTTTTTAGTAATTTTAATTTCGGATCATATAGATGGGAGAGGAGCGCTTAACCCTAAAGGGCTGCAGTTCTACAATGATTTGATAAATGAATTAGTGAAAGAGGGTGACTAGCACTTTATTCGTTTAAAGCTTATTTTGGTTACTGTCTCTCTGAACCATCATTTTCCAATTCTTGTGCAGGTATTCAGATACATGCTGTGATTTACCATTTAGACCTTCCCCAAATCCTCGAAGATGAGTACGGTGGATGGCTGAGCCCCAGAATTGTGTAAGCTGCTGCTTACTTTAATCAGATAAGAATCACGCTGAGTAATGAAAACCGTTTCAAATGCTTTGTATGCTATGATTCCTAGTTACATGTAGTAGTAATATTTTTATTTTCCTATTACACTACAGATTCGTCTTTAATGCGTATCTGCTGATATTGTTGATGCAGAAATGACTTCATATCAAGAGACAATTCCCTATATGACACTGCTAAAATCACTCGTTTCCTTCTTGGCCCTGGAAAAATTTTCGTTCCTTATTTGACCCCAGTTTCAACTTTGGTTCCTCAAATGACATTCTGTCACCTTTTCCATCCACCTACCGTCAAAAGCCACGTGAAAAGACCGTTTTGCCCCTTGAAAGAAATGGGCCCCACCGGCACCTTCCTCTCGCCTCTGTACCGAGCTCCCCCTGCTGCTTCGTCCCCCATCCCGCCCATCCCGCACCCGCGCTGCCGGGAGCTGGAGGCGACTGCAGGGCAGCAGTGGCGCAGTGGAGGCGCGACTGCGCCCATGGCCCCGTGGCGGGCGCAGGCCGCCAACGCGGACGCGGCGCGCGCCACGGTTCAGGCTTTCGCCGCCTCCGTGCGCCGCTTCCGGGCCGCCGGCAGCTCGCGTCGTCCTGCCACGGATTTTTTTTTAATTTGGATTTATTAAAAAACAAAATAGCAGGCGTAGGGGTCAAAATGGGAAAATTGCAAATATGGTATCCAGTCGGCTGCTGAAGGGCCGACTGGGGCCCTATCGGCTCCTCAAAGGCCGACTAGTGACCTATCGGCCACTGAACCGCCGACAGGCTACGTGGCTATGAGGTGGCAACCCTCCATTGGGCGGACAGGGGCCTGTCGGCCAGCCAGCAGCCGACTGGGGCTTGTCGGCCATCCAGCAGCCGACTGGCTGCCGACAGCCCAGTCGGCCCAGCAAAGGCCCATGGGCCTGTCGGCCATCCAGAAGCCGATAGGTCTTTTTGGCTTCTGGTTAGCCGACAGGTCCCCTAATTTTTTTCCTTCTTTCCTCATATTTTCTAGCTATTATAAAATATGTTTATTTGAATTGCATACACAAATGATTTTGTATATTGTTATTCCAGACACATGTTTTGGTTATTTACATTCCACACAAATGTTTCGGTCATTTTCATTGTTGTTGTTGTCGTCGAACCATATATTGTGTAAGAACCATATATTGTTTTGAAATAATTGATGTTGGCTTTGATTTGCATCGATAATATGGTTGTTACACAATATATGGTTCGACAACAACAACAACAATATATGGTTCTTACAGATGAACATGATAACAGGATGAAGAGATTATGGTGTCAAATGCATTTTTTGCGAAAGATACGACTACGATACAATGGCATGTGCGGCACACTTTGCTAACCTAAACATGCGCCGTTGCTAATCTTAACATGCCTTAGGGAAAGTTGATAGGCGGTTACTAAACCCAACATGCCTTAGGGGAAAGCACCCAGCCGGGTGTGGAAGTAACGCTCTACTGAGTAAAACGGGGATATTTCCCCTTCCTGCTGGATTCGGGAGCAGCTTCATTTGCACGTCGTGCTTGGGCCTCCTGACGCTCCACCTCCTTCATCCTGTTATTTCGTTGCCACAACTCTCTTGCCGAAGCCAAATGTTGCGCTTCTTCATGACGCAGACGAGACTCCCGAGCTTGGAATTCTTCCTCCCTGAGCTTAAGTGCCCCCTCACGCTTGACAAGGTCTTTCTCAAGGCGAGATAGACGTTCGGTCTCACGTGCGTGTTCTAGTCTAGCAGAGTACTGCTCTTTGGTCTCAATTTGTGATGGCACTCCTTGAGTGGGTAGAGCTTTCTTGTCGATCCACTGGATGAAACTACAAGCCTGCATATGGACAGCTTGGTCGTTTACATACAGTAACAAAAAAAAACTTGAATTAGCATTGAAACGAACCTTGAAATCTTCATCAATTTCAGGACATCTGAAGAACCTAGCACCCCTCTTCGACCTATTTGAAGAATCAGTACAGACTTGCAACCAGCAGCGGAACCCGCAGTGGCATTTTGGCCGGTCTTCCCATCTCGGCACACCTTTTGGGTCATCTCTCCACGATGACATTGGTACGATTGATAGTGATGCTGTGTCGTGGGATGGATGAGTTGTGTCTCCAACTTGTGGAATATAAAGAGCGAACCGGGCTACAGTCACATACTGCACCGGCCTACCTTCATAGCCTGCACCGGCCTACCTTCAGAGCATGTAGGGTGTGTTTCCTTTGAGTCACTGCAAGAAACACAAACCCACGGATTCACTGGCCCACATCTGCTTCTCTGAGTCACTGCAAAAACACATCTCGCGGATCGACTGGCCCACACAACGCCCTACATTCATGTCTATTTATATCCCGCAGGTTGCATAATCGAACCTCACACAAAATTTCCACAATGGCCGCCGACGACGACCTAGGCCCAACTTTCTACACTGAACTTTCCCCAGAGTTTGCTGACCATTTTCCAATCCGACCGAAGAGCCATTTCGGGGCACATAACTTGCTCCGACCTTATGATCGAAGGAAGACGGTGCATTGGCCTAGATGTAGGCATGGTGAGTGGTGCGTTGTGCAGGTTGAAGAATCACCTGAAGACGGCGGACGACGCTTCTGGCGATGCCCTAGGGGATATGTAAAGTCCTTACCCTACATTCTTCCTCAGCATGCAATCTGATTGTTTATCCTAATCGTTGTCCTCAACGCGCAGAGCTCGGATGCTACCGAAGGCTGTGGATTCACGCAATGGGTGGATCCTCCACCCATTGAACCGTACGAACACTACATCGAATACCTGCACCTCGTCATCGACGACTTACGTCGTGAGCTCGAGGAAGCAAAACTCCCTGCAGAAGAAACAGATGAAGACTCTGAAGACGGCAATGCAGCACGCTCTGCGCAGAATGTTTGTTACGACCCTAACTGTCGGTGCTCATGCCACATAAACACTAGCCAACCACCACCTCCTCCCCCTCCTTCCGAGCCGAGGCCTAGGTACTACTTTCCATCGCAGCACTCAGGTGGATCTCTCTTCTCGTTCGAGCAGTAGAACTAAGCACTTAACGCAAGCGATATTTTCTATTCCCTAAGGCATGTTAGGATTAGCCACGGCGCATGTTTATGTGAAGTACATGTGCCTCACATGCCATTGCAAGTTTGAACTATGTGAAGTACATCTGGCCATAGCTGGCATTCATGTACAACTTCATTACTACCAAGGCCATGGCCCCCCTTGTCACGTACCGTGACCTCATACACAAAATCTTGGTTACCAATGTAATGCACACGGTGAAGATTACCCTTTGCACTTACTTTCTCAATAATTTCAGTCATCTTCTGACAAAAAACCATTTGCGGATCCTGGACAATCCTAGATGCATCGCGAAACCTTTGACGCATATATTTTATAGTCCCTCGAAGTATACACTCCACTATTGCTGTCAACGGTAGAGCCCGGCTACACTTTAGCACCCAGTTATAAACCTCAGCCAGATTTGTTGTCATGATGCCATATCGAGAGCCATCCGTGTCATAAAACAATGACCACTTTTCAAGTGGCTCATTTTTTATCCAATCTGTAAAGGATTTCAACGACCTTCCACCCTTCCTTCTCCTCGTCACTGATCTATGCTCGAAAGGAAGGGGTTCAAGTCCACACGGCTCCTCGTCACGTGCCACAACCGGTTGCTTGCGTACCTCCTTCATGTGGGTAGTAGTGAGTTTGTCTAGCTCCTCCCATATCTCATCGAACTTCTTTTTCTGATTCTGTTTGCACAAAGTCTTGAAAAGGTTCATCAGACGCTTGCTTCTGAATTGACTGTAGAAGTTCGCCCCTAAATGCCTCATGCACCATCGGCTATGCAGGTCTGGCCAATGGACATCCACCCTATCGTTGTCCTGCAACCTTTTCACGGCTGCCAATATACCCGCGTGACGGTCGTGAATGACGCAAACATTTTGCCTTTCAAGAACAACTGCCCGCTTCACCAAGCTAAGAAACCACAACCAGCTGTCCGTGTTCTCCGATTCCACAAATGCAAAGGCAATGGGAACAACCTTGCCGTCCGCGTCAGTCCCAATGCATGTGAGAAGCTGCCCTTTGTACTGTCCGGTCAAGAAAGTGCCATCAACACAAACCACGGGACGACAATGCTTGAAAGCTTCAATCATGCACCCGAATGACCAAAAGGCGCGGCGAAGAATGCGATCACCATTCGTGTTTATGTAGTCATCGATATCAATAATAGTTCCAGGGTTTCTACTTTGCAACAATGCTAATAGAGATGGCAAATGGTGGTAAGCGTCCTTATACGTGCCGAATCTCCACTCCAACGCCTTCTGCTTGGCTCTCCATGCCATGTCATATGATATCTCATAAGCATATCTATTCTCTATAGCAAGCATGATTTGGAACGGAGATATAGATGACTTCTTCACGATCTCTGGATACATCTCATTTGCCACAAACTCGGCAGTCATGTTTTTGTGCTTCGGTACAGTACCTTGCAACTTGCAACAGTGCGGGACAACGATGGACACTACAAAGTTGCTCTCTGCTTAGGTAAATAACCGTGCACCCGCCAAGGGCATCCTTCGCACATACACTTCACATCATATGTAGTAGGGTTTGAAATGA
Organism: Alloteropsis semialata; assembly: GCA_004135705.1. Lineage (NCBI taxonomy): Eukaryota > Viridiplantae > Streptophyta > Magnoliopsida > Poales > Poaceae > Alloteropsis > Alloteropsis semialata. The sequence goes on from CM014272.1 coordinate 51,666,594, forward strand.
CCACTTTGAATGGTCTCTTCTCTGAGAAAGCCCACTTCTTGACTGCATGCTGAAGATGAGACTTGTCATGAAACATTTGGCCTTTCATGATCTCAAGCTTACCATACTCCCAGTTCGAATTGTGTCCATCATTAACCGTCAGTCCATCCAAGTCAAAGTTGTTCCACTCATCAGGGACACTTGTTTCATCCTCAAAATTTCTCCCATCTCTTCCATCTACAAAGGTCCGATACTCATCATCATCACACTCCATCTCATCAATAATTTCCTCATTCACCTCGCCCTGATCAGCATCCACTGGGACCCCTATTTCATCGTCCTCATCATTTAGTTGTGTCTGGTCAAAAACATGCTGCATGACAATATTCTCCTCCACCGCCTGACCCACATAACTCTCATCAACCACCTCTGCCCTACTGCTCTCACCATGCTCGTTATTTACCATCTCCGCTTCAACAAGAACCACCAGGGGAAATTTGAACCGACCATTCAACGCCATGTCCACAAATGCCCTCCAACATTTTGAGTTCCTAAGCACATATAGTTCCCACTTCCAACCATGTTCACGCTGCCTAGGAACCACCCCACTCACTTTCAGCCTAAAATACGACGGGTTGACCTGCAGCATACTATGCAACCACCCTACCACTTCCTCCCGTCGCATTTGTATTGGGTTTGTCAAGGTTGTGTCAACAAATACATAGTTGCTCAAGTCTACCCCAGAATCACACCATGTGGTGTAACCATTCCCATGATGAACTCTGATATTCACTACTTCTGAATCCATACCTGATGCAAATATCATGCTCCTTAACGTCAGCTAGTCGCCAAATAATACATTTACTAACTTACCAGAAAATACCCTATTTCAATTACTACTACCTAAATCAATTTCTAAACCTAATTCAATTTATATAATCTAAATCATATTCTATTATTTCCTAAATCAATTTCTACAGTTTTCTGAATCATAAATCAATTCCTATTATTTCCTAACTCCAAAATGAATTTGTAAATCCTAAATCTATTCCTACAGTTTTCTGAATCCTAAATCAATTCCTATTATTTCCTAAATCCTAAATCAATTTGTAAATCCTAAAACAATTTCTGCAGTTTCCTTCATCCTAAATCAATTCCTACAATTTCCTAAATCCTAAATCAATTTGTAAATCCTAAAACAATTTCTGCAGTTTCCTTCATCCTAAATCAATTCCTACAATTTCCTAAATCCAAAAACAATTTCAAAATCTTAAAACAATTTCTACACTTTTCTAAAGCCTAAATGAATTCCTACAATTTTCTAAATCCTAAATCCTAAATTGATTTACAATTTTCTAAAGCCTAAATGAATTCCTACAATTTTCTAAATCCTAAATCCTAAATTGATTTACAATTTTCTAAATCCTAAATCCTACAATTTTCTAAATCCTAAATCCTAAATTTTCTAAATCCTAAATGTAATATCTAAATCCTAAAATAAATCCTAAAGTTTTCTAAATCCTAAATAAAATTCTAAATCTAAAAAAAAAGGGAAGAAAGCTTACCGGCGGCGGCCGCTGCCAGTCGGCCGCGCAGGGCCCGACTGCCGGTCGCCCGTCGGCCNTGCTCAATACATCATTTTCATTGGAACATTTTTGCAATATTGACTGGAGATCATCGTGTTTCTACGCAGGATTTCTATAGGTTGGCGGATGGATATGCTGAGAAGGCGGAGGAGGTGCAGGAGTGGGTATGCAAGAAGCTGGTGTTGGACATGCACTACGAGGCGCAAGTTTAGTGCGTCATAAACTTCAGTGCTTCAAGGCTTGGGCAGAAGATGTCAAAAGCGGAAGCAAGAACCTTTAAGCTGACCCGGCCGCAATACGAGGAGGTAAAATTGTGCATATTCTCATATTAATAACATCGCGTAATATGATCTTCTTACATGTCGTTCACTTGATCACGTGTAGGCGCCTGTGTGGTGGTGTCGTAATGATTCCGAGTGCTGGAAACTCATAGTGCACAGGTGGTTCACACCGGAGTGGCAGCAGAAGCACGACGCTGGCCGACAGAAGCGTTTGCTGATGCCATACCCGACACACCATCAAGGCAACCTTACGAACGAGCAATACAGGGCTAGATGGGTATGCATATTCATTTCTTTGTTGTAACATTCAATTATGCATAATTTGTAATCAACTTGCTGTTTTTTCGCAGTCCAACGCACATGGAGGCGCTGAGTGCACCGAGTTCATGGGATGGGCCTTGTCCCACAAGGGCAAGGCGTCCGCGTCCAAGACCACCTACAACCCTGAGGACCCGCCCGAGGCGTACAGCAATCCCTCCATCCACGGCCGCATCACTGCGTACACGGAGACGGGAAGGCAGGTCCATGGGCCAGAGTGGGATCCGAGCCGTGCACCGCTTGATGGAGAGGTGATCATGAGGGTGGGAGGAGGAAAGAAGCATGGCCATTACTATATTGGCGACAGCATTTTAGACACGGCCACTACTCCCACTCTCCCGGCCCTCCGAGCAAGGAGCACGAGCAGTGCCCCTCCCATACTCTCACGGCCGTCCGCGGCACTGGCCCACGTGGAACGACTTCAGGTTATTTCTGTTTTATTCATCGTTACTGAATTTCTACATAGATTTTCTTTGCATTGTAACATTGCGATGAACAATTGCAGACCCGGCTGGATGAGCAAGAAGCGGCACACCAGGCGTCCTTAGCCGCGGTTGAGCAGCGGATGGCCCAGCAGTTGGCGGCGCAGCAGCAGCAGATGCAGCAACAGATGGCTCTGCAGCAACAGATGATGGCCAAGCACTGGGAGGCTTGCATGGTAGCTTTTCAGAACGGACAACCGATGCCCCCGATGCCCACGATGCCCGCGACGGCCCCGATGATGTTCATTCCGACTCCGGCTCCTGGAACTCCTGCTGTGAGTTACTTGACAACCTTGTTGTTTCATTTCATTGATTATAGACTTAGAGAACGTAGAGACTTAGACTCACTTAGAGACCTAGAGAAAGTAGAGACTTAGAAAACTTAGATTATAACTTAGAGACCTAGAGATAGCCGAGACTTAGACAACTTTCATAATAACTTGGAGAACTTAGATTATAACTTATAAATAAAATATAAGAGTTCTTAATAGCTCGGTAACCTTTAACTACAATTTTTTTTTAAAAATGCCCTTTTAGTTCTAAACTTCCATGAAAGGTCTGTTGCTAGCAACAGAATACCCATACAACTTAACTTCAGTCATATTCCAGTTTTTTACTAGTTTCATGCATGATCTCTCTGGGATAATAGTCTCAAATATTATTGTGTTAACCAGAAAAAGAATCATATGATACCTTGAAAAATAGTACCTATCTACACAGCTATACATATAGTATCCTGATCCTCAGAAACTGCAGTTTTTACACATGTTCTTACACTAAAAACTTCTAGTCTACTCCATTAGAATTGGCTCGATTTAACACAACATCAGTTGCATTAATGTTCAGGACTTGATTACATCAAGTTGAGGATTAAGTACATCTGTTCACCCTATGTTTAAGTTATCCTAAAAATCCAAATAGTCCATACATATGTGGATGAAGGTAGTATAAAAAGTTTTTGAAAGAAATGGCAGGAGCTTTACCTTATAATTATGAAATTTGAAATCAAGGTCACAAGAGTATCACAATTGGCAGGAAGAGAAAAGGAGAATCATCTTGTTATTCCTGCCCATGTGTTAATTTTATGAAATGTGCCCATTGTTGAGTTTAGATAAAGATCCCTCTAAAAGTCATGCTACAAGCACTCTTAGCATTCAAGAGTAATGAAGAAACTACATGTTTACATCTAGAGAACTTGATTCTTGTCTCACATGCAATCTACTCTTTTTGCAGAATCTGTCGGCGGGATCGAATAATCTCGAGGCGTCGCCGGGCATGTCACCGACGTTCCCACCGCAGCAGCTGTTCGCACCTCGGCCGGACGGTCCACCCCCGTTCTAGCCACCTCCTTCTCAGTGAGCTACTTCACTTAATTTGTGTTTCTGAACTTTGTGGACTTGTGGATGGACTAGTGCACTTGTGGATGCACTGTAAACTTGTCGATGAACTTTGTGGACTTGTGGATGCACTAGTGGATTTGTTGTTGTTGAACGTGTGGATTTATCTATATTAAGTGTCTGTGATGGTTATTGTTGATGCCTGTGATGGTTATTATGAGATATATATTATGCCTGTGATGCTTATTATGAGATATACATTATGCCTGTGATTTTTGAATGAATGGGGATTTTTAAACGCGAAAACAGAAGAAACAGAAACAATTTGGTCACTTTGCCGTGCGCTAAACAGGTGGGGCGCACGGCAAAGTGACCATTTCCTGTACCGCGTCTGGAGCCTTTGCCGTGCGGAATATGTGGCGCACGGCAAAGATGCCATAGTTTGCCGTGCGCCACACAGGGGGGCGCACGGCAAAGGTCAAGGTTTGCCGTGCGTCGTGGCCAGGCGCACGGCAAAGCTTGATCTTTGCCGTGCGCCCCCCCTGTGTGGCGCACGGCAAAGGTTGCTCTTTGCCGTGCGTTTTCTATCCACGGCGCACGGCAAAGATCCCCGGCGCCGTCAGCCCCCCGCGCCGTTAGCCCCCCGCGCCGTTGGTGGCCGCCGTTATTTTGTTTGCCGTGCGCTGAACTTTACGCACGGCAAATATTTTTGCCGTGAGCGCGATAAAAGGCGCACGGCAAACCCGCCTTTGCCGGGCAAATCTCTGCCGTGCAATCTTTGCCGTGCGCGCCTAGGGAATACGCACGGCAAAGGGTTTGCCGTGCGCGCCTAGGGAATACGCACGGCAAAGGGTTTGCCGTGCGTTTTTCTGTCTTTGCCGTGCGTGGTAGGCGCACGGCGAACGACCGTTCTCCTGTAGTGCGTGTCGTTCTCAAGTTATTATTTGCTCTCCGGCAAGTGTTTGCGTTAACGGGTAAGAAAAAAAAGTAGCATGCGACTTGTCGCGTCTTGATAAGTCATTAACGCAGACTGCTTTATTTGGCAGATTGTATTCGTCCTTAGATCCTGCTGAACGAGCAAGAGCCAGGCGATGTCGCGCCCTCCGCGACCTCGCTCTCCGCCCCTTCCGCCGCCGCCGCCAGGCCCGTTCCCGGGGCCGCCCCACCTTCTTCGCCGCGCCAGCCAACACGGGCCGCCTCGCCCCTCCTCCCCCTCGGACCTGCTGTGCTTCGGAACCGCCTGCGAAGTGGATCTCAGCTCCTACCTCGCCACTCCGCCGCCTCCCCCCAGATCCGGCCGCCCCGCTGCCGACCCCATGGAATCCGTGCCGGAGACGCCGCCGTGGCGCCAGGGAGGCACGCCGGTCTCCTACGCGGAGGCTGTCCGTCTCCATCGCCCTGCTTCCAATGGGGGATCCCAGCCGCACCGACCAAGGTCCCGCTCGCCACCTGCTGCCCCTGCGCGGGGGGATGGACGGCGGCCTGCCACCCACGGTGCTGAGGACAGGGGAAGGGCGTGCGGCCGTGCGGGGCGGTCACCTCAGCGGGCTTCGGGCTCAGCGTTCAGTCCCATCCGTCGCGTCCATTGCTCCCCGGAGCCAGGCTGGACAGTCTAGAGGAAAAGGCGCCGCGGATGGAATCCGCATTCGTCCCCCACCCGCCGAGTTCATTCCCAACGACGGGGGGTGCATTCAAGTCACCATTGGGAGCAGCAGCAATGGCGAAATCCTTCCCCTGCTCTTGCTGCCTTCAAGAGGTTAACTGCAGGGAGGTGCTTCATTTGCCTAGCTTCTGACCACCGAGCCAGCTCCTGCCGAGATCCCTTCCGCTGCTTCAAGTGTCGCCGCTCCGGCCACAAGAAAGCAAACTGCCCCGCCCGGCGTACGTCCCCACCCAACGACGCCGGCCCTCGGCGTGCGAGGGAACACTCGACCGCCACCGGCCCTCGGCGTGAGAGGGGACACTCGACCGCCGCCGGCCCTCGGCGTGCGAGGGAACACTCCACCGCCGCTGCCGACCTGCCACCACCGCCACCTCGTTTCGCGCACTCGAGGATGTCAAGAATCGGAGACCCAAGCACCAGGCCAGAGGAGGGCCGCGTCCTCGTCCCCACCTCTTTCGACCTTGAGATGGAGGTTCAGGAGTGGGAGGGCACCGCTCTGGTGGTCAACGCCTTGAGCGCGCCGGCTACCACGGGCATCAGGGAGATTGAGGCGGTCATTCTTGATGAACTCCGGCTGCTCAAGGGGGAGGTGATGGTGACCAGGCACCAACCAGAGCCCTTCCTCCTCAAGTTCAACCACCGTCGCCACGCTGAGGCGGCCTTGCGGCTGCCCTGCATCCAGCACCATGGCATCGCGCTCAACGTCCAACCATGGAGGAGCTTGACGGCAGCGCTAGGGGTGTCGTTGTTCTGCCGGGTGCGCCTCTGCCTCGAGGGCGCACGTGTATGCCTGGTCACCGGACATCGTCGCCAAGCTCATTGGGGAGAACTGCTCCCTCGAGTGCATTGACACCAACCTCCTGCGCCCGGACGATACGCGCACCATCGATGTTTGGGCCTGGACGGCCAACCCCTGCCTCATTCCAAAGCGCATGTGGCTGACCTTCACCCACCACGCTAAGGACGCTAGGTCCTCCCTGGTTGTCTCCAAGACGCCACCAGAGAAGTGGTAGCGGGGCGTCCGGCATGGCGTGCTCGTCCACCTCGAATGGATCCACGACTACACTTTGACGGACCCATATGGGGTGCAGGCACCTGTACCAGAGCCGAAGAAGAGGAAGCTGCAGTGGGTGCGAGGCGCGCTGGACGGCATGGAGGCACCGCCGCCCGCCTTCCCTCCCTTCAATGTGCCGCAGGCATATGTGGACCGCTCCAAACTGAGGGAGGGGGACGCAGAGGCGTTTCTGCAAGCGCACCACGCCGTTCAGTGTGCACGGCGTGACGCGCACACGGGTTCGCGGCAGGTTGACAAGCGAGATGATCGTCGGGACCAGCGTAGGAGCCGGCCAAGCTGCAACGATGGTCATCCACGCTGGAACGTCTGGCGGAGGGAGGACCATGACGACAAGGGCAGCGGCCGCGGGCTTGGGGACCACCCCAAGGGACGCCTCTATGGTGCGAGGTCGGCGGACCACGAGCCGGTGCGTCGCGAGAGGGAACGCTCCCCTCCCCGTCGCGACTGGGGCAGCAGCCGCAGTGGAGAGCACCGCGCCGAGGCAAAGCAAGCGCAAGACAATACTGATGTGGTGCCAATTGCTGCTGTGTTTAACCGTCTCGATGAGGCACTGCAGATCCAATAGAAGGAGGAAGCGACAATGGAGATGGTAGAGGAAGCGCTAGCCAGGATGGAGCTGGCGGCAAAGGAAGGGGAGGCGCTGGACGGGTCGCCCGGCCTTCAAGGGCCGGACCAGCCAGTGAGGGACGCTGCGCCGGCGGGACGGCAGTCTGCTGCGGTGGTGGCGGTGGAGCCACCAATGGCCGTGGATGCCCTGGAATCTTTCTTCACCACCCCTGCACGGCCGGCCGTGATGCAGGCGCCGCCCCCTCGGGCCACACGCAGGCGCCGGACCTACGACATGACCAAGGTGCACCGCAGTGCACGGCTCTCTAAAGGGCCGGTCGGGACAGCAACACAGAAGGCACAGGCCAACCTGTGTCGCAAGCTCGGGCTGCCTCAAGAGGAGCACACCTCCGTCGAGCTGGTTCTGCAACAGTTCGTGGCCATGTTCAATGGGCCACTACCACACCACATCGTCGCCGCTCTCACCGACCTCTTCGACATCAACGACGACTTCACCGGCAGGCTGGACGACGCCATGATCGAGCTTCTGGATGAGGGAGTTGACGAACTGCAAATGGAGGCGCCGGCTGGGGATGCCTGATGCTGCGCCCGGTCCCAGGCCACTTCGAGCTCCCTACCTTTCCATGTATCTTCGATATATTTGTTATGTCAGCTGCTGCTCCATGTTGCCTCCGTCCGGTGGGTGCGCCTGCGAGCGGCCTCCGATTTGTCTGAACAGTTACCCACTGCTTGAGTGTTGTTGTGTTCCCAAATGAGTACGCAAATCATGGATGTGATTACTTGGAACGTGTGGGGCTTGAACACTGCTGCCCGCTGCTGCATGGTCAATGAGCTTATTTCCGCCACTACGTGCAGCTTGGTTTGTCTACAGGAGACTAAGCTTGACTCGATCGACAATCGCCTTGCTGCCTTCCTGGGTGCATACAAACTGCGCAATTTTGCCTATAAGCAAGCCACAGGCACAAGGGGAGGCATTCTGCTGTTATGGGATGACAACCAACTAGAGTTGGAGGACATCTGCATACGGCGCTTCTCTATCTCAGCCACAGTTATGATTCGCCACACCTCCACACCCTTCCTTCTCACCGTCGTCTATGGCCCTGCAAGGGACATCCACAAAACTGCTTTTCTCAACGAGCTGCGACGCATCAAGCCGGAGGCTGGCGAACGCTGGATGCTCATGGGGGACTTCAACCTAATCTACAGAGCAAGAGATAAAAATAACCGCAACATCAACCTTCGTCGCGTGCGGCAATTCCAGTCCACTCTCAACCATTGTGGACTACGCGAGATCCGGCTCCAGAATCGCAAGTTCACTTGGAGTAATGAACGGCGCCACCCAACACTTGTCAAGCTGGACAGAGTATTTTGCAACGAAGAATGGGACGTAACCTTTGATCAGCATGGTTTGCATGCACTGTCCACTTCCGTCTCTGACCACTGCCCGCTTCTACTATGTAACCAGACCGGACCACGTCGACCGCGTCCTTTTCGGTTCGAGAACTTTTGGACAAAAATCCCCGGCTTCATGGAGGAGGTTCAGCGCATCTGGAACAGCCCAACGAGCTACACACAGCCGATTAGTATTCTGCATCACAAGTTGGCATCCACTGCCAAGCATCTGAGGCAATGGAGTGCCTCCATCCTGACCGACGCAAAGCTCAAACTTCAAATGGCCAATAAGGTGATATTCCGACTGGACGTGGCGCAGGAAGCCAGAGTTTTAACGGACGAGGAATTTAATCTGCGTAAAGGGCTGAAGAGAAGAGTAATGGGCCTTGCGGTCATTGAAAGAGCAAGGAAGCGTCAACTGTCGCGCATAACTAACCTAAAGGAGGGCGACGCCAACACGAGGTACTTCCACCTAAAGGCCAACGCAAGGAAGCGAAAGAATTTTATCCGGCAGCTGCAAAAAGATGATGGCTGGGCGATTTCTCATGAAGATAAGGAGAGAATAATTACTGAGCACTTCCTTGGCATCATGGGCCGACCGGCCCCCCCAGAGCATGACTTCGACTGGCCAATTCTTCACCTCCACAGCTTTGACCTCAGCCACCTAGAAGTGCCATTCACCGAGCAGGAAGTGTTGGCGGCCATCTCGCAAATGCCAACTGACAAAGCGCCAGGGCCAGACGGCTATAGCGGAGCATTTTTTCGGACATGTTGGCAGATCATCAAGGGAGACTTGATGGCGGTGATTAATTCCATTTACAACCTGCGCACTCTCAATCTCAACCTCCTGAACATGGCCAACATCGTGTTACTGCCCAAAAAAGATGGCGCCGAGAAAGTAAGCGATTTCAGGCCGATAAGTTTGATCCACAGCGTCGCCAAGATATTCGCCAAGCTCCTGGCGCTAAGACTCGCACCGACGATGTCGGACATCATATCAAAGTCCCAGAGCGCGTTCATCCGTGGCAGAAGCATCCATGACAACTTTATGTATGTTAGGGGTATGGCACGTCGGTTCAACACCAATCGAACACCAATGTTGCTTTTCAAGCTGGACATTTCCAAAGCCTTTGACTCTGTCCGCTGGGGCTATCTGCTTGATTTGCTGCAGCACTTGGGCTTCCCGACGCGTTGGAGGGATTGGATCGCTGCTCTACTCGCCACTTCTACGTCCCAGGTACTGCTCAATGGTATCCCGGGACAACATATTCACCATGGCCGGGGGCTGCAGCAAGGCGACCCCCTTTCACCGCTCCTTTTCATCCTGGCTATTGATCCGCTACAACGGCTCCTACACCTTGCGACGGAAGCTGACATCCTGTCTGACATCGGTCGCAACAGGGCTCGCCTGAGGATTTCCATGTACGCGGACGACGCGGTCATATTCGTCAGGCCGGTCAAAGAGGAAATTGTGGCGTTCTCCCGTCTCTTACAGCTCTTTGGACACGTTACTGGTCTGTGCACCAACGCTCTCAAGTCATCTGTCATCCCCATCAGGTGCAACGGCATCGACCTTGATGATGTATTGGAAAGCTTCCCAGCGCCACGTTTAACCTTCCCGACCAAGTATCTCGGCTTGCCGCTCTCTATCTCCCGACTACGCAAAGTTGACTTCCAGCCGCTGAAGGACAGGGCAGTGGCGAGCATGTCTGACTGGAAAGGGCGAAACCTTACACATTCGGGACGTCTCACGTTGACCAAATCAGTACTGTCCTCGCAGCCGGTTTATCTGCTCTCGGCGCTGAACGCGCCAGCCGAGATACTCGAAGACCTGGACAAAT
>CM014272.1:51709056-51732630 GCA_004135705.1 Alloteropsis semialata
CCGCCACGGGGCCATGGGCGCAGTCGCGCCTCCACTGCGCCACTGCTGCCCTGCAGTCGCCTCCAGCTCCCGGCAGCGCGGGTGCGGGATGGGCGGGATGGGGGACGAAGCAGCAGGGGGAGCTCGGTACAGAGGCGAGAGGAAGGTGCCGGTGGGGCCCATTTCTTTCAAGGGGCAAAACGGTCTTTTCACGTGGCTTTTGACGGTAGGTGGATGGAAAAGGTGACAGAATGTCATTTGAGGAACCAAAGTTGAAACTGGGGTCAAATAAGGAACGAAAATTTTTCCAGGGCCAAGAAGGGAACGAGTGATTTTAGCAGTGTCATATAGGGAATTGTCTCAAAACTATACGGCTCAAGGCTTGATAGGAGAACTAGGATGATATCTTCTTCCTAGAATACAAGAAAACCATTTGGATTTCTTCCATTACTCAGAATAGATATAGGAGAAAGGAAATTAAAAGAAATGATTTTAACCATTGTTGAACTGATACATCGAATAACAAAAATGTTTGCATGCCAATTGCGGCTTTAGATAATTTAATAATATGGTAATATCAATAAATTCTCTTTACAAATTGATGTTATGCAAGTTCTAATTATTAGTCTGTAAAGTCATCTTAACATATCTTCCAGCAAGATCAAAATTTGTCATCTTATAATATCATTTTAATCTTGTTCACACATGCTAGCTATTATGATCTTGATGCAATACATTGTGGTTATTCAGACTGTTATTTATTTATGCATAAATGTGTGAATTAGATACTTAAAACTATGAAAGAGATTGATATCAAGATTCAAAATTTTTAATATGAATAAAAAGAAAGAGATTTATTCAATTACCCCAAATTCGAGGATGGCCTCGTCTCAAACGGGAGGGAATGATGAACCCATTTCTTATCAAATTGCTCTTGTAGGCACACATAATAATATCAGTACTTTTTCTAATATTTCTATTCAAGTTTTTTTTTGCGAAAGACCAGTACAAACGCAGACACTCACACGCACGCACACTCACCCCTATGAATACACGCACGCAAACCCTACCCCTATGAGCACCTCCGAGAGACTGGGCCGGCTGTTCCGATCTTGAGATTGACGAAGTCACCACAGGCGCCTCGCTATCGACGGGCACGTCGCCTACCACTGAAAGAAAAGCGCCGGTTAAATCCTGGAATAAATCCAGGTAAATGTGACACCAGTGCCGAATCGGAGACTCCTATTCAAGTTGACTCTACTTCTAATTCTATTATAATACAATAAAAGAGAAAATACAATGCTAGCTATTAGTAATTTTCCCAAGTGCTACAATAAAATATTTGGAGGTGCCAATTTGCATGAGAAATTAGAAGAGAATAAGGGTGTTGCTGCTGGTGTTCATCCAAACAATATTCTTAGCTTTGCAAACATTAAAGATGTTGTGTCAATAGAGATAACATTGAGTTCTGACTCCAGTTAGGTGCTAATAACTAATACTACAATCATCGCTCATGGAGGTGAGGATGATGTGACAATTAATTCTCTAAAATTGCCTTGTAAAAATAATTGCAAAAATTCTGAAATTATAGTCGTTCTGAATATATGTGAAATTCATAGGCGACTTGGTTTTAAGGGAGAAAGAATGAAGCTCATATCCCAAAATATTGGTGCATAAATATTATTTAGAACAAACGATAAGTAAATTCGTGGTCCTTTTATGTTCATTTTGGTGTTTTAATTCAACGTATAATATATAAAGTATAAGGGATTATTTTCTAATGCTTTCATGAGATCCAATCCAATATATATTTATTTATCGGAGCTTTTGTACGCCAGAAAAAGAAGAAACATCATGTCTTAGATTGATCCATATTCAAGTCTTAGTGCTAATATGATTGAGCTAGAAAATGAGCACAAGTGCTGCATTATTTTATTATTTATGATTGGATGAGAATTATAGTACTTGCAGTGACAGAGCTAGGATTTTAGAGTTGGGTATTCCTCTTCTCAAAATTAAATAGTTCAAAACAAATCCACTGTAGCAGCTATAAGTGTTGAAACAAATTATTATGTAATTAAATTTGGAAAGTAAGACCCAACATATTCCTTCACCAACCAGAAATGTAACTTTCTCGCATGTGTCCGCAAATGAATTAATTATTCATCCATTAACATTCAGTAACCACCATATCAATCTGAATTATATGCCTACAAAAGAATTTGGCAAATGTTAGCTCCAAGCAACCTAGCACATTATCTGTTCTTTGGATCACGTAAATGTTCATAGTTCCAACCAATTTCATCTAACATCTGTGGGATATGGGTAACCTTGGGCCCATTACTGACCGGGTAGACAGTCAGCCTGGGCCCACGTCTGGCAGCGATGTGGGCCGACCCCAGGGCGGTCCATGAGGATCCCTAGGCTTGATGGACAAGATTGATGAAGACTTAGCCCGCAAGGCACTCGGCGGGATACTTGGATCTCGCCCAAGGATCACGAAGATTATGTTACAACCGACTCGGATTATTTTTCTAGTTGTAACCGGATAATGATTAGAGATAACCGACTTGTAAACCCTAGGCCGTCAGCCTATATAAGGCGGCCTAGGTCGACCCCTTCATTCATTCAACTCTTAGCCATCAGATCCCTTATTGTAATCCCGAGCTCGCCGTCATTCTCCGGAATCACGCTGAGCAGAGCAATACAACACCACCGAGCACAGGACGTAGGGTATTATACCACCAGGTAGCCCGAACCTGTATAATCCCTGTGTCCCCGTGTTACCTCGAGCTCCCTAGTCTCACGATTGCCCTTTGCCTACAAATCAACCATCTGGGTACCCCCGGGTGGACTGCCGGACTAGAACTCCGACAGTTGGTGCGCCAGGTAGGGGTAATCGCGGGGCATTATAGCTAGCTCGATGGCAGACCGTCACTCTGTCATCGAAGAAGAGGTGGCCCAGAGCCACCATGAAGAAGAAGAAGAGGAACGGCGTAACCCGCGTAACGCGGATCACCGCCGTGGCTGTCACTAAGACTGGCGCGATAGGCGCCAACGGCACTACCAACTCGACGATCTCCGAGACCGCCTGAGGGACTACGCCCGCGACATCTGTGCCGACCTCGACGCTCGGCACCGAGAGCGCGATGCAGCCGAGCTCGAGTGCCGCGAGCGGTATGACCGGGACTACGGCCGACCCGACCGCCAGCCGGTGGGGGAGGCAGGTGATGCTGCAGCAGAAGAGGACGAGTGCCGCGTCGTTCATGAGCTCATGGAGCATGAGCAGTATGATGCACAGTACGGCCCCCCGAGGGACGATCGCCGCCAATAGCGTGATGATGCTCGGTCCCGAGCCGACCAAGTCCGACCTCCCCGCCGAGACCATCGCAACGATGAGGAGGACGTGTTCGACGGCTTCGCCGCTTTCTCCGCCTGACTCTGCACCATCCGTTGGCCCGAGTCCTTCAAGCCAGCCCTCGTCGAGAAGTTTGACGGTCAGAATGACCCCAAGCTCTGGCTCAAAACATACCATATAGCAGTCAAAGCTGCTCATGGCTCCAACGATCAAGCCGCCGCCTACTTCCCTGTGATGTGAGGCAAGGAGGCGCTACTGTGGCTCGAGGCATCCCTCGGACACCATTGACAGCTGGGCAGACCTCTGCCATGCCTTCACCAAGAATTATCAAGCAAGCTACACTCGGCCGGGCTCTAGATTCGATCTAGACAACGTCAAGCAGAAGAAGGGTGAAAGTCTCCGAGACTATACCGATCGTTCTTCGACAACCGGAACAAGATCACCGATGTCGAAGATCGCGACATCATCGACGCATTCCGACGAGGCCTTATCGACAACCAGCTGTTCCGTACGCTCTTCAAAAATAACCCAACTATGGTCTCCAACCTAATGGACGTGGTCAATTTGGAGGTCCGGGCCGACCAAGCCGAGCAAGCCCAGTTCAAGAACAAACAGAAGCGGGCTGAAGACAATGACCGGCTTGACAACTCCAAGCACCACGAGCCGCTGCGTGGGTGCAAGGTAGGCCCTAAGCCCCTCGTGGTCCTAGCAGAGGAGGAAAACCGCCCGGAACCCAGGTTCCTCGCGGACGAGTTCCATGACACACTGAATTTTCAGTGCCCCTTCCACAAGGATGCCAAGTACAATCTCTGTGATTGTCATGCGTTGCTCAAAGAACTCGGCGCCCTGCCGCCGACCAAGAAGCAGCGCTATAACAATAACGGCGGCCGCTACAACAACTATCGCCGCGACGGCAACAACGGCGACCGGCGTGACGATTACCGCCGCAGAGAAGACCGCGACCGCCGAGGCATAACATGTATCAGCTAGACTAAGGTGCAAGACATACATCTCATATGATGAACACACAAGACTATAAGTCAAGTAACATAAGCAAGATAGCATTTCCATTAAAGCTCTAAGTCTTACAAATAAGCAAAGGATAAAAGATAACTGAGCTCTAGGCTTACCAAGACTCCTTCGGAAACCCGTAGAAGCTCAACTCCTAGAACTACTTCACTACTAACTAAGACTATAACTTGTAGCGAATAGAGCTCTTCCTTCTGGTGTGTATTGTACAGGAGGCGATGGCCATCTATTTATAGCACTAGGAGGCGGTTCAGGGCCGGTACAAGGCGGTTGAGGACGAGTGGGCCCAGCCCCGAGTCGGCCGACTCCTCAACGTCGCCCGACCCTCAGATGCACCGACTGAAGATGTGCACGGCGTGGATGATCTCCTGGAGGCGGTGTTGACGCGTGAGAGGAGGGGGAGGCTCAACGGCCTTGAGACTGGGTCGGCCGACCTAGCCCGGTCGGCCGACCTGGTCCAGGAACTTCTCGTATCGTTCTTCTTCTGAGTGTCTGTAATATGGGCCCTGGTACACGTGGAAGCTGGGTATATACTCTCGGAGTAAATCTTGATTCTCATGTGGGTCCATCAATCCATGTGCTTCTCCTTATCCTCCTTGTCATCCCTTGGATGTAACCGTCATTGATTCAACGCTTTGGATGACATGCGCTTGTGCTTCGTTTGCATGGCCGAAGTTGGGCTCAATTGGTCACCAAGTCAGGTCGGCCGACCAAGGAAAGTCGGGCGACCTGGGCTTTGTCCTGTTTTGCTTCATCTTTTGGCCCATATCTCCTGCAACCAAATAATCTCCATGTACAAGTGGAACTACGTTATTTGAAACCAAATCATACTGATCATTGCTAGTTTATTTTATTTTATCATGTTGGCGTTACAAGATATTCATGACTTAACAAG
Organism: Alloteropsis semialata; assembly: GCA_004135705.1. NCBI lineage: Eukaryota > Viridiplantae > Streptophyta > Magnoliopsida > Poales > Poaceae > Alloteropsis > Alloteropsis semialata. The sequence continues at coordinate 51,714,318 of CM014272.1, forward strand.
CGCCAACAAACTCCCCCAAGCTAAGACCTTTGCTCGTCCCTGAGCAAAGATTTGGAGAGTTAGAAACTATTGGATCAGATTTTGCTTACTTCCCAAAAGATATAATGTCAATAAGGAAGCATTTCATAGCTTGAATAAGCTGGCAAAGATCAAATCATCCATTTTTACCTTGCCACTTATGGGGCTTCTTAGCTTTTCTTCATCATGAGCAGTTGAAAGCCAGAATAACTTAGCAAGAATGCTCCCCACACCTTCGTTCCACTTTTTCACCGGAGGTTTTTAAAGAAACTTTTGCAAAAGAAAACAAGGCTCCTCAAGTGACTCTCTCAAGTCTCTCATAGGTGTATGAATCCTCCCCATCACTCCTCTCAAATTTCCCTCAATAGCATAACAAGTGGGTTTCATAAATGGGAAACTTTTACTTCACACATGCATTGCTTCTTTTGTTGAGTCAAATCCAGGATCAACGAAGAATTAAATCATACACTCAAATCGAAGTGTGCAAGTGTGGATATGTGGTAGTGAAAAATAAACTCCTTTAGGAAATTTCTCTCCTTTAGGAAATTTGTTATAAAGCTTGGCTCCCCTTTTTTTTTCATAGACTACACACGTGTCCATTTTTTTTCAAGCATAAGCAAGCATAGGGAGCCCAAGCCTTACACCTAGAAATATTTTTGGAGAGAAGTCCCTTTTCTTTGGAGCATTTTATTCTGGTAGGCAAATGATAGGCATGTTGCGCTTTACTTCCAGAATAGAAGTTTAGCATATATGTAGTGTGTACGTGACTCCGATTTTAAGAGCATGAATTAAATCTTACAAAGATCACAATGAACTTGACAAAACTCAAAACAACTGCACATGCTTTTTGTAAGTGGTTGGAATGTGAGGCTGTGGTAGGATTTTCACTCTTCACTCGAGGAGCTTAGAATTTTATTCTTTTTAAAATAAAAACTCCGGGATCAAGTTCAACTTGGGTAGATAAAGCAATTCTAGCTTATTATATCATAGCTCCCAACAACCTAGAATCAGATTTAGCATTTGCTACCCACAAGTTTTAAGTTTCCAAGGAAGTCATTAATTTAAGCCAACAAATTCAAGACACAAATGACTGCCTTATTGAGACTTTCATAACAGGGAAAGGTCATAGCAAAAATTCATCATTTTCATACAAGGACAAGTTTTTTTATTATTACTACCCTATATGAAAATCAAAAGAAAAACAATAAAAGACATGGTCGGATGAACTTACCTGTGCGGGGATCCTCCCCCAAGCTGGACTTCTTACTGCTGGCGGTAGCGAGGGTCATTCGGGTCAAACCCTTGGGACCGAAGGTATGCGTTTAAGTTCTGGTTGCCCGCCTGGATGCTGTTCTGCAGGGTGTTGTAGTGTTGTACTGACTGGTCCCACCATGCCTGCGACTGCTGCACATGATGGGTTAATATATCATTAATGCGATGAGTGGTTACCTCCATGGTTCCCATGCAGTTGGATAACCCGTCCATGCTGCTGCGCCAGTCCCTTGCTGAGAAGGAACGTCGAACGGAGGAGGACCGCCACTTGAGCTGGACGACTGATGATAGTGCGGGTCTTGGGGATTCCATTGGGCTTGCGGGGCTTCCTGCCATCCCGAACCTCCCGCCATATATGGTGAGGGGCGGCTGTGGCCGCTCCCAGTTTGATCCTTCTGGTACGTATGGCGGAGTTGGAGGTTCCCATGCTCCTTGGGATTGCGGACACTGTGGCTTCTCCACGTCGGGACATGCTTCTTGTCACCCTTCCTGTCACGCTTTGCCTGCCTTCTTGTTGCAACTCCAACAAAAGTGTTTTGCATCTGTACAACCAGTATTTCGGTGCTGGCAATGGAATTCTGGTTGTGCTATTATGATAAACCATAACAAGCTTTTGGTCTACAGCATGAGTAACAAGGTGACTCTGAACGAAATGAGATTCATCCAGAGTTGGGCGAGGCTGCGGAAGGAACTCGACTCGGTAATTATCTAAAAGGCCCATTGACTCAAAAATGCAAGTAACCAAAGAAGTACACTCAATGGGACCTTGCCTCTTAAAAACACCCATCCATTGATCAATCATAAAGACAACCGGTGAGATTTTTATCTTCCTAACCATCGCATACAATAATTTCAATTCATCAATGCGAACGGTACGAAGATCATTTCGAGGGAAAAGAGTCATGGCAATCCAGCGGTGCATAAAACGAAGAGTGGGGTTATGAATGTGGCTTGTTCTAGGGGGAGTGCCATCTGTGATACCCGAGATGTCCCACCAGAAAGACTCTCTAACAAAAAGCCTCAAAACTTTATCAAACTCCAAGTTGCAGCGCTTGCTAAAACCCAAATAGGTACTAAGCTGCCTCCAAGAAACGAAATACTCTTCCCTTAAAAAGCGAAAAGTAATCCCCTCCTCACCTTTTCTCAAAGTAGCAAGAAATTGGATTGTTAACAAACGACACCCATCCTCATGAATACGCGCAAAATCCGACCAACCCACAACACTCCAAATGTTTTCAAAGTCAGTGGCCATACCTGATTTCTCCATGAGTTCGCTCGTGAACACACGTGTGTGATCAAAAGCGCGACCCAGGAGAATTTGATACGCTTCTGTTTCGTAGCCTTCGTCGATGTCGAGTTGGTCGTCGGAGATGAACGCTGGGCGAGGGTCGTCTTCATTGTGGTTGCTGCTGGAGCTATCCACGTTACCATCTCCATTGCTGCCGCCTCCTGCGGATGTGGCACCAGCCCCGGTGTAGTAGTACTGGTCTTCGGAGATCTCCATGGAGTGTTGGCTGCCCATCCTCTCTTCAGAGCCACCGGCTGAGTCCATGATCTCCGTGCTGGAGGAGGCCAACTCAGTGCTCCCGGAGTGTCGGCTCCTCCTCGAGCTTGACCCTTTCATTTTCTTTGCTTGCTTCACGAATCCGCGAACGAGGTTCATGATGCCTGCACAAGGAGCAACAAGAACGACACTTGGAAGACAAAAGGATTAGCGTTAGTGGGTTAGTCGTCCAAGAGTTAGTCATTCTTGTGGGGCGTGGTTGCCTCCACAAAATCGTGCTTGTGGGTTATAACACACCACAAACAAGCGTTCTTGCGGGGCTTAGGAACCTCCACAACACGTTCAAGATCTTAAGCATAAGAAGAACAGCACCGTTATGCAGAAATGAAATCCATTTTTACTTGGTTTTTTATTATTATTGAATCCAAACTAAGGAGCTAAATACTTGAGAATTTATCAGAGGGAGAAGAGGAACTCTGAGGGCGAAACACGGCTCGGGTTGGGGCGAAGAGAGCAAGCACCAGGCCAAGGCTTTTTATAGCTAGAGCTCACCCCTGATCGGCCGACCATGTGGGGTCGGCCGACCCTCCCGCGGAGTCAATTCGGCCAGGCTTTGATCACGAGCTCTGTGGATACTCTGGCACCTGCACCGTGTTGAAAACATCGCAAAAGAGGAAGGCATGCGTCGGGCGGCCTGATGAGGTTAGCCGACCCATTACTCCTTCTAGTATGGGCATGCTTTGAAAGGAGGAACACTAGAGCAGGGTAGGTAATTATTTGGTTTGAAAGCTCAGCAAAAGTGGATGGCGTGGATCGGCCGACGTGATGAGGTCGACCGACCATGGCTTGGTTCGTGTCGGGCTTGGCTTTTGCAGAGTGGCTCACGGTTTAAAGTTGTGATGAATTCTGGGTGCGTGAGCAATGGTGGCCAGGTATCCGAGGGAAATTTAAGTAGATGGCTCCAAAATTCAAGAATTCAAATGCAATAATTTGTAAAAATTCAAATATGCTTGAAAAATAAATATGCATTGTGAAATAAATATGAGATGCATACCGATTTACCTGTCGGTGAGGACTCGTTATTTTTTGTCCGTCGAGTGCGGACGTCTCTGGGATATGATTTAGCTTGATGAGCTTTCTGCCGCATCTAAAGATGATGCGGAAGCTTTGCGACGCCAATCCTGTTCGGTTTTCTTGACGCAAGGTGTTGTTGGTGTTGTCGCGTTTAGAGCCTTGACATTTTGTACAAACTCTTTGGGCAGGGGCAGGAGTGGCTCATTGTTAGTGACGGGTGGTCTTTGCGGCTTCCATCTATAAATGACCTTGATTTCGGGCCCGTCATGCTTTTGGTTTGATTCTTTCTTGTTTCCTGCATGATTAGCCAAAATCTCCCGACTGGTTTCTTGTACCACAGCAGCCAGATGGGCTGACTGGGCCTCGAGAATTTTGCTTAAGCGCAGCTGGTTTTTCACAGTGACTGACAGGGCATGGAATCTAGCACTTAGATCATTTACCTTTCTCTTGGCAGGTATTGTGTATGAACTTACTCCTTGCTGGGACAGGTTCCAGTCATGTGCTAGGAATAGTTCTCTGCACTTCTGGCAGAATCCATCTTTGCCTGATGGTTGTAGTACCATTGCAATGCCCTACCTGCTAATGAGAACAGGAATAACCATTGCATTGCCTCTCCTGCTAGTCGACTGCATATTGCTGAGAAGTGTCGGAGATGTTCTGCTGCGTCTGCTGTAGCCTTTCCGCTGAATGGCTTAGCTTGCACCATGGTAATGTACATTGAGTCGATCATCAAGGATTCAGTTGCCATGTTGGTGCAAGGGTGCTTTGGCGGATTGATGATGTACTATTCTATTACACACAAAGAGAAACAGAACAAGGGTAAACCTGTCTAGATGCTGGCATTTAATTGTGACATAAAGTTAATACAGAGGTTAACACATTCTTTTGCCAATGCTTTCCCCGGCAACGGCGCCAGAAATGCTTGTTGGAATTTCTTAGCGCCACCACTACATGAGTGATGGCACTAGAGATGCCTTAATATAAATCTTAGCGTTACATAAGTTCTGCAAGCGCACAGAAGTACATTGTAGCATTTTACCTGGGAGTATTCCAGAGTATCGTATTTATTTCCTCAGAGAAAGCGTATGGCAAAGTACTATGTCTTCCAATGCATCAACTATATCACAATCAACATACTAAGACTAGAACAGGAGACAACATGATAGGAAGAATTTGGGATGGTGACACACAGAAGATTTCATTGCTCATTATGTAAGTCTAGTCAATATGAAGGTCCTAAGAGAGAACTAGGGATTCTATGTACTTCCTACATATGGGTTACATTCATTACAAGTGTATCCTATACAAGCTTAGTAAGGGACTCATGTTAGAGGACAAATCGAGGAGTCGTGGGATCCCCTCATCCAAGGGTACTGTCACGATGTTTATCACAAAGGCCTGCAAACGCCTGAACCCGAACGGCAAGGATTACAAGGGACGGACAGGGCTGTCACCACCTGCCGCCTACCTCTTAATACGTGGGGAAGGGTATCCCCAATGTTATTCCATATACCAAACACCACGCCTACTATATGAAATACAACTCTATCTATTGTCCACCTAGACAGAGCAACCTTGCGGTACACTGGGCCATTGCCATAACATGTATCAGCTAAACTAAGGTGCAAGACATACATCTCATATGATGAACACACAAGACTATAAGTCAAGTAACATAAGCAAGATAGCATTTCCATTAAAGCTCTAAGTCTTACAAATAAGCAAAGGATAAAAGATAACTGAGCTCTAGGCTTACCAAGACTCCTTCGGAAACCCATAGAAGCTTAACTCCTAGAACTACTTCACTACTAACTAAGACTATAACTTGTAGCGAATGGAGCTCTTCCTTCTGGTGTGAATTGTACAGGAGGCGATGGCCACCTATTTATAGCACTAGGAGGCGGTTCAGGGCCGGTACAAGGCGGTTGAGGACGAGTGGGCCCACCCCCGAGTCGGCCGACTCCTCGACGTCGCCCGACCCTTAGATGCACCGATTGAAGATGTGCACGGCGTGGATGAACTCCTGGAGGCGGTGTTGACGCGTGAGAGAAGGGGGAGGCTCAACGACCTTGAGACTGGGTCGACCGACCCAGCCCGGTCGGCCGACCTAGTCCAGGAACTTCTCGTCTCGTTTTTCTTATGAGTGTCTGTAATATGGGCCCTGGTACACTTGGAAGCTGGGTATATACTCTCGGAGTAAATCTTGATTCTCATGTGGGTCCATCAATCCATGTGCTTCTCCTTATCCTTCTTGTCATCCCTTGGATGTAACCGTCATTGATTCAATACTTTGGATGACATGCGCTTGTGCTTCGTTTGCATGGCCGAAGTTAGGCTCAATTGGTCACCAGGCCAGGTCAGCCGACCAAGGAAAGTCGGGTGACCTAGGCTTTGTCCTGTTTTGCTTCATCTTTTGGCCCATATCTCCTGCAACCAAATAATCTCCATGTACAAGTAGAACTACGTTTTTTAAAACCAAATCCTACTGATCATTGCTAGTTTATTTTATTTTATCATGTTGGCGTTACAAGATATTCATGACTTAACAAGCGCCAACAGCAGACCCATGCTGGCCCGGTTCATGGCGATCTCAAACCACACGTACCTGGTTCTGAAGATGCCGGCACCCAACGGAGTCCTCTCCATCCGTGGAGACATCAAGACCTCCTTTGAGTGCGACGGGGAGGCTATCAAGATAGCCGAGTTGTCCCGGCAACTCAGCAACATCACACTGCTAGCAGAAGAAGCCCCCAAGGCGGCGACCAGTGAGCCTGTCCTCCTGGAGCAGAAGCAGCAGCCCACGGCCCTGACACCCGCAGAAGCCCCCAAAGCGATTAGCTTGGGACTCGACGACCCAACCAAGACGGCCCTCATAGGGCCAGGGCTCACTCCTAAATAGGAAGACATGCTCATCTCCTTCCTCAGGGACAGCTGGGACATTTTCGCTTGGAAACCATCAGACATGCCGGGTGTCCTGAGGGAGAAGACTGAGCACTCCTTGGATTTGGGCAAGAACGCGAAGCCTACTAAACAGAAGTTGCACCGATTCGCTCAGGATCGCAAGGAGGCCATTAGGGTAGAACTGAATAAGCTCCTAGCTGCTGGTTTCATTAGAGAATGCAAACACCCCGAGTGGCTTGCAAATCCTGTACTTGTAAAGAAGCAAAGCGATGAATGGAGAATGTGCATTGACTACACGGATCTCAATCGCTACTGCCCTAAAGACCCCTTCCCTCTTCCGCGAATCGACCAAGTCGTTGACTCTACGTCCGGCTGCATGCTCCTGTGCTTTTTAGACTGCTACTCAGGTTATCACCAGATAGCCCAGAAGACGTCCGACCAGGACAAGACGGCGTTTATCACCCTGCATGGCATCTACTGCTACAAGACGATGACTTTTGGGTTGAAGAACATCGGCGCCACATACTAGAAGGCCATCCAAGGCTGCTTGCAAAGCCAAATCGGACATAACGTCGAGGCTTATGTAGATGATGTCGTCGTCAAAACATACGACACTGACTCCTTGATCGCCGACCTCCAAGAAACCTTTAACAACTTACGCCGCTTCAGATGGAAGCTCAATCCCATGAAATGCGTGTTTGGTGTACCGTCAGGAAAGCTCCTGGGCTTCCTGGTCAGCCAACACGGCATGAGGCAAATCCAGTCAAGCTGGACGCCATACCAAACTTGGAGGAACCAAAATGCAAGAAGGACATCATGAAGCTCACAAGAATGATGGCGGCCCTGAGCCGGTTCATCAGCAAGCTCGACGAAAAAGGACTTTCATTTTTCAAGATCCTCAAGAAGGCGGACAAGTTCAAATGGGCCCCTAAGGCAAGCAAGGCCCTGGCTGACCTCAAGGAGTTTCTAATTAGCACCCCAGTACTTACGGGCCCGACCCCTGGGGAGGAACTACTACTATACATCTCGGCTACCATGCATGTAGTCAGCACAGCCCTGGTTGTCGAGCGACCAGAAGAAGGCCACCCATACGGTCCGGTGCCCTGAATATTTCGTCAGTGAGGTACTCAGCGAATCCAAGGTCCGGTACCCCTATCCTCAGAAGCTGCTCTACGCGCTCTTGATCACCGCCAGGAAGCTATGTCACTACTTCCAAGCCCATGTCATTCGCGTCATCTCCAATTTTCCGCTCGGAGCCATCCTCCACACCAGAGACGCCAATGGCTGCATAGTAAAGTGGTCCGTCGAACTCGGCGAACACACCATCGACTTCGAGCCATGGGAGGCCATCAAATCCCAGATATTGGCCGACTTCATAGCCGAGTGGACGGAGATACAGACGCTGACCCCGGAAGAGCAACCAGAACACTGGAAGATGTACTTCGATGGTGCCCTCAACCTCGAAGGAGCCGGTGCAGGGGTGCTGTTCATCTCTTCGTAGGGGCGGCACCTAAAGTATGTCCTTCAGATACACTACCAAGCCACCAACAATGGGGCCGAGTACGTAGCCCTCATCCACGGTCTCTGGATCGCAGTGTCACTCGGCATCAAACGGCTGATGTGCTACGACGACTCCAAGTTAGTCATCGAGCAAGTAAACAAGAATTGGGACACGACCAAAGAAACCATGAGTGCATAATGCGCAGAGGTACGCAAACTCGAGGCTCACTTCTACAGGCTCGAGCTCCACCATGTCCTTTGAGAGGACGTCGCCGTAGACGTCCTGTCCAAGATAGGGTCTACCAGAGCTCAAGTGCCAGTCGGCATTTTCGTCCAAGATCTACGCACACCATCCATCAAGATGCTTGAGGACGGCAGCCCCGTGCCCGATCCCGAGCCACCCCAGGGTGACCCGGCAACCAAGGAAGTTCTTGTGGTAGAAGCAGAATGGCGCGCCCCCTTCATCGCTTTTCTCATGGAGAGCTGGTCGCCGGGCACAAAGGAGAAAATAGAAAAGGTGACTCGACATTCAACAAACTACGTTGTCATCGGTGACGCCCTGTAAAGGAAGGCCGCCTCCACAAGCATACTCATGAAGTGTGTCCTCCGTGACGAAGGCATCAGCCTCCTGTAGGACATCCACTCAGGCATATGCAGCAACCACGCAGCTACCGGAACCTTAGTAGGCAAAGCCTACAGAGCAGGGTTCTACTAGCCAACAGCGCTGTCTGACGCAAAAGAGCTGGTGCGCTGCTGCACCGGCTGCCAATTTTTCCAGAAGTAAAAAGCACCTACCGGCTCAGGCGCTAAGAACCATTCCCCTATCCTGGTCGTTTGCCATATGGGGACTTGACAACATCGGGCCCTTCAAAACCGCTCCGGGCGGATTCAAGCATCTCTTGGTGGCGGTCGACAAGTTCACCAAGTGGATAGAGTACAAGGTGGTGATGGATACAAAGTTCGCCACAGCAGCCAAGTTTATTGAAGAGTTAACCCACCGGTTCGGCATCCCAAACCGCATCGTCACGGACCTGGGCTCCGAGTTCACAGGCCATGAGTTCTGGGACTTCTGCCAAGACAACTGCATTGACGTCTACTACTCGTCCTCCGCGCATCCCAGGTGCAATGGCCACGTTCCAATGGCATGGTCCAAGAATCGCTCAAGAAAGCCATGTACGATGACCTCAACAAGCACGCCGGCCGGTGGGTCAAAGAAGTACCCCATGTCATATGGGGCCTACGGACGCAGAAGAGCAGAGCAACGGGATACACTCATTTCTTCCTAGTGTACGGTTCTGAAGCCGTCCTCCCAGCCGGCATCGCCCATGGTGCCCCGCGCATCCAGTACTACCAGGAAGGCGAAGTAGAAATCGGTCGCCAGGTCGACATCGATAGCTTGGAAGAACACCGACTTGCTGCACTGGTCCGGCACGCCAGACACGAGCAGCAAGTGCGACGGTATCATGACAAAAACGTCTGGGAACGGTCCCTCAACGTCTGCGACTTGGCCCTGCGCCGAGTAATGTCCTCCAAGGACAAGCACAAGCTGTCGCCCCCTGGGAGGGCCCTTTCATCGTCAAGGAAGTCGTCTCGCCAGGAACATACAGCCTCCAGTGGGCCAATGACGACTCCGTCCTGAACGTATGGAACATCCAGCACCTCGTCAAGTTCTACCCGTAGAAAATTGCAACTCTTCCTCTAGAAACCATGATCTTATATTAAGCTATATATTGAATTGGATATAACTTCAATACCAAGGAAAACTGATTAGACTTTAACGAGCAGTAGCTCCACCAATCACTGAGTTGCAAGAAATCTCTCGGATCAGCTAGTGAAACTTAGCAAAGCAAAATGATATATGTGGGCTACAGACTCTGCTGCAGTAACATGCACAATGCCAAAAGGGGTCAATACAATTGGTCTAAGAACAGGATATCCGACTGTTTTCATGGAGTTTTGCATGAGTGAGTCGCTAATTTGGCACCGCTGCGCAAACAGTGAATTATGTGTTTGCGCTGAGTTAAAGTCAGGCGGCTAAAAAGAGGAAAACTGTAAAGATATTTAGTACACATCATCCAGATAAAAAAACTATTGAAAATGTGACAGTGGTTGCAGACGGAGGATGGATATCGTCTCAATTTTCTGCTGGCAACCATCTGAATTTTAAAAATATAATCATGTATATTTACTGTATCTACATTCATGGTTGCTCGTAGCCATAACAAAACAGAAACAATATTACATGTCAGTAATTATGCCACAATGCACCTGAAATATATGAGAGATTTTGATATTTGGATCTCAATTCGCACGCTTTTCGTTATTTGACATCCAATTCGTAAGCCTTTCTAAATTTGACACTGAGTCATACGAATTCTTCATTTTAGGTGTTTCTTCCCATTTTTCTTCTCTCTTTTCTTTTCCTTTTTCATCTCACATGAATGGACAACTTTGCCCTTACCTTATCTTCTTGTTTCTCTTCCCCTACCCGTGAGCACCATCCATGGCTGACTGACTGCCGCTCAAGGCCAGAACAGAGCACAGCAGCATCCATTAGTTGCCTACCGCTAAGGCCAAAGCCCAAATCCAAGCATCTCCCTTCACCCTTCTCTCGTTGTTCTTTTCTCATCCATGAGTTAACAGCAAGACATCTCCATTTCTTGCTCCTTCGCCGTCCAGTCCACCAAAGCAAGCAAGCAAGCAGAGCACCACGGCTCCAATCGCTAGAATGCTAGCACAAGAAACTGGCTCCCCATCTTTTCTTCCGCACCATGAATCTCTCCTGTTAGGAAAATGGACCTATCAATAAGTCATTTGTGATTTTAGTGATTGCATGCAATACAACCCATGTGGACTAACAAGTTTGCTAGTATACAAGAATATAGTCACATGGATGTAAATGTAAGTTGATGGACTTGGGTGATCAGACACCTTAAACAAGGTCAAGAATACATGATCAAGGCATTAGAAGACCTTAAAAGAAAACCAAACATCATACAAGACAAGCCCAAAGAAGAAACCGCGAAAAAAACAAAGTAAAATAAAAAAAACAGGAGCACAGACTATTGTTATGCTACCCAATCATGAGCATAGCAATAGTCGGTCCTGCTGACATCATAAGGATAGGATGTTGCGGTCCTACCAATACTGATTGGAGCAAGTTGCGGTCCTTCACTGAAAAATGCCAAAATCTACTGCAATGACGGACTATTACGGTGCTACGATCACCGATTGTTGCTGTGGGGCACAACAATAGTCGGTGGTGCTGAAGAATTGAAGATTCGGCTCTGGAACGACAGACTATTGCGGTGCTACGATCACTGATTGTTGCGGTGGGGCACAGCAATAGTCGGTAGTCACAGTGGACCCATTGTCAGACTCACAACGGCTATGTGTACGGTGGAGGACAGGAAGTTGTGGTGTGACACATAATGGGCACCGTAATTTCGGTCCTATGTAGAAAAGTACCAACGGCTACATAACAGCTTGTTCTTCATGTTGGGGCTATAAAAACCCCTCCACCCGGCCATTTGAAGGGTGTTATAGCTTGGGGAAGTTGTTGGGTGTTGAAGTTCACCAATTCATGTGCTCTATCTACCAAAGTGCTTAAGATAAGATTAAACAATTAGCAACAAGGTTTAGGCTTTGATTAGTGCTAGTTTAGGCCGCTTAGCTCTTTGTTTTAGGGTTTAGTCTAGAGTTTAGTGAGGTTTGCATACCTCCTTGCTATCGGTGCTTGCACACACCAAGTGTTGTAAATTCGGGGCGTTGTAGTCTAGCAAGACCCTCTAACAAAGCTTTGTGGAAAGGCCACCGGTGATTATGCAAGGGATGAGAGGCCCTTGGCGGTTTGCCGAAGCTCTACCATAGTGAAGACGGTGGAGGTCACCGGCGAGAGGCCAAACGGAGACCCACTTGTGTTGTGGGTAGTCCCGTTGGCTATCACGGAGTTTGCCCGTCACAGGAGCATTGCCCTAAGGAAGGGGCATTTCTCAAGAAGGGGCTCCAATGAGGACTAGGGGGGAGTTAGCTAACTCCCCGATACCTCGGGAAAAATCGTCGTGCCGAGAGTTTGCGTTCTCTACCTTTTTATACTTCCGCATTTACATTGTGCCCTTTACATTCCGCTTTTACCTTTTCTAGAATTGCCTTGTGTAGTTGATAGGATTGTAACCTAGGGTGCAAAACTCTTTTACGGTAGAGATAGCAACACATAGAAAAATCTAGTACACATATCTAGATAGAAATTGAAATAGGTTTTTATATGTGTTTGGAGCCTTAGTTTTTGGAACACCTAATTCAACCCCCTCTTAGGGTGTCACGGTCCCTTCACCTCCCTTGTTCCACATCCAAAACACCAGCACCACCATCATCTGCAACCTCCCATTTGCCAAATCGACGCCACACCCATGCCCCACGGCACCATGGGCGGATGGGCCACCGTGTACCGTGTCCTGGTCGCCCTATGCTCTTGCTCGCCATCACGACGACGGTGCCGAGAAAGGTTTGGGGGACGTGCGGGAGGAATGCGAGCAAGGGAAGGAGGATGGTAGCGCAGCCTCGACGTGGGCAGCAGAAAGGGAGGCGAGGGGCGTCTGCGCCAGGCCGCCGGCGAGCTGCCGGTTGAAAGTTGACGGGTGAGAGAGGAAGAAATAAAATAAACTAAAATTAGAAGAAACACCTAGCACTACTACAGAAAGTTTCAGTAGGGGCGGCTCGTAAGTCTCTGTAGGGGCGGTTTTACGAGCCGCCCTTAATCAACCGTTCTTACAGTGGAACCACAGTAGGGGCGGCTGGTGATGCAACCGCCCCTACTGTATGAGCCGCCCCTACAGTGAATTCCAGGAAATCGGGTTTTCAAAATTCAAAAAAACCGAAAATAATAGCAAAAAAAATTTATTTCAATGTGGGAAGGACTCCAACCATCCAAGCGGAAAATTCGCGCGCTACGCGGTCGGCGGGATTCGAACCCGCGACCTCTCTCTCGCACGTGACCTTCTCTACCACTGCACCACACTCTCATTTGTGACTAGATATTGTTTTGATTCCTACCGTATTATACTAAACTGAGTGTAAATTACTTGTTTGAGGCCCTAAATGATTTCAAATTAAAAACTTGTCAACTACAAAGTTTTATAACTTTTTGAAATCTACAAGTTTTATTTTGGTAGGTTCTCCATCCGAGGTCATTTACAAAATTTGAATTTCAAATTTGAGAACATTCACACTTAGTTTTCGTTGACTATATGATTTCAAATGAAAAAGTGATCAACTACAAAGTTTCATAACTTTTCAAGATCTACAATTCATATTCAGAAAGTTTTTCCATCCCACGTCGTTTATGAAATTTGAATTTCAAATTTGAGACATTTCAACGTAGTTTTTGCATGACAAGATGATTTTAAAATAAAAAGTGGACAACTACAAAGTTTCATAACTTTTCGAGCTCTACAGTTCTTATTTAGGAAGTTTTTCCATCCGAGGTCGTTTGAAAAATTCAAATTTCAAAATTTAGACATTCAAACCCACATTTTGAGGCATCAAATAAAGTCAATTCAAAAAGTGGTCAACAACAAAGATTCATAACTTTTCGAGATCTACAATTCTTATTTAGGAAGTTTTTCCATCCGAGGTCATTTTAAAAAATGTATTTTCTAGTGTTTCATTTCAAAATTCGGCAAAACACTGTAGGAGCGCCTCAATATAGAGCCGCCCCTACTGTGAACCACAGTAGGGGCGGCTGGTGATTGAACCGCCCCTACTAATCCTGTACAACAGTAAGGGCGGTTCGTAACTCCAGCCGCCCCTACTGTTAATTCTGTAGGGGCGGCTGGTCAGCTCCTGGGGCTGTTCCGTCGCTGTAAGAACGGTTCGCCCCCGAACCGCCCCTGTTGCAAAAAGGAGGCGTTCTTACAGTTTGTTTTTGTAGTAGTGTAGAATGAAGAATTCAGATGCCTCGATGTCAAATTTCGAAAGGCTTACAAATCAGATGTCAAATAATAAAAGTCGTGCGAATTAAAACCCAAATATTGAAATGATGAAATCTCTCGAAATATACACAGTGGGTATAGGCAAACATCCAACATTAACGCACATTTAAGCATTATGTCACCAGAAAAGGTACTAGAAACAATATTAAGATTAACAAAAAGTCATCAGTACATATAAGTTAGTAGTTCATCACACAAGTGCTCAGGTTTAACACCTAACTAAAGAGGGAGTCACAAAAACAAGCTTATATATTTCTTGATGGCTCACTACTTCCCATGTTTAATCTTCATCCTTCTTTAGCTCTCCGACAGTTAAAATACCACATGCAAAGGCCTGAGAGATTTGCTTTACTCTGGTGTAGGTCGTAAATCTTGAGGTTCACGATGTGCTAGTTAATTTGATCTAAAATTGACAAGGGATAAAATTAATTAATAATCTTAGGAAACTCATCAGTTGGGGTCCAAACTATTCCAACATGCTATCGACCAAAAAGGGTCCGATGTAGCTGCAGTAATCATCGGCTAGATTTCCAATCATGAAGATGATTGAAATTAAATTATTAAGTAAAAACCATCGACTATAGGAGCCATTTTAACTGATGGGTCAATATTAAACATACATCTTATAGTGAATAAAACCATTGAACCGATTGAGCCTAGCTTATTGTCGGCAACAAATTAAGCTGGACAAGTCAATGAATCTAGATACGTTTTGCGACAGGTTCAATAAAAACTCAATTAAAGCCAGGATTAAAGATCTATGGAACGACAGGGTTTGTTTCAATAGAATTTTCGTTTGTATTAATATAAATTTAATGATATTAGACATCAAAATGAAAAGATTGAATCAGATAAGCCGATAGATCCTAATCTAGACAAGATAACTGTGAATCCGATAAAATCTAGCAAGATATCAAACGATGTAGCCTTACAGACATATGATAAAAAATGATAACTATGAATAAATTAGATTCAAACATAAGTGATGTGCCGTATGTTGAAATCTAAAGTATTCGACAAATAACAGTACTTACAAGCAAACCAAAGATCAACATGATGCAACCCTGTTTATGAAAAACTCGCCGAGAAACAACATTAGTTCTACTCCTAGGGTTTGGCAATTAGCCGAGAAAAAATTGAATTGTGTTGATGATGTGTTGATTGTCCCTGTTACAAACAATGACGGTACATATCTATACCAAAAAAAATTCTAAAACTTTTGGTCAAACAGACAAATTACATATGTTTTTACAAGAGGACTCCAACTCCTATATTTATAACTTCTTGATTTCTTCCATAATTGGGTCCACAAATGGATATGTACAAATATGAATATAGTATTTTTTTCTCAGATCGGTTTCAAATATAGATAATGTAAAATGTGTCAGACATGAAATAAATATTGACCATGATATAGATACCGTGTGCATGCGGATTTATCTGCGAGTATAAGAAATACCAGCAATGGATAGGTCGATATCTGAATTTTGAGAATCAATATCCGATTGGTATCTGAATCTGGGCACTCAAAGTTGGATGTCCGATATAGATATGTCTTGGCCCCGTTCGATCCCACATTCGCCTGAGAGTCTTCCCTGTTGGTCCATGTATGGGTGCACTGTGAGTTGACCCAGGGCCAATCAATCTAAGTGACAACCATATGACATCATCTCATCTCTAGGATGCCACCAATGATATATCAATGTCTAGGATGATCCCAAGTTGTGCTTCTTCGTCCTGGATGAGGATGGACCTCATTGGGATCTAGCCCAGGTTGGGAGACCGGGGTGGTCGGGTGACAACCCACCGAGCCTGATTGTGCTTATCTTCTACCAGTCGCTGTCTTGTGGGCCCAAGAGACGTGTAAGGTGTGTGCACTTGAATTGAGTGGATTCAGCCTTGGATGTGGGCCCTCCAATCCATGTGCTTCTCATCGGACCATTCCACACCTTGGACCCAACCCGCCTATGTTCTGATTGTCCCTAGATGTTCTTCTTCCAGCTGGGCAAAGTTGTGCATGAAAGGGCTTGAGCCTAGGTCGGCTGACCTGGCCCTAGGCCCAAATCAGCCCATCTTCCACCACTTTGTTCGTGTATACACAAAGATGACAAAACTAGTGGAACTCATCAGAATTAAGCCCTATACCTATGTAATTGGTACTCTTTTATCATTATGTTGATGGTTAAAAGTAAACTTAACAGTAAACATTAGTGGCCGTCAACATCCATTCAGTGTCTGAACCCCCGCGGTCGGACGGACAGATGGACGGAAAATATCCCTACCGTTTTTATCCCTATGCCTGAGACTTGGCAAAGGAACTACAGACCATATCACATTTCTCACTTCCAAGTTCCAACTAATGTTACCGGCATGGTTTAGACTTTACATAGTTCCTTGCTACTTCCTTCGTAAAGGTCAGTTCCCAAAGGGCCAATTCATTTCCATGAGTCAAATCCAAAACAATGACTGTCAATTCGCAATTCTAGGTTCAACTCCAAACTTTGCTAAAAATGAATGTATAAATAACTTTATATTGAAGTAATAGCTAAGCCACTATCATGTTTTTTATGTCATAATGTGTCTTCTAAGTGACTAACTCTCCTTTTAGAAGTAATAAAATACTCCAAGATCAAGAACCACAAAAGTGGAGGCCAGAAGAACATCACACTAAAAAAACCAAAAGAGAACAACCATCGGTGTTCATTCAAATTCTACTTATTATAAGTTCATGGTGCATTGTACAGGGGGCATAGCTCTAAGCCATTTCCAGTGAGGATTTCATAGGGATTTCATGTGCAATTAGCATGCCATGTAGGATATTCTGATGATATGTCATCAAATTTATGAAGAGAGACAATAAACCAGTTTCATATAGATAAAACCACATTTGCACACATACCAACTCTTGTTAAGTCATGAAATTAAATGTGATGAGGTATCTATGAAACCATAAAATGAATCTATCTATTGAAGAGATAGTTTCGAACATCATCACATTGCTTTGTTTCTTACGTGGTCATTTTGGAAACATAAAAAAACCTACCACTAGAATTTGGCCTAACCCACCCCAATTCCTATTTCCATGTTGAATTGGAATTGGAGTTGTGTGATTCCATAGGCCCCCTTCAAAATGGGGGAAAAACTTTGCGGCGGCATTGCAGACAGCCCGGCCCGGCCCATGTATTCCGCTGAACTGAATAAAACCTGGTGTCCTTCCCTCGCTCCAGCTTCCTCTCTGACGGCGGCGCCCAAACCAGCAGCCAACAGCCTCGAAGTCTCTCGCTCGCTCGCCGCCGCCGCCACCGCCGTAGCAGCCGTCACCGCCGCCAGCAGGTGCGTTCCTTCTCCTTCCCAGGCACTCGTATCTCTTTCTCCCGCTCTGCCGCTCTCTGGAATCCTCGCGCCTTCACGCGCGTGCTTGCCGACAGCCCGACACACGGAGGCTGGCGCAGTGGCGCTCGCGGCGGCCGGTGCCGATCCCAGCTCGCTCGGCGCGCGCGTATCCGGCTTGACCGGCGGTCTTCTCTGTATCCGCGGCGGTATCCAGGATTGATAGCTTATCTCCGTGTGGTTGTTAGCCATTAGTTGCTGGAAACGAAGTTCCTGTATGGCTGCGCCGCCGCCATGGCTTTCGGCGCCGCTGTTTTAGCGGTTGAGTCCATCACTTCATAGGCCGTTCGATCTGCAAGCTATCTATTCCGTTGGCGCGTCCGTTCGATCCGCAAGATATTGATTCTGAAGAGCTGCTTGTATTTGTTGTGCGGCACTAGCGCACATCGTGTTAGTCATCAGTTTTTCGGTCACACACCCGATATAATTTGTCTTCCGCTTTGCTACTTTCATTGGTGATTGCCTCTTGTTTGATTTGTTGAAGTTTGATGCCTGGATAGTTCTTTCACTGCTTTACTCTACTCGGTTTCCAATGATTCTTTGTGCACGCACTTGTTTGGTCGGCCAAGAAACTCTTCAACAAAGATTTCGGTTTAGTGTTACACGACATGTGAAAATCGTCCTCGAGAAACTGTACTCAAAGATACTGAGTTGAGGCCTTGTG
>CM014272.1:51733236-51773276 GCA_004135705.1 Alloteropsis semialata
CCAACTCTCAACTAAACAGGCCCTTACTAATGTGTTCATTGTGAATCTGCAAAGGCTGCAGACAGCAGCCTCAAAATCTGTCCCAGCTATAGGATTTTGCTTGGATTTTTAGTCGCAGCCTCTCAAAATCTGTCCTAGCTACAGGATATGCTTGGATTTATTTTATTTTTTTTAATTAGTGTGATTTTTAAAATGCGCTAGAGGAAAGTATCGTGGAACATGTGACGCCAGGCCCACATTGGACGGGCCCAATCAGGCCCATCTTAAAAGCCCATTAGGGTTCGATTCGACACTCGCTTCGCTGGCCTTCAGTTACTCGGCTGCCTCCCATTTTTGTTGGCTTCCTCTTTTGTTTTCTCCCGCGAGTTGTTAATTCCTCTCGCCACACCACACTCAGCCGCCGCCGCCGCCGCCGCCACCGCACACCGCCGCGTCTTCGCTTCGCGCTGCCGCGACCAGAGAGAGCGGGAGCGAGAGCCCGCAGGCTCGGGGAGTGACGTGAACCTCTCCTGGGAGGCGTTGCTGCTGCCACCGCCGTCCCTGCACGTTGCGCCAGTGAGCCAGGCCAGGTGGCTCTGGCCTGGCTGGTGCTCTCGTCATTGCTTCTCCTCGCCGCGGATGGCGGCTGAGCTGGTCTCTTGAGCCGCCTGGCTGCGCCTTGGCCACTGCCAGGGAGTAGCTGAGTCTAACGACCGACGTGTTGCCTTAGACGGCTCGCGTGAGAGGCGTCGTTGTCTGCATCGCATCGCCTGGAGCAGCCGTCCGCCATCTAGCCTCCGCCGCCGTTGGTCAGTGCTACACGCTGTATTCCAATTCGTGAGCTCTAACTGTTGCAAACCACGTAGTTTCAGCAAACAGCCGGCAGGCTGTACACTGAAGAACGACTCACAGGATACCTATGTTGTGGATAAATTTTTGTTTCCTTTCTCATGCTTTTCACTCCGTATCCTAATGTCCTTGCATTTATTTACTTGATAACTGTATCTATGGAGGTTGCTGCTGAGTTCAAAATGGAGGATGCCAATGGAGCAGTGGATTTGGAGGTTGACATTATCGGCCCAGGTGGTGCTGCTGCTTGCAGCAACTTGAATGACCCTGATGCCACAGAGTGTTCAAGTTCCTTTGGGGACACTTTATCAGGTTCAGATGATGATGCAAGGCCTTCAGAGATTAGCGACATTGAGGTGGACTCGCCATTCTGCCGCTATCCTCATAATGGAGATGCTGCTGCTCTGCTGGATGCAGCTGCTTCCGACAATTTGGATAGATTATTGAAGTAAGTACCTTGGGTGATTGATAGCAGTTTCAGCCTTTCTCCCTCTGCCTTCACACAAATGGGAATTCTGGCAATGCAGAGGTTTTACTGTTATGCCTTATGGAATCTACTATACATTGCTCTTATGCTCAAAGGGTTCTGTAAGATTCTTGGATTGACTATCTATCATTCTTATCTTAGATATTTTATCTTGGACGATTACTAGAATAAATTATTAGGCATTTGTATTCTGTTATTAGTAACCATTATTTCAAATGGATAATGAAATACAATCTTTTTGTACTTACCAAACTTAGAAGTTGGCTCCAGAGAAGCTATGAACCTCAGTTGGGTTCTTATCTCTTCAACTTCATTCTGTGCTGTAGAGCAGCTGGGCTTCTTCAAAGCTTGGCCTTGGAGCACAAGGTTTGACTGTTGGTCCCGCAAAAGAAGCCCAGCTTCAAGGCCAGGCCATAAAGAACCTTCATATGCTTAATAATTCCTTTATGAAAAAAAATGTGCCCAACAATTTTTTTGGTTCTTGTGCCATTTATTAAGACACATCTAGTATTAATCAATGAGAGATTTAAAGGAAAAAAAACCTATGAAAGCAGCTTCAGAGAGATAATTTCTGTTAGGACAGAGGCTAGTTTAGGTCTTCAAAGAGTTACAAAACAATGGGACGTGCATGACCTAAGATAACTTACAGTTCGCATGTAGTTTAATAATTGTTGAAGTCTACATGCCATGACCTCGAGAAGGTTTAAGTGCATGGAAAAAAAGTAGTTTCCAGTTGGATCTGCATGAAGTTTGTATTTGTTGCTATTAATCCATGGTTTTGTATTTATCGATCTTAGAACATCCTTAGTTAGTCTGTTTTTCCCCTGCTTCTAGACACATCCTTCCTGGTTTTGTTACATATTCTCGAGTATGCTCATGATTCATATTTTGTATATTTGCAAAAGAAAACTATTTTGGTATGCAGTAGAGATAATTTTTGTGTATGTAGTTTTTCAGTATGCACCATGTAACTGTTATTCTCATAGACCTTTTATAGATGTCTCCTCATTATCTAAACAGAAAAAATTGCATATCTCTTACTATTAATATACATTTCTATCCAAAATGGGGTATTCCCCTACTATCCTCAAAAGGCATTTTTGCAAAATGTCTCTGGGATCTGATGGGATTAGTTCTTGAAATAAGAACCTCACAATATGTTAAATGAATGGTCGGTTCCTGTACCCAATTCACATATATACTACCTCCAGTTTGTGACTGATGCTCTGAATAACTGCATGCAACTGATGGCTAGGATGAGTTTTGGTGACACTGCAACTATCTATTTATAATCAACTACGAACACAATTCAAACATAAAATCATGATAGCATATGCCTGGAGCCCTGGGAATTAGACTCAAAATATGCCATTAAATTTATGTACTTTTTCGTTTTTCTCTATTTGTATGGAGCAATTTCCAGTGTCTTCCGTTCCAGTCAGATCATGTCAGTTATTTCTTGTCACAGCTTATGCTATTCATGCTACTTTAGAGAAGGTAAATTACATCTAACAACAATGTATCATGTATGACAGGAAGAAAAAGGTGACTGATCATTGGAGAAAGTATATAAGCCCGTTAATGTGGAGATGCCAATGGCTAGAACTGCGGATGAAGGATTTGCAATCGCAAGTGTCCAAATATGACAAGGAGCTTGCAACACTCAAGCATGAGAAAGAGCTGCAGACAAAAATGATTGAGTTGGACTGTTCCTCCTCGCGGTCAGTACCATTCTCTTCTCTTTGCTGCAGGAAGACCATGAAGCGGAGGAGGAGAAAAAGAAATGAAGATAAAATGGATGCTTCATCATACATCTCTAATCACACCATATTATCTTATTTTGGTAAGCATTGCATTCTACTTTACAAGCAGAGATACAAAGAGCCTTGTTGATTTCTCACTTCAACCATCCTGCAGAGAAAACTGAAGCAGATGGCCATTCTATTGAAGACAATGCCAACTTAGGTAATATTATTAATTGCTTAGTGACTGCAAACATGTATGATATATCATCTCACTGATGTGCATATTGGCAGTGAAGTCGTGATTACACTATTTGCTTCTTCGTACATATTTGTCTGTTTTATTATAGCTTTTGAATTATGCTTATTATTACATTTTCTGGAGCAAAAGATCTTTATTGGTTGCATCTTGCATCTGTGGATTACCGCATGAAAAGTATGAACTCCATTTCTTGCTTCCCATAGTGATGTCACCCAATTTGTAAAATTTCTGTTCTCATGATTACACATTGAGCTCAATGTTACAAACTTTGGAATCACATTTACTGTCAATCGTTGTTTTATTAAGGAGAAGAATGCTATTTTTTATTAAGTGACGCAGATAAATTCATGCAACCTTTTCTTGATCATTCAGCGGATGACAACACAAAAGGAAATAATGATGCGGATTGGCTACTTGGTATTGAAGGAGGTGATACCACTGTTGAGCAGATTCTTTTAAGCATCCAAGCTGCTCAAGACAGGGTATTCAGTCTGAGATCGAATCTCAAGCAAGCAATGGCTAAGAAGAACAAGGGAATAACCCTTAAAATTAACACGTGGGTCAATGGTACACAGAGCTCAAATTGCTCACCAGGAAAGGGGAAAGTTGCTGGACTGCATGAGGGATCTCCCCAGGACACATCGGATTGTGATATGGATGATTCTGCCATGCCTGATAGTGCTCTCTCGAGCTATGGAGAAGCTAGCAACATGGATATTTTTGAGAGCACCATGAGCCTATTGTCTGAAGGTCCACATCAGATGGGAGAATTCCGTGAAGTAAGCTTCTACACCTTATTTAACAACTTGGTTTGGCATGTCATCACTGATTTGTACTTTGAGCTTCAAATTGTACCAATAAAATGCCATAGCTTTCCGCCACAATCTCATAGGCAGTTGACATTCTGAGTAGATGAATCTTTTCAGTTATTTACAGTACTTTGTGGTAATGGTTGCGTACTGAACTATTGTATGTATCTTTGTTGACTATTTGATGCATTCTAAAACGAAGGAGGCCTGAAAAGTAGCAATTAAGTATTATATTGAAAAGTAGCAATTAAGTATTATATAACATGAAGCACAAGGGAGCATAACATCCCCTGTAAATTGTAATGTTCTTTGCAGGCCAATAAGCATTAGATGGTCTGGAATATTATTGTTTGTATTCTAAACCTATTGTTAACTTATAAGGAATTTAGTACCTAAACTCCACTGTAAGCCAACTTTTAGAATTATCTCATTCTGCAAAGCATGGATACTGTTTCAGTTTTGGCCACACTTCTTTACTAATCTTCTTTCTTCACTCACAGAGTTCTGAAGATGTATTGATTGACAACCAAGCAGCAGAGGAAGGATACCAAAACTTTGAGGTGATCAGCCATCCAACCAAGCGGCTAAGGGTGTCAGTGAAGCGAGAAGCAGGGGCACATTCTGAGGATGAGAGCATTACCCCTGTAGTTGCTGTCAAGAAAGAAGAAGCACATGAAGAAGCCACGGCCAGCTTCAGTCTTCATGGGGCATTCCTGAGGCCCTGCTTCACAGGAAAGAGGCAAGAGCGGAAGCCAAAGAAGCAAATGAAGCGAAGGCGAGGCGGTCCAACCGCAGCTGCTGCGGCCCTCATCTCATGGAGGAGCAAGAGGATCCGGAAAAAGAAGCAGTTCTAGGATGGATATGGACTTAATCCATCGCTCTCGTTTCAGTTTAATCAGATGATGACGACAACCGCAGATTTGTCTTTCCTTGTACCCAATCGTTTTTATTTCCTGGCGATGGCATAATCTGAGGGCAAGATTGAAAACGGCACCTCCACTTCAGATGAGAGGTGCTTGTAAGGCAGTCTTGCTCCTGTTTATATTGTTGTTGTTGCTTGTCTTGTCCTAAACTGTGACTTGTGTTAAGGAGTTGCTTTTATGGATTCAGTTTCCTTTCAGTCTCTTAATTCAGCATTGGATTGGATTGCTTTTCGTTGTGTTACGTGGCATCTGGTTCAGTATAAGACATGTTCCTCCTGTCTGTAGTCGCCGAAACTGAAGGGATGAAACTTGAAAGTTTGTTCTTTGCCTGGCCTCCTCTCTTGAGCTGAGTGGGTTTCCTTTCCAGTATAAAGCCTTGTTTCTCACGGTAACTTATTATTTGCTAGCCTGATTGAAAGTGCTGTATGGGCTAGCAGATTGAAAGTGCTGTATGCCTGTATGGGCTAGTTGAAAAAGTTTCAAAGCTGTGAAACTAAGTGTGGCTTAGTTGGTTAGGTTCCTTGCGTGGAACCTGTCTACTTGGGTTCGAGTCTCCGACTTGGCACGAGTGTCGCATTTTCTTGGATTTATTTCAGGATTTAATCGGCGCTATTCTTTCAGTGGTTGGCGACGTGCCCCTCGATAGCGAGGCGCCCGTGGTGATTTCGTTAATCTCAAGATTGGAACAGTCGGCCAGTCTTTCGAAGGTGCTCATACATGTAGGGTTTACGTGTTTGTATTCGTAAGGGCTGATGCTTCCTTTGCATCCTTTGACCTAGAAGTCTCGTGTTGAGGTCAATTAAGTTTCCTATATATATGTCGAAAATGTTCTCTTTATATATGATTATAAGTATTTAATTTTTTTCGTACATAATGTGCGCTGTGGCTCCACCAATTGTTTTGGATAAAAGAAAAATAGTGTCGTCTGTATAAGCCACTCAAAAGAATAATCAACCTTTGAAATGGTTGGCTTTAGACAATTGAAAAACATCACATGGGACTTTGACTATTCGTGAATAGATGGAGCGATAATTTTCACCCAAAACATTGCCAAGTTGATTCACCTAAATATTTTTTAATGTACATCAGCAACTAAGACCAAGACACTTAGATACGTACATGAGCACCCCAGTGCCCGCTTATGTGAACAGTACATACACATTTTCCTTGTGTTGATAAAGGTACAATGTATATACACTTTGTTATTGACGACGACTTGGTCATAAATCACTGATGGAGAACGTAGTTTTAGTATCGGTTAACAATTCCCTAGCTTTGAACTCACGCCCGGTACTGCATCTCGGTACAAAAGTTGGATTTTCAAAAAAAAAAAATCATGGGCCGCCGGGGGCTACGGCGCTCGTGCTCGGCCGCGCCGCTCCAACAAGGCCACGCCAGGGGCCCACACGGCGGCAGCCCTGGACTCCGCAGATAGAGGAAGGAGAGATAAAGAAGACTAGAACGTCTTGCGCGCTTTGCGCGCCCTATGATAGCCTCAAGAAGGCTCCAGGAGATCAACATAACATGAGTACAGAGTACATGACCATGTGTCCATGTATTTTTACACACAATAGATGAGATGTTCCTCAGTAAACCCGTGCAATACATGACCAGGATAAACAAAAGGCAGCTTCTTGTTCAAAGAGATTAACATACATGAGGTCCTAAATACACCATTAGATAGGAATATACATGAGGTCCTAAACACACTAACTGCTGAGGGCCATCCGATCATACAAACAATTTCTGATGCTAGGAGGCCCAATCATCACCTGTGGCACAAAACTTCCCACTATTAGGCTGGTATCTCTTTCACCTGTCGCACAAAACTTCTCACTATTAGGCTGGTAGCTTTTTTTCTAAAAGTGCTGAAAGATAAGACCATTATTCATGCCACCTCACTTGCAAGTTCTTCATCTCTGAAGGGTCCAAATTCCCAAAAACAACTCATCATTAGCAAGCGAAGCGAGCATGTAAATTTGCTAGAGTTGTCCAGTTATTGGTTTTTAACATGCCAAACTTTATAGTTTGGAAACAACAGAAACATAAGACATGGAACAAACTAAAGCCAATATATACAACACATCAAGGAATGCTTACTGATGAAAGGATCATAAACTGAACATACAGGTTACATGCCTGTGAAGAATATTAACACTCCACCCAACTGCAAAAAAAGACCTGACAATGCCTGCATACTTTCATTAAGTTTTCTAAATAATTAAGAACCAAACCAAAGCACTGACTGAAGTTAATAACATAAAAAACAAGATGCAAAGAGGAAAGTTGGAATTGTAAAAATAAATTGAACCGTAAAGGAATTATTAAGTAAAACAAGGTACATTCGTCAACTTATAGCAACGGGGAATGCATTCATGCATGTAGTTACATCAGTTCACTGTAAAATCATCACTGGACAGTACCCGGCACACTTGTATTGTCCATCTTTCCTCTGATACTTGAGAAGGACAGCTACTCTAGCATCGAGGAAAATGGTGGTAACTTTCTGTAAAACAGCAAGTTGATTCACAAACTGGTAAGTGCATAAACCACATGAGCCATGGATTTTCAAGATTAGTAAATCCATATTCTCAAATACATATACCACATGAGCCATGATATTCACTGAGCATGCATGCTTTGTCAATCTGTGCAAGAGACGGGATTACACCTCTTTGCTGAATGCCGCTTTGCAAAGAGGATTTGGAGAGAGATTGCTGCCTGGATTGCTGTTGACAGGCTAAACCTGACAAACTGGGAACAGAGCATTTCGGTGCATCATTGGTGGACGGCACTAGCAGGAGCACGTCCGAACAATAGGAGGGGACTAAGGAGTCTCATCATTCTCGTGTGTTGGGCACCGTGGAACGTGAGGATCTTCAACCACAATGAAGCGTCCGGCCAACAGGTCTTGACCAAGATCGAAGGAGAGGCGAAGGCGTTACCCTCAGCTTAGACTTTGGCTGTTTCAATTTTCCCCTGTTTCAGGCTTAGTGGCCTCTGTACAATTCTTTTTTGCTCTCTTGGGCTCCTCTCGCTTTTTAATATAACAGGCAGCTCTCCTGCCGGTTCATTTAAAAAAAAATGATATTCACTGAGCATATCAGTTTATCTAGGTGCATCAATAACCAAAAAAAGTTGTCCAGCCCACGGAAAAAAATCAATACATCTATTTTGACTTCATAGGGAAGAATAGCAGGATTGCCTCATCTACAATGGCAGCCATAATTTGTACACATTTTCAGAGAGATGAAAACAAATCAACTTTCATTTGATGTAATAATACACACATAACTATTGAAGAGATCGTTGTATACTTAACTGAGGAGCGGTGCAAATGTTTCTGCATCTGAGTTCCGTAATAGCTTAATGTGCATATAATAATACATGTGAAAGCATCTAAGTTGTAAAGGGAAAAAGATCTTTAGACTTTTACCTGATGTCTTGAGAAATGTATGCAAAAAATAAAATGAGATTATGAAGCCTCACCTTCCCTGAATTTCCTCTTACATTCGTATCCTTTTCATGACACAAGATATGCTTACTATTGCACAATGATGACTGCAAAATTCCAGGCTTGTAGCAAGGGCGTGCACCACAACAATGATCAATTATCATACAAAAATAATATATGTGCCCTGGAAAAATAGCTGAATATGCTAGAAGAGCCCAAATAACATATCATTGTAAGCACTGGTTAAAACAATTAATGGGCAGAGCACACCAAAATACGAACCTGCATCTTTCAGAAGATAAATCCATCTCTTCAAAGCAATGAACCACCATTGCAAGTACTAAACTTTGACCTTGTACTCCATGTTTCTGCTAAAACCTATCAACACCGTGGATTTGGATTAGGAATGGAACGCGATGGAAGTCTACAGTAGTAAGGCGTTATAATCTTTAACTTTCGGAAGGGATGTTAATTACCTGGGTCCTGTAGGCTAGCTAGCAGAAGGTGTTGAAGTGCAGATGCACGGAAATAGTAGATCCCGTTGCCGTGACATAGCATCGCCGTCCTGGTTCAAAGGTCGACGGAGACGCCGACCTGGGCAAGGGTGGGAGGAAGAGAAGGCGACGGCGCTGGAGACTGATGACTCCATGGTCCGGCGACTCGGCGATGGAGCCAAATCGGGACCGAGATGCCACGCCCCCTGTCGGGGATAGGTACCCAGAAGGCGGATTGGCCTAACCAGCAGGGGGCGGCCCAATCCGAGTGCTATCGGGCCGGTTTGTCAGACTGGGTGGCCCACCACTCGGGAGGCCCACCAGTCGGGCGAACCGGATGGCTACGACGGCGCGCGCGGCAAGGAAGCAGACGGCGTATCACGCAAGAAGATCGGAGATCAAGATAAACTAGCCGGAATTCTAGGGAAAGATATCTGTAATCGTTATAGGATCAGATCCTTATATTTCGGGTAGGTTATGATCTCTAGCCGACTTGTAACTCAAGGCAACCGCACTATATAAGGTGCCTTGAGACCCCCTCCAAAACACGAGCAATCATTCAACCTAGGACAGAACCCAACTACGGAGATCCTTCAGGAACTTCATACACAACAATCCATACACCCAACACAGGAAGTAGGGTATTACGTCATCTCGACGGCCCGAACCTGTTCAATCCTTGCGTCTTGTGTAACCATCGTCTTGTGATCCTCGATCTGTCCCTCGACAAATCAACCACGTAGGCTACCCTTTGTGGACTGTCGGGTCCATAAATCCAACAGTTGGCACGCCAGGTAGGGGCTGATCGATGAGATCAATCTACAAGCTCGATGGCAGTCCCATCATGAAGAAATTCCATCAGCGGCGGTGCTGCTGGGCATGTGTCTATTCTGCATGTCGTCGCCGCTGACTCCGCTGCGATTCGTCGGATCAATCTACTACGGCGGCTACTTGTCGTAGCGAATTCGCGTGCCCTTTGGCTCTCCACATCGATCTGCCAGAGCACTTGGCGGCGGCGACCTCCAATCTGTCTCCACGTCGACTCGGCCCTTCCGATCCGATCTGCAAAGAAGCTGCAGCGTCCTGATTGCCGAATCGTGGCAGGGACAGGCCGACAGTCACCGCTGAATCCATCTACACAGGGGTGGCTATTATTATTATTTTTGCTAATTTTCTTTGTCTCTCCTGTTCCCTGTACACGCATGCATGAATCCTCCAATTATTTTCTAATCTGTACTCCTACTCCTATTTGTCTTTTATCTCGTATTCGTCTTTTGTCTCGTATGCATGTGTGCATGATGGTGTGTCATGAACGAGACGCGTCGCCGGAGATATCCCACGCCCTCGATGCATGCTGTACATACATGAAGGCATGCATGACCTGTGTGTGCATCAGGACATGCTGCGAGCCGGGTGCTTGGCTTCCAAGTGCGCCACAACGCCAACTCTTCGACGTCATTAACAACCTCGTCCACTCGGCCATGACGGCAACGATGCGTGAGGCTTCGTACAGATATTCGACGGCGACACATCGATTCCCCGACTTGATTACGAATCAAGCTAAGTATTATTTTCAATTATGTATTTTACGGCTTCTGTATATTTTCTTACGCCTCGGTTCTTCTATGTCTTCGTGACTTTTGCCGACTACCCTGGTCACGCTCCGACTGCATATACAACCTGGTTTGTCCAGACTGCAACTTCGTAGGCTTTTATACAAGTCGCTAAAGTACTCGGGGAGCACACGCCTTAATCCGTGAAGCCTCGACTCTTCCGTACGCCAACGCTCCTACGCGTGCATGCGGCCCAGCTCCTTGCGCTACGGACTATGGCTATCGGGGATCAGGTGCATAAACGTAACAGGCTAACTACCCGGAGAAATTAATAGACTTAAAAAGCTGGAAGCAGGAATCATTTTCATGCATTGCCAAATACTTTTCTTCTCGGATTTGCATTTTATTGCATCATATACTGCCGTCGCACTATGTTTTCACTATAGGGTATGGACGATTACTCGCGTCGGGACGACTACTCGGCGCGCCTCGGCCCTCACGCTTGAGGGCTGGCACCGGGATGACT
Organism: Alloteropsis semialata; assembly: GCA_004135705.1. Classification (NCBI taxonomy): domain Eukaryota; kingdom Viridiplantae; phylum Streptophyta; class Magnoliopsida; order Poales; family Poaceae; genus Alloteropsis; species Alloteropsis semialata. The sequence goes on from CM014272.1 coordinate 51,744,315, forward strand.
ACTCGGCGTGCTTCGGCCCTCACGCTCGGGGGCTGGCGCCGGGACGACTACTCGCCGCGCTTGCCCGCCGAGTCCTCACGCTCGGGGGCTGGCGCCGGGACGACTACTCGGCGCGCCTCGGCCCTCACGCTCGAGGGCTGGCGCCGGGACGACTACTCGCCGCGCTTGCCCGCCGAGTCCTCACGCTCGGGGGCTGGCGCCGGGACGACTACTCGCCGCGCTTGCCCGCCGAGTCCTCACGCTCGGGGGCTGGCGCCGGGACGACTACTCGGCGTGCCTCAGCCCTCACGCTCGGGGGCTGGCGCCGGGACGACTACTCGGCGTGCCTCAGCCCTCACGCTCGGGGGCTGGCGCCGGGACGACTACTCGGCGCGCCTCGGCCCTCACGCTCGAGGGCTGGCGCCGGGACGACTACTCGGCGTGCTTCGGCCCTCACGCTCGGGGGCTGGCGCCGGGACGACTACTCGCCGCGCTTGCCCGCCGAGTCCTCACGCTCGGGGCTGGCGCCGGGACGACTACTTGGCGCGCCTCGGCCCTCACGCTCGAGGGCTGGCGCTGGGACGACTACTCGCGCGCTTGCCCGCCGAGTCCTCACGCTCGGGGGCTGGCGCCGAGACGACTTGTCGGCGCGCCTCAGCCCTCACGCTCGGAGGCTGGAGCCGGGATGACCTGTCGGCACGCTTTGACCCTCACGCTTGGGGGCGGGTAGCCAAAATTGACGCCAGAAGAAAATGGTGAAATGCTCCTCGAATAAGCCTTGAGCCGATTCCTCCAGAATCGCCTTAAGGCTCGGGGGCTACGGCCAACGGACGCACCTCGCGGTGCATCCGTTGATTGTCTGGCGACCACGACGAAGATGATCAGAACAAGGCTACAAAACCCTTGGATCGATTCCTCCGGAATCGCTTCAAGGCTCGGGGGCTACGGCCAACGGTCGCACCTCACGGCGCATCCGTTGCAGACGGCTCTCTTTTCTCTTTAGTATCACGCGGTTTTGCTTCCAACCGCAGCAAGCTCGAAGCTCAAGAGATGGCACGACCTCGCCGAGTTGTCGCTCAACCACGTACTACTCGGGGGCTTGTCGGGGATAGACCCCCGGGGGTACCCAGAAGGCGGATTGGCCCAACCAGCAGAGGACGGCCCAATCCGAGTGCTATCGGGCCAGTTTGTCAAACTGGGTGGCCCACCACTCGAGAGACCCACCAGTCGGGCGAACCGGATGGCTACGACGGCGCGCGCGGCAAGGAAGCAGACGGCGTATCATGCAAGAAGATCAGAGATCAAGATAAACTAGCCGGAATTCTAGGGAAAGATATCTGTAATCGTTATAGGATCAGATCCTTGTATTTCAGATAGGTTATGATCTCTAGCCGACTTGTAACTCAAGGCAACCGGACTATATAAGGTGCCTTGAGACCCCCCTCCAAAACACGAGCAACCATTCAACCTAGGACAGAACCCAACTATGGAGATCCTTCAGAAACTTCATACACAGCAATCCATACACCCAACACAGGACGTAGGGTATTACGTCATCTCGACGGCCCGAACCTGTTCAATCCTTGCGTCTTGTGTTACCATCCTCTTGTGATCCTCGATCTGTCCCTCGGCAAATCAACCACGTAGGCTACCCTGTGTGGACTGCCGGGTCCATAAATCCGACACCCCCACGCCAGACAAACCCATCTAGGACACCGGATGCGCATCTGGAGGACCCATGTCAGGGCACAGCTGGAAGAGACTGACCGGATCTTGGTAGTCGAATCCGCTTAGTGGACGCGCAGATCCGGAACATGTTTGTGGGGATCTTTGGGAGTGGGAGCCCTCCAGCATGGTTCCGCCACAGGATGGCCCTCCCTTAGCTGCGATTGCACTTGAGCTCGCCGGCGGCATGGGCGTCAGGCGCCGCTGGAACTACCTTCTAGCACGGAGAGAGGCGGAGAGAGAGAGCGCCTCTGGCCACTGGGGGCACCGGACGTGGTACCGCCGGGTTCGCCAGCCTGCGAAGCCGGAGTTGACGCCGCGCATTTCGCCGCCGCGCATCGCATGGCATTGATTCGCGAGTCACCCGGCCATGGGGCTGTGAACGGAGGCGGCGGGGGCGGTGAGGAAATTTACAGGAAGGAGGAGAGAGAGGAAATAAAATTTACGTTCGGGGTGCAAAGTAACGCGTTTACCGTATGTACGAAGAAAGTGGATTAATTTTATATAGATTGATAGATTGAAGGAGGTCGAGGTGAAACGCGAGGAGGCCTCCGTTGCTCGAGTGAATTGCGGATAGGCCGGCGAGAGCCAGTAACTTCTAGGAAACCCGACGAGGATAAAGCCAAGGAGGGGAGGGAGAGGATAGGAGGTACTAATGGTGGGTCTACTGGTACTGGGTGGTAGCTCCACCAGTACTAATAGGTCATTTCAAGTACCAAAAGAAGCCTCCACCGGATACTAAAATACGCTCATTAAAGCTAGCAGTTGGACCAGTACTAATGTATAACATTAATACCAGGTTTTTTACGATTGGTACTAATGTGTTTTTATGAGGTTTTTTTGATCCACGCCATTACAATTTTCCAAGTTTTGAAAAACGCTATTACTATTCACCTTACTAGAAAGTTGCCATTACTATTCTGTTTCTCCCGCGTCCATGCCATGTTCTACGTCTGGTGCAAACAGAGGCTCACTTGCGGGTGTTGTAGTTTGGTATGTCCCTGTATTGCCCCTGGATCTCGGATAAGGCAAGGCACGGACCCCGGCCCGCTCTTCTCCATTTGCCTGCGTTCGTCTCCGCCCGACGATCGGCGACTGCGTTTGTCGTCGCCGACGCCGGTCGGGCTTTGCCGCCTGGCACTCGTGGTCGATCAGCTCCAGCAGCTCAACGATGCAGTTTAGGGGAGCGGTCACGGTGGCGGCGGGGTCTAGCAGCTCGACGGATTGGGGGATCCAGAGCCCGCCGATGTCCCCACTCGTGGTTGGGGAGTGCCCAAGTTGCTGCGTCCAGTTGGTATGAATCAGAAGCAAACAGCGGGAGACTTTTGGCCAATCCTTCATCAAGTTCCCTAACAGCGTCAAAGTAAGTCAATTTGTGTTCAATTTTGCGTTCGTGGATGGTTTTAATGCGTCTAATAGGGTTTGATGGGATGCAGGATGACCCAAGAACTTGTCGCTTCATCATGTTTGAGGCGCAATATGAAACATATGCTCGTAAGCAAGAGCAGAACCTGAACACGGTGATCCCTTTCAGTTCTGGTGATCATGGTCATGTGTCTGTCGACGTATTGTGGAACTGAAGCAACAATTAGATGAATTGAAGCAGAAAGTTGACAGTGTGGTGAGTGATCTTTGTGTCCTAAGGATGCAAGTGCAGAAGATCAAGATGGACTATGTTGTCATAGTAGCAGTGTGTGTTGGTGTAGGTGTTGGTTGCTTATGAGCAAAATTTGAAACTAGTGAATTACAGCCTTTGGAAGCAATGTACCAGTAACATGTGTGTAATCTAGCTTTTGGAAGTAATGGAATCTGATTTCAATAATTGTTCATGGTAACTTTTGACAATCGCATTTCTGACAATAGCGGGTGACAATATCATGTCGCAATAGCATTACAAAAGAAGGTGTGCAGTTCATCTTGTTCTAAGTTCAAGTTCACAAGCATCTAGGATCACTACTATCAGGTTCAGTTCACTCCCATCAAGCTCACACAATATTACAACCCATTACAAAATATTGCACTTCAGCTTGTTGAAGTAAAGTTCACAAGCATTACAAAAAGTGAAAAGCCAGGTTCACAACCCATCAGAAGATAGGTCCTTTAGGCTTTTCACAACCTTTGTTGGAGGAGCAGCTGCATCTCTCTTCATGGGTTTTTTTTCTTCTTAGGGGTTTTCTTCTTCTTTGGTGCCTTCTTTGTCTTGCTCTTGGATGGTCCAACAGTGTCCTCCTCTAGCCTGTTCTGTATATTTGTTGACGCTCGTTAGCGACACACTTTTAGTGCTATTTAAGTGGTGTTTTGGGACCAATTCATATACTAACCTGCCACTTGACACTTGAAATAACCCCATTTTTGCATATGCATGTATTTTTGGAGGATTTTGGTTTACTCAGGTTTTTGAGCTATAAATGAGCACTTTTGGACAAAGACCAAGATCATGCGTAGCGCGGAGGAATGAAGGCCATGTGACTCGGATTTCGTTCGCTCTCATCTATGGTGAACCAACCTCCAAGAATGAGCAAGGGCAAAGACTTGAAGATAAGGTCGGATGACTTCGGGATCAAGGCGAAACGGGCAGACATATGGAAGGTTATCAAGACCCAATCTTATCCCGAAGCAACCGACATCAAATATCCACATGCATTGGCAAATCAATTTCTGGAGGATCAAGGAGCTTGCACGCAAAAGATGGGGCCGAGGCAGGCCAAAAAGGCCCTAGGCCGGCCGGCCTAGGACCTATGGAGTCGGCCGGCCTAGGCCTTTCCTGCACCGTCTTGACCTCCCCTTCGAGCTAGGGTTTTCTCGGACTATTTATAGCCCCTGTACCCAGAAGCCACGGACATCAATCCACCAGAACTCTGCGAAACCTAGGGCATACACCAAAAGGAGACGACGGCCGCCGCAAGTCCTCGAAGTTGTCTAGGGATGGCTTAGACTAACCCTAGCCACCATGGCCTCCCTGCGTGGTTGTGCCATGGTGGAGTTCATGAGCAAGTTAGAGTCATCAATGGTATGTATTCGGTGGTGATGATCCAAACACATCTATTATATGAGTAATATTCTTCATGTCATCCAATCTCTTAGCGACTTGATAACTCCTTCTATGCTTTCTACCTATCATGAATATGATTATTCCTTAGTCTAATCCATGGTTAGACTATATAGCATGCTTTATGTAATCATGGTGATTAGATCTAGTATGTCGACCCTTCATGATATCTAGACACATTCACTTGTGGACGTGCCCTTGTAAACTAACCACGCCGATAGGGAGCATCGTGACAGGGTGTGATCCCACGTAGGGTGGCGTTCTCGGGAGGTTGACCGGAGGTAAGAGTTTAAAGACAGCTTTAGATGAGATGCATGATGCGCTTACTCTTATTTGCTAGAACTACAACTAGAAGACGATAGGCCCGTTTATCCTTTGGTTTCTCTTTACCTTTGCCCATGTTTATGGATGAGATCAACCTATACACTACACTCTTATCATATAGGTTTACCTTTATATGCAATCAACGCTTAATGCTAGGAATAGATCCGTTAGATTAGATGAAAAACCCTAGGTAGTTCGTTGTCGATCCACGAATTGATAAAACTTGGATAAATACTCTAAGGGAAAAGCTACGATGATCCGTGCGCTTGTGGTTCATAATTGGCGCGTCCATGGACCGTCAACAATATTCATTAGTGTTAAACCATAGTTGAATTAAAATGCATATGACAGTAAAAAAATCAAATTAAAGCTAACCTCTTTTTGCTGGGAGCAGTCTCACCATCTTCTCCTACCATCTGAAGCTTGCATGTCTTGGCAAAGTATCCAAAACCTTAACACCTATTGCATCTAACTTTCTTTTTGTTGGCATTTTTCTCTATATAACCCCTTATCCTTTGCACTTTTGTCCTACCTGGTGCTCTACCCAGCAAAGGTGGCTAAACCTTGAACCCAAGATTCACTTCTGGCCACTAGGACCTGCCTAGTATTGGTTCAACTCTTCCTTCATAGGCAGCTCTGAACCATGCAACTGAGTAGTACTCATGCACAAAGTCATCTACCAGTATACCTCCGTTGGAGGATACCCATGCTAAGGCATGCTTGCATGGCTTACCAGTTATCTGCCACTCTCAGACACATTATTAGTCAAATAGTCACATTTGCTATTCTCAGAGAATCCACATCTGTACCAAATCCTGCCATGGTTCTCTTCAAGGTAGTCAATTGCATCTGAAGCAAACTCAAAAATTTTTGTTACCAATCTTGAACCTATTCTTGTTACCAATCTTCTCTACCTTTATTTCTACAAGACTTTCAGGTGAACTTTGTTCTATTTGTCAGCCCAATTGAAAAGAAGTTGGAATCTTTCCTCATACTTACCATGAATTTGATCCAAGGCTACCTTCAAATAAGACCAAGCTTTTGAGTACTTCAACTTTATACCAAAGTCACCCTCCAGTTTCTCTTTTGCATCCTTTGCTCCCTTGGTTGGATTTTTCTTAACCCGTTCTCCAAGCCTATCTGCACACCAGCCCTGAGTAGCCATTTTGCCTTCTACAAGCTTGGTGGTTGGATAATTGTGCTCTGCAAGAAGCTTTTTGATCTGCAGAAAGATAGAGACACACATGTCATACCCAAATATGTCGAGTCTGAAATAGAACACAACAAAATAAAGAATGTACCTATACTGTTTTCTTGTAAAAAATGGTGGAAGCATGTATTCTCCAAGGGCATCCCTCAGGAGCACACCTTGCTATGAATCTTGTCTTATCTGTTTTCACACCAACAACAAACTCAAACCCAGTCTTCACCACATAATGCCTTATGGCTTTTCTGAATGCATTGATATCAGGAAATAACTCCCCCTTCACTATATTTGGGTTCTCAAAATCATGCAGCACATGCACCTCCTAAGGGTCAACATCATCCACCTCTGCCTCAACATGGACAAATTCAGCAGTTAGTTCAGGATTTGCATTAGTGTTAGCATAGTCAGTTGGCTGTGCAAACTGAGGAGCAGGTGGCACTGTACCACACATGCCCTCATAATTAACTCCCACATATTATTCACGATTATCAAACATGTCAGGATCCTTATCAGGCTCTAACTCATCAGCTGTCTCTGATTTCTCAGAAGCAACACTACTAGGTTCTTTAGCATTGCTAGCAGCTGGCCAGCTGCCTCTGCCTCTCTATTTGTGGCTATATGTGGCTCATCTGCAGGATTAGGAGGAATGACACACAGAGGCACTAACCCAACATCTACTGGGTCAGGAGAAACCACACACTGAGGCTTTAGTTCATCAAAGTCAGTGTCCACACATTTATCACTAACAAATATACCAACTACAACCTGGCAGCTCATCTCCTCCTTATACATTTCAAAGAAATCAACCATCTGAATCTCATCAACTAATCTAGCACCCTCTTTCAATCTTTTGTCATAGAACCAAATAGTGAGTGTCTGATTCGTAAAGAGAATCAATTTAGTTGCCAGAGATTTCCACAGCAACTCCAGTGTCATTGACCTATACTCCACATCCCACTTAAACACATGGCCTTTTGTGTATGATTTCCTACCAGTCGAGTTTTTGGAAACAAAAGCTTGGACTTTAACCTCTAGTGCAAATATCCCATCCCTATCATGCAGTTAATCGAACCCCAAATCAAAGGGGTTATACACATGCAAGCAAATCAATCCTAATCACCAACTGAGATGAACACACAGAGACAAAGGGTATACCTGGTAGCGCCGTCCTCCATCACCGCCACACCAGTGCAACAACGAGGGGCGCAAGATGCCGACGTCGCCATCAGGGCACCTCCATGCCCTCCAATGGATGCGCACCGTTGGTTAGGATTCCCCTCTGTTGTCTCCCACCAGCGCCGTCGTTTCCAAATGTCGGCAACGGCAGGCGGCAAGGCGGGCGGGTGTTGGCGGCAAAAAGCTGGCGGCAAAGGGGGCGGGTGGGCGTCGGCGGCGAGATCTGTGGGCGGCAAAGGGAAGTGAGCGACGGAGGGATAAGAGAGGACGTTTGGGTCGGGGAGGGGTCTATGGCTTGCCTTATCCGAGAGCCATGGGCAATGCGGGGACGTACGTAACTACAACGCCTGCAAGTGGGCCTCTGTACGAGCCAGACACAGAACATGGCATGGATGTGGGAGAAACAGAATAGTAATGGCAAGTATCAATAAGATGAATAGTAATGGCTTTTTTAAAACTTGAAAAAGTTGTAATGGCGCGGATAAAAAAAACCCTTTTTCATGAGCGTATGCCAATTTCCCTAGTATATCTGCAGTCCCAACGTTACTGTGCATCTGGATGCTGCGGAGGTGACGGAGGAGCATGCATGCCGCCACATGGTCAGTCTTTAGCTCCTACCAAGCCCACACCAGGGGCGGTCGAATGTCCAAGCAACTTGCGATGGACCGGAGGTCCCCGATACGTCAGGGCTCCTTCTCATCGACATATATTCTTCTTGCCCTGCGACCGCCTATGCATGCTCGCTGCTATAGCGCCGCATGCTCTGACCAGCAAGAGGCAACAACAGGAAGGAATACATGTCAGGCTCACCGCCGTCCCAGCAGAGCGCAGACGACAACATGTTGTTTTTCAGCGTCTTATTTCGGCGGGCGGTCGTTCGGATAGGACGGCATGCACTTCTCATGTAGGATATGCTTGTTGTGCTTACACCTTTTGATGATACCCAAATTGATTCCACGCACGCCCTCCAGATCAAGCACAAACCAAGCATAAGAGGATAGCAACTTAGACTACTAGTCCATCAACCTGTGCTTTTGAACGGGCTAACATTTTTAAAAATTATTGTATTTAAAAATTATTCAGGAGTTAAACACATACCTAGCTAATAATCAAAATTATTTACATACTACTCTTTCATTTTTTTTCAATACTTCAATATAATACTCATATATATGTACTTATCTTTTTCATTTATGATTAGTTTTTAATTAGCAGTTACTCTACATTTTTTCATGCATGTTCACACTCCTTCATTTTGTATTGCATTTTCATACATTATATTTAGCATAAAAATTAATATTTTTCATCACTTTCTCACATATACATGTATAAATGATCTGCATGGTGACACTCATAATGTGTATATACCTTAAATTATTATTTCTATATTAACAATGATAAATACGTAATTTAGAATCATATATTAGTTTACTTTTGGACTTTTTGGTATAATGCACATGAAGATAACTAGATTAAAATTTAGGTGTTTAATTTAGGTTATCTTTAATAACGACATACGTGGGCAACTTAGATACAAATTTTGAATATCATTCTAAGTTATAAATTTACAATTATATACATGAGTAAATTAGATAAAGATTATGGGGATAATTTAAATTATTTTTTATAATGACATAGCTCGATAGTTTAGATATAGTTTTAGGGTTTAATTTAGAATATTTTTATAATTACGGTGGTGGGTAACTTTTTTAAAATATAATTGACCAATGATTATGGTTATTAGATTTACATGATTGATGTTTCTGATTTTTGTAAGAATTTCTAGAATTTGTCTTTTTCTAACGTGTCTCGTGAGAACTAATGCGGAGTCTCCAATTAAAGAATTAAGGCTACATTGCTACAAAATTGTTACCTTGAGCTATCTCTCGTTTGTTAAATATTCGAACACAATATCTATATAGATATATACTTATTATTTTCATCCGATTGTGATAGATTTTAGTTAGTAATTACTTTATAATGTTTTGATGCACATTTATAATCTTTAAAATTTCACTTTGCATCACATGTATGTGCTTGAATTTATTTAATAAACCCTAAGTTAGATCTATAATTTTAACGTAAAAATCTATATTCTCATCACTTCCCCTATATCTTTATAATTGACAACCCACACCATGCGTATATACCTTAATTACTATATTATATACCAAGAGTGTATGAAATACACGATTTATAATCTTATATTGGTGTATATTTTTAATTAAGGTGATTTGGATTCAAATGTAGGATTACCTCATGCTATTTTTAGTAATGACATATGTGATAATATAGATGTAAAGTTAAGGGGTTACTTTAAGTTATTTTTTAAGGATTTGAATTTAGTTGCAAATTTAGGAGGTTATTTTAAATATTGTTTATAATGGCATAAGTTGGTAATTTTGATGAAGATTAGGGGGTTACTTTGGTTTATTTATATAATGGTAGAGGTAGGTAATTTAGATATAGAGAGGTAGGTAATTTAGATATAGATTTAGGGGGTTACTTTAAGCTATTTTTATAATGTCATAGGTGGGAAATTTTTTAGAAAACATAATAGATCTAATGGCTATGTTGAGTGTTCCAATTGATGGCTAGATTTTTTTGTGAGAATTTATAGGATTTCTAACTTTTTTTAAGTGTCCACTTAGGACTCTAGGTAGGTTCAACTAGAGGCTTCAAAAAGAGTCTTCAATTACTAATAGTTGATTGATCGCTAGATGTTTTATTTTTTTAGAATTTATAGGATTTTTTTATCTTTTTCTATAGCGTCCATCTAGGATCCTAGGTGGCTTCATCTGATGGCTTCAATAAAAGTCTCTAATTAGTAATAGTAAGATAAGATTAGTAATAGTAAGATAAGATGGAGGCCGAGTCTCCTCCCCTCATTTGGCAGCTCGATCTGCCGACACTACGGCACAAAGGACTACGTGACTGACCACGGCGCAGAGCTGATCTCACATATCCATCCCCGGTGCCCCGTGTCTTCGTCTCCAGGAGTCCCAGACGTCAACGTCTTTCCTGCGAGCCGGCTGGCCCTCTCCCTCTGGTCGCCTAGTTTGTAGCGATAGAGTAGGCGTACCAGCTAAAAGCCTCCATGGCGTGCATGACGGCGTGGTGACGCGGTTGCTTCCGTCTTCTTACGGCAGCGCTGGCGTGGCACCTTTGGCGCCTTGCAGCCAGCGAGCTCCACCGGTTTGAATCTTGCATTTGGCGTACCTCTCCCAAACTTGTCTTCGGCACTTCGAGTGGTTTCTTGGAACTTCCAGCAGCAGTTTTTCTTTGCACAATTGCCTGGGAAAGTCGTTATAGGCCTCACGACGCGATTAAGACGTCCCTGAAATTCTAACGGAAACGGCCAAAGGATCAGTAACTTTCCTCCCAAACGTTAAATCAAATCCCAGACCATGATAAGGAATTCGAGGTCCTTGACCTTTTTGTTTGACAACAAATGGTGATGATGCCAGCTAGCAGATCTTTTTTAGATAAAGAATTCTAGAAGGTTATCCATAAACGACTTTTTTATACAAATAATGATTTGTCTCGGAATCGAAAGTTTCTATAAGACTAACTCCAACAGAAGTACCCAAACCCAAAAATACGTCCCCCACAGTGCTTTGCCTGTCAACGAACAGGCTCCAACAGATGACCCATACTGAAGACGCATTTTGCGAACCGGCTCAAACGAGACGCAAAAAAGCGTCCTTCTCTCTCCTCTACCCATATTTCTGCAGCAGCGGGAGTCTGATGTCCGGCAGTGGGCATGGGCAGCGAGAGGCATGTCCTGCCGACGAATCGAAGCTCCGGCCGACGAATCGAAGCTCCGCGCTCGTCCACGCGGAGGTAGCCAGGCCCTGGCGGCGGCGCGGGCGCGGCGGCCAGAGGACAGAGGCACGAGGGGGGCGCGCGAGGGCCGGCGCGAGCTCCTCCGTCTTCCGTGCTGGCGCTTAGACGGCCGGCGGCGCCTCCCGGCGGAGGAGCCGGAGTGCACCGGTGAGGGGCGCAGGCAGAGGATGCGCGATGGGCGAGGTCGGAGGAGCACGACGCGCAGAGCCGGGAGAGTTTTTGCGTTGGCTGTTGGAGATCGGCTGTTTTGGGTGCGCTCCTCTTTTGCTGTTCGAGACCCAAAACGTGAAATGGGTTCTGTGTTTGCGTCCCCTCTGTTGGAGATAGCCTAAACCACGGTTCACATTACTTAGTTCCCTATAAACTCTCGTGTAACTACTAGTGTGTGGTATTTCGTGTTCCGGTGTTTGAGGTGATGAGATGAGGTGGTACCACGCTGTATGTAAAGCTAGTAAGTTAAGTGTTCAACAATAAAAACTATAGAAAGATAATTTATTGAAATCCATATAGCCATCCCAAGTGTGAGCCTTTGTGACGTGGCTGGGGAAGACATGTATGCTCGTGGAAATTATTAAGTGTACTTGGAAGAATTGGGAACATCCGTGAATATAAAAAAGACAAGGTGGTTGTTGTTCATGGAAATTATTAAGGGTACTTGGAAGGATTGTGGATCTTAATTTAAATTTGAAAAGACACAATAAAAACATGATTACGTAAAGAAAAGAAAACACACGCATGCCAATGAATTGTGGGATTGGTCATCTATGTATCCTCTCCACAAGCCAATAAAGCCGCGGCATATGACGCCCTTCAACTGACCTCTACAACCCTCCTCCAACCGCCAAGTCGTTCTTGGCTTCTCCTGTCCATCTTCATCTGTGTTATGCTTTTTAAAAGTCTTTTGGTCATAATTTTATTGTAACAAAATGAATGCCGTATTAAAATATTTATTTACTTTCATAGACTAACTATGCATGTAATTAATTTGACTATCCGGTTAATCATTTATAAATTCTGTGATTTTTTTCATTCCTAAGAAAAATTGATAGGCACGCTAGTTAGCTACCTTCTGAGATCCATGGCCGATAAAAGGCAGCAAGGACCGGCCTCATAGTTTGCTAGCTGTTGCCCAATACAGGCAGGAGGGTACCCCCAAAAATATTATTTTGTACGTTTGTTCCAAGCAAACTCAGGCATACACTAGTAACCTGTCCCTGTCATCCATTGATCCATCCACCCATGCTGAATTGCTGTTGGTTAAGTCTCATAAATAAGCCGCACGGCAAGAGAGCGAGAGGCAAACGAGGCCTCTCACCACAGCAGAGACTTGAGAGAGATGGGGGGCCCTACTCGCGCCTGCAGGCCCGTCCTCCTCGTCCTGTTGTCGATGCAGCTGCTTCTTGTGGCGCCATGGCAGGGCGAGACGGCAGCTCGAGCTCTCAACTTCACGAGGCAGGATTTCCCCAGGGACTTCGTCTTTGGGGCCGGCACATCAGCGTATCAGGTGATAATAAAAGCATATATATACAACTCACGAACTGCACGGAGAACTTTGGCCTGTGTTTTAACACAGCTGCCAAGTTCTTTTTACCTTGCTGCTAGCTTTGATGTATATTGGAGTATTTGATTTCTAATAATTTGGTGATGTTGGGTGTGTATTATGTAGTACGAGGGGGCGACCGATGAAGACGGAAGGAGCCCAAGCATCTGGGATATTTTCACTCATCAGGGTGAGTTTGATTTGCAGGAGTACATCATATTTCCTAATGATCAAGCGATAAATACGATGAACATATTGCATACTTGTGTACAACCTCACTTCCATTTATGTACTTGTTGGCTTATGTTTGGAGTTCCAATGATATATATCCTCTTCAATTTGTTCCCTTCTTGATTTTTAAGGGATTGGAAGTAACATATTCTTTCTTTGCAAAAAAAAGAAAAGAAAAGTAACATATCGGCCTTGTACTTAATTTTCCTGGAGTTTGGTTTTAGTGTTTGTATGTCTGTGGGTTTAAGGGTTTTGGTCTCTGTAGTTCTTTCTTGTTGGAGCTATTCACCTCCTGATTGTGACTGCAGGGAGGATGCCGGACAAGAGCACCGGCGATCTGGGTGCAGACGGCTACCACAAATACAAGGTCTGCACTCCATTTCTGTTGGCTAACATAGTATCTAAATGCGCAATCGGCTAGATTACCTGACAGTGATGTTTGGACCTTGAACCTAGAGTCTTCCCCATTTGTTCAATTCCTTGCGTTGTCGTATACTAGCTTAGCTGCAACTTTTCTGCCTGTCCCTTTTCCCACCACAATACCTTGTTGACAAATGGAGTGAAATTAACTAGGGAGTAAAAGGTTTGATTCTTCATACTAAATATGTGACATCATTCATGTTCACGTAAATGGCATATATGATACTTTATACGGTCTCAAATATAAGTTCACTAGGACATTTTGTGGTCTTCAAGACTTCAATATGACATTTAATTATGAGTGCCGATATCTATAGAAGTTTGTTGTTTGGATTCAATTAGTAACATATTATGAAAACTTTTTATGGTGAATATATTAACATGAATCTTATGGTTCAATCTATATATTTATGGTTGAAGTTTAAAAGTTGGTCTAGGAAGAATCCTAAATGGACCTTATATCTTATCAGGAATAAGTGGTAGTACAGTGATGCACAACTACGTGTACAGTGCTTTTTACTTATGAGAAAACATTCTAAACTTTTTTCCAGGAGGATGTGAATTTGATGAGTGATACTGGCCTCGAGGCCTACCGCTTCTCCATTTCTTGGTCCAGGCTCATTCCAAGTAAGAACACAGTCAAAACATTTGGAGACCCACTACTTTTCCCCGGCAATGTTCCAAGTAGTAGTCTCAGATCACTCACCGTCAGAATCATTTTTTCTTACCTTTTATATGATCACAGGAGGAAGAGGGCCTATCAATCCCAAGGGGCTCGAGTATTACAACAACCTGATAAACGAGCTAGTAAAACGGGGTAAGTGACTCTGTTTCAAACCCATAGGTTTCACAGAGAAAAATTGGACTGAATTTACTGCAAATTCCTGGCAATGTCCCAGTACTGTCAGTCTCCATGCTCTTAAGCCTATCCTGAACTTGTACACTAGTGTTGCTCTCATTAGATCTCTTTAAAGCAGCCGGAGTCGGCGGCCCGTCGTGGTGGCCACGTCGGCCGGAATTTTTCTGGCCGTCGGATGGCCATCCGACGGTTAGCCATAAGTCGTCTTTTTTCTCCGTTTAGACCCTCGCGTTTCTAAGAAATCACAAATCTCACCAATTATTTACGTTTAGACCCTCGTATTTTTGATCTTTCCGCATTTAGACCTTTCCATTTCCAAGAAACCAAATCCTAGACCCTCGCATTTCTAAGAAATCAAATCTCATCTATTATTTACGTTTAGACCCTCGTATTTTCGATTTTTCTGCATTTAGACCTTCCCATTTCTAAGAAATCAAATCCCACCAATTATTAACGTTAGACCCCCGTATTTTAAGAAATCAAACCCGCGGTCCTAGATATATGTTTCGGTGTTTCGTATTTAGACCCTCACGTTTCCTGTTAGAATAAGCACGCCATGGGCGTGTCCATGGTGTGTCCTAGGGTCTAGTGCGTGCGTTGGTGCAGCTAGAATAGGTCGCTCGAGTGTGTGAGCTCGAGATCGCGTTGCGCCGTGGGCGCGTCCGGGCGTGCTCGCTGATTTGGCGTCGCGAGCAGAGCAGGGCGCGTTCGGGCGAGTTGGCCGCGAGTTGGAGGCTGTCTCCGCTTCGGTCGTGTGCAGGGTGTGTAGGGAGGTGCTCTGGTGTGCGTTGTCCGGGTCCGACGCGCGATAGCGCCATGATCGCGCACGAGCAGCGGCTCCTGGTCATGGCGGGCACGTTCCGCGCGGATAGGACGGAGGGGTCGTTGTGGAGGGGTGCTCCCCGACCTACATGTAGCCCCGAGCTCCTCTGGTTGTAATTGGTCGAGTGAATTGCCAAGATACAGGAGCAATCGGCTCCGCGGCGTTTCCAGCCCGAAACTACTGTTCATCTTCTTCCTCGGTTCTCTGGCGATTCTGAGCGCGTGAGTGAGAGGGAGGGCGATCGAGCAGCGGGAACACGTGTTCGGCACCATGTTCTAACAAGTGGCATCAGAGCGAGGCGATGAAGATCGGCGATTCTCCCCCAGGCGGGAGCGGCGCAAGTTCGAGCTCGGGCGGCGTCATGGCGAAGTCCAACGCGGTGGAGCTCCCGATGTTGACGAAGACCAACTACCACGAGTGGTCTCTCGTCATGCGGGTGTGCTTGGAGGCGTTGGAGCAGTGGGACGCGGTGGAGAGCGAGTCCAAGGATCGGGCGGCGGATCGGTGCGCGCTGCGTTCCGGTGGAGATGAAGGCCGGGCTCGCTGTCAAGCAGTCCGCGAAGGAGGCGTGGGCTGCGGTGAAGGCGATGCACGCCGGGGACGAGCGCATGAAGGCGTCGAGCATCCAGCGATTGCTCAGGCAGTTCGAGGCGATGAAGTTCCGCGACGGGGAACGGGCCGGCGACATCGCGATGCGCGTCAACGGCCTGGTCGCAAGTCTGCGCGAGCTGGGGGAGACGATGCCGGACAGCCGTGTGGTGAAGAAGATGCTGCGCGTGGTGCCCAAGCGGCTGAAGCAGGTGGCGGTGTCGATCGAGATCCATGAGGACCTCAACGCCATGTCCATCGAAGAACTTGTCGGGCGGCTCCAGATTGCTGAGGACGCGGACGCCGAGGAGGAAGAGGTGGCCGTTCGGGTCAACTCGGACCAACTGCTTCTCACTGAGGCGCAGTGGGAGGAGAAGAGGCGCAAGCGTGCAAAGGAGGCCCGTGGCGGTGGCGCAAGGCATGGTGGAGGGGATCGCGGCGATCGGAACGGCGACGACCGCGACGACGATGACGGCAGCAGCAGCACGAGTTCGGGGCGCGGGGGGAGCCGCTACCGAGGCAAGTGCTTCGAATGCAAGGAGCGTGGGCACATGGCGCGGGATTGCCCCCTGAAGCGAAGGGGGAAGGCGCTGTACGCTGCTGCAGAAGAGGTGGAGGCGACATTGCTGTGAAGTTCGTTCCGCCATGTTCGTGCTTTGGGGGAGTTTGTTAGAATAAGCACGCCATGGGCGTGTCCATGGTGTGTCCTAGGGTCTAGTGCGTGCATTGGTGCAGCTAGGATAGGTCGCTCGAGTGTGTGAGCTCGAGATCGCGTTGCACCGTGGGCGCGTCCGGGCGTGCTCGCTGATTTGGCGTCGCGAGCAGAGCAGGGCGCGTTCGGGCGAGTTGGCCGCGAGTTGGAGGCTGTCTCCGCTTCGGTCGTGTGCAGGGTGTGTAGGGAGGTGCTCTGGTGTGCGTTGTCCGGGTCCGACGCGCGATAGCGCCATGATCGCGCACGAGCAGCGGCTCCCGGTCATGGCGGGCACGTTCCGCGCGGATAGGACGGAGGGGTCGTTGTGGAGGGGTGCTCCCCGACCTACATGTAGCCCCGAGCTCCTCTGGTTGTAATTGGTCGAGTGAATTGCCAAGATACAGGAGCAATCGGCTCCGCGGCGTTTCCCGCCCGAAACTACTGTTCATCTTCTTCCTCGGTTCTCCGGCGATTCTGAGCGCGTGAGTGAGAGGGAGGGCGATCGAGCAGCGGGAACACGTGTTCGGCACCGTGTTCTAACATTTCCTCGAATTTTCCCCATCCATTGCCATAAGGCACTGGTTTCTTATATTCAAACCCTCATATTTCTCATAAATCATACTCATGGTCCTAGATGTAGGTGCTGATGTTTTGTATTTAGGCCCTCGTGTTTTCAATTATTTACGTCCAGACCCTCGTATTTCTGATTTTTCTGCATTTAGACCTTCCCATTTCTAAGAAATCAAATCCCACCAATTTTTACGTTAGACCCTCGTATTTTAAGAAATCAAACCCGCGGTGCTCTATATATGTGCCGGTTTTTCGTATTTAGACCCTCGCGTTTCCTCGAATATTTTTCATCCATTGCCATAAGGCACTGGTTTTTAATATTTGAACCCTCATATTTCTCAGAAATCAAACTCATGGTCCTAGATCTAGGTGTTGATGTTTCATATTTAGGCCCTCGTATTTTCAATTATTTACGTTTAGACCCTCGTATTTCTGATTTTTTTGCATTTAGTGCTTTGTATTTAGATCCCCGCGTTTTCTCGAATTTTTTCCATCCATTTCCATAGGCCATTAGTTTTTATATTTAAACCCTCATATTTCTCAGAAATCAAACTCATGGTCCTAGATATAGGTGTCGATGTTTCATATTTAGGCCCTCGTGTTTCCAATAAATCAACCTTATCCTACATTGAGTGGCGTGATCATTTACCAATTATTCCCTCGCATTTTTTAGAAAACTAATCGTGTTTCTAGATTGCGTGTAACGAACATTTTCATTTAGACCCTCACGTTCCTAAAAAATGTACCCAACACCGTCCGATCCCGTACCGACGGCTAGCGATAAACCACCAATTTTTTTACGTCCAGCCCATCCCATTTCTAAGAAACCGAACCCACAGGAAGCACATTTTCCAATTAGACCTCGTATTTTTTAGAAATCAATCCACGCTCCTAAATAGAATAGTGCAGACATTTTTTTGTTTAAGCCCTCGCGCTTATACACATTGTATATAAACAATTACTTATACCCACTTCATTTGTCATACTTCATCCACAACAAAATTTTTAAATCATGCAAGGCGCGCGCAAATCACTAGTGATGTACTGAACTGACCAGCTCTCTGAATGTGCTGCAGGAATCGAGATACACGTGACCCTGTACCACCTGGATTTCCCTCAGATCCTGGAGGACGAGTACCACGGCTGGCTGAGCCTCAGGGTCGTGTAAGATCTCTCTCTGAACTCTGATCACTCGGTACTGTTCGTTACATTCAGACAGCGTGGGGACTGAAACCCGGCTGGGACATGTTGTTGGAGCGTGCAGGGAGGACTTCGCGGCGTACGCGGACGCCTGCTTCAGGGAGTTCGGCGACCGGGTGAAGCACTGGACCACCCTGGACGAGCCCAACGTGATCTCCGTCGCCGCCTACGACAACGGCGCCTTCCCGCCCTGCCGATGCTCCGCGCCGTTCGGGATCAACTGCACAGCCGGGAACTCCACCGTCGAGCCCTACATCGTCGCCTACCACTCCATCCTGGCGCACGCCGCCGCCGTCAACCTCTACAGGGAAAAGTACCAGGTACAATCCAACAGTTTCTCTGCTCATAACAATCTTCGTTCGATCCGTTGGCGATCAGAATTCAGTACGGGACCAGCAGTGATCAGGCAAGCTTATTTCTTTATCATTGTTTTTGTCTCTGCGACGCGATCCTTGTTGCAGGCTACGCAGAAGGGTGTGGTTGGCATGAACGTCTACAGCCTCTGGAACTACCCATTCTCGTCGAGCCCTGCTGATGTTGCAGCAACTCAGAGATCACTGGACTTCATGATTGGTTGGTGAGTGCTCAATTCTTTTTGTTCGCTCCCAAAACATACTGATTATTCAGCCACAAGTTCATCGACAAGCTGAGTTTGCATGCTTTGTTTAGGATCATAAACCCCTTGGTATATGGAGACTATCCTGAAACCATGAAGAGGATAGTTGGGTCCCGGCTCCCGAGATTCACCAAGGAACAGTCGGAGATGATCCGTGGGACGGTTGATTTCATCGGCATAAACCACTATACCTCTGTGTACGTCAGTGATCGACCGGACAGCTTAGATACCGAGCTCCGGGACTACAGCGGTGATCTAGCCGCTACCTTCAGATGTAAGTTCAATCTTGAGTGTAAAGAAGTCATTTCAGTACATTTGGCGCATCGCAATTGTGACAGCATATAGCATCTTCAGATACATAAGCCTAGCACCCTGGCAGGTTCTTTTGATTCATAATGATGGCTGAAGAGCACTATTTGATTAGGCACTTAATTTGTGGGATTTTGTCAAATATTCACATTTTGATAAGCTGTTGTAATCATGTCCTTCCTGTCTGTTGTTGCAGTTTCTCGCACTGATCCACCCACGGGTCAGGTATTCCGCAAACTCTCTCTTGCTGAATTTTGCTTACACTTTCGTAATGTAACTGAACTGA
Organism: Alloteropsis semialata; assembly: GCA_004135705.1. Lineage (NCBI taxonomy): Eukaryota > Viridiplantae > Streptophyta > Magnoliopsida > Poales > Poaceae > Alloteropsis > Alloteropsis semialata. The sequence continues at coordinate 51,763,754 of CM014272.1, forward strand.
ACTGCATCCAACCAAACGCAGTGATGTTTTTCTGTTGCTATTTTTTCTAGTAAAACTGATAATAGTTTTTTGTGCTTGGTTCAGATTATTCCAATCAACATGCCTAGTGATCCACAGGGGTTGCAATGTATGCTTGAGTACCTCAGCAACACTTACAAGAACGTTCCTGTCTATGTGCAAGAAAATGGCAAGTGACGTTCTACTGAACTTCTCTGCATTTTCCCTTAGACCCTCCCACGACTATTAGGAGTACCACCAATGCATTGTTTTGCGCTATGTTGGACTAAAATCTTTCCAAGCAACAAGAATAACCATGATTTATGCACTGCTAGTACATGACCGACAAATTCTGTGGAAACTAAGCAAGTTCATTGAATTGACTCTAATCATCTAATTCGTGCTTTTGTAAAACTAACTCCTATTTGTTCCGCATTTCATTACATTCAGGATATGGGGCGTTGTTCAATGACTCGATCGATGACCATACAAGAGTGGAGTACTTGAGTGGTTATATTGGCAGCACCCTCACTGCACTGAGGTTTATATGTTTTGCTCTTTACAATCATGGACAAAGGAAGATACGGTCTTCTTCTTCCCGAACATAAGATTTTTTGTCTAAATTTTGGCTGTTTTTCTGTTACTGCAGGAATGGAGCCAATGTGAAGGGCTACTTTGTTTGGTCATTCCTGGATGTATTTGAGCTGCTGGCAGGATACTTGTCGCGATACGGTCTCTATCATGTTGATTTTAACGATCCAGAGCTGCCAAGGCAGCCAAAACTGTCTGGCCAGTGGTACTCCAAATTCTTGAGGAGTGAAATCGGAATAAACATAGAAAGCATGGCCAGTACTGATGCAAGCTCACAAGCTCAACAATGAGCCTTATTTGCAGCTCATATATAGCGGAGGAAAAAGAATGTTTTTCTTATATTTTGTTTTTTACAGTTCACACACAAACATTTGTTTCATCAGATTCTTATAGTTAGGCTCAAAATTCAGTGTTCATGAGTCATTGCCATATTTCACACTTTAGCTGTAGGCTGTACGCGTCAGTTTTCGTTACTGATAAATACACACAGATAAATAATACACGGAACAATTAGTATTGCAAATCATTGACTTCTTATTTCTGTAATATAAATCAAATATAAGGGCACCTGGTTATGCAGAGGGCGGGGGTGCTTTAAGTTCTTTGTATAATCTTGATGTAACGATTTAAAATTAAGAAAGTTTTTTTTTTATCAAAAGAACTAACGAGCCAACACGGATTATGCTTTATTTCTGATTGTAAAGATAGTCGTAATTTCAGAAGTTCGCATCAATGTTTTTGCACAGTTCTTACCAATCTCTGTAGATATTTGATGAACTCATTGGCGTCTCATGCTAAAAAGGACTACTAGGTCTTATCGACCCAAAAGTATGTTGCTTTTCTAAACGTTAACTGCTAGTTGTTTGGTCCATTTTAGTCAAATTTTGAGCGACGTGTATCTCCTTGATATGGGTATGGGATGCTGATGACATCCCAATTCCCATGTGGAAACAGGATTGCGCGGCATTGATCGCATGAGAGAGACTGCCGCTGTTAAAAAACAAGGAACGAAGAACACGAAGAATTCACGTTGAAAATGCGTTACTAACAAATGTCAACTCTTTCCTAGCTCCTCTTTGTACATCCTAGTTTGGATGACTGCCTGAACTCGCCACAAAAACGTTAGGTCCCGTATGGATGATCGTCGCTTCTCAACTCGCCGCACGTTTGGCAAGCCACGCGTTTTCCTTCATGTTTGCATCCAAGCAGAGAGGTTCGAACAATCTAGCTAGGGGAATTTCCTCAGTTTTGGTTCCTGTCTAACGCTAGGCCTGCCGCAAAACACTTGGCTAGCTAGCTTCGTTATGGGAAAAAAACCAAACATGCCTGCACAGTTTTCTAGTGGCAAACTTTGCAACAGAAGTTTAAAGCGGCGTTAAATTTGTAATTGCCCAAACATGAGGTTTCAATGTGCCGTAGCTTAGCACAGGACCATAACCTGTTCAATTCATTCGAGAACAACGAGAGCATTAAGCTCTTGGGACCAAGTGTCACAGTGTAATCACTGCGGCCAAACCCCACGGACACACGGCATACCAAACCAAAATACACAACAGTTTCAGACAAGTTGCCACATGGCATTGCCAAGAAGCTCACTATTACACTCAAGTCATCCGCAAGTATCATCATCATCGACAAAATTGTTCTTGTTCCATTAGTGGGAGGAACAGAGTAAACTGTGAAACTGGACATATGTCTGCATGAGATACTACAGCGGATAGACGAAAATCTTGCCATTTGCATGGTATCTTTCGACGAGCTTCTTCAAAGTACCCACTGAGTGCTGCATTGCGTTCAGCTTCGTATCCATGAACATTGCCTGCAAGCATGACAGTTTTCAGTCTACCTTCCCAGAATTTAAATATATGTAATTGCTCAAAAAAAGGATTTAAATATATGTAAATCATTAGTGCAGGTCATGACACATTAGGTACTTGATTTTACCTTGTAGTCATCACCATACTTCTCTACTAATCTGCCGATGCAAAGACGTTGAATTTTAGTCAGTGGTTGCAATGGTGCAGATTTGCCATCCTTCCTTTTCTTCCCAAGCGCAGATTTCAGATCTGTTACATAGAAATATTTTGATGAGGATCATACACAGGTAAACTGGCAAACTCGCTACTGGATCCTACACAATTTCTCTCATGTTGCACAATCAAAGTCATCCATGACAGTAATTAAGGTATGATAACCATGCCCAGGCATAAAAGAACTCCCTAAACCACATCAAAGGACACATGAAACTATAAATGCATATTATGCCTCTAAATGGTATATTGCTACCTTACATGGACATGCCAAAAGCAATCTTGAACAAATATCATGGAAAAAAGTACACACTTTTTATGGACATCAGTGTTGAGTAATATTGCTACAACTAATACATAGACAATGAATTTTGAGGCCCTGATCCAATACAACATATTGCATGAAAGATGAAACAAAATCCAATTTTAGTTCATTGCATATTTGGCAATATACAGCAAAAATCCATGATGGATGGAACTTGTTACTTACTCCCTCCGTCCCAAAATAAGTGTTCATTTAGCCTTCAAATTTTGTCCCACAAAGAGTGTTCATTTAGCTTGTAGTAATGACCATCTAATTAAATCAATCCCAAACTCTAAGAAAAAAAATACATGAAGAAACGCATAGAGCCAATCAAATGCTTGATTGATGCTATTTTTCTTGTTCCAATGCATGTGCATTTATTAACAGCGCAGTTTTCAATCACACCTACCATGAATAATTAGGGGCAACATGGCTATTTTCTATGACTACTAATATGTCTGAAAATTTCTAAACAAACACTTATTTTGGGACGGAGGTAGTATAGTCGAAACCATATTTTCATACTCTTCAAAGAATGTATGATCATGATACTCCCTCCATTCTCTTTTGATCATCCCATTTTCAAAAACAAAAATTTCTTTTTTGATAGTCCTATTTGAGTTGTAGCATCAGATTTGTCATAAATGGCCGTTTTGGTCTCTGTGCAGAGTAATAACTCCTCTGGAAGACGGGAATGACTGGTGCATGCATATGAAAACATCAATACTGAGAAGTTTTCGCGGGACCAAGGAGTGTTTAATGACCTGATTAATTAGATGATAAGCAAGCTTTCTTCTCCTTGGTCATTGTGCCAAGGTGAAATGGGACTATGATAAGAGAATGGAGGGAGTAATACACAAGAATAATGCTTGTCAACAAGCACATGACAAGGTACTGTGTGTAGACAATCAAAACAGATTTAATGCGTCTTCAACTTGAATGTAGCAATTCAATTTGTAGAACTCATTATGATCTCAGCCGGATACGATAGATCATTTATCTAACAAAACCATGTGTAATTTACATTTTATTCTTAGTTCTATCTGCTCTAACACTGTTTTTATTTAAAAATGTTGCAATTATATTTGTAGAAGCTTGCTGCAAACCACATACTTCTCAGATTGAAACATCAGCTGTTCACTTCCTAGATTTAAAAGTGTGGAAGAAATCAGAATTATTTTTAATCATACCTCATCGCATACATTTTTTTATAAGATTCAGCACCTAAAAGCAATCATTCATAATACATAGGAATTAATTTTAATACAGAATTACAGACTCATCAAATCCTATATATAACATCGCTGTTAGTCAGTTACCAACACAACACTTTATATTAATCCATCTCTCAGAATAGCATATCCACTGAAGCTGACAACCACGGCAAGTAAGATTTGCAACCAATATAGTCAAATCAGACACATCCAACCAAAGTAAAGCTACCGCAATTATCCTGAGAGACCAGAGCTACAAGAAACATGTGAATCGCTCTAAATCTTGCATTTATATATGGCAACTCAGCTCCAGGATTTCCCAACAAACACCATGAAACGGCGCAGAGCGGAACCGAGTTTCAAGGGGCTCACCGTCGTCCTCGAGGTCGCTGCCGGGGTCGATGGGCTCGAACTCAGGGACGGGCGCGCGCGCGGCGGCGATGTCGGGCGCCTGCAGCGGCGCGCTCTGGACGAGCTGCGGGGTGCCGCGGGCGTGCGCGCCGAGGAGGTTGGGGTTGGCCACCACCCCGAACGCGGCGTAGTTCTTCACCACGCTGCCCTCGGCGTCCCAGACCGCCCTGCCTTCGGCGGCGGCGGCGGCGAGCGCCTCGGGGAGGTCGAAGGCCGGCTTGAACTCTCTCGGCTTCTTGCGCGGGAGCCCCACGCGGACCTTGGCTCGGGTGCGCTTCAACTTGCGCCGCGAGCCCCCCATGCGCGGCAGCCGGCGGCAGCTAGGGTTTGGGGAGGGGCTAGGGTTTTGGCCTTTTGGGAGAAGAGACGGCGGAGAGAGGGGGATGGAGTGGAGGAAGAAGAGAATCAGAGGGATCGGGCCGTTTCTTTCTGGGCCTTACTGGACGGTGGGCCGAATGGGATTTAAATGACAGCAAACATAGCCTGAAAGGTAATTTCTTTGGCGGGAGAGTACTATACGTATTGGTACCTAGAAAGCGGCAACTTGAAGTGTCGAAGGTTTTGATTTTTTTTTCCCCTTTTCTTCCTGAGCTGATTGTTGAGGTTGGTTCCTGGTACTGCTGCCACGGCTAAAAAAATGTTCTCATAAACTACTCCAAAACAGGATGGTATGTTGAAAGCTAAATTCTTTACATCGACTTAATTGAAAAAATCGAAGTCAAGCTAAATCCATTTGGGTTAAGATTACGCATGGATATTAGTAACCATTGCGACGATGACCCTAGAAATGGATGTTCCCGTAGTTGAATTTCTTTAGATATGCTTCGTATGATTCCAAATGAAGTGGTTTAGGACATGAATACGGTCTCTAATATGGAACTTTGACTTGTATTTTTTAAAAGTGACTATATTTTAAATAGAGAAAGCTATCTAGTATTATGGAAGTATTTTGCATGGTGAATCCAGTAAGAACAATTATGTGTTGCAAATCTCCGTAGCTTGCCCAAGTTAAATGGTTATAAAAGGACCTACTTTTGAATTGGAGGAAGTCTGGACAACATTTAAATTGTATAGAGTATCTGTAGTCAAAATCGGTTATTGTCATAAGCTACTACAGCAACCAAACAAAGTTACCCTAGATTCAATTGGAAAAACATAATCAATCACAAGATACTAGTTAGGCTCCCGTTTGGTAGAGATTGTTCAAACCTTTTCTCTCTAGAAACAAGAGAATGTCTACCGACCGGGGAAATGATTCTGGAGAGGAACGGGAGAATTCCTGTCAAACGGTAATGGTTCAGAACAATACCAGAACTGTTCTGCGGATTCCACCAGAAACTAGAAAAAAAGGAGAACCAGAGTCAATTTTCATCATGTTTCCTTTGAGAAGTCAAATCCCAGCTGAACAGGGCCTTACTTTAACAATCAACCATTCATGGCATAGCAATATGCACATGGAACGACACGTACTGATACTATGACCAGGGACATCATAGGTTGGGTACTAATTGCACAAAGGGGCTTAATGGTTCGTTGTTAATCAACTCATGTAGGGTAGGCTAGCACATCATCATTTGTGATAGCTACCTATCGAACAAGATATACAAGGTCATGTCACTTTGGATCTGTGACTCTGTTTCGGCTTCAGGTGGAAATTGTTCCTGGGTTCTTCATGTTACCGACAGAAAATCAGGGTATTTTTCCTCAGACTTCGAAAGAAATTCCAAGCTGACACTTTGAGGAAAATGGAAGTAATCATTTTCCCATCAGAACAGATCATCATAACATGTACCGTTCATCAGAAAATCTCACCCCCGGCAGCATCAGTTCTTAAGTCGCTTCTGTGAAGATGTGAGCTTTGCTTCGACAATTGGCAAACTGGCTCTTCGCATGTCAGATACTTCCCCTGCCCATCACATATAGTTGAACTTTGTGCAAGCTCAAAGCCATATGTTGTTACCAGAGTCACCAAATTACATATATTAACTTTACATATCAGATTTGCAGCATCGAAGGGAACGGAATATATTGTCCTCTCTGCTGGTGGCAGTCAGGTATACATCTCCGTGGTGTGAAACAAATGGGACAACATAGGAACCTTGCATTGGTACAGATAATGGTACTCTGTAGATTCAGTTCTGGAACGATATTGTCCAGATAAGGTCAGACTCTGAGATGACCGTCACCGTGTCCTCTTCCACGATGTTTGACGTGCTGATCAATCCTCCATAGTTCATACTGGTATTATCTGTAAAGAGAAATTGCTTTGTGAACATTAATTTCCCTTTCTAAACCTATGCTATGCAAGATAAGGATGAGGGTCACCTAAATTCCATCTCAGTCCGGTGGTCGTGGTGCTAGCCGACGGCATCCCAATTGGGATCAACCCACAGTGGGGGCCTTCGATTGACCGTTCAATGTGGATCTCATGGGTGTGTGTTCTTGGGAGCAGAAAGATCAAACAATCATCTGATAGGAGAACGATATTGATGTTTGGGAAGATATGAAGTACATTGATATTTGCCATCTCATGATCAAACCTTCCTCCTAACGCACCAAGAACAAGGATGCAAAGCTGCAGATAAAAGAAAATGGCAATAAATTTTGTAAAGGTGAGGTTGTTCTTTAATCGATTGTCAGTAGCAAACCACATTATAGAGCTGGAAGTGTAGAAACTGCATTATTGAGTTGCATCAGCTTACATTAGGTTTGTCTGCAACAGGTGATTCTGTACCTATAAAATCTATACACTTGTGTAAATCAGTCGTATCCTGATCGTGTGACTCATCAACTATTTTGATGCCCTGCAATTGATCACACAAGAGAACTTTTTTTGTGAGTAGTATTTGATTTTGTTCTCAGAAAGATTTTACATGGAATTTAGATCAAGTACATTAGCAAACATTGAATTTTACGATGCAATAAGACTAAATGTTTCATACAAGAACGTCCATGACATGATGATAGAGATTCAGTTTTTGCAGCACAGAAATAACAAAATGTCAAGGTCACAAGGATCAGCAACCATTATATTAAAGAAGAAATTATAATCGCAATCAGGTAGCTGTATCTTAACTAGATACCACCAGCAATATTGTACTAAGTCGGAACAAAAAAAGGATACGGTTATTTATTCCCTTATGGATAACTCACAACAAGAAAACACATTGGTACAAGGAAAATCTCAACTTGACCACCAAAACTAAAAGAACAAAAAAAAACTAATACATGATCTTCTGGTGCTCTTGATTATTATCAAACAGTTGTAATGAAGACAGATGTTTCCAACAATTATGTAAACACATTTTTTTTATCAAGTGCACTACCCACTAATGGTGTTTGCAATTACCCACAACTAAGCTCCCCACAGTCAAACATACCATCATTTTCTAGCATGAAGAAATGGTAAAAAACCGGCAGTAATTATCTATAGTGAATGAAAAACGCATAAATAAAGGCAGATTAATAGAAAATTGTATCGGCTGGCATCTGACTACTATGAAACACATAATGTGGTGCATACATTATTTATCCCATATATCAGGTGTGAATAAGGGATTGTAGGTTTAAAGCATTTTACCAAGTTGGAATAATATTCCTTTACTTCTGGTCTTACTGAGTCCAGATCTCCTTTGATTACATCTGGCTTGTATCTGCACAAATCAGGGAAAAAATGTAATATCATTCCACTAGGTACATGTTTCAAACTCCTTTCTACTGCAAGATGCCAGAAACCTTTACGCTTGTCCGGAACAAGATATGCGCACACCGCACAGCAGCAGGCCAGCAGCACTACAGCAGAGTAAGCAACGCATGCATAGGCATAGCCAACAATGAATGCCCGCCCCCCGGAGCATTGAATCAAGCACATAGCGGGTGTCGAGTCGCGGCAAGACTCGAACGGGGATCGCATTCGGAAAGCACACAACCAAATACTATGAGGCGCGATGTACGCAACCGCCAGGCACTGTAGCAAGCAACGAAAAGAAGAATCTGTGAGCCGGGATGCGTCGTGGTTACCTCGCGCGGACCTCGTCGGCGTCCTGCTGGCCAGGGAGCAGGCCCGGCATGCCGTCGAAGACGCGGTTGGCGCCGCCGTCCGCGCACACCCGCAACGCCGCTGCTCCAGCCAGGAAACAGGGAGCCCGTCAGTCAGCCAGCAACGCCGCCAACGCGCAGCAACCAAAAGGAAGGATTACAGAGGAGCAACGGGGCCGGGTGGTTACCGCGGGACCAGAGGAGGGGCGCGAAGCGGGGCAGCGGCTGGTTGAGGACGACGAGCGCGACGGTGGCGTCGGCGGCGGGGCCACCAGCGGCGCCAGGCGGGAGGAGGAAAGCGGAGGAGTGGCGCATCGTTGGCCGCTGCTGCTGCGGCAGCGCCGTGGGAACCATGGCGGATGGCTGGCCGGGTCGTCGTCGGCGCGGGTCGATCGGGCGTCCGGTGTGAAGCTGGAGCCTCCAAGGTCGTCGTCGCACGCGGCGCGCTGGCGTGGATGGTTGTTGGTTGGGTTTGCTGATTTCTGATCGAGCCTTCAAATCGTGCCTTCTGGTCAGCGTGGGGCCCCTCCTCGCTGGCAGTGATTGATTTGCTGCATTTTTGCTTCACCAAGTGACTCAGGCCCAGGCCCAGGCCCAGGCCGCTGACTTTGACTAGGCCTCGTTTAGTTGGCAAAACTTTTTAAACTTTGGTATATTAGGAAACGTGTGCCAAAGTTTGAAAAGTAAGACCATGTTTAGTTCCTCCCCAAATTTCAAACTTCACTATTCATCAAAGGGAATCTTACATGCATAGAGTAGTAAACGTGTGTTAATGACCAAACTCATTCCATAACCCCTGGGTAACTTCGCGAGACGAATCTAATGAGCCTAATTAGGCCATGATTAGACAACGTCGTGCTACAGTAAACAATCTCTAATGATGGATTAATTAGGCTTAATAGATTCGTCTCGCGATTTCCCGTCCATCCGTGTAATTA
>CM014272.1:51797487-51834431 GCA_004135705.1 Alloteropsis semialata
TCCGGCACCCTTTGGAGAAAGGGATTAAGATTGGACGTCACATCTGCAAGTACTCCCTCCATATTGTAAAGGAAGTCGTTTTGAGATTGTCCTGAGTCAAATTTTTTAAACTTGAACTATAAATATTTTTTTATGTGTTAAGTTTAGAAATGTGAAAATGATACGAGTAGATTCGTATTGAAATATTGTTTCATAAAAGTACTCTTTAAATATATTTTATAAACAGTTTATAGCAAAAAGTATTAGTCAAAGTTATGTTTTGGAGACTGTGTCAATGTCCTAAACGACTTCCTTTACAATATGGAGGGAGTAAGTGAAACGACCCGGATTTCCAAATCGGAGAATCCGACTCCCTGTACTATTGTGATAGTCCCAGAATCAACTGCTATCACGTACAGAACTCATTTCAGCATAATATCATATCCATACTTCGAATCAGAGTACAATTATTACAAGGATAATATGGAAACGTAGCTGATACAAGCCCTTTGGGCTAAACGACAAGAAGAAAGCCTATGAAGCGGTAGCTAGGTCTTCAAGTCTTCATCTCCACTCTTCACCACAGGCAATCTTGAGCGAAGCATCGCATCCCTTCAAAGTAGCATCCGACGAATGAACTCGGAATCCAAGTCCAAACCTGCAAGCTCACGAACTGTCCCAAGGAATGGGACAGGTCCACGTCACCATCCGTATGCAGCTTTAAGGTGGCCTAATTCTAGTATATCAAGGAATAAAGCTGAGGGTTTCCTATGCAGCAGCAGCAACAGAAATAAATATCTCCAACAACAGCCCAAGCTATCATCTCCACGGGTCAACCCTAGCACACCAGGGCCCCGTCGCATTCTCACCTCCTGCTCCTCACGAGTCGATGGGAAGACTCCCACTCTTCCCATCTCAGCGGCTATAAGCCGGAATCTGCACTATCAGCTCTCAACCAGCCCAAGGCTATGAAAAAGGGGAGAGGTAGAATATCCCAAAACACTAATCAGAAGAAGCCGGATCGAGGGGTGTCCATGACCGAGGACGCGGCTATACGTGTAGTTTTAACTCTGCAGAGTGTGTACACCTGGCCCCACTCGGGTTGCAGACGGCTGCGCATCCGTCTTGAGACACAACCCACAGCCATGACTTCCTTACCAGAACGGTACCATACTGTATTCCTAGGCTTGGGACCCGGGATCGTGAATCTCTAGCCTGGCCACGGTGGTGTCGAGAGTCTCGGAAACTAAGGGCTAGAATAGCCGGGTCCCGAACAACCCAGTGTTCGGCCAACCCAATCCTATACACACTTCTCCACAGATCTGGTACCGCCCAGCTAGAAATGGCTGGAATCCTCCCCATGAAGATAAGTGGTGTGCACGTTTGACAAAGTACCGTCACCAGGTCCAACTGACTCAGCCTAAGCCAGAGCAAGCAAGCCTCCAAACTGGGCCATCCGACTCCGCGGTCCGCCCGTCTACCCATTACAGGTAAAATCCTCCAACTCCTTCAAAGATCCACAACAAATGTACCCGCCACCTCCGGAGAAAGTGCCCAACACACTCCCCAAGCCCCGACCAGAAGGTCGGTTAATGTCTGCTCACTCTAGCCGGGGGGTTCAAAACTCTTCAGTTTTATCCTAACCCAAAACTCACGCCAAGATGATCAAGATCACAGCTATATCCACACATGCAAGCATAGCACGAATATAACAGTGTATATAGGTAAACAAGGATATCGGGTAAGCATCAAACGCTATGCCTGGGTTTAACATCATGATCATGAATTAAAGCGCTAGCAATTCTAATAGCAATGCCTAGTAGGATTCAAAGTCGGAATGGGCGTGAACCTGGAGCAAGGTCCTTCACTTTTACTTTGTTGACGAAGTCACTATCGTCGTAGAAGTAGTCGACTTAGTCGTCCAAGTCTTCCGAGAATCCTAATAATCGGATAAAAGAAATGATAAGCTAGTTGCAAATAAACTCCAAATAAGAACCAAAGAAGAGCCAAAAGCACTCAACTCCTACACTAACGCGTAGATCATGATTTTAGAAGAATTATGAAACTAGTTTCATAATTTTCTGAGCTAAATTGAATTTATTATGAATTTTCTTTGATAAAACCTAATTCTGAAATTCCGAAAAAGAAAAAGAAAAGGGGCAGACACGTGGCAGCCTGAGGAGGGGACACGTGGCAGGGTGACATCATCATGAGGTCAGCAGCGGGGTCCGCCACTGATGATGTCATCATGACGTCAGTGTTGACCAAGTCAACGGTCAACGTTGACAGGGTCAACAGGTCAGCGGGGTCAGCTGTCAGTGGGACCCATACGTCAGTGACACAGCAATGTATGACAGGTGAGCCTCGGCGGTCAGACGGGTCGGGCCAAAAGGGAAAAAGAGATTGGGCCGGCTTGGGTTTTAACTTGGGCTTATGGTGGGCTGAGATGAGAGGAAGGCCATGGGCTGCATCAGATTCGGCCCATGGCCACTTGCTGCAGAGTGGATGAGATCGGAGAGGGGATGAGGTCGTCGGGCCCACAGAGCAGTGAGAGAACGAGGATGACATGCGGGTCCAGGTCATCAGACACACAGATAGAGCCGCGGGATCTTCTGTGGTTCCTGTGGCTAGCTGCACATGTGGTCCTCCTTGTGGCCTATGCTGATCAGGACGGTGGGGAGACGACGACGGGCGACGGGCGGTGCTGCAGGCAGCCATGAGCGGATGCGGCTTCCTGCAAAGCAGAGGGCTAAGAGGGCTCGTGTGTGCGCCAGAGAGAGAAAGGGCAGCAGTGACGGGAAGCTTCAACGGACGGCGAAGCAGATGCGACGGCGGTGAGCAGAGCGGTGACGGCAAGTGCGGCGGGCGGCAGGCCGGTGTCGGGCTTGGTGGCGGAGGATGTTGCGGATGAGAGAGAGCGACGCAAGAGAGACTGAGAGCAGAGAGGTGGGCGATGGCCGCGGTGAGGAACACGGTGACGAGCAGAACAGGATGCAGCGGCGGCAGGGTGGCCCGGCGTACAGAGTACGAGAGGAAGATGGGTGCGAGGGGGAGTGCGACGTTGAGCAGAACCTGCAGGAGAACACGGCACGAAGGCTGGACTGGCAAGGCAACAAACGGAGCAGAGGTCCACACCTTCATCCATGGCGGCGGCAAACATATCAGAGCAGAGCAGAGAGGGTGAGGGGAAAGGGTAGGGCTCGGTGGCGCTCACGATGAGATGGAGGTGAAGGCGTGGCCGATTTCGATGCAGCGCTCGCGGTACAAGGCTCCAGATGGTGCTCTTCGTCGTCCTCGGCGGCGCTCCGATCCAGCGTGGCGGCGATGAGTCCGGCAGCGATTCCCGACGCGGTGATGCGGCTCCCTTCAATTCCTTCGACGAGAGTCTCCACCGGCACCTCCTACTCCTCCTCCTTGCTTCAATTTGGCCGGTGGCGATGTGGAACAGGGCTTCTGCCCTTAGCGAATTTTTGGAGAACAGAGGGGAAGGAAGGGGATTAAGTAGAGGAAGATTGCATGGGGGAAGAGGAAGAGGGGTAGGGTCCGGTTGGCGCGGCCAGGTTGGAGATGCCGTGGGCATGTGGTTCCTTGGGGGCGCAGCTTGCGGTTGGGGGTCTCGCGTGGGGGCGTGAGCGGGCGGCAGTTGTTGCGTCGCGGAGGGGATGCGCGGCGCGTGCGAGGCAGGAGCGTGCAGAGGAAGAAGATGTTGTGGCGGCCGGGCCCGCATGGCAGAGAAAGAAGGGAGAAGGGAGTGGGGAGGAGTTGGTGGGCTGGCCTGCTGGGCCGGTCGGGTTGTTGGGCTGGGAGCTGGGCCGGAGGAAAAAGAAAGGGAGGAATAGAGATTGGGCCGGGTTAGATTGAGCAGGGGTTTGGGGCCCGATTTGATAGGGAGATTGGGTCCAAGAGAGGATAGTTAGTTTAGGAATGTTAGCATTTGAATTTGTATTTGAAATATAATTTCAAATACCAATTCACACACAACAATATGAAACCAAACAATAGCCAAATCACTCCAACAATCATTTTCCTATTTACTTTTAAAAGCACTTTTTATTTACTGAGAGTTTATTAGAGGAGAGGGAGATCATACTCCTAGGTTTAAGCAATCAATTCAAACAAAAATTTTTAAATCCACAATTTTCAACACGGAATGTTACAGACTCCCCCCCTCATAGGAATCTCGTCCCCGAGATTAAGGGTTACCTATGACTCGAAGAGGTGCGGGTACTTTTGTCATAGGTCTGCTTCTTTCTCCCATGTGGCTTCTCGTTCGGTGTGATTACTCCATTGAACTTTGCAGTAAGGAATAAAAGTCCTTCTTGTTTCTTTCAGAGCTGTGTCCAAAATCTTCACAGGGTATTCCATATACTCCAATGTGTCCTGAATATCCAACGCTTCCACTGGCACTTGCTCGTCTGACACTCGAAGACACTTCCTCAACTGCGATACATGGAATACTGGGTGTACTCCTGCTAGGTCTTGGGTTAGCTTCAATTCATATGCGAGTTTGCCAATCTTTCGGGTGATCTCAAATGGTCCCACATATCTTGGTGCCAACTTCCCTTTGATATGAAATCGCTTCGTGCCTCGAAGGGGTGATACTTTCAAGTATACAAAATCCCCAACTTCAAAGCTTAGATCTCTTCTTCGCTTGTCAGCGTAACTCTTTTGACGGCTCTGAGCAGCTTTCAGATTCTCTCTAATTTTACTCACATGCTCATCAGCTTCTTTAATGCCATCTGGTCCAAAGAAAATTCTTTCTCCAACTTCCGACCACAGTAGAGGTGTACGACACTTCCTGCCGTAAAGTGCTTCAAATGGCGACATTCGCAAATTAGCCTGATAGCTGTTGTTGTATGAGAACTCTGCATAAGATAAGCTCTTTTTCCAATCTTTCTTGTATGTCAGAACACATGCTCTCAACAAATCTTCTAGTATTTGGTTAACTCTTTCAGTCTGACCGTCGGTCTGAGGGTGAAACGCTGAGCTGTACTCTAGGCTTGTTCCCATAGTATCATGCAAGTGTTTCCAGAACTTGGCGGTGAATTGCGATCCTCTGTCAGATACAATAGTTCGAGGTGCTCCATGCAACCTCACAATATTATCAACATATAGTTCTGCTAGCTTGTCTACTCTGTAATCTGCTCTTACAGGTACGAAGTGTGCCACCTTTGTCAAACGATCCAGAATAACCCAAATTGAATCATTGCCTTTCTGAGTCCGGGGTAATCCAACAACAAAGTCCATACTGATGTCTTCCCACTTCCATACTGGAATATCCAAGGGTTTGAGTAGTCCTGCCGGTCTCTGATGTTCGGCTTTCACTCTTTGACAAGTGTCACAATTAGCAACATACCCGGCTATATCAACTTTCATATCCTTCCACCAGAAGCATTGCTTCAAATCCTGGTACATCTTGGTACATCCGGGGTGTATGGAATATCTCGAATCATGAGCTTCTTTCAGGATTAATTGCCGTAGCTCCTTCACTTCTGGCACACATATTCTTTCTTTGATCCATATTGTTCCTTGCTTGTCAACTCTGAAAGTAGGAAGGTGTCCATCCTGCATTCTTTTGACTATTTCCTGAATCTCTGTGCTTTCTTTCTGAGCTGCTTGGATTCTATCTTCCAAATCATACTTGATCCTCATCTCGTTCAATTGACTTGTACTTACTATCTCCAACTTCAACTTTTCCATTTCTTCAAACAAAGCTGGTTGGCATTCTTGCACTATAAGTACAACTACATTTGCCTTGCCGGGATGGTAGTGAATTTCCAATTCATAATCTTTGATTAATTCCAACCATCTTCGTTGTCTCATATTCAACTCTGATTGTGTGAAGAAGTACTTCAAACTCTTGTGATCTGTGTATATGTCACATCTGCTTCCAATGAGATAATATCTCCATATCTTCAGAGCATGCACTACGGTTGCTAATTCCAAGTCATGAGTAGGATAGTTCTCTTCGTGCTTCTTCAGCTGGCGTGAAGCATAAGCAACTACTTTGCCTTCTTGCGTTGCTTCTTCAGCTGGCGTGAAGCATAAGCAACTACTTTGCCTTCTTCCATTAACACACATCCCAAACCTTGTCTGGAGGCATCACAATACACAACGAAATCCTTCCGATTATCTGATGTCATTAGAATTGGAGTGGTAGTGAGTCGAGTCTTGAGCTCTTGAAAGCTTGCTTTACATTTGTCCGATCATACAAATGGAACATTGGTCTTCAATAAATCAGTCAATGGCCTTGCAATCTTGGAGAAATTCTCGATGAATCTGCGATAGTAGCCTACTAATCCAAGGAAACTTCGGATTTCTGCGACATTTCTGGGTTGCTTCCATCCGGTTACAGCTTCAATCTTCTCGGGATCGACTGATACTCCATCTGGAGTCAACACATGCCCAAGGAAGGCTACCTTCTGCATCCAGAACTCACTCTTGCTGAACTTGCCATACAACTGATGTTGTCTAAGCTTCTCTATCACTTTCCTTAGATGTTGTGCGTGCTCTTCAGCGGTCTCCGAGTAAATCAAGATGTCATCAATGAAAACCATAACAAATTTGTCCAACTCTTCCATTAATACCTTATTCATCATACTCTTGAAGTAAGCTGGTGCATTGGTCAAACCACTTGTTACGACCACAAACTCAAATTGTCCGTATCTTGTCACGAACGCTGTCTTAGGAATGTCTGATTTTCGAATCCTCATCTGATGGTATCCCGATCGAAGGTCGATCTTACTGAAGTATTTTGCCTTCTTAAGCTGATCAAGCAGGTCATTGATCCTTGGCAACGGGTACTTGTTCTTGATGGTCACTGCATTCAATGAGCGGTAATCAATGCACATTCTCATCGAACCATCCTTCTTCTTGACAAATAGTACGGGTGACGCCCAAGGTGAGGCACTCGGCCTAATGATTCCTTTGTCCTGCAATTCTTTGATTTGCTTCTTCAATTCATCCAGTTCTTCAGCTGTCATTCTGTATGGTCTTTTGGCGATGGGAGCTGTTCCTGGCACCAGATTAATCGCAAACTCTAATTCTCTATCTGGTGGTAATCCTGATAATTCTTCTGGAAAGACATCTGGATACTCTTGTACTGCTGGTACTTCTTTCAAGGTCTTGGTGGCGAGATTGTATATCATCTTTGGCACATCTTTGGACTTCAGATGTTCAAACTTTATGTGTCCTTCATAAGGGTGCTTCAAAAACACAAGTCTAGGTGAGCATGAGATAATTCCTTTGTGTTTTGTCATCCAATCCATTCCAAGTATCACATCAATTCCATCTGACTTCAGAATAGTTAAATCTGCAAAGAATTCGTATCCATTGATCAAGATACTCACTGATTTACACATCTCTGCACATTCGATATTTGCAAAGGGTGAGCTAGTGATGATGGGCTTCTTTCGACGTTCTACAGGAAGTGACTGGCCTTCAACAAACTTCGAAGAAATGTAAGAGCTGGTTGCTTCGGAATCAAACAATACTAAAGCTTCAGTGCCATTGACTTTGAACCTTCCCATGACTACCTTGGGTGCACCTTTTGCATCATCTTCTGTCATATGGTTCAGTACTTCTCGAGCTTTAATTTGCGGTGGCTTCCTTTGTGTCTCAGACGCTCTTGTCATGATTGCCGGTGTCTTAGCTAACTTGGTGTGTCGACGTGGATTCCTTCCAGTGCATTCACTCACCATATGTCCAATTCTCTTGCAGTTGAAGCATTTGATCTTGATATCACTTGCGACATTGGGCAGCTCTGGATTATCTTCCCAATTGTGCTCTTCTTGGTAATTGGGTTCTGGATAAACATGGTCTCCTTGTTCATTCTTACGTTGTCGTAATGGGTGAAAGAATAATGGGTACTCAGCTTTTCTCTTCTTAGATTCTCTCTCTTTTCTTCTGACTATTTCCTTCTCAACTTCCATGGCTCTATTTACCATTCGCATGAACATTCGGTAACAGCCACTTATATACAACTTAATCTCCGGGTTCAGGCCTTGGCGAAACCAATATTGCCTTTTCTCTTCAGTGTCTGTGCGTATGGGGTCATATCTCGCCATCTTGGTGAAGCTTCGTAAATATTCCTGCACCTTCATTGTGCCTTGGGTAAAATTGCGAAACTCTTCTGCCTTGATCACACGAGCTTCCCTGGGAATGTGGAACTCCAGAAAGGCTCTTTTAAACTCTTCCCAAGTGATACGAGAAGGGTCTTCATGGGTTCTGCAGTACTCGTTCCACCAAACTCTTGACATACCGATCAACTGATAGGCAGCTACAGATACACACTCCTCATCAGTGCAAGCAGTCAAGTCCAATCTTTTCTCAATTTCATCTAGCCAATCCTTGGCTTCCAAGGGATCATCTGTTTGGTCAAAGGTGGGTGGCTTCAGCTTGATAAAGCTCTTGATCATCTCCCACTGTTTATCTTCAGGTGTTTCTTGTCCGAGTGTCATTGCATCTGCCATGCGTTGAAGTATCTGGGTCTGAGTTGCAATCACTTCAACTAGACCTGACTCTTGTAGGGGTAGTGTTTCTTGCTGGACATTGCTTGGTCCATTTCCTGGATTCGCTTGGATGTGCTCTTGCTCTTCGACTACTCCTTCCATATTCTGTAAGGCATAGTGGAGGTCAGTTCTAGGTAGAAAGGCACTCATGCTATCTAAAAATGGAGTCAAGTACAGCATGTAAATACCGACTAATGTATAAGGCTACACTCAAGGGTAAGAACAATAAGAACCAAGAAACTGCGACAAGAAGCGCTCACTGAAGCATGCAAACAATATATACAGTGCTATCTTAAGGCTGACTCCTATTGCCTTAAAGATCTCACACACTTAGCGACATAGCTACATCGTGGCATGTTGGATAGGGTGGACTTCTATACTTGTTGGTTCATTGTCTTCTCAGCAACTTTTCCATTGAGTTCTAAGTTCTTCTGTTGAGGCTACGTAAGGATTTGCTTCAACGTAGGTAAGATAGAAGATTTTCAAGGTACGAGGGGCAGAATCAATGTAGTTCAAGGTGGTATATATCAAATAGAGTGTTTAGAGTATTCTTAAGCTAACGACCAACTTAGGGTTGCGTGCTACGATCAAGTACGGCTTTGATACCAACTGAAACGACCCGGATTTCCAAATCGGAGAATCCGACTCCCTGTACCATTGTGATAGTCCCAGAATCAACTGCTATCACGTACAGAACTCATTTCAGCATAATATCATATCCATACTTCGAATCAGAGTACAATTATTACAAGGATAATATGGAAACGTAGCTGATACAAGCCCTTTGGGCTAAACGACAAGAAGAAAGCCTACGAAGCGGTAGCTAGGTCTTCAAGTCTTCATCTCCAGTCTTCACCACAGGCAATCTTGAGCGAAGCATCGCATCCCTTCAAAGTAGCATCCGACGAATGAACTCGGAATTCAAGTCCAAACCTGCAAGCTCACGAATTGTCCCCAAGGAATGGGACAGGTCCACGTCACCATCCGTATGCAGCTTTAAGGTGGCCTAATTCTAGTATATCAAGGAATAAAGCTAAGGGTTTCCTATGCAGCAGCAGCAGCAGCAACAGAAATAAATATCTCCAACAACAGCCCAAGCTATCATCTCCACGGGTCAACCCTAGCACACCAGGGTCCCATCGCATTCTCACCTCCTGCTCCTCACGAGTCGATGCGAAGACTTCCACTCTTCCCATCTCAGCGGCTATAAGCCGGAATCCACACTATCAGCTCTCAACCAGCCCAAGGCTATGAAAAAGGGGAGAGGTAGAATATCCCAAAACACTAATCAGAAGAAGCTGGATCGAGGGGTGTCCATGACCGAGGACGCGGCTATACGTATAGTTTTAACTCTGCAGAGTGTGTACACCTAGCCCCACTCGGGTTGCAGACGGCTACGCATCCGTCTTGAGACACAACCCACAGCCATGACTTCCTAACCAGAACGGTACCATACTATATTCCCAGGCTTGGGACCCGGGATCGTGCATCTCTAGCCTGGCCACGGTGGTGTCGAGAGTCTCGGAAACTAAGGTCTAGAATAGCTGGGTCCCGAACATCCCAGTGTTCGGCCAACCCAATCCTATACACACTTCTCCACAGATCTGGTACCGCCCAGCTAGAAATGGCTGGAATCCTCCCCATGAGATAAGTGGTGTGCACGTTTGACAAAGTCCCGTCACCAGGTCCAACTGACTCAGCCCAAGCCAGAGCAAGCAAGCCTCCAAACTGGGCCATCCGACTCTGCGGTCCGCCCGTCTACCCATTACAGGTAAAATCCTCCAACTCCTTCAAAGATCTACAACAAATGTACCCGCCACTGGTACTCCATAGGAAGTGCCCAACACACTCCCCAAGCCCCGACCAGAAGGTCGGTTAATGTCTGCTCACTCTAGCCGGGGGTTCGAAACTCTTCAGTTTTATCCTAACCCAAAACTCACACCAAGATGATCAAGATCACAGCTAAATCCACACATGCAAGCATAGCACGAATATAACAGTGTATATAGGTAAACAAGGATATCGGGTAAGCATCAAAGGCTATGCATGGGTTTAACATCATCATCATGAATTAAAGCGCTAGCAATTCTAATAGCAATGCTTAGTAGGATTCAAATTCGGAATGGGCGTGAACTTGGAGCAAGGTCCTTCACTTTTACTTTGTTGACGAAGTCACGATCGTCGTAGCAGTAGTCGACGTAGTCGTCCAAGTCTTCCGAGAATCCTAATAATTGGATAAAAGAAACGATAAGCTAGTTGTAAATAAACTCCAAATAAGAACCAAAGAAGAGCCAAAAGCACTCAACTCCTACACTAACACATAGATCATGATTTTAGAAGGATTATGAAACTGGTTTCATAATTTTCTGAGCTAAATTGAATTTACTATGAATTTTCTTTGATAAAGCCTATTTCTGAAATTCCGAAAAAAAAAGAAAAGGGGCAGACATGTGGCAGCCTGAGGAGGTGACACGTGGCAGGGTGACATCATCATGACGTCAGCAGCGGGGTCCGCCACTGATGACATCATCATGACGTCAATGTTGACCAAGTCAACGATCAACGTTGACCGGGTCAACAGGTCAGCGGGGTCAGCTGTCAGTGGGGCCCATACGTCAGTGACACATCAGTGTATGACAGGTGGGCCCCGGCGGTCAGTGTGTCAGACGGGTCGGGCCAAAAGGGAAAAAGAGATTGGGCCGGCTTGGGTTTTAACTTGGGCTTATGGTGGGCTGAGATGAGAGGAAGGTCATGGGCGGCATCAGATTCGGCCCATGGCCACTTGCTGCAGAGTGGATGAGATCGGAGAGGGGATGAGGTCGTCGGGCCCACAGAGCAGTGAGAGAACGAGGATGACATGCGGGTCCAGGTCATCAGACACACAGATAGAGCTGCGGGATTTTCTGTGGTTCCTGTGGCTAGCTGCTCATGTGGTCCTCCTTGTGGCCTATGCCGATCAGGACGGTGGCGAGACGACGATGGGCGACGGGCGGTGCTGCAGGTTGCCATGAGCGGATGCGGCTTCCTACGGAGCAGAGGGCTAAGAGGGGCGTGTGTGTAGAGCAGGACATGTGCGCCAGAGAGAGAAAGGGCTGCAGTGACGGGAAGCTGCAACGGACGGCGAAGCAGATGCGACGACGGTGAGCAGAGCGGTGACGGCAAGTGCGGCGGGCGGCAGGCCGGTGTCGGGCTTGGCGGCGGAGGATGTTGCAGATGAGAGAGAGCGACGCAAGAGAGACTGAGAGTAGAGAGGTGGGCGACGGCCGCGGTGAGGAACACGGTGACGAGCAGAACAGGATGCGGCGGCGGCGGGGTGGCCCGGCGAACAGAGTACGAGAGGGAGATGGGTGCGAGGGGGAGTGCGACGTTGAGCAGAACCTGCAGGAGAACACGGCACGAAGGCTGGACTGGCAAGGCAACAAACGGAGCAGAGCTCCACACCTTCATCCATGGCGGCGGCAAACATATCAGAGCAGAGCAGAGAGGGTGAGGGGAAAGGGTAGGGCTCGGTGGCGCTCACGATGAGATGGAGGTGAAGGCGTGGCCGATTTCGATGCAGCGCTCGCGGTACAAGGCTCCGATGGTGCTCTTCGTTGTCCTCGGCGGCGCTCCGGTTCAGCGTGGTGGCGATGAGTCCGGCAGCGATTCCCGACGCGGTGATGCGGCTCCCTTCAATTCCTTCGACGAGAGTCTCCACCGGCACCTCCTACTCCTCCTCCTTGCTTCAATTTGGCCGGTGGCGATGTGGAACAGGGCTTCTGCCCTTAGCGAATTTTTGGAGAACAGAGGGGAAGGAAGGGGATTAAGTAGAGGAAGATTGCATGGGGGAAGAGGAAGAGGGGTAGGGTCCGGTTGGCGCGGCCAGGTTGGAGATGCCGTGGGCATGTGGTTCCTTGGGGGCGCAGCTTGCGGTTGGGGGTCTCGCGTGGGGGCGTGAGCGGGCGGCAGTTGTTGCGTCGCGGAGGGGATGCGCGGCGCGTGCGAGGCAGGAGCGTGCAGAGGAAGAAGATGTTGTGGCGGCCGGGCCCGCATGGCAGAGAAAGAAGGGAGAAGGGAGTGGGGAGGAGTTGGTGGGCTGGCCTGCTGGGCCGGTCGGGTTGCTGGGCTGGGAGCTGGGCCGGAGGAAAAGGAAAGGGAGGAATAGAGATTGGGCCGGGTTAGATTGAGCAGGGGTTTGGGGCCCGATTTGATAGGGAGATTGGGTCCAAGAGAGGATAGTTAGTTTAGGAATGTTAGCATTTGAATTTGTATTTGAAATATAATTTCAAATACCAATTCACACACAACAATATGAAACCAAACAATAGCCAAATCACTCCAACAATCATTTTCCTATTTACTTTTAAAAGCACTTTTTATTTACTGAGAGTTTATTAGAGGAGAGGGAGATCATACTCCTAGGTTTAAGCAATCAATTCAAACAAAAAATTTTAAATCCACAATTTTCAACACGGAATGTTACAGTAAGTTAACACAACATTTTTCTTTCTTGATTCTCACTGTGCATAGGCTGTTTTTTTTTCTCCTTGAACAACTGGTAAAGAGCTAGCAACTAGAAAGTATGAGCATCGGCATCAAATGCTCTTGAATGGTAAGAGAATCTGACTTGCAAACCTTTTCCTAGAGTTATCCACTTATCTATGTAACTCCTCAATGGTAGGAGGTCCTGCAGTATGTACATGTTGCGTTGCATGTCCTATGATCTGAACTCTCATATTACTTGGCAGTTGCCATCACCATTTCCTTGCCTATATACTTAGCATTATGTTACTCCTATAATTCCAACATGACATTGCATGTATTAAAAAAGCATGACATGATCTGCTGCTTTAGTTGCTAAATTGGAGTTTGGAATAATGCACTTTCAATGTGTGTAGAATCAAAGACACAGACATTGGAACTTAGAGAATAACTGAACTTGCCCCCAAACTGTTTTAGAATGCTATATTGATCTTTTTGCAGAGGAGTGTGAGTGCTTTGATCATATGGAATTGGAATTAAAAAACAAAATGCAGGAATTTGGTGACAGATATTCAGTTTTTGGTAATTATTCCACCCTGCTTTATTTCATCTAAGGCTCCACCAGTTGTATCACAATGTTTCACTGTGTTCTAGATGTGAAATAATGGCTTCCCTCCAACTCCCTCGAAGGTATGCCATTTTTTTATCTTGTTTATTCTGACTATGGTACCTTAATGGAGTATGACCAAAGCAAAGCTTTTCATCTGCTAAGCATGATAACTAAAACATACTGATGGCATTGTTGCTTATTAAATCATATGTGCGGCATATTATATCAGTGTTTAATTGAAGTTTCATATTATTTTTCAGAAAAGCAACAGAGCCGCTTTAACATTGACAAGGGAAGCTGATTATTGTGCTTAGAACATATTAATCCATTAAAGATGCATTTCAATGAAAAGTAGCCCATTAGTGTTACAGCACAATTTAAGGCCCGATGAGTCATGTGCAAACATATATAACATGTCCTCCTTTAAGACAAAGAATACTGACACAAATAATTGATGTTCTGCATTACATTTTTATCTGGCTACATATGTATTTATTACAATTTAGTAGTAGTACCCCAAGTTATGCCACTTTTAAAGAGGAAAACTATCCTCTGAATCTGAACGTTGCATGTCTGGTTCCTACACACTACGCCTATATCTTACATTCAGACTGAGGATTTGGATCATGCTTCCTCGTGTTTTGTCATCCACCGATGAGCATTTGTCTCCAGATGTAGCTCAGATGTAACAACCAGGTATACCTTCGCTATATTATTTATTCTTATTTATATATATAGTCTACTAATGTGTTATAAATTTTATTTTTGTGTGCATTGAGTATATACAATAACAACGGTGCATATTGTATTAGAATTTATTCATGCTTGGAACTGTAGTTACTTGTCAAAGTGGCTATAATTCTTCTCTTTTCTTTTTCCTATTTCATCTTTCTACTCTTTTGTGAAATAGTGATGTTCAGGATGATGTCCTATTGAAGATCATCACATGATGCTTGAGATATTATATATTGACTTCTCTTTGAGGATGCTTGCACTATGAACCTGGATTCATCTGTTTCTATAATAAAACCACTGTCAGTTCTCAAATAGCATGAATACGATGGTCCACACTGACAATTGAAATATGCTAGCTTGGTGAACCGACAGACTACTTGTCCATTTTTTGCTTGCTTCTCAGTGCTACGTACATACATGCATATTCGAAAGGATGAACCTGAACTAGCAATATTTGGTTACTCTATTTCTGAAATTTTTACTTTGTATAAACATTAATCCATATAAGCTCAGTAGGTTCTTGACTTCATCAAAATATTAGATATTTTCAAGATAAGATAACGATGGCTAGCGTTGTAATGACATTAAAATCCAATGAACTGGCCCGCTCAAGGATGGCGCGGCAAAGCCGCGACTGTGTTTCTAGTGACTAACGGAACTACCAGTACACAGCTCGTAGCGGCTATTTTTTCTGCTGCTGCACATTGGAAAAGACCGTACACTGCTGAATTTTTACTGCACGTGGAAAGAAAATTGTGGATAGTTCCATTAAGTTAACAACCATTATCTTGCTCCACCTGTTTTTATTTACATGTCGTATTGAATTTGTCCTAAGTCAAATTTTATCAACTTTGACCAAATTTATAGAAAAAATTAATAAAATTTACAAATCAAATTTGTTTCATTAGATTCACCATAGAATATTAATAGCACATATGTTGGTTAGTATAGTTATTGATATATCTTACTATATACTTAGTCAAAGTTATACAAGTTTGACTTAGAACAAAACCTAATGTGGCATGTAAAAAAACGGAGAGTAATACTGATGTAGCTGCGAACATATAAGAACGGGTCAAAACGGCAATATAACCCGGATGGTTGGTTCCATATTATTGTTTTAAAAATCATTGGTTCATGTTCTAACATCTCGAATCAGCATTTCATATAGGTGTACATCCCTCAATATAGAAGGCGTATCCGTTCCTCTGTGGTCATTTTCTCGACATGGCACATTTGCACCGACCATGTTAAATTTCTCTGAAACATCAGTATCGTCCTCCTATTCCTTGCCAAAAGCCACACGTCCAATCTCTTTAATTCATTAGGACCAGACCAAAAATGACCAGAGGGTGTTATTAGGTTTTTCTTTCGTTAAGTTTATACTCAGACCGGTCGCGCTCGCGTGGGAGCGCGCGACCGGAGCAGCGGGCGGGAGGTGGGGGGAGTGGCCGGCGGCGAGGTCACCGCCGACCGGGGTGGTGGTCGAGGCCGGCGGGGCTTAGGGTTAGGGTTTTCGGGGTTGCCGGAATTCCATGCTTACCGGACATAAAGGGAGGATTTGGGGGNGGTGGCCGAGGCCGCCGGAGCCGGGGGTGGCGAGGGCCGCGGGGGCGGGGTCACGCGCTCCCCTAGCGCGTGACCCATCGCACGTTAACCCAGCCCTTTTCTTTCCAATGTCATTGCTCATATAACAGTACTTTTGCTAGTAACTCTAAAACTATTTGAACGCCTATTGCCCCAAATCAGCATAACGTGCCTCGTAGCCTAATTAACTCCGTGTTTTAAAGGTTTCGCAGTTCCCACATCACGTACGCCTCATAGCATCTCTTCATGTTTCATCCATCACTCGTCTTTTTCATCTTCTTTTAACGCATGGCAGACTTTGATCTTAGATTTCGTTAATCAGGAGTATGATGAGCACAATCTAGAAGAAGGATTAGAAAAAAAGGGGGCTGTCTCTATATCATATCTGGATATTTTTTTTCCCACATCCGATTTTTTTTTTTGCCGTTGGATCAAGATTCGGCGGTGGATCTACTTCTTCTTCCTCCGGCCTTTTCTCTTCACTTCCCGCCGCCACCCTACCTCCCCAATAGTGGTAGGGTCTCGCCGGAGGCCCGCACCGGGCCATCACCACCAAAGTCGTTGTTGCCCCCGCCTCCACCCTGTCCAACCAGCCTCCTCCACTGCCTGCTTGGCGCGTGCCCGCCGCCGCCGTATTTTACTTCTTCCTTTTCTCCAAAGAAAATCATGAACTTCGTTTAGGTTATCTTTAATAAAGATATACATGGGTAACTTAGATACAAATTTTGAATGTCATTTTAAGTTATCCTTTATAATGACATGTAGAGTAAATTAGATAAATATTATAGGGTTAATTTAAATTATTTTTCATAATGTCATAGCTCAATAATTTAGATATAGTTTTAGAGTTATTTTATAATATTTTATAATGATAGTGGTGGGTAACTTTTTTAAAAATTATACTAGACCAATGACTATGGTTATTAGAGTTTACATGATTGCTGTTTCTGATTTTTTGAGAATTTATAGGATTTGTCTTTTCCTTCTAGTATGTCTTGTAAGAACTAATGTGGAGTCTCCAATTAAAAAATTAAGGCTATATTGCTACCAGACTATTAGCTTGAGCTATCTCTCATTTGTTAAATATTTGAACACAATGTCTATATAGATATAGACTTCTTATTTTCATTCGATTGTGATAGATTTTAGTGAGTAATTACTCTATAATGTTTTTATACACATTTATAATTTTTAAATTTGCACCACATGTATGCGCTCGAATTTATTTAATAAACCCTAAGTTTGAACTATAATTTTAACACAAAAATTTATATTCTCGTCACTTCCCCTATATCTTTATAAATGATAACACACATCATGCGTATATGCGTTAATCACTATATTATAAACCAATAAAGTATGAAATGCACAATTTAGAATCTTATATTGGTGTATATTTTCTGTTAAGATGATTTGGATTCAAATGTAGGTTTACCTTATGTTATTTTTAGTAATGACATATGTGGGTAATATAAATGTAAAGTTAAGGGGTTACTTTAAGTTATTTTGAAGTATTCATAGCGGATAATTTACTTGCAAATTTAGGAGGTTATTTTAAATATTGTTTATAATGGCATAAATCGGTAATTTTGATGAAGATTAGGGGGTTATTTTGTTTATTTTATATAATGGCAGAGGTGGGTAATTTAGATATAGATTTAGGGGGTTTAAGCTATTTTCATAATGGCATAGGTGGGTAATTTTTTAGAAAAACATAATAGATCTAGTGACTATAATAATTTGAGTGTTCCAATTGATGGCCAGATGTTTTACTTTTTTGTGAGAATTTTTAGAATTTCTCTCTTTTTATAGAATGTCCACCTAGGATCTTAGGTGGCTTCAGCTGGAGGCTTCAAATGCCTCCAATTAGGATCTTAGGTGGCTTCAGCTGGAGGCTTCAAAAGGAGCCTCCAATTAGGATCTTAGGTGGCTTCAGCTGGAGGCTTCAAAAGGAGCCTCCAATTAGTAATACACCACAAGACTTGTTGTCTTTCCCTATAGTTTTCTTAAGTGGCCAACAGTGTTAGTATCCATTAGTAATTTTTACAAATGACCAACCGTTTTCTAAGTGTAGTTACTAGCTTTTCCTATAGTTTTTGCAATTTACCAACAATCTAATCCCCAACAACATCATTGCCTACAGTTTTATGATTAGCTAACCAAATATACTAAAACTGTTGGTCACTTGAGAAAAGACATTGTTGGGAAAGATAACCACTCTTGTAGTGATAGTAACATTAGATTTTTTTTTCTACGGCAAATTGTGTCGAGAAGGCCGGCTGCACGTCGGAGTTTGGTGGGCACAGACGGACACCACGCGCAGGTGTCGAAGAGCGCTCCGGCCGGGCCAATCCTCCGTGCATCTATCGGCTCGTTAAGCGAGCAAGAATTGGCTGGCCTGCATGTACGCATGCATGGCATGTCTCCCTCGTGGTCACTCGAGCCGTCCAGCATGCATGTCAACGTCCTGTATCCGCAAGAGAAGCAAGCTATGCAGTAGTCATTGGTCTTTGTAAGCTGGTCTTCATCGACAGCCGCTGCAGGGATGGATATCTCGTGTCCTCTGATAGACAACTATGCAAGACGCTTCATCGAATGACAAAGATCGTGTCATCTACGACGGCAAGTCTGCATCAACAAATTGTCCTCTGACGTATGCAAGACACAACGTCCTCTGATATATGCAAGATACCATCATCCTCTGACATATGCAAGACAACACCGTCCTCTAACATATGCAAGACACTCTCAAACTATATTCTCTGACATATACAAGTCCAAGTCGCCCTCTGGCATATGCAAGATGCTCTCAATGACAACCTCTGACAGGTGCAAGGTGCCTTATTTTATGATTGCAGCTCCGTCTTTACAACAATCACAATAATTTTGCGCATTCAGTTATGTGCGGCTACATCGACAACGACTACTGCATCAGCTACATTAACTCATCGGCAACAATTCCAGTCAAAGCATTCGTGTTATCCACGACACTCCCGTTATGACTGCGGGAGGGAATAGAGGAGAGAAGCGGAGAAGACAATAGAAGTACAAGACTTCAAGTTCTTCAAATTCAGTCGCAATCATCTGTTTCGCTCCCGCTACGACTGAGGGGGATGTTAGAGTATGAGTTGTAATAGACAGGGATTAGAACTAGCACAATATAGTCTGAGTAGGACTCTTTAGTATTATGTAATTAGGATTATATGGGTCTGGACTGTATAATGAAACCCAAGTCTATCATAAAGGTTAAGATATTCCAAAGCAAACGGCCAAGCACAGTTCTTTCTTGGTTTGGAATTTGGAAATAACGACCGAGCAACAGGAAACAGGTTAACATATTTGTATAGGCAAAGGTCCACGTCCTATGGGATCGCCCTTGTTGTCTCCTTGTTGCGGTATATCATAGCTAGTGTCACAAAAAGAATGCAAGGAAACCACCATGAAGTTTCTACTTCCAGCTGAACCTTGTTGCTGTTTTCACATCATCGCCCGCGTCCTTGTCTCCTGAGTCCTGACGAAGTCATCGCATCGTTGTCGTTTGTCAGTCACCATGGCGATGGTCTCTCCCCTCCACAGGGCGATCGACGCTGGCCGCTGGGACGCGGAGCGCCTCCTCGGCCGCCTCGTCATCCTTGTCCACGCCGCGTTCCTCGACGCCGGCTTCGTGCCAGTGCCCCGCCGCTCCCGCAAGCCTGACCCGGTTCCGAGACAAGCGGGCAGGACGGCGTCGGCCCTCTCGCTCCGGTACGGCGCGCCGCAGCTGCTGCACCAGCAGGACGCCGACGAGGCCGCCGTGCTGAGGATACTGCCGCACGGGAGGCGGCACCTCATCCTGTACGTGAAGTGCGGCGCGTGGCCCGTCGAGCGCTGCGTGCTGGTGGACGCGCTCGCCGCCGCGCCGCTCCTGGCGGGCGGCCTGGACCGCACGGCGCGCGCACTGAGGAGCGACGCGAGGACGGCGGGGCTCTGGCGCCGGCTCTCCGACGATCTCTGCCGGCGCGCCCTCGTTGACATGTGCGGCAGGGGCGGCGTCGCGCTGGAGCCCACCTTCATGTCGCTCCCCGGCGACGCCAAGGCGGCGGTCCTGGCGCGGCTGGCCGACGGCGCGGACCTCGCGAGCGTCGAGCGCGTCTGCGCTGGGCTGAGGCGCCTCGTCGCCGAGCGCGACCGCCAGCTCTGGAAGCCCAGGTACGACGTGCTCGCGTGCCGCGCCAAGCCTTGGTTACACCCCGACTGCTGCTGCGTCCCGCCGGAGACGACCTGGAAGGAGAGGTACGTGAGGGCCAGGGGATGGCAGCCGCCGCCGGCGTTTCTGCCCGGCGATAACGAGGTAACCGGACACTACCGGCGCGTGGGGATATACTATGTCATTGCGCCGTTCGTCAGTCCCTTTCGACCGCGACGGCCAGTCGATCGTGACGATGAGCCGGAGCTTGAAGCTGACCCCGTCGCCGACCGAAGGAATCGGATAGCGGCCGCGAGAGGCAAGCGGGCCGCTGGGCGAGGCCGGTCGCCGCCGCCCTGTGTCCATGAGAGTCGCCGGCGCGGCGCCGGCGCGATCCACGCCCCGTCGTCTCGGTACCGCTGGAAACACCGGTGACCGGCCGGCCGTGCTTTAGAGATATGTTCTTGTTTGTCGGGATGATGTTCCCGCCTTCGGCGAGGCCTGCGCAGCGAAATGAGAACATCTTTTGTTCGACGAATTATTAGATGCCCTGTAATGCTCTTCCATCGTCTTGCGACTACAACGAACTAGCTGCTCTAAATGTTTCACGGATGTGAGCGTAATGTGCTTGATTGGGCAGTCGTGCTCAGTTTCTATTTTCCTTAAAGGAAAGTGGCATTATATCATGTCACTTTCTCAATGGTTGCCCGTTGTATAAAAAAAAAAAAGTTAGATACACAACACCTAAGCCCAGCGTGAGTAACTGTCGCTACTGAAGAGAGGGCCTCTGGTACTCGTAACCCCCGATTTAGTACCTTTATCGTAAATCCCTTTTAGTACCTTTAGTACCGGGTAAAACACCCGGTACTAAATCCCTTTTAGTACCTTTAGTACCGGGTAAAACACCCGGTACTAAAGGATGGTCTTTAGT
Organism: Alloteropsis semialata; assembly: GCA_004135705.1. Taxonomy (NCBI): domain Eukaryota; kingdom Viridiplantae; phylum Streptophyta; class Magnoliopsida; order Poales; family Poaceae; genus Alloteropsis; species Alloteropsis semialata. The sequence goes on from CM014272.1 coordinate 51,818,466, forward strand.
ACGGGATAATATTGAGGCCCGCTACTAAAGAAATTTACGGAAAAAAATCAGCTCTTTGTCCTTTCCCCTTCCTCCCTCGCTCCTCTTTTTTTTCCACTAGTGCTTTTTCTTCTGTTCTTCATTCTTCTTTCTTTTTTTTTGATGCCTCAATCCTTCAAATACAAGCTATAGTATCTGAACTCACGCACAAACTCACACCACCACCATACTCACACCTACACACACGCACACCGCGCGCAAGCTAGACCTACAACCTATACCTAGGAAACATCACGTGGCTGAGAGGTATCCGAAGTCATCACCAGGCTTCGCACGTGATGGGCACGTCACCCTGACCATTATGGCGCATCCACGCGTGAGACAGTTGCAGTACCTACAGGAAATGAAATTAATCAGGGAATACTGTTCCTGGTGAGCACCACACGCTCGAGCCAGCGCTCGAACACGGGCGGGCTGAAGAAGAAAGAAGAACAGACATGAAGCAGCAATGAAAAAAATGAGAAGAGAGAGAGGAAGGGGAAGGGCTAGAGAACCTCTCCAGAACCTCTCCTCTCCATTTCACTTAGATTCACATTCAATCAAACCAAACATATTACAAGCACAGCACCAAGAACCAACAGATTCAAGCATAAAATTGAAGAAGATTCAACATTCAATTAAAGATTAAAAAATCACACATAAAACGACACAGCTGGCCGCTGGGGGGTTGTGCCCGCCCCTGCGCTGCTGGCTGCGGGGGGGCCGCACTCACCGCCGGGGAGCCGTGCCCGCCCCTGCACCACGCCTCGTCACTGCCGCTGGGGCTGCCGGCGAGCAGGGCCGGCCGCCTCCGTCGCGCCGGCCGCGCCTTGTGCGCCCGCTTGCTCCATCACGCCTGCCCTGCTCCTCCTGGAGACACAGATTGAGAAGAGATAAGAAAAAAGATAGAATGCGATGATAAGGAAGAATGAGAGTGAGAGGATAGGAAGAAGGCAAGAGCAAGGAGCAGTAGATAAAGGACAGCCGGCACATGACTTAGAAATTTTTTTTTTGGCTCGGTGGGAGAAGCGGTAATGGGTGGTGGCTGTACCCGGTACTGAAGTATCTCCTTTAGTACCGGCCGTAGCCACCGCCCGTTTCTAAAGGTGGCGGGGGGCTTTAGTATCGGACCCTGGCTCTGCCCGGTACTAAAAGGGGCTAACGGCTCGGTACTAAAGCCTTCCCCGGGCCTCCCGGTGCACCAGCCTTTTGATCCGGTACTAATGGTGGTCATTGGTATCGAACCAAAAAAATGTCTGGTACCAACGCCAAATCGGGGGTCGGACCGAAGTCTCTTTATCCAGTAGTGTGTGTCGGATGAGTGTCATGCGAATGAAACTCCTCTCTCATCCCATGAAACTCCAACTTTTCTCTTCTTGCCAAATCATCAAAAATACTGATGTGACATTGGATTTATTGCCCACTCTTTATGAAACTGCATTGCGAATGGCCTAATGCACATAATGTATGTGTTGCTTTTTAAACCCTAAATACAAATCAAGCCATTCTCAATATGGTTTCATGTAAAGTTTTGTGAGCATTAAATTAGATTCTACATCTCTCGTTATCATTACGAGGAGAGAGATATGAGAGTTTATATGAAACCGGAGTTTGATACCAAGTTACCTCCGTCTGTCATACACTACCGGAAATCCGGCCTTTGCCGAGTGTCAAGATCTTTGCCGAGTGCAATTTTTCGGGCACTCGGCAAAGATTTCTTTGCCGAGTGCATTTCAAAAAACACTCGGCAAAGAAAAAGCACTCGGCAAAAAAATCTTTGCCGAGTGTTTTTTGAAATACACTCGGCAAAGAAAATCTTTGCCGAGTGTCAAAAAATACACTCGGCAAAGAAAATCTTTGCCGAGTGTCAAAAAAAAAACACTCGGCAAAGCGAAAAAATCTTTGCCGAGTGTTTTTTGAAATACACTCGGCAAAGAAAATCTTTGCCGAGTGTCAAAAAATACACTCGGCAAAGAAAATCTTTGCCGAGTGTCAAAAAAAATACACTCGGCAAAGACTTCTTTGCCGAGTGTATTTTTTTGACACTCGGCAAAGTCATAATTAAAACCACATTTTGAAGTAGTAAATCAATTCAAATCAAAAAGTTTTGAACTACAAAGTTGTATATCTTCTCAAGATGTAGAACTTTTAGTTTGGTCATTTCTTCATTCGACAAATTCATATGAATATTTTTCACAAAATCTATATCTCTCGTAGAGTTTTCTGAAACTATAAGATAGATCTATAAGATTTGTGAACAATGTTGCTCTCACTACATCGGATGAAGAAATGACATATATCAAAGTTGTAGATCTTCAGAAGTTATACAACTTTGTAGTTAAAAACTTTTTATTTTAAATTTGTTTTGCTAATGAAAAGTATGTTTGTAGTTCTCAAAATTTGAAATTTGAGTTTTTTCAAACAACCTCGGATGAAGAAACAGTCAAAATAAGAGTTGTAGATCACAATAAGTTATGAAACTTTGTATTTGACAACTTTTTCTTTGAAATCATCTAGTCAACAAAAACTAAGTTTGAATGTTCTCAAATTTGAAATTCAAATTTTATAAACAACCTCGGATGGAGAAACTACCAAAATAAAACTTGTAGATTTCAAAAAGTTATAAAACTTTATAGTTGAAAACTTTTTAATTTGAAATCGTTTAGGGCCTCAAACAAGCAATTTACACTCGGTTTAGTATAATATGGTAGGAATCAGAACGGTATCTAGTCACAGACGAGAGTGTGGTGCAGTGGTAAAGGGGGTCACGCGAGAGAGAGGTCACGGGTTCGAATCCTAGCGACCGCGTAGCGCGCGAATTTTCCGCGAAAAATGGCGCGCCATATTTGAATAAATTTTTTTGCTATTTGTTTTCGGTTTTTTTGTGCTCAGGAAATCCCCTCTTTGCCGAGTGTTTTTTTGGCACTCGGCGAACCTTTGCCGTGTGCCCGACGAGTGGCCCACGGCAAAGGCCCCTTTGCCGGCCGCGCTTTGCCGTGTGGGCTTTACCGTGAGTTACCCACGGCAAAGGCTTTGCCGTGGGTAAAACTGCCTTTGCCGTGTGCATCTGGCACACGGCAAAGGCTCGAATTCCGGTAGTGATAGTATATGGTTTCTAGTTTGTGTTTCTTGGGATCGTAACCAAGTTACCTCCGTCTGTCTGAGATGGAGCTTAACATTTCAGTTATCATCGTTTTGCAACTTTTTTGATAGGTTGACTTCGATTTGAGGCATCAAATCAAAGGTGCTGGTCAGGAAGAGCATGGCCGGAGCAATTTTTCAACGGGTTCGATCTTCAATATCTAAAGCATGTCGTGCGGGAGAAGAAGAGATGAAGTAGATAAGGAACGAATTCAAAGCCAGTGGCCGAAGCCATCCCATGAAGGGAAAATCCATAACGAAGATGCTGGGACGATTTGGTCAACATTTGAAGCTCACAGAGGAAAAGATGTGCGTATGAGGTGTTTCCAATACACCTTGCATCATGCATGTACTGCGTATGAAACAATATGTGCACTGTTTTCAATACGCCTTGCGCCTTGCATTGCATATATTGCGTATGAAACAACAAAAATGAATTGGTGCATTGTATGAGGTGTTTCATTCATTGATTAAATACTTATAATTATGTGGCTATATTGAAAGCATCAATGAAACTTTCCATTGGGAATAGTTTTATATGCCGAGGCCAAAGCTATATCTCTACGCACGAAGATATAGCTTCATTATCTATCTCCTCAACCCTATGCCGTCTCAAAAAACTAGTTTTGAAAATTTTCAGTTTTGAAAGTTAGGACTATCAACACAAAATAGAGGGAGTATGATGTTTGAGAGCTGCCTCGTTGTCGGATGTTTGGACCCGGCAGTCCACACAGGGTAGCCTACGTGGTTGATTTGTTGAGGGACAGATCGAGGATCAGAAGCCGATGGTAACACAAGACGCAAGGACTGAACAGGTTCGGGCCGTCGAGATGACGTAATACCCTACGTCCTGTGTTGGGGTGATTGTATTGCTGTGTATGAAGTTCCTGAAGGATCTCCGTAGTTGGGTTCTGTCCTAGGTTGAACGATTGCTCGTAATGTCGTGTTCTGGAGGGGGGTCTCAAGGCGCCTTATATAGTCCGGCTGCCTTGAGTTACAAGTCGGCTAGAGATCGTAACCTACCCGAAATACAAGGATGCGATCCTATAACGATTACAGATATCTTTCCCTATAATTCCGGCTAGTTTATCTTGATCTCCGAGCTTCTTGCGGGATACGCCGCCTGCTTCCTTGCCGCGCGCGCCGTCGCGCCCATCCGGCTCGTCCGACTGGTGGGCCTCCCAGTCTGACAAACCGATCCAGTTGCACTCGGACTTGGCCACCCCTTGCTGGTTGGGCCAATCCGCCTTCTGGGTACCCCTGGGGGTCTACCCCCGACAAGCCCCGAGTAGTACGTGGTTGAGAGACAAGTCGGCGAGGTCGTGCTGTCTGATGAGCGTCGAGCCTGCTGCAGTTGGAAGCGAAACCGCGTGATACTGGAGAGAAAAGAGCCGTCTGCAACGGATGCACCGCGAGGTGCATCCGTTGGCCGTAGCCCCCGAGCCTTGAAGCAATTCCGAAGGAATCGGTCCAAGGGTTAGTAGCCTTCTTCTGAGGTCACCGAATGATCAACGGATGCGCCGCGAGGTGCGTCCGTTGGCCGTAGCCCCCGAGCCTTGAAGCGATTCCGAAGGAATCGGTCCAAGGGTTAGTCAAGGAGCATCTGGCTAAATCATCCGGCGTTAATTTTGGCGTCCAGCCCCCGAGTGTGAGGGCTGAGCACGCCGAGTAGTCGTCCCGATGCCAGCCCCCGAGCGTGAGGGCTGAGCACGCCGAGTGGTCTTCCCGGCGCCAGCCCCCGAGCGTGAGGGCTGAGCACGCCGAGTAGTCGTCCCGGCGCCAGCCCCCGAGCGTGAGGGCCGAGTCGAGCCGTCCGAGTCACGCCGAGTAGTCGCCCCGGCGCCAGCCCCCGAGCGTGAGGGCTGAGCACGCCGAGTGGTCTTCCCGGCGCCAGCCTCCGAGCGTGAGGGCTGAGCACGCCGAGTGGTCTTCTCGGCGCCAGCCCCCGAGCGTGAGGGCTGAGCACGCCGAGTGGTCGTTCCCGGCGCCAGCCCCCGAGCGTGAGGGCTGAGCACGCCGAGTGGTCTTCCCGGCGCCAGCCCCCGAGCGTGAGGGCTGAGCACGCTGAGTGGTCTCCCATACCCTGCAACAAAGTAAAAATTTGAGAGGAGAAAGCATTCGGCGATATGTAATGTTAACGAACTCCGCTTACTGCTTTTAAGTCTTTTTGATTTCTCCGAGGAGTTGGCCTGTTACGTTTATGCACCTGATCCCCAATAGCCATAGTCCATAGCGCAGGGAGCTAGGCCGCGTGCACGCGTAGGAGCGTAGGCGTACGTAAGAGCCGAGGTTTCACGGATTAAGGCGTGTGCTCCCCGAGTACTTTAGCGACTTTTTAAAGCTCGCGGAATTGACGAAGTTAATCGATTGATACTTATCTTGGCGAAAGGTTCGAGTCCCGGAGGATTCCTTCTCTGTCAGGTATGCCAAAGGAGAGGCAGGCAAAGCGGCGTCGTATCTGAGACGCGGCACCAGGAATAGTGTTTCCGTGATTGCACAGGGCGCTCCCGTGGTCGAGTGGAGCCAAAGGCGATAAGGGTGACCTGTGCATTTCGGGCTGAAGGGGAGACGCGTGGCGCGTAGTCCGCGTTCGTCATCGTGGAGGAAGTCTCTCGTCCTCCGGTGGCCAGGGGCTATAAATACCCGCCGGGGAGCCTGAGCTGCTACCCAAGAGCGAATAGATATAGGATCCTTGCAGTCAACATGCCGGAGGCTCATTGTTGGGTTCATCCACCGGGGAGAGTTCATGGAGTCAGCATGGTATGGTGCTAGAAGAGTGCTTGCGAAGGGCCTGAGGCGTTGATCAGCGTGTGAGTGCTGTCCCGTTCACCCCCGCATTCCCATGTGACGAGGGCCATGTGGGGTGAAATGCTTTGTAGAGCAAGGGATAGCCGAAAGCATTCGCTATCAACCCTCCGCCGGCGCTGTCTCGTAAACGGCTGCAGTGGTGCTACAAGAGAGCTTGCGAGGAGCTCATGTGAACCAAGCTTGCTCCGGATGTAGCACTAGGCGCAGGGACGAGTGCCCCAGGCCGTCATCTTGGCGGTTGATGTGTTTGATGTTTGTAACCGGCGCAAGTCCGGCTCCGTTGTAACTGTATTTCCTGTAAAAGGACTGCATTTTTTGTCTGTCGCAATTTGTTCGCAGCGTCAGTTCCCGAGCGTTTCGGGGCTGATCGAGCCCGAATGGCGCGCTGTTTTTGATGTGGCGCCAGCCCCCGAGTCCGAGTGCCGGTCGAACCTTAGCGGTACGCCTTCAGTTCTGCAGTGTTGGCTTCCGAGTGGTTCGGAGCCAATCGAGCCCGAGAGGCACACTGTCTTCAATGTGGCGTCAGCCCCCGAGCGTGGGAGCTGTTCGAGCCTTAGCGGCACACCACTGGGTTTGCAGTGTTGGCTCCCGAGTAGTTCGGGGCCAATCGAGCCCGAGAGGCACACTGGCTTTGTTGCGGCGCCAGCCCCCGAGCGTGGGAGCTGTTCGAGCCTTAGCGGCACACCACTGGGTTTGCAGTGTTGGCTCCCGAGTAGTTCGGGGCCAATCGAGCCTGAGAGGCACACTGGCTTTGTTGCGGCGCCAGCCCCCGAGCGTGGGAGCTGTTCGAGCCTTGGCGGCACGCCGACTTCTTTGTCTTGCTCGAGTGCTTTGGAGCCGTTTTTTACCGTTGACGCCCGGCGCGTAACGGAAGGCGAAGCGCCCAACGGCTCTTTTTACTGTTTCGCCCGCCCCCGCTAATCGCGTTATCTCGCGGTAATTTCGGGCATCAAGGCACGCTATAAAGGGTGAGGGTTAGAACCGGAGGGAAATCTTCCCATTCCCAGATCCGTCCTCCCTGTTCTTCGCTTTTCATCCCGCCGCCACCAAAGCTCCCATTGCTCGTCAATCTGTTGTGTGATCTTAACCACCACGGGGAGCGTAGCCTCGCTGATGCGATCGAAGACCCCTGCCGTTAGATCCATGGCGGGGAGGAAGAAGCTCACTGGCGTCCCCAAGTCTGACAAGATCCCCTCCCCTGTCCTCGCGTGGGTGCGGGGGAAGGTGACCACAGGGATGCTGGAGGAGATGGTGGAGCGGAGCATCCTCCCGCCTCAGGCCGTGGCGGAGTGGCGGCCGAGCGCCGGAGAGGTGTTCCCGTCGGAGAACTCCGGCGAGCTGGTCCTTTTCAAGCCTTTCTTCGAGGCGGGACTCGGCTTGCCCACGGGGGCGTTCTTCCGAGGGTTGCTGCACTACTACGGGATCGAGGCCATCAACCTCAACCCCAACTCCATCATGGCTATCTCGGTCTTCATCCACCTCTACGAGGCGTATCTGGGGATCTCTCCCCATTTCAACTTGTGGAGGTATTTGTACTGGATGAAGCCCCAGCCAAGTGAGGAGAAGATGGTGGTGGTTGGAGGCGCTGGATTTATGCTGCGTCAAGGGCGGAAGGACGAGTACTTCGACATTGCCCTCAACACCTCCAACAAAGGATGGAAAGCCGAGTGGTTCTATGTCGGGAACCACGAGCCGGCGATCCCCTGCCACACCGGAGAGCGGCCGAAGGTTAGGGATTGCTGGAATGAACTTCCTGACGCCTCCGAGATGGATGAGGTGGACGAGCTCCTTGTGTTGATCAAGGAGCTGAAGGATCAAGGCTTGACGGCGATTGGTATCGCCTGCAACTTCAGCAGGCGACTGATCCAGCCGATCCAGGAGCGGAAGCACCCGAGCTACGAGTACTCGGGCCGGGATGATCCCACTCGGGCTGCCAACCGCACCGTGAGCAAGGAGGAAATGAAGGCGCGCGTCGGCGGGTTCTTCCTCGGCCACGTGTCCGAGAAGGACCAGCCGCGCCCTTTTTCACTGAAGAGGCCTCCACCACCGGTAAGTTGCCATTTCGAGTGCTTTTTGAATGTTCTTTCTTGACGTAATTTCTGATTTCGTCCGTTGGCCGTCTGATTTTGCGTCTTCTCTTGCGCAGGATCGAGTCTTCGAATATTTCTCTGCTGCCCCACTTCCAGAGGACTTCCCAAGGAAAGTGATTCTGGAGGACGCGCCTCCGGCTGCTCAGGGCGGCACGCGGGGAGAGGGGGCGGTTGATCCGCCTGCTTCCCGTATATGGGCACCCAGTGACACGGAGGGCTCGCTGAGTCCTTCGGATGAGGAGGTGGTGGAGGACCGTCCGCGGAAGCGCCGGGCGGCCGTGGCGAAAAGGAATAATCGCGGGGGCGGCGTTTCCAATCGGGCGGTGGCCGTTGACGATGGGGCGGCCGACGACTCGGCAACGTTGTCGGATGAAGCGCCCTCCGTCTGGGATGCAGTGGCGGGTACGGTGCCGCCGCCTCCCAAGCGGAGGCGCACGAAGAAGGTGGCGGCGAAGAAATCGGACGCGCAGCCGGCTCAGCGGCCGACTGCGGGTTCGGACGCCGATGTTGACGAGCCGGGACGTCCTTCCCCGGCCGTCATGGAGGAAGAGGAGAAGGACGAGGCGGTGCCGAACGACGTGTTCCAGGAGCAGGAGCACGCCCGAGCCATGGGCGTCTCGGTGGAGGAGAGGCGGCGCAGGGTGGTGGAGACGCTTGTGCAGGCCACGGCGGATGCAAGGCCAGTCTCCGATTTGGGGACCAGGCCAATCCTCGTGGCGTCTTCGGCGCAGCGGCGTCCTAAGCTCCCTGTCTTCCGGCCCCGAGTCGCGGTGATGAAGAGTACTCGGTGAGTTATCGGTCTTCGCGTTTCTTCTTGTTATCATTTATCTCCGAGTTCTTGTTTTAACTTCCGAGTGCTTTTTTCAGCAATGCCTCCGATCTGGACGGTGAGGCGGCCAGCGGAGGGCTCCTTCAACTGATGCCCTGCGAGGCCCGAGTGCTCCCCCGGCCGCACCTGCAGGCCAGTCATCCTCGGGTGCTACGCCCGAGGTGACGAACTCGGCCGATGGGCCGGGAGCGGCGCAGACGGCGGAGGTCCCAGTCAGGCCTGACCCGGAGGTGGTAGTGGAGGTGCCGGCGGCCGATGACGATACGGCGATTACTCCAAGTGTCACTGGGGATCCTGACGTGGACACGGTGATCCAGTCTTCGCCCGCAGGCGCGGGCGACATTGCTCGGGGAGAAGCCCAGGAGGAGGATCTGCCGAAGCAGTCGGACACCTCGGGGACCATCACTGTCCCCGGGGTTGACGCCATGGCGGAGAAGGAAGGCTCGGTGATCGCCGAACTTCAGATTGCTGTCGACCACGCCCAGCGCCTTGCAGCGGTTAGATTCCTCCCCTGTCTTGTTGATCTTTTCTTTTTGTTTATTGGCTTTCTGAGTTCTTCGCCTTTTCGGACGGTTGTAGAAATTGGCTACGCTCCGGCAGTCGCGCTTTGCGCAGACTCAGGACGCGGAGTCGGCGCTCCGGCGTGCGGCGAAGGCGGAAGCAGAGCTCAAACGGGTCAAGCGTCAGCGTGACGCTGCCAAGAAGAGCTTGAACGACGCTATCGTGGAGCACCGACACAGTCTTCATCGTAAGGCCCTCTCCTTGTAGCTCCCGAGTAGTTGCTGAACTGTGGGAGTTTACCGTGTTGTCTTCATCCTGACCGAGTGCTTCCTTGCCTTTCCAGAGAAAGAGATGGAGAGGGACCGTCACATCAACGAGCTGAAGGAGCTGCGATTTGCGAACGCAACTCTGCAGCAGTCGGAGGAGGTGATGGCGGGCAAGTTGAAGCAGGAGCATGACTTCCGGAAAGGTGCGGACATGACGATGCTCCAGGCCATGTATACGATTCAGAATAACTCTCAAATCATAACAGGCTTGGAGCAAGATCTGACATCGGCGCATCTGGCCCTGACGGAGGTCAACAAGGCGGTGAGGGACCTGCTGTACTCCATGGCCCCGGAGGAGGGTGAGCCGACTGCCTTAGTCGCGCGTCTTCAAGCTGCGTCAATCCGCATCACCGAGCTGATCAAGGAATCGACCGTTGTGTGTGCGAACGACGCCTTGGCGCGTGTTCGGACACTATACCCGCGGATTGACCTTGCACCGGTTGGCGATGGGGTGGCGGCGGACGCCATGGCGGAGCAGGTTGATGCGGCGATGGCTGAAACTCGCCCAATCGCCGAGAAAGTTGGCGAGGCTCTCAAGTTTGAGTAGAGTCCTGTATTCTGTAGCAGAGTAGTGTAAACTTTTGTATATACAAGTAGTCAGAAACAAGTAAAACAAGAGTGTTGGATACTTTGTTTTATGTTTTAATGTTGCCCGAGTAGCTTTTGGCTGAAATGTGCTTTTCCCTTTGCTTCACTTATCCTAAGTTCATAACGTCGAGAGCAGATCCCGTGCACGAGTAGAAGGCTTAGGCGTCATTCCAGGCCCGGTTACACAGCATTTAGTTAAGAACTACTCGGGAACGGAGTGATTCCGAGAGGTTTTGCAAGGAGAACAAATATATGAAGGAAAAAGCATATACTATTATTGAACTTTGTGATACATAGCTTTTCATTGGTAGAATCGGCGTAAATGCTCTATGTTCCACGGGTGTGGGACCTCGGTGCCATCCTCATATTGGAGACGAAAAGTACCTGGACATATGACCTGAGTCACGATGAACGGGCCTTCCCATGGGGCGGAGAGTTTGTGAACCCCTGCTGTGGATTGCACTCGGCGTAGGACGAGGTCACCAATGTTGAAATCCCGTTGCTGGACGTTCTTGTCGTGGTAGCGTCGGAGTTGTTGCTGGTAGCGCGCGTGTTGTATGAGCGCGTTAACTCGGTGTTCTTTGATGGAGTCTAGGTCCACCTCGCGAGCTGCCTCTGCTTCGCCTTCGTCGTAGTTATCGATGCGCGGTGATCCAAAAGCAATGTCGGTGGGGAGGATTGCCTCGGAGCCGTAGACGAGGAAGAATGGAGTATGACCTGTTGCATGACTCGGCTGAGTCCTGAGTCCCCAGATGACTTGTGGTAGCTCTTGGTGCCACCGTCCGGCGAATTTCTTCAATGGGTCGAAGACTCTTGCTTTTAGTCCTTGGAGTATCATGGCGTTGGCTCGTTCCACCTGTCCATTACATCTGGGATGGGCGACGGAGGCGTAGTATACATCGATACAGCTTCTCTCGCAAAAGTCCCAGAAGGCGGACCCGGTGAACTGTGTCCCCAAGTCGGTGATGATCCTGTTAGGGACTCCGAACCGGTGTGTGATTTCTTCGATGAAGGCGGCGGCTTGCTTTGACGTTGGAGTTCCGACGATGGCCTTGTATTCTATCCATTTGGAGAATTTATCGATGGCGACGAGGATGTGTGTGTAACCTCCCGGGGCTGCTCTGAATGGTCCCACCATGTCCAACCCCCAACAGGCGAATGGCCACGAAGGCGGGATGGTGCGTAGAGCTTGGGCCGGGAGGTGTATCTGCTTGGCGAAGAATTGGCACCCCTGGCATCGGCGGACGAGTGCTTTGGCGTCAGAGACGGCGGTGGGCCAAAGAACCCGGCTCGGTATGCTTTCCCGACTAGAGTTCCTACGGCGGCGTGGCTTCCACAAACTCCCGAGTGGATGTCATCAAGGATCTGGAGGCCGACTTCTTTCGTGACGCATTTGATGAATACTTGATTTGTGGCGGCTCGTCTGTACAAGGCGCCACCGACCACCACGTAGTTTTTGCTTCGGCGTTCCAGGATCTTTCGCTCCGTGGGGTCCTTTGGCACCTTGTTGTATGCGAGGAAATCTATGAACTCGGCCATCCAGTCTTCTTCTTCGGCGTTAATGGCCAGCACCTCGCAGAGTTCCGGGGTGGGCTCTGGCTCGTCGCCCAACTCTTTAACCGAGGGTTTGAGGAGGCCTTGCACGAACACTCCCCCTGGAACTTCTGCGCGGGTGGATCCCAGCTTGGCGAGTGCATCAGCGGCGAGGTTGTTTTCCCGTGGGACGTGGTGGTACTCAACTCCGTAGAATTTCCCCTCCTGCTTATGTACTGCCTCGCAATAGGCGTTCATCCGCTCGCTGTGGCGATCCCACTCTTTGTCCACCTGGTTTATAACAACAGCAGAGTCGCCATAGACCAGGAGCCTCTTTATGCCTAGTGAGGTGGCGATGCGGAGCCCGTGGAGAATTGCTTCGTACTCGGCGGCGTTGTTGGTGATAGGGAAACGAATTTGGAGGACGTATCGGAGCTGTTCCCCTTTCGGCGAGATGAAGAGTACCCCGGCCCCTCCTCCGTCGATCATCAGGGAGCCGTCAAAGTACATCTTCCAGTGTTCGCCGCAGGTGTCTTCTTTCGCGTCCTGGCTCTCGGTCCATTCGGCGACGAAGTCCGCGAGGATCTGTGACCTGATGGCGATGCGCGGGACAAAGTCTATGATGAAGGAGGCGAGCTCGACGGACCACTTGATGATTCGCCCCGTGACGTCTCTGTTGTGGAGGATTTCCCCGAGTGAAAATTGCGTGACCACCTTGATGCGATGCGCTTGGAAGTAATGTCAGAGTTTTCTTGACGTGATCAGCAGTGCGTAGAGTACCTTCTGCACCTGGGGATAGCGAGACTTGGATTCGCTGAGTACTTCGCTCACGTAGTAGACTGGTCGCTGCACTCGTTGCACCTTTCCTTCTTCCTCCCTTTCCACGACGATGACGGTGCTCACCACGTTGGTCGTGGCAGCAATGTACAGGAGTAGCATTTCGTCGTTATGCGGAGCGGCGAGTACTGGTGGATTGGAGAGGTAGTTCTTGAGGTCGGTGAAAGCTTGTTGCGCCTCTTGGTTCCACTCGAACCTGTCGGTTTTCTTGAGGATCTTGAAGAACGGCAAGCCCTTATCCCCCAGCCGGGAGATGAATCTGCTCAAGGCCGCCATGCAACCAGTCAGCTTTTGGATCTCTTTCTTCCCAGTCGGCGGTTTCATCCTCCGGATGGTGTCTATCTTCTCTGGGTTGGCTTGAATGCCTCTGTTGCTGACGATGAAACCGAGTAGTTTCCCTTTGGGTACACCGAAGACGCACTTAGTCGGGTTCAGCCTCCAGTTGAGCCTGCGGAGATTGTTAAACGTTTTGGAGAGGTCGGCGATGAACTCGGCTTCGATCTTTGCCTTGATGACTATGTCGTTGACGTAGGCCTCGGCGTTGCGGCCAATCTGAGTGCCCAGGGTCAAGTTAATGGCCCTCTGGTAGGTGGCTCCGGCGTTGCGGAGGCCAAACATCATCTTGGTGTTGCAGTAGGCGCCGATCGGAGTTATGAAGGACGTCTTCTCCTGGTCTTCTTCTTTCAAGGCGATTTGGTGGTAGCCGGAGTAACAATCAAGGAAGCATAAGAGTACGCATCCGGCGGTGGAGTCAACGACTTGGTCGATGCGGCGTAGGACGAAGGGGTCCTTAGGGCAGTGCCTGTTGAGATCCGTGTAGTCAACACATATTCTCCATTCATTATTCTTTTTTCTTACAAGGACTGGGTTAGCGAGCCAGTCAGGCTAAAAGACTTCTCTAATGAACCCGGCGGCTAACAGCCTTGTAATCTCTGCCCTAATGGCCTTCTTGCGGTCCTGCGCGAAGCGTCGGAGCTTTTGGCGAACTGGCTTGGCGTTCGCGTCAACCTTCAAGGAGTGCTCGACCACCTCCCTCGGAACACCCGGCATATCTGATGGAGTCCATGCAAATATATCGGCGTTGTCCCGGAGGAAGGCGACGAGCGCGCTTTTCTATTTGGGGTCGAGCCCTGATCCGATCAGGGCGGTTTTGGAGGAGTCGGAGAGCCCAAGTGAGATAGGGCGCACTTCTTCAGCCGGCTGCATTGTGGTCGGTGCGGCTCTTCGCTTGGAGGACTCGGGGATGGAGCCCGGGTCTCCTTGGAAGGTTCTTGCCTCGTGGACCACCTCCATCTGCAGCACGCTGCGTTCGATGCCGGTGCGGATGGAGAGGACGCCGTTTGGTGCTGGCATCTTCATCAGCAGATATGTGTAGTTGGGGATCGCCATGAATTTGGCGAGCGCTGGTCTCCCCAGTATGGCGTGGTAGGCGGTGGTGAAGTCGGCGACCTGGAAGTTGAGGTACTCGGTCCTGAAGTTGTCTTGATCGCCGAAGGTGACGGGCAGAGCAATCTGCCCGAGTGGTTTGGAGCCCTTGCCCGGGATCAGCCCGTAGAACGGGTGGAGAGAAGGAGTCAGGGCGTCGAGGCCGATGCCCATGTCCCTCAGCGTCTGGGCGAAGATGATGTTGAGCCCGCTCCCACCGTCGACGAGTACTTTGGTGAGGCGGGCGTTGTGCACGATCGGGCTGAGCACCAGCGGGTACTCGCCCACGTCGGAGACCTGGAACCACTGGTCCTCCCTGGAGAAGGTGATCGGCTGCTCGGACCAGCGGAGTGGTTGGATCGGCGATGTGTAGCAGGAGAATATCTCCCGGTCACGTACTTTCTCCCGGCGCTTGTCGTCTACGGGCGGTGGTCCTCCGAGGATGAAGTTCACCTGCCTGTCGACATTCGGGAAAGCAGGGTTCGCGAGAGCCCCTTTTCCCTTGTCGCCTTTGTCGTCGTCTCGTGGCGGCAGCTTCCCCTCCTTTTTCTTGTAGGCGTCGGCGAGCCCCATGCAGTCGATCATGCGATGCTTGGACTGCTTGTGGATGGGGCAGGGTCCTTGGAGCATCTTCTCGAAGTCAGCGCTGAAGTTGGACCGCGGGCGAGGGCCGCTACGATCCATGGCGGCGACGGTGAAGTCTCTCGAGCGCTTCCGGTCATCCCTCCTGCTTGGTTCAGGCCGGGGGCGGCGTGTGTCCTCCTTCTTCGGGCGGTCTTCTCGGCGGGGGGGACGATCATCGTCCCGAGTGCTTTTCTTGCCGTAGTGGAGGCGGACAGCCTCCTTGGCGTTCGCCATCTTGTTCACCCGGCCAAAGAACTCGCCGGAAGTCTTTGGCATGTCCTCGCAGAGGCGCTCGAAGACGACGGAGTCGGCGAGACCATCGAGGAAGTAGCTGATGATCTCGGACTCGGAGCAGCCGGGAACTAAGTTCCGGTTCTCCATATACCGATCGGTGTAGTCGCGGAGGCTCTCCCCGCGGTTCTGCTTCACCTTGCCCAGGTCCCAGGCGGTGCCTGGTCGGATGGAGCTCCCCTGGAAATAGCTCTTGAACTTGTCGCAGAGGGTGCCCCAGCTGTCGATGGAGCCGGGCTCAAGGCTGTGAAGCCAGGTCAGCCCCACCTTGGTCATGGCGACGGGGAAGTAGGCGCACATGGAGTCGTGGTCGCCGTTTACCGCGCGGATGGCGATGCTGTACGTCCGGAGCCACATCGTCGGGTCCGCCTTCCCGTCATATTTTTCTATGCCTGTAGGTTTGAAGTTAGCAGGCATTCTAATGGATCTTACTCGGGCAGTGAATGCTGGGAAGCCGTCGCAGTCGTTGAGGTTCTCGACGTCCACGTGTCCCGAGTCGGCGGAGCAGTCTTCCGGGGTGTGAGCCCGGGGTGGCCTGTCTTGTCCGAGTGGAGGCCCGTACTTGCGGTCGAACTCTCGGCGGCGTGCGGCCTCAGCGGTCTCAAGCTCTCGGCGTTGGCGCGGGTCGCGATCCAGCCCTGGGGGGCCGTGTTCACGATTGTACTCGGCGCACCGTCGGAGCTCTTCCTCGTCCCTTCGCCAATGACGGTCGTCGAGGTTCCTTCGGAGATCGCGGTTGCGGAGTTGTTCGCGGAGATCCCGGGGCTGGTCAACCACGCCGTGATCGGCTTCTCGGCGGCTGGCCGACTTAGAGTGGCGAGATGAGGAGGCAGGAGCCCTCTGGGCATTGATCATGCCCACGGCTGCAGTCAGCCTGGCCTTGATCCGGTTGAGCTCCGGGGTTTCCGGGATCCCTTCCAGTTCCTGGTGCGCGGCGGCGAGGTTGGCTGACGGG
>CM014272.1:51841531-51929091 GCA_004135705.1 Alloteropsis semialata
GGCGGCGATAGCCGAAGAGAGGCGGATACGGGAGGAGGAACAGGCCAGGCAGCACGCCGAGAACCAGCAGCAGCTGAGCGCGATGTACAACTACATTCGAGCTCTTTCTGTTCAGATTGGTCAGCCCCTGCCCCTACCGCAGATGGTCTTCCCGGCGGCTCCGGCTCCAGAAACTCCTGCGGTGAGTGACTTGAATTCCTTGTATATTCGTTTCAATTATTAGAGACTTAGAGAATATATAAACTTACTCAC
The DNA here is from genome assembly GCA_004135705.1 of Alloteropsis semialata. NCBI lineage: Eukaryota > Viridiplantae > Streptophyta > Magnoliopsida > Poales > Poaceae > Alloteropsis > Alloteropsis semialata. The sequence continues at coordinate 51,841,784 of CM014272.1, forward strand.
TTAGAGACTTAGATTAAATTTTGAGACTTGAATTCCTTGTACATTCAATCTATTCTCAATATTGCAGAACCAATCCGCGGCATCGAATACGCCGGACTTGTCGCCAAGCATCTCACCGACGTTACAGCCGCAGCAGTTGTTCCCGCCGGATAACCCCCTGCCGTACCCGCCACCGTACCCCCCCGCACCGTGAATTTGAACTTTGGAATAATGAACTTGTGACATACTTTGGATTTCCGAACTTGTCAAACGTATAATGCATTTGTGAATGTTTATATTATGTGCCTGTGATGTTATATCAATTGCCTGTGATGCTGTATCAATTGCCTGTGATGCTGCTTGTCATGAAATATATGTCTGTGATGTTTGTTTGAGAGGGGACCTTTTTACATGAAAAAATAGCAAAAAAATGGTGAATTTGGTCACTTCGCCGTGTGTAGCACACGGCAAAGAAGGCCTTTGCCGTGTGCTTTTGCCATGGCACACGGCGAAGGGACCAAACCTGATGGTTCTGGACGAAGCATTGCCGTGTGCCAGACTTCGCCGTGTGCTTTTTCAATATTTTGCCGTGTGCCGCTCGAAATGCACACGGCAAAGTCTGAAAGTTTGCCGTGTGCCTTTGCCTTGGCACACGGCGAAGTTTGAAAGTTTGCCGTGTGCCTTTGCCCAGGCACACGGCAAACCATGAAACTTTGCCGTGTGCCTTCCCTGGGCACACGGCGAACTCTGTGGGCCCACGGCCACCGTCGCCGTCTCCTGTCGCCGTCCCCCGCCGTCTCGCCGTCTTTTTTGCCGTGTGCCCTGTCTGACACACGGCAAACGTATTGCCGTGTGCCCGACAAAGGGCCCACGGCGAAGCTGGCTTCGCCGTCGTGGCTGGCCGCCGTCGGGGCTTCGCCGTGGGCCACACACGGCAAACTATTTGCCGTGTGGTTTTAGGCCTTCGCCGTGTGCCTGAGACACACGGCGAACTGGCCATTTCCCGTAGTGAGAAGAGTGCGTGATTGGAGATGCGGCGGCGCGAGGGCGAGCACACGCAGAACTCCGCGATAAGCCGCGTCTAGCCGCGCGAGGTCGAGGTGCTCGAGGTGAAGGAGGAGAAGGGTGGCATCGTCAGTGAGTTGAGCCTCGATATGGACTCCGACTCCGACTCAGAAGGCGGCTACGACTACGAGCCCGACGGTCAGGCTCCTTCCTCCACGACGGTTTTGTGAGTCTGTGTACGCTTTCGCTGGTCGGTTCAGTTCATGTATGCATGGTAGCACTCACAAGTCTACACTCGACGACACTCAAGAAGAGCCTTCTCCTCCTAGTGCAGCATGCCGACGGGCAAAGCGCTCCACTAGTGCAAGGAGGTAGAGCTATCCGTACTGGAGTTAACACTCCGGGAGGAGATGCCGATAAAAGCAAGTGAAGAGTAAATCAAGCGATATTGTTATTATCTGATTTGATATCTGGTCTGTTCATGATCCTCTCCCTCGCTACCAGTGTTTCCTGTAGGAGTATATGTGTAAGGCAGGCAGGCAGCTCATGGTGGTCACTATATGTCTTTCTGCTGATTGCAAGCCTATGTAGTGATTGCTCCAGTATCACTCCTGCATCTTCTACTCTTGCAAGCCTAGTGCCCCTTCTTTCATTGGTCGATCACATTATACATTTACTGAAAATGGACCCAGTACTATTCCTTATATGATGCTAGAAAATGACTCAACTCCCTTCTTCGGCTCTAAAGTTTTTCGCTCTCTTGCATGACACTCAACTCTATTTCATTCCTTATTTGACATTTTTGCCACTCCATTAGTTAAGTGTGGTGAAGCAACCAATAAACCACTTCCAAAATTCATGAGTCAAATAGGGATGAACCTGTTTTGGCTAAGAAAAAGACATGCACAATTATAGTTTTAAAATTAAAATTCACCAAATTATGTACTTTTAAAATTATCTGAATTTTTATGCCACCAAAATACTCTCAAAAAATTATAGAAAATAATTAATGTTACTCACATGGGATGTAGTAATTTACAAAATTATTTCCCTTGTAAGTTACATATAGAATTGTGAAGATTGGAAATTTGGAAAATTTTAGAAGAACTTCACAATTCCCTATGTAATTCATGATGATAAATAATTTTATAAATTATTACATCCATATAAGAGATATTAGTTATTGTTTAGAAAATTTTAGTACCATAAAATTCAGAAAAGTCTCAAAAGAAGCCTAACTTAGTGAATTTTTATTTTAAAACTGTAAAAATGCATGTACATGAATGCATTTTAACACGTAATATATGTGGAAGATATTTGAGTTATTCTACCAGATATTAAATTGAGTCATATTTTATAAACTATTACTACTATTATATAAATCAAATTAAATAACACATGCGTAAACTAGAAGCATTCAATGTTAACACTACACATATGCAACGATTTAGATATAAAACAGAGCTAACAACACATAATCCATAGCCGTAGCCAGCATATATGCAAATCCCATAAACATAACAAAATATATAGCTGCACTATTCCCTATCTATGAACTTACATAATAACGCTCCGTCCTCGTGTAGAGTCGATGTAGAGCCAGCACATAATGTAGCCGAGCAGCTTCAAATGGTCATGCAGTCACGTTGCCCAAAAACCTTATTGTCGTCCCTAATGCAGGCTTCACAATGGTAAGAGCTCTGAGATATCGTTCATCCTTCTCCTCGGTGCAAGCTAAAAAGAAGAGTCAATGAGATTTGGCAACTCAGTAACACATCAAAATTCACCAGAAAAGGAGAAAGTGGAGAAAAAGATCGTGGGGATTTTTCACGTGTGCTTGACCTGGACGTCTCCCTCTTAAAAAGGAAATGGCAGCCCTCTATCTGCTGACAGTTTCATCTATAATGACGTCCCATTAATTGGCAGTAGTGGCGGCCTACTTAATTCAATATTAAGACATTGACTGTGTAGTTATTCTCTCTAATGGCTGTTGTCAAAAATTTAATACATTTGATGTCAAAATGTTTACATGACCCAATGACAAAAGGTTTACATCAACTTGGTTGCGTTTGTTTGCGTGAAAATAGACGCGACTATGCGCGCATGCGTGCGAGTGTATCCCAACTTCGCAAGCTCTATTCTCTCCAGTGTTAAGACATGAGAGAGAGCTCTTCTATTTAAGTTGGTTTGCACCGACTCAAACTAATAGTATAGGACAACTCTATGACATGCGTTTTTGCTTCAGGATTACATCCCGTGGGCCTATTTTCTAGCACTATATGTTTATCTCGGAACCACTGGGAACAAGAATTTGAAAACGATGATAACTTGACGCCGGTCAAACAGACTAATAGTATAGGACAACTCTATGACATGCGTTTTTGCTTCAGGATTACATCCCGTGGGCCTATTTTCTAGCACTATATGTTTATCTCGGAACCACTGGAAACAAGAATTTGAAAACAATGATAACTTCACGCCGGTCAAACAGAAGCAACAAAAATTATGTAAAATCAATTTTGATATATTACCCCAAATTGATCAAAGAGAGCTAGGTACAATTATTGCAGCCCTCGGTCCGCGCCAGATTCAACTTTCCGGTGAGGGGGCAGGGGGCGGGGTGACCTCTTTGGCAGTGCAGAATGGTCTACAGGGGCTTGGTTGTGGGTTCGGCCCAGTAGGGACTCTGCGTTTGGTAGATGCATTCAGGGTCTCAATATTATCATTTGGCAGAGGAGGAGGGCTGCGATCTATTGGAACCTTATGTTGTCTAGAAACATATGCTGCGTCATGAAGGCTATTGGGAACCTCTCTTGCTGCCACAGCCACCGCCAATACCCCTAGGGTGATGGTGAGAATGATGCTGCAATGATGGACACCGATGCTCCTGTGTGACACCATTGTGGCTGTCTTTTCTTACTTACGATTAAGAACACTGTATATGTTGGATTTGTAATTTCTGAGTTGTGATGATGAGTCCTGTGGATGGGGGCTATATATATAGGCGATGGCTAATCAAGTCATTTAATTGTTGCTCTAAAGGTGAATGCAAAAATAATGGGCGATGCACAGAAATAATCGTGACACTTAATTGCTGCTCCGGAGGCGAATGCATGTAGAGGCAGTATAGTTCTATGGGGGCATGCAGGAATAATAGTGCAAAAAAATGGTGACATTTAATTGCTGCACTAAGATCAAATCGATTCAGAAATAGTAGATATAGATATTATGGAGATATTTAATTGCTACTTTCTCTATCCCAAAATAAATGTTCATATATGATTCAAAATCTGTCTTAAAATAAGTGTCGATTTCTCTTTCCAATACAACTCTATCGTTCTCTGTTTCCTATGTACTCTTTACTTTTTCATTCTTCCTTAATTTTCATGCCCAGACATCTTCGCAAAAAAAGATACTATTTATGTCATCTAGTAGAGACATTTTGTTTTGTCTCTACATATTCAGCAAAAAATCTGCTTCTATGAAAGATGGAAAGAGCGAGGAAATTCTGTCTCGGAGCAACCTCTTTAATATACGTAATGGGGGGATTCTATTTTATCTCATGCTGACATCTATCCCTACAAAAGACTATTAACTCTTTGTTGATTCTCGTGACAATGACATCCCTTGTTCTTCTATATTTGGGACAAATGTGTATCACAAACGCGTCTGGGTTTATCGATAAAGCTTCACACATACTCCCTCTGTATCCGTAAAGGATGTCGTTCTGGGTGTTGAGTCAGTTTTCGTAAAGGATGTTGCTGAGGCCAAAAAGCTATCCTGCACAGCATGCAAAAATCACCGGTAAGTAAAAAAAACAGCACACCCAGGATTCGAACCATGCACCTCCATCCTCGGGAGGAGACCTTGCCACTCGAGCTATGGAAGACTGGTGTACAGGTGGCACCCGTAGCCCTATTTAATAAGGGAAAAAAAGGAAACTCTACCCTAATTAATCACTTCTTGGTATGCAAAGTCATGTCCTAAACGACTTGTTTTTCAGGTATGGAGGGAGTACTAACCTTCACACTATTCTGAATAAAGTTGGGGTCAACGTATTAGGTGAAGTTTTGGTCTGCGTGCGCCCTCCACTTTTAGTCCCAGTTCTATTTTGTTGATCCCTCGTTCTTTCGGGGCTCGGAGTTGGAGGGCGATAGCAGCAAGACATAGCTACGAGGGGTGGTGAGGCTGCATAATGCTCTTTGAGAAGCTGGCAAGTACGTTGCTTGGTTGCATTGCTCTTTGAGAAGCTGGCAAGTACGTTGCTTGGTTGCATTGCTACATGGATAATGACGGCCGGGCACTCTCGACCTATGCAAGTCTTGGTTATTGTCCACGAATCGTGTTCCTCGTGTCTCTTTGTTATGTTGTGTCCTTTGTTGTATTTGTTGTGTTGTGCTCACTGTTGGAAGTGAAAAAGTGGAATGGAATGAATGAAGTGAATGATTGATTGATGTGTGGTCCTGTTACATATTTATACCCACTGAAGGGGCATGGGGGTTCCTCTCCCGAAGGGACATGACCTTTGGGGAGAGGCCCTTTCACTAATGGCAGTTGCTAATGTAATTAGTACCTGCTGATTACATCATTAATCCTAGATTAAGAATTATATTAATTCTAGTAATTGATCACTAAGTATTGTTTCACAACACTCCCCCTTGATTAATTGGTTCTTGTGATCTTGTAATAGTATAAGGTAAAACTCCTTCAAAAACCTTGTGGGAAAAAAATAGAAGGAGAAACCTAGATATGTCATAGGAAAAACTCCTTAAAAACCCCTTAGAGAAAAAAAGGAGAAAATATATATGACATATGTGATTGCTTGTATTGTATATTGCCTCATTAAAAACCTTTTATGAGAAAAACCTTGATAGGAAAACTCATAAGGAAAAGTGTGCAATATATATATAATCAGAAGATTATATGAAGGTTATATCAAGGAATTACTCCCCTGATTCTTGCAAATCTTTAAGTCATCTCATACCTATTCCAAAAACAAATCTTTAAGTCATCTCATACCTATTCCAAAAACGTATTTCTGGAATAATGAAGTTGGTAAGGACTTTGTGAATAAATCTGCAAGATTATCACATGATTTGGTTTGCAAGATTTCTATTTCCCCATTCTTTTGTAATTCATGAGGATAGAATAATTTGGGAGCAATGTGTTTTGTTATATTACTCTTTATATAACCTGCATTCATTTGTGCAATACAAGCTGAATTATCTTCATAGATAAATGTTGGGTTCGTGATTGAACCTAAACCACATGACTGTTGTATGTGGTTGATCATTCTGCGAAGCCATACACATTCACGTGATGCTTTATATAATGCAATTATTTCAGAATGATTAGTGGATGTGGCTACTAGAGTTTGTTTTGATGACTTCCATGATATAGCCGTTTTACCATGTAAAAATACAAATCTTGTCTGTGATCTGGCATTGTGGGGATCAGATAGATAGCCAGCATCAGTGTATCCAACTAAAACTTTATCTTGGCCAAATTTATAGAATAAACCAAGATCCATAGTGCCTTGGAGATAACGGAAGATATTCTTGACCCCTGCCCAATGGCGTTTTGTTGGGGCTGCGCTATGTCTAGCTAACAAGTTTACCGCAAATGCAATATCAGGCCTTGTGCAATTTGTGATATACATTAGCGCACCAATGGCACTGAGATACAGGGCTTCTAGTCCCCGTAACTCTTCATTTTCACCCTTTGGTCTAAATTGATCTTTGTTCATGTCTAAAGATCGAACGACCATAGGTGTTTTGGACGGATATGCTTTATCCATATTGAATCTCTACAGAATTTTCTGGATATATGCAGACTAATGGATTAGAATCCCTGCAGGGAGATGCTCAAGCTGAAGGCCTAAGCAAAAGTTGGTTTTACCCAAATCTTTCATTTCAAATTCCGTCTTAAGATGATTTCGTGCTTCATCTATATCTTGTGTATTCCCAATAATATTGAGGTCATCAACATACACAGATATTATGCAAAATCCAGTTAAGGATTTATTGATGAACACACATGGGCAATCATCATTGTTGGAATAACCCTTCTGCAGAAGGAATTCCTTTAGTCGGTTGTACCATATTCTTCCCGACTGTTTTAAGCCATAGAGTGACTTTTGAAGTTTTACACAATACATGTTGCGAGAATGATTTTTGTTTGGAATATCAAGTCCTTCAGGAACTTTCATATAGATATCCAAATCAAGTGACCCATAAAGATATGCAGTCACTACATCCATGAGATGCATGGATAGTCCTTTCTGTACTGCCAATGATATAAGGTATCGGAATATTATACCACTCATAACTGGAGAATATGTTTCATCGAAATCGATGCCGGGTCTCTGCGTGAACCCTTGTGCTACAAGCCTCGCTTTGTATCTCACCACCTCGTTGTTTTCATTCCTTTTACGGACGAAAACCCATTTTGATCCCACTGGAAAAATGTTACGAGGAGTAGGTATCACTGCGGAGAATACCTCTCATTTTTTGAGCGAGCGCAATTCTGCCTCGATTGCTTCCTTCCATTTGATCCAGTCTGAGCGCTTGATGCACTCTGCCATGGTCTTAGGTTCTGGATCAGGTTGAAGGTCACTTGCAATCTTAGAGGAGAAATTAATGTTGACAATTGTAGTCTTTCTATTGAATAATTCTCCAGAATCAATATAATTGGTGAAAATTTCATCTACCCTTTCTGACTCTTCAATATTTCCCATAATGTAAGAGTCTGGGTCTTCCGATGTCCCAACACTTATATTTGTGTGCACATTTGTGTTGGGCATTTGATGTATCTGTTGAACATCAATGTTATTTGGATTTTCAATATCCAATTGGTGTCTATCAACATGATGCTGATTTGCATTTACTACTTTGGAAGAAGACTTCCTTGATTTCCGTGGAGCCTTCTTTTGAGCCTTATCCTTTGTAACCAGACTTCTCCCCCTCTTATTTTGATTTGGGAGAATAGGAGTAGGAATTGCTACTCTTTCTGGTACAGTAACAGCAGGATTATGTGATTTTGTGACACCATAGTAGTCAGTAAATGCCTCTGGCAGATTATTTGCAATGTTTTGCAAATTTGTAATCTTTTGAACTTCACGTTTAGATTCTATAGTACATGGATCAAAGGACTGAATACCTATGGCATTCCAATTTATTTCTTGGCATTTTGTTTGGTATGTAGTGTCTCCCTCTAATGCCGGGAAATTGTCCTCATCAAAGATGCAATCAGCGTGCCGGGCAGTGAATAAGTCCCCTGTAAGGGACTCGAGGTATTTTATGATTGACGGTGATTTATACCCCACATATATCCCCAGTTTTCTATGGGGGCCCATTGATGTACGCTGCGGTGGTGAAATCGGTATGTATACTGCGCAACCGAATTTTCGCAGATGGGAAATACTTGGTTGATTCCCACGTACTAACTGCAACGGGGAAGACGTATGATATGCAGTAGGTCTTAATTGAATCAAGTCAGCGGCGTGTAAGACCGCATGACCCCAACATGATGTTGGTAATTTGCAATTCTGTAATAATGGTCTAGCAATCAATTTGACTCTCTTGTTGAGAGATTCGGCTAATCCATTTTGTGTATGTACATAGGGAACAGAATGTTCCAGATTAATGCCTAAAGCCATACAATAGTCATTGAAGGCTTTTGATGAAAATTCAGCGGCAATATCCATCCTGACGGATTTAATTGCATTTTTTGGATAATGTGCACTCAATTTGATAATTTGAGCAATGAACCGTGCGAAAGCATGGTTTCTGGTGGATAGTAAACATACATGGGACCATCTAGTAGATGCATCAATAAGTACCATGAAGTACCTAAATGGTCCAGTTAATGGATGAATGGGACCACTAATATCACCTTGAATGCGTTCAAGGAATTGAAGTGGTTCAGCCTTAATTTTAAGATAAGAGGGTCTTAAAATTAACTTTCCCGTGGCACATGCGGTGCATACAAAATTTGAATGTTTGGAAAGTTTTGAAGTATTTATGTGATGACCAATTGAATTGCTGATAATGTTTCTCATCATCCCAATTCCTGGGTGACCAAGGCGATCATGCCATGTCTTGAAAATATCAAGACTTTGAAAAATTATCTTGTATGCAACATGTTGTACGGGTTTGATGTATGTGTAATACAATCCAGTTGATAGTGAAGGAATTTTCTCAAGTATTTGCTTATGATATCCATCATTTGTAGTGATGAATAGAAATTCATCCTTGTTGTCATTATGTGTTTCCACATGGAAACCATTATGACAGATATCTTTGTAACTCAATAGGGTACGAGTTGAGTCAGGATATAGGAGTACATCCTCAATTATTAATTGAGTACCCATAGGGAGAATTATTGTGGCTCGTCTTGAACCAACAATAATAGCATCACGACCAGCAATGGTTGTGACATCTCCTTTACTCTTTGTTAGAGTTTGGAAATATTTGATCTCCCTAAGTATAGTGTTAGTTGTACAACTATCCACTAAGCAAATTTCTTCCTCCATTTGGATTATCCCATAGTATAATCTATAATGAGTAAATCAAATATATCTCTACCTAATAATAAAGCACGGACTGTTTCGTCCGTCGTCCGTTGAGTCCCTAACTTGCACATTTATTGTTGGTACAAAATTGAATTTTAGTCTCCAAACCTTGTACGTTTGGCGGTCACGTGGACCTGGGCTGCTCCAATAATAGTTGGTGCTCCTGGGCCTATTAACCAGATATAAAAGTTAATGGGCTAGGTCAATGAGGCCGAGCTCAGAGTTTAGCATCGAAAGCAATATATCGCATTGGTTGTAGAAGTTATCGGTGCACCTGCAAAAGGCTTCTTCCCTTCATCAAAATTTGCCACCCTCGGCACACTTAAAAACATGCATAGACGAACTGAAAAGTGCATGTGTGAGTGCATGCTTGCTGTCCGGAGATCAGTCAAAACAAGAGGGAGACGTGTTATATGTTAGAATGTCGCTGTAACAATTTTTTGGTCTCTAAATGATCTCTTACTAAAATAGAAAAATAGAGATGTAATACGTACTTGAGTAGATGCAAATATATTATATCCAAGTTCTATGCGTTTTCTAGAAATAATATTAATTAATCATATAATTGTCAAATGTTATAAGAATGAATAAAGAAGTATCCCCTACCACGGAAACAATATGTTCGTCAATTCATCTCTACCTAATAATAAAGCATGGACTGTTTCATCCGTCGTCCGTTGAGTCCCTACCTTGCACGTTTATTGTTGGCATAAAATTGAATTTGAGTCTCCAAACCTTGCACGTTTAGCGGTCACGTGGACCTGGGCTGCTCCAATAATAGTTGGTGCTCCTGGGCCTATTAACCAGCTACAAAAGTTAATGGGCTAGGTCCAGTGAGGCCGAGCTCAGAGTTTAGCATTGAAAGCAACATATCGCGTTGGTTGTAGAAGTTATCGCTGCACCTACAAAAGGCTTCTTCTCTTCATCAAAATTTGCCACCATCGGCACACTTAAAAACATGCATAGACGAACTGAAAAGTGCATGTGTGAGTGCATGCTTGTTGTCCGGAGATCAGTCAAAACAAGAGGGAGACGTGTTATATGTTAGAATGTCGCTGTAACAATTTTTTGGTCTCTAAATGCTCTCTTACTAAAATAGAAAAATAGAGATGTAATACGTACTTGAGTAGATGCAAATATATTGGATCCAAGTTCTATGCGTTTTCTAGAAATAATATTAATTAATCATATAATTGTCAAATGTTATAAGAATGAATAAAGAAGTATCCCCTACCATGGAAACAATATGTTCGTCAATTCATCTCTACCTAATAATAAAGCATGGACTGTTTCGTCCGTCGTCCATTGAGTCCCTACCTTGCATGTTTATTGTTGGTATAAAATTGAATTTGAGTCTCCAAACCTTGTACGTTTGGCGGTCACGTGGACCTGGGCTGCTCCAATAATAGTTGGTGCTCCTGGGCCTATTAACCATCTACAAAAGTTAATGGGCTAGGTCCAGTGAGGCCGAGCCCAGAGTTTAGCATTGAAAGCAACATATCGCGTTGGTTGTAGAAGTTATCGCTGCACCTACAAAAGGCTTCTTCCCTTCATCAAAATTTGCCACCCTCGGCACACTTAAAAACATGCATAGACGAACTGAAAAGTGCATGTGTGAGTGCATGCTTGTTGTATGGAGATCAGTCAAAATAAGAGGGAGACGTGTTATATGTTAGAATGTCACTGTAACTATTTTTGTCTCTAAATGCTCTCTTACTAAAATAGAAAAATAGAGATGTAATAAGTACTTGAGTAGATGCAAATATATGAGATCCAAGTTCTATGTGTTTTCTAGAAATAATATTAATTAATCGTACAATTGTCAAATGTTATAAGAATGAATAAAGGAGTATCCCCTACCACGGAAACAATATGTTCGTCAATTCATATTTTATAATTTCAACAAAACATGAGCATATCTTACCAAGTTGATGACTCAAAACTACTGCCTCCAACCCATTATATTTGACGCTGATTAGTTCAAAAATGAACTAACCAACGTCAAATAAAAGGATATGGAGGTAGTACATAGGCATGTTCTACCGTAAAGAACCTAAGTAAACTACACTCAGGCAGCAACAATGCTTGCCAGGGCGAGTAACATGTGAAACACTAGCAACAATGCTTGCCAGGGTGAGTAACATGTGAAACACTATCTTATCGATTGAAATCAGAGATTAGAATTAGATGCAAGGTTGTGTGCTATGGTAGAATGTATTTTCCAAGTATTTTCTCTAAAAACTCCCTTGCTAAAATATAATAGGCAGAGGTATAAATACTTGAGTAGAAGAAAATATATAAAGTCAAAATTGATCACATGAGTTTTCTAGAGAACATATCAATTGATCACATGAATTACCAGATGTTATAAAAACATATTTTGCAAAAAATGTTATAAAAACATGTTTCACAAAAAATGTTAGAAGAACAAAGGAGAGTTGCCTACCTCTAAAAGAATATAACAGTTAATACTTAGAAGAAATAAAAGAAATGAGCATCGATGCTGAATTGAGAAGTCAAACCATTTGGCAAGTTACACCACAACAAACATAAGCAACTTAGTTATCCTCATTTCGAATCTGCCAGCTACTAAGGCTGAGCAACAAACCCAAGCATGCATGCTATGCTAAAGATAGAGTAAAATGCACCAGAGATCCATCAACTTGTACTGAGGTGTCACTTAGATCCATAGACTTCGAAAGTGCATTTTTGGGTCCACAAACTTGTAATTTGTATGACTTAGGTCCACAAACTCAAAAAGATAGGTCCACAAACTTTGAAAATGCATTTTTGGGTCCATAAACTTGTAATTTGTGTCACTTAGATCCATAAACTTGTAATTTGTATCACTTAGATCCACAAACTTTGAAAGTGCATCTTTAGGTCCGTAAACTTGTAATTTGTGTCACATAGGTCCATACCTCCCTTTCATCTCTCTCTCTCTCTCTCTCTCTATCTCTTTCTCTCTCCCCTAGGTGGTGATCTTGAAGGTCGTCTTCCCGACATACTGCACCTCAAGTAGGCTCTCATTGTGCTTGAAAAACCCGATGTGTTCCTCCATTGCTTCGTCCATGAGTAGTCGTGCGGCCACGGATGCACCATAAAGGTCGACATGATGTCTTTGTCCATGAACATCTGCTAACCTCTCACCGAGAACCACTTCGGGTTAACCTGATTCTAGCATCATCATGAGCTTCTTCACCGCAATGCCTAGCACCACCATGCTTGGCCACACGTGCCAGGAAATAATATCCCCGTGTTGTTGAGCGTCACTATGACCTCCACCTCTTCAAGCCATCACCTCTACCCTCCACCTATATTACAGGCACCGGTCATATCTGAACCTTAGCTCCAAAACTTTCCAACAGCGGCCTATGCCCCCTTTTGAACCTAATCTATATCCATAACCTCCAAAATAAGTCTCCCATATCGTCTCTCCCTATGCCCTTGGATTCAAAATCAGGGCCCAGATTTCACCCTTCTAGCGAAACTCCAGCGATGCGCAGACACCGTGCAGATTCACATGTGGTGCCACATCGGTGAATGAAGGTTAGGTGGAGGGGCATAGACCTAGGTGACACAAATTACAAGTTTATGGACCTAGAAATGCATTTTCAGAGTTTGTAGATCTAAGTGACACAAACTACAAGTTTATGGATCCAGAAATGCACTTTCAGAGTTTATGGACCTAAGTGACGTCCGCTTACAAGTTGATAGACCTCTGGTGCATTTTACTCCTAAAGATAATAGCAATGGAAGTCACATATGAAACAAAATCCTTGCTGACTTGAATAAGAGTTATGTACTTGAGCAGAAGAAAGTATATTAATCAAAATTCTAGCAACCAGTTGCATATTCGTTGAAATGCAATGAAAAATATAGTGACATAGAAAATAAGTTTTAAAGAAAATAATAAATTAGAATTTACCGTAGCAACGCATGGGCATTTTGCTAGTTAAGATTAACTCCATAAGATTATACAATACATATTTTATTGTTAAGTATCATATGTCTTACAATACTTATTGACAACAAATATTTACAACACAATATTGTTCATAAATATGGCTAGATAGCTATATCTTGGGGATAAAGGAGACTAGTTTGTGTCTCCAAATATGTCGTTGGATTGAAATTGAACGAGCATGTCGTCAGTGTTGAATAGGTCATCCGACTGCGGGGGAGTCCTTTCATTGCCATGTTCCGATGGAACATCCTTGGAGCAATCGGCGACATCAGTAGATTGAGTTGTGAAGTGCGCTTCCAACCTCTCCCCCTGAACTTGCTTACCAGTTGATTTCTGGTATAGTTCAACCAAATGCTTGGCAGTGTGGCAATTCCTTGTGGTGTGATTGTGACAACCACACCTATGACAAACTTGAGATTTGTTGTGATTATTCTTCTTGAAATTGCCTTTGCCTTTGTGAGAGCCCTTATTTTTCTTATAATTCTGCTGCTTGTTCTTATTGTTCCACTTTTCCTTGAAATTCTTTTTGAATTTCCTGCCACCAAACTTTTTGTTTGTATTCTGAACATTGAAGTGAACTTCAGGCAAAGGTGCTGCTCCCACTGGGCATATCTGATGATTCTTTGTTAAGAGTTCATCATGTTTTTCAGCCTGAAGTAGATCATATATTAAATCAGAATACTTTGTATAGTTGTGGCGGTGGTATTACTGTTGAAATAGCCTATTTGCTGGGAGAAAAGTAGACAAAGTCTTTTCAATCATTTCTGCATCCTCCATAGGTTGATTGCAGAAGCGAAGCTTGGAAAAAATCCGATGAACTGCAGAATTGTATTCTGCAATGGTTTTGAAATCCATTAGACAGAGTAGAGACCACTCGCGTCTTGTTTCTGGCAGAATTATGGCTTGTTGCTGATCATAGCATTCTTTGAGTGCAACCCAAAGTGCACTAGGATCTGTGGGATATGGGTACCCCTGGGCTCACTACCGACCGGGTAGCCAGTTGGCCTGGTCCCACATCTGACAAGGAGGTGGGCCGATCCCAGGCCAGCCCACGAGGATCCTCGGCTTGATGGACAAGATTGGAGAAGACTTAGCCCGCAAGGCATTCGGCGATATCCTCGGATCCCACCCGGAGATCATGGAGATTATATGGCAACCGACTCAGAGTAGTTTCCTAGTCAGAGCCGGATACGATTAGAGATAACCGACTTGTAAACCCTAGGCCGCCAGCCTATATAAGGCGGCCTAGGTCGACCCCCTTAGATCATTCAATCTCACCTCCACACATCTGATTCCACGCCATCTTTCATCCTATTGTAATCACAAACTCGTCGTTGTTCTCCGGAACCTCGTCGAGCGAAGCAATACAAGACCCCTGAGCACAGGACGTAGAGTATTATAACTCCGGATAGCCCGAACCTGTATAATCCCTGTGTCCCTGTGTTACCTCGAGCTCCCTAGTCCTGCGATTGCCCTTTGCCTACAAATCAACCATCTGGGTACCCCCGGGTGGACTGCCGGACGATAACTCCGACAGTTGGCGCGCCAGGTAGGGGTGATCGCCGGACAATAAAGCTAGCTCGATGGCAGACCGTCGCTCCGTCGTCTTCCCCGACTCCATCAAGGACTGCGCTACGCATCTTGAGGGCGTCAGTTTTTTTGCTGAGGTCCACTTCGCCGCCTCCGGCTCCACCGTGACGCCCGACGCTCCTACGCCGACCAGCTCCGCGCTGACTTCGTCGCCGATCCCCTTGTCAGTCATCGCTCCACTCCAGCAGTGGCTTGATGCGATCTCTATCAATGACCAGGCTCCGGGCCTGGCTACTCGCCGAAGAATTCCTCCCCCAGATGAGCTCCTCGCCGGGTTGGATCGTGTTTAGGACACCATCGCCAAATGCATCTACAGGTCGGAGGAGGCCCTGCGCCGACCCCGTAAAGCGCTCCTGCTAGAGTTCTGCAACGCCTCGGTAATCTATTCGGCCCAGGTCCGGGAAGACATGTCTCAGATCCGGTCTGAGATCTCACCCCAGCCCGCCCAGTCTCCGGATTGCGGCGAGTTCCAGGTCGCCACTAGCGTGCTCTTGCCGGCCCCGGCCGACTCGAGCAATGACTCAAGCTACACCACGCCTCCGGGGCGTGAAGTCTTCATTTCTGAGGATTCCGTAACTCAGGACGGAGAAACCGACTTGGCCAGGGATCGCCGACAAGAGCGAAACCATGGCCGAGCCCGACGACGCGCCGAAGAAGCCGCCCTGCCCCTGGCAGCGGCCGGAAACCTCGCACCTCCTGCAGCCCCCGGTGATCCTGCGGCCGCCGCTGCCGCCGGTGCACCTGCAGCCGCTGTAGCAGCCGGAGAGATCCCCCTGGGGCTCCACCAGGACGGCAACCCCCACCTCGGGGTCCCCACGGAGTCGCGCCCCAGAACCTCGATGGTGCATTCTCCCGGGTACCGTTCCGCACGCCCCAGGCCAATGTCGCCGCCGCTTTCGCCGAACTGGGTCACATGCCCGACACCCCAGAGGTGCAACGAGCCCGAGCTCAGTTGGAAGCAGCCCAGGAGCAGATTGAGCGATCATATCGCGCCAGATCCCGGTCTGGGCGATCAAACTCGACTCGTTCTGCAAGTCGCCTCTCTGCTCATATGGGGACTCGACAACGTCGGGCCCTTCAAAGCCGCTCCGGGCGGATTCAAGCACATCTTGGTGGCGGTTGATAAATTCACCAAGTGGATCGAGTATAAGGTTGTGACCGACACCAAGTCGGCCACAGCTACCAAGTTCATCTAAGAGCTTACCCACCGGTTTGGGGTCCCAAACCGCATCGTGACTGACCTCGGCTCCGAGTTCACAGGCCACGAGTTCTAGGACTTCTGCCAGGACAATTGCATCGACGTCTACTACTCCTCCACGACGCACCCCAGGTGCAATGGCCAGGTTGAGCGGGCTAATGGCATGGTCCAGGACTCGCTCAAGAAAGCCATGTATGACGAACTCAACAAGCACCCCAGCCGGTGGGCCAAAGAGGTACCCCATGTCATATGGGGCCTACGCACCCAGAAGAGCAGAGCAACGGGATATACTCCCTTCTTCCTGGTGTACGGCTCCGAAGCCGTCCTCCCAGCTGACATCGCCCATGGTGCTCCGCGCATCCAGCACTACGAGGAAGGTAAAGCAGAAATCGGCCGCCAGGTCGACATCGACTGCCTAGAAGAACATCGACTCGCTGCACTGGTCAGGCATGCAAGACACGAGCAGCAGATACGGCGCTACCACGACAAGAACGTCCGGGTACGCTCCCTCAATGTTGGCGACTTGGCCCTGCGCCGAGTCATGTCCACCAAAGACACGCACAAGCTATCCGCCCCCTGGGAGGGCCCCTTCATCGTCAAAGAAGTTGTTTCGCCAGGAACATATAGCCTCCAGTGGGCTAACGGCGACCCCGTCCCGAACGTGTGGAACATCGAGCACCTCGTCAAGTTCTACCCGTAGAATTTAACAAAGCTATGTATTCCTTGTCTCATATCAACGAAAGCATCTTTGCCTCGTTATATGGCTTGTTATTAACTCCTTACCCAACACCCATGCTGATGCTCGGAGACTGGGCCCGACCCAGACTGTGTTTTCTTCACAACGATACCTGGGGGAGTACCTGCTTACTCCGACTTCCGAGTCCTTTATTCATTTTTGAGATCTGGATGGAGATGATGCCTTAGAAAATATAAGGTAGTGTATTTGGCTGTTTCAGGAACTGGGGCCTGTGAATTTGGCTCATTGATTGCTGCGATGAAGCCTTTTGCTGTAAGCATTATTTTCACATCCATGGCCCAAGTCAGATAGTTGCTACCATCTGCTGCAAGTTCAGTGAAGTCTTGTTTGATAAGATTAGCCATTTATCCTACATGAGAAAATCATGTGCAAGATTAATTTACTATTGTAAATTTGTGTTGTAAGTATGCAAAATATTAACTTCAAGATGATTCTTGAAATATAAAATATAAAAGGTATTTTATTTGTATTCCTGTGGGAATTAATGACTTGAGAGTCATTTTATTTAAACTTTGGATTTACACCGCGAAGGTAATCATCATAAGATGTAGGCCTCCAAGCAATGGGTAAGTAACTTGCTGCCTAAAAGCAGGGTCTCTGGGCAAATAAATTCAAAGAATTTATTGCAGCCAGTGCCTAGGTCTCCATCTCCTTGTGTTATTCCATAGTTTAATTTATTTTTTAAACACTTTGAATGTAGAACCTCACAGTAATGGAGCATAATCTGCATGAGTGCAGTAGATGCTTGTTGCCATTACCTTTTGTTTAAATAAAATATATACCTTTTATTTGAATTTTGCATGATTTTCTACTTGACGTAGAATATTGATTTGAATAAATCAAATGCAAATAAAGAATTGTATATGAAAAAGATTGTTTTAAAACATGTGTAACCAATGATAGATCTGCGAATCATAATAATGCTCAGTTACTGCGACAATTGTAGCATTTTGATTACATTGGTCCTAATACCGATGGTATTTAATGTACATGACACAATATAGAACAATCTAAAGACTTAAACATAAAGTCCAAACATGTAAAATGATAAATTGTGGGAGGCATATAGAAATTCGGAGGAATTTTGGACTCATTTGGGAGGTGTTGGCCGTCGGCCTCTAGGCTTAATCAGGCAGCTGGCCCAGCTCACACTGCGGCCTGGCCCACGGCACGCAGTCAGCCTAGCCTGCTGCTGCGGCTTGCGGTGACCTGCGGCGAGGCCCATGTGGCCTGGCTGTGGCGGCCCAAGCAAGCAGCCTGCGGGTGGTGCCGGCGGTCCGCCGCAGCCTGGACGCGGCCCATTTGGCCTACAGGCCCGGTATAAAGAGGTGGACGGTTAGGGTTGAGACCTAACTGGTCCTCCCTCAGGTCGCCGCCGCTTTTGCTGTAAACCGCTGCCACCGCCACTTTGCCGCACGCCACTTCGCCCTGCGTCGCTGCTTCGTGCGTGCCACTGCTTCCCCTGCGGCACCACTGCTGCTGTGCTTCGCCTGGTCTGCTGCTCCTGTCACTGCGGTGCCGCTCTCTGCTCCGCCCCTAAGCCGTTCCCTTGCGCCACTCTTCCCCTCCCCTAGTGTCGACCTATGCCAGCCGCTGGCCATGGCCGGTCGGTCACTGGTTGGAGGAGGAGAGCCCCAGCGCTATTGGGTTCCAGGTTCCGCGACCGTGCCGGACACCCGGACGGTTGTCCTGGGCCGGCACACGGCCGAGCAGAGCAGCAGGGAAGGGCGGGGCGTCCGACGGTGGTGGCTGGGCACACCAGCCGGAGCAGGAGGTGGAGAGGCCGGCGGAGGAGTCGGAGGTGTCGCTGCCAGTGCCGGGGTCACAGATGTGGACGCGGAAGTGCCATCCCGGTTAAAGAATGGTGGTGCACCCCGTCGAGCCGCCATGGTCCCAAAGATGAAGCTCGGGTGTGGAGGGCCGGCCGGAGGCTCAGGTGGTGCCACCGCTGGCGCGTTTAGGTCAGGAATGACCCCAACGCCGATGGCGTTGCTTCCTGGTCGCTGCAGCCTCAAGAACAGGGGGTGGCAGCCCACTGGTGGAGTCGGCGTTGGGAGTCTCGCCGCCGTCGTGGAAGGACCAGTGTCAGGTAAGACCACTCCACGTGTGTATGGCGGCGTTGCCGCACGCCCGCACTACTGCTGCTACTGCTGCTGGTTGATGTTGTTGCAAGAGGAGGCATTGGGCGCTGAGGCGCTGGTTGCCGGCCATGGCGCACTGGTTGTGCAAGGCGGTGTCCAGAAGGACGGTTCCGCCATGGCCGACGGCCACGCACACCAGGCCAGCGGCGACGCCCTGCAGGGCAGCGGCCATGGCACGGGAAGAATCGGCCTCTCCAGCGAGTGAAGCAGAAAGCCAGGCCGCCGAGCACGTCTCCAGCGACGACGACCAGTGGTGATGGGGATGACAAGGAAGCCGTCACCGAGTGCATGGAAATGGACATGGGTGTGCTCCATTGTTTACCTCTGTGTTGAGGCCTTCGTGCCTCCTTGCTTTCTGTTCTTGAGGCCTTCGTGCCTCTGATGTCGACTCTTTCTCGAGTCTGTCTGTCTCTCTTCTTTGCTCAGTGTAGAACAAAAGTGCTGATGACGTGTTGGAAGTGGAAAAGTGGAATGGAATGAATGAAGTGAATGATTGATTGATGTGTGGTCCTGTTACATATTTATACCCATTGAAGGGGCATGGGAGTTCCTCTCCGGAAGGGACATGACCTTTGGGGAGAGGCCCTTTCACTAATGGCAGTTGCTAATGTAATTAGTAACTGCTGATTGCATCATTAATCCTAGATTAAGGATTACATTAATTCTAGTAATTGATCACTAAGTATTGTTTCACAACACTCACAATCTCTGTTGTAATATGTAGATTTGCCGCACTTATAAATGATAAGTTTAATTAGGTTGGCAATCGCCTTAACATGAATTCCATGAAACAACTGGATATTACTTTAGTGGGTAATTAGGTTGGCAATCGCCTTAACATGAATCCCATCCCCCTTCAGTGGGTAATCGCCTTAACATGAATCCCATGTTCCCGTGATATTCCTGTACTAATTGCCATCGAATTTTGCGCCCACGGTAGCCCTCCCGGATATGTGTTTTGAAGGACGAGAAGGGTAGGGATATTTTTCGTATGTCCGTCCGATCGAGGTTTAGACACTAAATGAGTAGTCCAATATTCGGATTCAAAGATTCAATATTCGATTGGTATCGAATCCGGATATCTAAAATTGGATATTTATTATAGATATGTAAGATATATTAATATCCGTTCCATATTCGACATATTTTACACTATCTGTATCTGAATCCGATCCAAAAAAAATAAATATTTGTATCGTATTTGTTCATATCCATTTGTATCCAATCCGTTTTCATCCCTATGTGTTTCGCGATATCACTTTTAGCAAGGACAGTCGGCCGTGCCAAAGGGCTGAATGGCCGACCTGGCTCGCATCTGCGAGAGACAGCTCTTCAACAGACTAGCCATCCAACTCGTCAAGCCATCCGGCTCTCCAAATTGGCTCCCTCGTCAGCCAAATTTGGCTAGCCAGTTCGGTTAGCCAAACTGGCTTGCTAAGTATGAGATGACGCGTGAGACTCATGTGTCAGTGTGTGGAAAGGAAGAGTTAGAGAGTGAGAAATGAAGAGTCTGTTGGAGTGAGATACTCAATATAGAGTGAAATCTTTATAGAGAGATAAATAGATAGTCAAATACAGAGTCGAAGAAAAGAGTCTTTTGGAGATGCTCTTTGACTGCGCAGCGGATTCCCGACCTGACCCGTTATCCATTCAGGCTGCCATTGAGCGTTGGTATGCTGAGATTGGAGCTTTCATTCATGTACTCTGCCTGGATTTTCTAATGGAAAATGAGACGGGAAAAAATTGCCTTTCCATCTAGAAAGAAGTTGTCTTTTTTACCGAAAACTACGGGAGAGTTCCCCGTCGCAGCTATCACTAATATTATGTAATCGAAGCTGGCTGCTTGCACTAACTTGCTGCCTTCCTTTCGATGTTTTCGTTCACCGTTCACGACTGAATGTCAGCAAAAGACTCGTGCACTCACCAGAAAAGCATAAGCATATGGCAGATCACCGGTGTCTCCATCGGTACCGAGACGACGGCGCATGGATCGCTCCGGCGCTGCGCCGGCGATTCTCTGGACCGCGAGACGGCGGTGTCTGATGCCTGCGCCGTGCGGCGTGCTTGCCGCCCCTCCCATCCGCGGCCCGCTTCCTTCGGTTGGCCACAGGGTCTGCTGCCTGCTCCTGCGCATCTTCACGATCGGCCTGTCGTCGGAGAAGAAAGGAATCGTAGACGAAAGGCGGAGGATAGGGGCACCGTAGGTAGGGACGGATGACACCGCCGTTGTCGCCGAGGTGGCACCAGGATCGCACGGTTCCCAGCACCGACGGGGGCAACCGCCACCGCCGGACGCTCACGTACCTCTCCTTCCATCTCGTCTCGGGCGCGTGGCCGCCGCAGCCCGGATAGAACCACGACGCGCGGCGCATCGCGTCGTGCACGGGCTTCCAGAGCTCGCGGTCGCGGTCGGCCACGAGGTGCCTCAGCTCGGTGCAGACGCCCTCGACGCTGGCGAGGTCAACGCCGTCCGTGAGCCGCGCCAGGATCGCCGCCTTGACGTCGACGTCCAGCGACATAAGCGTCGGCTCCAGCGCGACGCCCGCCCTGCCGCACATGTCGACGAGGACGCGCCGGCATAGATCGCCAGAGAACTGGCTCCAGAGCCCCGCCAACCCCGCGTCGCTCCTCAGCGCGCGCGCCGTGCGGTCCAGGCCCCCCGCCAGGAGCGGCGCGGCGGCGAGCGCGTCCACCAGCACGCAGCGCTCCACCGGCCATGGGCCGCACTGCACGTACAGGATGAGGTGACTCCTCCCGCGTGCGCCAGTATATATCCTCAGCACGGCGGCCTCCGCCGCGTCCTGCCGGTGCAGCAGCTGCCGTGCGCGGTACCGGAGCGAGAGAGCCGACGCTGTCTGGCCCGCTTCTCTCGGGACCGGACCACCAGACAGCCGGGACGGGGAGCCGTGGTGCAAGGGCAAGAAGCCCCAGTCGAGGAACGCGGCGTGGACGATGATGATGAGGCGGCCGAGGAGGCTCTCAGCGTCCCAGCGGCCAGCGTCGATCGCCCTGTGGAGGGGAGAGTGTTAGCAGCCCGGCCCAGCTGGAAGCTGAGAAGGAGAGAATTGGGCCTCGAAAGTCTACTCGGCCCAAGAAGGCGAATCCACTGGTGGTGTCTGGCCCAGACTGGGTGTAAGCTTTATATGTATCGGGAGGACGAGAGTGGAGAGCTTATGAACTATATTGTATCAAACTCCTATGAACTCCGATGAACCCTAAGCGGATATCGTGAATCCGTCCCCAATCTCCTGCTTCCCCTACTCTAATTCTTCCTTCTTCCTATCCTGAATCCGGTCGCTAACATATTGGTATCAGAGACACCGATCTGGATCCCCACCAAATCTCACACAGCCACTTTACTCGTTTCCGTAAGGGATTGGGCGCCATGGACCCGAACCTGAAGCTCATCTTCGACAAGATTAAGTCCGTCTCCTCGTCGGTCGCTGATCTTAAGGATTCCCTGACGGAGCGCATCGAGGGCGTTGAGCGCTCCATCGCCGATCGGTTTTCTCCGATGGAAGCGGCGGCGAAAGTCTTCGACGACTGGAAACCCAAGGTTGATGCGTCCATGGAGGACATGCGCATCGAGCTCGGCACACTCCGCAAGACGGTGAATCGAGTGGTGCTCGATTCCTCTTCCGCTGCATCAGCGGGACTCCTCTCCAAGCCCGTGTCGATCGCGGCATCCCCACCTGCCGGTAACCCGGTCGACGGCCCCGATGGGCACCGCGTCGAAAACTCACCACGGGAGAATGTGTTTGGGTCGGTCTATACCCACACGCATTCCCCGGCCAAGGGTACGTCAACTGATCCACCCAAATTTACTGTCCATTCCCAGTTGATCTCTGGTAGCCGCCGTTCTGAATCTGGGGGTGCTGGTATGGGGAGATTACCTAAGCTGTAGTTTCCTTGGTTTGAGGGGGATAATCCTAGGTTATGGATTAGTAGATGTGAAGATTACTTTGATTTGTATGAAGTAGAACCACACCGTTGGATTAAAGTTGCTTCCATGCATTTTTCCTTGTCCACGGGTCGTTGGTTGCAGTCTGTAGAGAAGAAACTCAAACATGCTGATTGGGGGGAATTTTGCAAACTGATCCTGGACCGCTTTGGCAAGGATCACCATGAATTGCTTATTAGGCAGCTGTTTCATATTAAGCAGCTTACAACAGTAGCAGATTACATTGAAAAATTTTCTGAGTTGGTAGATCAACTTACTGCTTATGAGACTGCAACTGATCCACTATATTATACGATGCGTTTTATGGATGGGCTGAAACCTGATATTCGTGCTGCTGTACTGTTACAACGGCCTCCCGATCTCGATACTGCCTGCGTGCTTGCCTTGTTGCAGGAGGAGGTCTCTGATCAGGACAAGAAAAAGGAATTCAGGCGACCTGACTTCTTTCAAACCTCGAAGCAAGGTTCTCGTGGCGCTGTTCCGCTCCCTCTTCCACCGAAGATTGAAAGGTCTTCCAGTGTTCCTCCTACCAATGAGAAGCGCCTGGACGATATTCCTCGCACAAGAGTTGTTGATGACAAGCTGTCGGCCCTCCGAGCTTATCGTAGAGCTAAAGGTCTTTGCATGAAATGTGCCGAGAAGTGGAGTCGTGGTCATTCCTGCCCAGATACAGTGCAGTTACACGCTCTGCAAGAGGTATGGGATCTCTTCCAGTTGACGGAAGATTCTGAACATGATATGACCCTGAATAGTGAAAGGGAAGAACAGTTGTTAATGTTATCTGCTGCTGCTGTGTCTGGTTTGGAGGCCCCTAGAACTATGAAATTGACTGGCACAATTCAGGGCAGAGAAGTGCGGATATTAATTGATTCTGGCAGTTCCACCTCATTTCTCAGTGCTGCTTTTGCTTCTCAAATTGCTAGAGTTTCTCCATTGTCTCTGCCCATAGGAGTGCAACTCGCTGATGGAGCCAAGCTGCAATGTGTTAGTCAACTCCCTAATGCCATATGGTCAGTGCAGGACTGCTCATTCACATCTGACCTGAAGATTCTACCATTGAGTCATTATGACATGATATTGGGTATGGATTGGTTGGAGACATTTAGTCCAATGAAGGTGCACTGGAAACAAAAATGGTTGGTCATTCCTTATAATGGTGAGTCTGCTACCCTTCAAGGTCTACTTCCTAAACTCCCTCATGGGTCGGTAGTGGAAGTCTGTGCTGTTTTGATCTCGGACGAAGTTGCCCAGAAGATGAGTATCCCTCAAGATATGCTGCTTCTGCTTGAGGACTTTGCTCATGTTTTTGACGTGCCCCATGGTCTGCCACCTGTGCGTGATTGTGATCACAGCATTCCGCTAGTAGAGGGGGCCTCCCTGGTGGTGGTGCGACCATATCGATGCCCCCCATCGGTGAAGGATGAAATAGAGCGTCAAGTGACCAAGATGTTGCAAGAAGGTATCATCCAACATAGCGTCAGTCCTTTCTCCTCTTCCGTGTTGTTAGTGAAAAAGAAGGACATGACCTGGAGGTTCTGTGTTGATTTTCGGCACCACAATGCTATAACAGTCAAATCCAAATACCCTGTTCCGCTGATTGATGATTTCTTGGACGAATTGGGTGGTGCTAGTTGGTTCACTAGTTTGGATTTGACAGCAGGCTTTCACCAAATCCGCTTGAGACCTGAAGACATTCCGAAAACGGCATTCCAAACCCACACAGGGCATTATGAGTTTAGAGTAATGGCCTTCGGATTGTCGGGGGCTCCTGCAACATTTCAAAAGGCTATGAACACAACCTTGGCACCATTACTTCGCAAGTGTGTGTTAGTCTTTTTTGATGACATATTAATCTATAGCAAGAGTTATGAGGAGCATGTGCAGCATGTGAAATTGGTTCTTCAGCTGTTGGAAAAGGATGGCTGGAAGATCAAATTCTCCAAATGCACCTTTGCCCAGAGACAAGTATCATATTTGGGACATATAATCAGTGGAACAGGGGTAGCCACTGACCCAGCCAAAATATCTGCTGTCTTGAATTGGCCTGTTCCAGCAAATATCAAAGAACTTCGAGGTTTCTTGGGGCTAGCGGGTTACTACAGGAAGTTCGTCAAGAATTTTGGTGTCATTTCCAAGCCACTTACTGAACTTCTCAAGAAGGGTGCTGTTTTTGTCTGGACTGCTCAGCATCATAGAGCTTTTCAGACATTGCAACATCTACTGAGTACATCTCCCGTCCTTGCCTTGCCAGATTTTTCGGTGCCCTTCTGCCTTGAAACAGATGCCAGTGGCATGGGTATCGGTGCTGTTTTGATGCAACGCGGCCACCCCTTGGGTTATTTCAGTAAGGCATTAGGTCCTCGCTCTCAAGGCCTATCCACCTATGAAAAAGAATATCCGGCTATCCTTGCAGCAGTCGACCATTGGCGACATTACTTGCAGTATGGCGAATTCCATATATAAACTGACCAGAAAAGCCTTATTCAATTGTCTGAACAGCGGTTGCACACGACCTGGCAGCAAAAGGTGTTCACCAAGCTATTAGGCCTGCAATACAAAATTATCTACAAGAAAGGTGTGGACAATAGGGCAGCTGATGCCCTTTCCAGGAGGAATTCCCCTAATGATGAATGTGTGGTAATCACTTCCTCTTCCTCTTCCCCCAAATGGCTGCTGCAAATTCAGGCCTCTTATGCTGCTGATCCACAATCACAATCTCTATTGTCTAAACTTAGTGTGGATAAGGATTCAGTACCCAACTACATGCTAAAAGATGGTCTCATCAGATTTAAAGGGAGAATTTGGGTTGGTAAGGATGTGCTCCTACACAAGAATATCTTGACTGCATTACATGCTTCTGCTCTGGGCGGCCACTCTGGGGTTCCAGTCACATACATGAGGGTCAAGAAGTTATTTGCTTGGCACGGAATGAAGGCAGATGTTCAAATGTTTGTGAAAACTTGCCTTGTTTGTCAGCAGTCCAAGCCTGATAGGTCTAAGCTCCCTGGTCTGCTCCAGCCCTTACCAGTACCATCCATGTCTTGGCAAGTGATCTCCTTGGATTTTATTGAGGGCCTGCCACAGTCTGGTGGATACAACTCTATATTGGTGGTTGTGGATACTTTCTCTAAATATGCTCACTTCCTGTCCTTACGCCACCCATTTTCTGCAGCTTCTGTGGCTCAGGTGTTTCATAACCAGATTTATAAGTTACATGGGATGCCTCTTGTCATCATATCAGATAGAGATAGAATATTCACCAGTAAGTTGTGGAGGGAATTATTTCGTTTGGCTGATGTCAAGTTGAATATGAGTTTCGCTTACCACCCACAGATGGACGGACAGACCGAGCGAGTCAACCAGTGCCTCGAGACATTTTTGAGGTGCTTTGTTCATGCATGCCCTCGTGACTGGAGTAAATGGATAGCTCTTGCGGAATTCTGGTACAATACTAGTACCCATTCTGCTACAGGCAAGTCACCATTTGTGGTCCTGTATGGACATGAGCCCCGCCATTTTGGGATTTCTACTGATCCAGTGCAAGCTGTGGGGTTATCAGATTGGCTACAGGAACGCCATGTGATGACTGACTTAGTTCGTCAACATCTGCTGCGGGCTAAATCTAAAATGAAGAAGCAGGCGGACCAACACAGGTCAGACCGTGAGTTTGCACTGGGTGAATGGGTGTTCCTAAAAGCTCAGCCCTATGTTCAATCTTCTTTGGCTCCTCGAGCAAGCCAGAAGCTAGCCTTCAAGTTTTTCGGACCATACCAGATAGTGTCCAAGGTGGGTTCTGTTGCTTATAAACTTAAGTTGCCTGATTCCTCTTTGGTGCACCTTGTATTCCATGTGTCCCAACTAAAGAGAGTTATTGGAGATCATCATCAAGTGACTGCATCATTGCTTGATGAGCTGTTCCAGTGGAGTATTCCAGAAAAGATTCTTCAGCGCAAATCTGCTTCCCGTGGACTTCAACAAGGTACGCAGGTGCTCATTCAATGGTCTAATGTTCCTGCATCCTTGGCGACATGGGAAGACTTGGAAGCTATGAAACAACAGTTTCCCAGAGCTGCTGTTTGGGGGCAACCAGCAAGCAAAGGAGGGGGAGATGTTGGCAGCCCGGCCCAGCTGGAAGCTGAGAAGGAGAGAATTGGGCCTCGAAAGTCTACTCGGCCCAAGAAGGCGAATCCACTGGTGTCTGGCCCAGACTGGGTGTAAGCTTTATATGTATCGGGAGGACGAGAGTGGAGAGCTTATGAACTATATTGTATCAAACTCCTATGAACTCCGATGAACCCTAAGCGGATATCGTGAATCCGTCCCCAATCTCCTGCTTCCCCTACTCTAATTCTTCCTTCTTCCTATCCTGAATCCGATCACTAACAGAGAGACCATGGCCATGGCGATTGACAATGATGCGATGGATTTGTATGGACGCGGTGACGGCTGGAACAGATCGGAGTTTACTCCATTCTTTTGCGAAACAAGAACAGAGCGAAATTCGGGAGCAAATAATGACGTGAGGCGTCGTTTTCATATATGGAGAATCAAATGGCATAACCAATCCCTGATTACAAGAGGGATATGTCGCCAAGAATAACAAACGGATACCCTACCAAAGAGAGAATATATCCCTCTTTGTAAACAAGCAGTTTTAAACATTTTTAGATGAGGTGCTATCTTAGATAATCGTGTCCATTAAACTCCCATTGAAAATGGTCTTATAATTCCTATAAGCAGTAGGTGGCTCATAGAATCGGCATCATCTAGCAAACTAACTCACCATCTCGCAGCCAAGGCGCGGAGCCTGTCCGCTCTCGTGGACCGTACCGCAACCGATGCGACAGCGGGGGCGTGGAGGCGTGCGTTGTGTTGCAGGCCTAAGCCCACACGGCCATACAAGGGGCGACTCTAGCGGCGGCGAAAGTTTGGGCACGGGCCAAGGTTGAGCACGACCTGACGCTCAACTGACATTATCTCCCGGTCGACCTCAACAACTCAACCTTTATCTCCGAGTTGGCGATGGAGGTGGGGCTGCGAGATCGATCATGGCGATGTAAGGGCCTGCTTGGTTGGCGGCCATCAGCTGCCACAACCCTGTTGCGTGGCGCTCTATTTTGACGCCACAACACTGTGGCATGGCAATTGATGGCCACCAACCAAACAGCCTAAAAATCCATATTGTTCCGTTGATGTAAGCACAAATGTTATGAATGAATTGCCATCTTGCCCATCCATTACACTTCATAATTTACTTTTCTCTGTTAGTTTAAGTCTAATCCACATTGTTATGAACTGCTTAAGATGACGACTAGGTTATTAAGTTCTAATTTTGTTTAATTTAGCTCTATGTTCTATTTTTAGGTTGTGAACTTATCGGCGATTTAGCTATGATGTTATCTGTAAGCTTATCTATAAACCTATATGGATTGTTATATAAACCTATTTGGATTATGTTATATGTTGTTAAGTTGTTTCTCTCTACATTATGATTTTGTGATATTATGCTATATATCTCTAGGTTATATTATATATTGTTAATTTGTTTAGCTTCGAATTATGATTTCGTCACATCGATTAAACCTAATCTTTTGTCACCGTAATGGCACCATGGGGAACACAAAGTTGTGTTGATCAAGATAGTGGGTTGGAATCCTATATATCTATATAGTTCATACCCATTAAGCATTAAATTCCTCTAAAACTCAGCTCTCATGCTGCCATGTCACTCCTATATGGCCACCGTTCGATCTTAGTTTCACGCCTAATCTATCCATCCATTCATGTTTCATCCTCCTCTGTTTCTCTTCTTTAACACAACCCGTCACACCCCACACCCACACTTTCACAGAGGCCAATCATGATAACCCTCCATCTTCTTTTGCATCTTTAATCGCCCACTCTTTCCTCTCCCTAAATTGAAACTGCTCAAGAGTACTAGAATCTCATTGTCGTATAATTCCCTGACTTATCCTGCATTAGTTGACTTATCCTGCATCCCTGAGCAACTCCACCTTCTCAACTATGTCCATCTTCTCAACTATGTCCATTAGCTGACTTATCCTGCATCCCTGAGCAACTCCCTGTCCCCAGTAACTGACGAGGCCAATGTAACTAGCCAATCGATCAGTATATCCAAGCAAATAGCGTCCAAGAGAGCTTATTTATTCAGATTCAACAGCTTAGGCAATCGGTGGTCTGCCATTCGTCTCCAGCCATCATAGTTAATTACCATTTGTGGCTTCATCGGACTACAAATAGAATCTAGGCATCGTCGTCTCACCTGGCAATCTTCTCTATCGAAACACCGTAATCCTTCTCAGGTTTGTATCGGTTGCAAATACAAACTTACTCCTTTTGGTTGGTACTGATGTGCTTGGAGACATTTTTTAAAATAAGTGTGATGTTCTGGAAGATGATACAAAGTGATTTATGTCATCTTTCTAATGCAGGCACACTTTTTCCTAAATGCAGGCACACTTTTTCCTTAATGTTGGCATACAAATCTGATACAATCATCCAAGTTTGTTTTATCTCGCAGCGCAATCTACGAAGATATTCAGAGGATGGCTTCTCCATCATCAGGAAACCCACCGTCCTGAGCTCTGTCCAGGTATTCTCTCTATTACACCATCTCCCTGTGCAAGAGAAGATAAACTGAATAGCATCCTAGCAGCATAACTTGGTGAATCAAAGCAGAAGTTCAATTTGCCAGTGAACTGGGAGCAAATTACTGAATAGCATCCTAGTAGCATAACTTGGTGAATCAAAGCAGAAGTTCAATTTGCCAGTGAACTGGAAGCAAATTACTGAATAGCATCCTAGCATCATAACTTGGTGAATCAAAGCAGAAGTTCAATTTGCTAGTGAACTGGGAGCAAATTGGAAATGAGATCTGTTTTCTGCATTAGATTTCTTTTTTTTTTTGGTAACATACCTTTTTATGATGTGTTTCGGAAGATGCAAGTCCTGTAATGTGTTGGAGAGTACGAAGTTCTTAGTGCTCAAAGAAATATGGAATTGAGTATATTTAATTGTATAAATGAAAAATGATGACTTGATTGTAGACTATTCTGTTGAAAAGAGAGTATCGAACAAACAAAGTTCTAATGTTCATTGCATTTTTTTTCAGTAAGTATACCAAGTCATACTCGATTTGTTTGTTTAGACTAACTTTCTAATTGTTGATCTTTTGGGTGGTGCAG
This sequence comes from Alloteropsis semialata, assembly GCA_004135705.1. Taxonomy (NCBI): domain Eukaryota; kingdom Viridiplantae; phylum Streptophyta; class Magnoliopsida; order Poales; family Poaceae; genus Alloteropsis; species Alloteropsis semialata. Next base: position 51,872,159 of record CM014272.1, read on the forward strand.
GCTATGGTAGTCTTTTTATCTTCTCCTGTGTCCTACATAAATTTTTTATTTATATTCCTGAGAGTACCTAAGAAAATATTATTCTAACTTTATTCAAATCCTTCACACTGCAAGTTCACCTTTAAATCCCGTAGCAACGCGCGGAAAATTCAACTAGTCTTTTATAATGGCTCAAACGTAATTGACCCTAGGATTTAATGATCACATATCATAAAATTTATCGATAAAAAGAGAATGGAATAGCTTAATTAAATCTTTACACAGATACCAACCATTGTTTATTATTGGTAAGTTAGGCCATTCCCAGTGGAAGTTTCATTACACGATTTCCAAGTGTGCCATGTAATCTAAACATGTATAGGTTTTGTGAATGAAACAAAGCCTACAATGAACAGTTTCATGTCACGGTTTCATATGCTACTTGTAGCATTTAAATGCATTACACGTGATTGGGTGAAATCTTATGAAATGAAACTTTTCTAGCCCCAATGGTGGTTTCATTATGTTTTATAGTCTAGATAACCGTGCATACACAGTTTCATCTAGATGAAACTCATCCCTTCTCTCTCTTCATCACTTTCTTGCTATGTCATCAGTTTTGTCTACGTGGCAGCTCATTTAATATCTATGAAGCTTCTATGAAACCTCCACTGGGACTGGCCTTATAATTAAATGATATATGAGGCCTACAAAATAAAACTATTAGGCCAGTTTCAATGCAATTACAGTGTGAACTAGATAACTGTATGATAATTGTGCCTGTTTAGTGTGATCAAGGAGATGAAACTTCTCTTACATATATGATGAAACTCGTAAAGACGTTGCCAAGTTAGCAAAATTGCTGATACGACAAATTTATTCTCTATGAAACTTCCGTTGACTCACCTTAGATTATGCATCGGAGAACCTGTTTTCACACATCAATTATTGTTATTTTATTTAAGTGGCTATTTCGAAAACAGTTTGAAGTCCAAAAAGTTTTTAAAAATTGTACCTTAAATGTGGATCGGTCTCCGAAAAGGCGAAAACGCGTCACTGGAGAGAGTAGTAACCGGCTGACTGCACACTATCCAAAAACGTCCGTCTTTTACTATGCTGATGATGTTGATCTCGAGGAGTCTAAACAAGTTGGACCGTTGTTCCCCGTCCACAGCCGTACGCGTATATATGTTGCCCAAAGCCTCTCGAGATGCGGAAGCGCGAGGGCGAGCGCCCGCAGCACTCCGGGGTACGCCGCGTCGAGCCGCGCGAGGTCCAGGTGCTCGCCGTGGAGGAGGAGAAGAGTGGCACCGGTGAGTTGAGCCTCGATATGGTGGACCGTGACTCCGACTCAGAAGGCGACTACGGCTACGAGCATGACGGTCAGGCTCCTCCCCTCCCCATTCCACTGCCTAGCTTCATCGTTGTTTACTCTTTTTTTGGCGACTGCTTTGAGAATCGTAGTTGCATTGCCTACCGGGTTTCAGGGATTCAAAATGTTAAAGAATCCGGATGTCACCGAAATGGTGAAGTTCAGACTGAGATTCAGTTGTTTGACCAATTGACAGCATTTTTTTTTCTTGACAAAAGTTTGATGGAAATTTGGGGGTTGAGCCGTATGGGATGTGGGGTCGATTTTGTGATTCTGTGTAGGCTTTCCTTTGGTCCGTTCAGTTTTGGCATCATTGTAGCATTCTTGTGGGGACGATTTTTTTTATTTATCATAGTTTTTTTGGAGCCGTAGAGTTGCTTGGTCTTGTGATGCACTACAATCTTGCAAGGCCTGCACTGGGGGCTTGGCACAGACCTGGGAATCTGGTGATGCGATAGCTTTGCTGCGAGAAGGACAACCGCCTCTGCTGTGTTTACCTCTTCACTAATAACTTCAACCGCTGTTCCTACTACGAATTTGTGCAGACATAAGGAGAATTTCTGTTGTCGGCATAATTGACTTGAGTTCAAACAAACCAAATTTAGGATAATATTTCTAATTTCTTTTCCTGTCATCAAGTATTGCAATGTAAACTGACAGAATAATTAAAATGTGTAACAACATTGTGCAATGTGACAATATATCCTCATGAGACCTATACAGATACTGGAGGCTCACTATGACGGACCCTTCTGCATGCTATTTTTAGACGTGGGCAATGTGATCACAAAGAACAATGGTTGTGTCATCTTTTGGCTTGAATTCCCATGTCACATTGGTTGGGATCGGTCTAATTGTAGTCAGAAGTAAGCAGAATCCTGTCCTGCAGATTAGTCCGGTCATGATATTGTTGACGAGTCATATCACTAATACAGAGTATGTTAACAGTTCCGGTTGTAACCTCTATTTGTCCCAGTGGGCTAAAGGTCGGCGTCCATGAAATTTAGACTTGGAGCGGGTCTAAAACTCTAATGACACTACAAATGAGGGAGAGATGGATGTGGGTTTCCTACTAGTGTATATAGCTACGGAAAAATCATTTTTTTTCATGTACCTATATGTACTCCGATTTTACATGATCACATCACCTCTGCTGTTTCAGGGGATATCTATGAAACAGCAAATGCCCAACGCTATAGGAAGCGCAAAATGGCGGAAATACTGGATGCTATTGCCCTCCTAGGAGAGCATGTAAATAAAATAGTTCTGGTGTTGCAAGAGCGCAAGGAGGAGCGTAAGAAGGTAACAGATGCACATCTTGAAATCTCAAAGATTCAACACCAGGCTGCAAAAGAACAGAAGGAGACAAGGTTACTCGAAGTTTATAATTCACTTTTGAAACAAGACGCAAGGCAGATGACCAATGAGTCAAAGGCCAGAAGAGAGATGGTATTGGCCAAGATAGAGCTCGAGCTGTTTGGGGACGATGAGGAAGAATAAAGTAATGTTATCATGTCGTCATTGGTTATGCCTCTTGCAGCCTACTATTTTGCTTGCTAGAAGTTTATTATTCAGTGCAGAGATCTTTTTCTTTCTTGTTGTACTGATTTTTTTTACCTTTCAACTTTGAACTAATGGCATGCTGCTCGTGTTAATATACATAGTATCATAATGTTCTAAGTCGTGTCAAGTCTCAGCCAGGATAATATTTACTCTGTGCTAGCATAACAGGGGTAGTGTTACTGATCACTGATGGAACCTGTTTCTATTGGTCAGACCACTAGGGAGTAGGGGTGGGCAATCGGTTTCTTTGGTGTATTCGGTTCGGTTTATTTGGTTAATAGAATCTTGGGTGTGCTAAAAGTAAGAACTGATCGGTGCTTGACAAAAACAAAAACAAAAACAAAAACAAAAACCGACTTGTTTGGTGGTCAGTTTGGTTGGTTCGGTGCTCAGCTTTGCCGAACCTCACAGAACTCCCCCGTTCAGCGGCAGTTCAGGGAAGCAGGAGCAGTGCAGATGCAAAACAAGCAGCCCTAATCTGTAGGAAATAAGAAGCCCCGCCGTTCTCAGATCGCAAGCCAACAAGTTCTGATGGTCTTCTGAAAACAAAAGCTGGTCTAAAGACTAACGGTTCACAAGGATAATCCAAAGCAATAGATCCATCCAAATCCACAAGGACATCTACTCATCTACGTACTCAATTAACAGATAAACCCATTTGCATCCTCATGTCATGTACATACCCAGAAGACAAATAATCAATCTTCAATCGGTCCAGCGAAAGGAAATCGGACGCACAAGAAACTAACACCGTGCCATTGTGTACTCGTGTGGCAAAACTTGCCGCCGTGCATCTCGTCGTGCTCGTGGCTCACCGCGCATGCAAATCAGCGCCGCCCACTTCCCGTCGCACCGTCGCGGCGGCCACCACCCCTGCCGGGTGCGCCGCCCAGAAGACAAATAAGGTCATTCTTATTAGGAAAAAGTCCATTACACCTCCCTCAACTATACGCAAAGTCCAGCTTTCCTCCCTAAAGCCTAAACTACAAAACCGAATAACCTACCTCCCTCAACTTTCAAAATCATTTACTTAACCTCCCAGCCCCGGTTGTAAGCGGTTTTTAAAGATGGTTTTGTTTTTTCCAATGAAAAATAAATCTACTAAATACCGTTTTGTCTTTTCCAATGAAAAATAAATCTAGTAAATACCTAATGAGGTTACTAAACCACGAAGAATATCCCTAAACTTCTAAAAATTCTAAGAAAAATCCTAGAGATGGACTAGGACACAATAAACCAAAATAAAATATTTAAAACTAGTAAAAATATCAATAAAATATTCTATATTTAGATTTAGCTCTAGCAAATAAAAATTATATATATAATGTTAAAATATTCTAATCTATGTCTTATTGCATCTCGAGTACTTTCTGCAATAAAAACATGATATGAAGCTAACATGAATACATTCAGCATAAATATATTCAATATTAATATATATATTACATTTATGATGGCTACATCTCATATTTATATTATGAAAAGTTTCTATAGTTTTTAGACATGAATTAAAATATTTTTGTAGTTTTCCAAACAAAAGTTGGAAATTTTCTTAATTTACTTGAGCTAAATATAATTTTGGAAGATCCTATATATATTTTCACGAGACCAAAATATGTTATTTGGGTTTATCATGTCTCAATCTATCTCTATGATTTTTCTTAGAATTTCTAGAAGCTTAGAAATATTTTTCGTGGTTTTTTGGTATTTACTAGATTTATTTTTAATTGAAAAAGAAAAATTGGAAACCGCTTATAACTGGGCAGGGAGGTTAAATGAACGGTTTGGAAAGTAGAGGGACGTGGGTTACCCGATTTTGGAGTTTAGGGAAGAAACCTAGACTTTTGCAATAGTTGAGGGAGGTCAGATGGACTTTTTCCTTCTTATTATGAGTCATTAGCCATAAATAGATTGCCAGATCAACATTTTTTATGATATGGCAGTGTATTAATAAAAAGAGAGATGAAATCTAGTGTACACTCTTTCCTACACATCCTGTGTTAACCGAGGAAACAATAACAGATGAAATTATGCATTGAGAAGAGATATATCATCACAGTTTTGAACATTTTTAGATGATGTGTCACTCTAGGTAGTAGTGTTCATAAAACTCCACTTGAGAATGGCCTAAAGGCTAGGGTTATAAGAGGGACTACTGTCTGTGGGGTGGGCCGGTGGCCGGGTTCAAGACGGCGAGTAAAAATGTAGCAGGGCCATTCGATCCAACAAGAGGAATTGGGTTGTTGTCTCCTATTTGGGCCAAGGTGCTACAAAGGGTTGGGTGATTTCAGGGGTTTGGTGTGTGGGAACTAAAATTCGAAGAAAACACCAAACCACTGACAAAATCAGTTGTTGGGTGTTGGCAGGGGCGGATCCAAAGGGGGGGCAAAGGGGGTTAAAGCATTCCTGTATACATCCTGTATCATTGAGTCCTAAACCATTCGGGCAGGGACGCGTGCCAACAAATTCGCTCATTGGCGATATAAATTGTCAATAGTTGGCGCGCCAGGTTGGGGCCTCATGTGTGTTCGAAATTTCTCCCCCTCAAGCTCTAAATTGGTTCATCAATCGGCAAGGCCAACAAGTTGGACCTCAGCGAAGTGATTCTCTTTGGAAGCCTCGAGTTCGTTGAAGCTCCTCCCCATGTTCCTATCCGGCCAGGCTTTCCATTTCATGAGCATGGACTTTCTGGCGGATGCCTTCGGCGAGCTGCGCCTTAGTGTTCCTACACCGACATAGTCGCCGGAGCAACTCACATGGTCCAGTGAGGCTTGCTTGGCATGACGACTTGTTCAACTTTGATCTCATTCTCTGGAATGATCTGATGTAGTATGTAAATGGTGAAGGGATTTGTCCACTCGGGTGTAATCACCATGACCTACTGACGAGGCGGTGTTGTAGATGTAGAGATGCATGCTGCTTTCTGTCGGATCCTTAATGGACGGCTTAAGCAATTCTTGAACAAAAATGCCTCCGGGTACTTGAGCTCCGTGCGATTCGAGCTTGGAAAGTGCATTGAAGGCCATGTTGTTATCCCTGATGACGTGATGGAACTCGAGGCTGTAGAAGTGTTTCTCGAGCTTGTATCCTTCCGAGCAATGCACATCCATTGTCTCTTTTGTGAAATCCCATTCTTTGTTAACTTGATTTATCGCCACTGCCGAGTCGCCATAGCCGACTAGGTACTTGATGCCCAGTGAATCCGCCAGGCGTAGCCCATGCAGTAATGCTTCATACTCGGCTTCATTGTTGGTGTCTTTCCACATGATTTGTAACACGTACTTGAGTTGTTCTCCCTTAGGTGAGATGAATAGGACTCCTGCATCAGCTCCTTCCCATTTAATGGACCATCAAAGTACATGATCAGATGTTCTGGTGCCTCAGAGGGCGCTGCTGATTGCATCTCGGTCTACTCAGCCACCAAATCAACAAGCGCTTTAGACTTGATGGCCGTGTGTGGGACAATCGATGGTATGGGAACCCAACTCAATTGCCCACTTTAAGATTCATCCTTTAGAGTCACAGTTATGGAGGATGTCTCCTATTGGAAATGATGTTTTGACTACATCTTGGTGAGAATAACATAAAGCAGCTTCTGAACTTGAGGGTAGCGTACTTTTGATTAAGATAATACCTCACTGATAAAGTAAACCAGTTGCTGTACTTTGAATACATGGCCTTCTTTCTCTCGTTCTGCCAACATCGTAGTCTCACAATGTGAGTTGTTGTTGCTATGTAGAGGAGCCGTGGTTCTTTATTAGCTGGTGCGGTAAGTACTAGAGGATTTGAGGAACTTCTTGAGATCTTCAAAAGCCTCCTGTGCTTCCACAGTCTAAACGAACTTGTCTTGCTTATTGAGTAATCCATTTCCGTGATCAAGTCAGCCAAACATGGTACCGCTATAGCCTCCACAAATATTAATTCTTGTGTAATCTAGTTTATTTATCATCCAATATATAATTTTGGCGACATGATACATTAAGATTATGGTGTGAACAAAATGCTCAGCATGTAGGAGATTATGGTGTGAACAAAATGCTCAGCATGTAGGCTTTAATCCCTACCGATCCTTGTTACACACTGGATAAGGATCGGTGGAGTTACTCTATCAACTTCATGCAATCAGGTTCGATACAGGGATGAGGAACACCTAGGGATCTCGAGCCGAAGCCCACCGCCGCTAGGTCCAAAAGGTTCCTAATCGAGTTTACGGGTTCAACACTCTACCAGTTTTAACGTTACATGCTGCAACGCAGCGATGCCCGTTCATGGGCCACACTCACATCTTCTTGATTTAATTGATCCAATCTGACCCATTAATCTTCTTGTTGGGCTTGCTTGTATGTACTGGACGCCGGCCTCCCTGGATCAGCTCACGCTTCAGTTCAGCAGCTGCATCACTAGAGTTCTTTAGGTTCGTGACATTCCCCTTACCTTGAATAACAGCTTGTTCGCAAGCTGTTGTAGACTAAAGCCTGGATTTGATGAGTGCTTCGTCCTCCCAAGTAGCCAGATGAGCAGGCCATCCTTTCCATTTGACTAGGACTTGATGCACCACACGATTAGCGTGGTTCTTGAGGCGTTCATCCAAATGATTTCAGGTTCCTGCATAGAACAATCATTTGGTGGTAAAGTTGTTCCAGAATTACTGATGGTACCTTTCACTTGCTTCAGCAACGATACATGGAAGACCGGATGAACAAAGCTAGAAGGAGGCAGCTTCAACTTATATGCAACTGAGCCAATTTTACTCTCAATCTCATAAAGCCCAAAGTACTTGAAGGAGAGTTTGTGATTAGCCCTGGAAGCCAATGTTGTTTCAACATAAGCCTAGAGTTTGAGCCACACCTTATCACCCACATTGAACATTCTTCAGTTTGATGCTTGTCTGCCTGATGCTTCATTCTCTGTTGCATTCTCAGTAGCTACTGCTGAAGTAGTAACGTCATAGTTTGTCACTCCTTAAGCTAGGTATCCAGATCTAGAGTAGCACAAGAATCTACTCCCTTAATATTAAAGTAGAGAGGTACATGGCCATACAGAACTTCAAATGGTGAAAAAGAGTGGAAATTGGTGTTGTACCAATATTCTGTAAGAGGTAGCCACTCAGACCATTTGGATAGACACGATTGAATAAAACACCTGAGATCAGCTTCTACACACTGATTGACACGTTCTGTTTGATCATCACTTTAGACTAACCACAGGGTAAGCGATGCTGAAATAACAAACATGGCACCGTATCATATCGATGCCTAGAAACGCACAGAGTGCACAGCGAGCAGCGATGCCCATGCGAAGGTAGGGCCCAAATTTGCCAGAAACAAAAGTGCACTCACGACATCTATATGTCACCTACAAGTGGGGCCATGAACTATCTCCTAAAGAAAGCATGATGCAGCAATTTTCATCGATGCTGGAATTGCCGATGCCTACTTTTCATCCTACAGCGTGCAGGCATCGATGCTCAGATGCAAAAAGGTGTTTCAAGCATCGACATTTTACTACGCTGTGGCTATTCTTATGGATGATAAGCAGAAATCATTATGAGTTTAGTTCCTGAGAGAGTTGACTTGTCAAAACTCTGTCTCTGCCAGATATGATAGCTTGAGGCATGCCATGGAGCTTATACACATTGTCCATATAAGACTTGGCAACTTTAAGAGCAGTGAAAGGGTGATGTAACTTGATGAAATGTGAGTATTTAGAGAACTTTGTCAACCACTACCAAAATACAATTGTAAGAAGAAGAATTGGGCAAGCCTTCAATAAAATCCATGGACACTACCTGCCAAGACTGCTCTGGAGCTGCCAAGGGTTGTAGTAATCCAGGATAAGGTACCCTCTCAGGTTTTTCTTGTTGATATATTGAACAAATAGCAACAAAGTGTTTGATCTTATCCTTCATCTGGGGCCAATAGAAAAGTTGTTTGATTCTTGTACATGTGACTAGGAAGCCAAAGTGACCTCCTATGGGCTGTCATGGAGAGCATGGGTGACTTGTTGCTGTAGTGTAGAATCGTGACCCAACCATATTTTGTTGTGATATCTAATGATTCCCTGGACCAGAGTATACTTGCTAGTAGGGAAGGTGATACATAGTGTTTCAAAAGCTTTTGTGCTTGGTCATTGTGAACATAACTTTCTTGTAAATTCTGCAACCAGAGTGGGTGAGCAATATTGATGGTTATAACTTCTGAAGTGGGGCTGATTGGAACTCTAGATAATGCATCAGCAACACTATTAGCAGTGCCTTTCTTGTAACATATTTTGTGTTGTAATCCCAACAGCTTAGTCAATGCCTTGTGTTGCTGATAAGTTCCGATATGAATCGGAACAAGGATGGCCCAATCTTCACGACATTAGGTTTTTGAACAAAGGGTAACTTGCTAAAATCAGCGGGATAACTAACTTTATACCTGACCAAGGTTGGATGCGACCAAGCAACGGGGAGAGAGGCACCCAAACCTTGAGGACTTCGACTCGATCTCCGAACGACCGCAGAACCACAATCCAGAACTAATCCACACAAAACGGTACAGCCGTACTGGAAACCATAGAGCACAAAGTAGCGGATCCCAGAGGGATCTCTTCACAAGTCCAAGAAGAATAAGGAAGAACAAGGGTGTGCAAGGCACTCAGCAGCGTGGCTGCAAAACCATATGAGGTTATCTGTATATCAAAATTCAACTTATGTTTTCAGAAGTACATAGAGAATATTTATACTAGAAACAACCCTCCTAGATGAGTTTAAGATAGGTGTGAACTGAAGGCACCACGTTGGGAAGTGGAGAGCCAAGTGGTGGAACCATTTATTAAATCCTCTTCAGTTCACGCGCGTCTCCTGGGCTGTTGCTCAGTCTTCAAAGAAATGGTCATTACTCTTAATTAGGAATTCCAAATGATGTGCCATTAGTTGCGTTAGAAACTAGACTTGGAGCATTTTCCAACCATATATATAATGACCCCTGTCCCTTCCCGAGATGGTACAGTTTTGCATGGGAATTTGACCATGGATAAATTCTCGAGCAGACTCTTGACCTTCTGACATATCTTCACTAATCTGCCCAATCCTCATAAATAGAAATCCAAAAGTACTCAGAACTTGATGGTGTTCTAAATTAGACTTGACAAGCTTTCCATCAAGTGCTTGATGGCCTTCATAGCCTTCGGGAGTCAAGAGAAAAGTACTCGGATGAATATCCAAAGTACTCAGACGAAGATCCAATGTACTCGGACGGGTATCCAAAGTACTCGAACAAGTTCCATCTTCATGAGTAAACCTGAGTAAAAGTAGACTATGCGATTTAGGCAGTATAACATTCTCATTAATATCAAGTGTAACTCAGAGAGGAAAGCATGCACCTCTTGTTGAACTTGTTTTGCTCGGCTACGGGTAATTGGTCCTTCATACACTTGTGCTGTTGGAGCTCTGGCTGGGATGTCCTCATCAGTTGCCAATATGTATTGAGTCTTTGATCAACCAAGTGAATAAGACTTTTCTGATCAGTTTGAATAATGAACTCAGCATGCTGTAAGTAGGGCCTCCAATGATCAATAGCCATTAATATAGCAAGGCTTTCCTTCTCATAGGTTGACAACCCTTGGTTCTTGGGACCCAATGCTCGACTCACAAATGCAATTGGGTGTCCATATTGTTGCAACACCGCCCCAATGCCCTTGTTAGAAGTATCGTTTTCGACTATGAAAGTCTTGGTATAGTCAGTTAATGCCAGCACAGGTGCAGTGGTGAGATCTTGTTTCAATATCTGGAATGATTGTTCAGTGGCTGATGTCCAAATGAATTGCTAGCCCTTCCTCAAAAGATCAGTTAATGGTTTGGCTAGGACCCCAAAGTTCTTGACAAATCTTCTATAGTAACCTACTAGTCCAAGGAAACTTCTGACCTCTTTAACACAAGTAGGTGTTGGTAACTTTTGCACATCTAAAATTTTACTTGGGTCTGTTGCAATCCCTGCTGCACTGATTATGTGACCCAACTAGAGCTGCTGTTGGGCAAAGGTGCACTTGGACAACCTAAACTTTGAATTGGTGTTGTTACAATAATTCAAACACCATTTTCGCATGTTCCACATGTTCTTCTAGAGTTTTGTTGTATATCAAGTTGTCATCTAAAAACACAACACACACTTTCTAAGCAAGGGAGCTAAAATTTGATTCATGATAGCTTGAAAAGTAGCTGGCACTCTAGTCAAACCATAAGGACTCACCTTGTATTCAAAATGCCCAAAGTGTGTTTTAAAGGTTGTCTTATGTTGATTCTCTTGCTTTACTAATATCTGATGAAAACTTGATCTCAGGTTCAAAGTGGTGAACCACTGAGGTCCCAAGAGTTCCTCAATTGACTCTTCAATTATAGGCAAAGGAAACTAGTTTTTGATGGTACAGGCATTAAGTCTTCTAAATTCCACACAAAGTCTCCATTCCCCTCTTTTCATTTTCACCAACAGCACTGGAGAGGCATAGGGACTAGTGCTTTCTTCAATAATTTTGTTCTTGAGGAGAGTTTCTACTTGTTGTTCTATCTCATCTTTTTGAGAAGGAGTATACCTATAAGGTCTCAGCCTGAAAGGTTGCGCTCCTGGCATTAGGGGAATTTCATCACCATTGGACTTGTTGGAGGTACACCAGTTGGTTCAGCAAACAGTTCCTTATACTGATGAATGATATTTTGCATATGGTTAGGAATTTTGGATTGATCATCTGCACTCCCCTCTTGCACAGAATACACTAGGACCATACACCAAATCTCTTCATGTTTCAACATAGAGTGCAACTGATTGATTGATACTGGTTGGAAAATTGTGGTATCAACAGTGAGTCCTTGCAACCTGAACTTTTTTCCCTGATATAAGAATGAAAACCATTTTGAGCCCACCGCACCTTGTTGACGGTCCTTATAACGAAAATCCGACCGTCAATAGGCTCAGAAAACCAACAAAGATCAAAGCATAACTTAGACATTAGTATTTTCAAATGATGTTGTACCGTGCATATCCAGAATATATTTGAGTACAGGAACTACGGTGCAAAAGATGGACGAAACTGGGCACAGGCCCAGGTCGGCCGACCTGGCTAGGTCGGGCGACCTGGCCTGGACACCAATCGAGCCCATCCTCCACACAGGTCAAGAAGCACACTAGGAGATGATCATGGACACTGATTCATGGTCGGTTCAAGTCAAGGGTGAGGGATGAGCCACGTGTCACTCCCATGGATTGAACAGCCCACACCTCAACTCAATTGCACCCAAACAGAGTATACCCACCTGAAACCGTCATAAGGACCCACATGGCAGTCTATCAGAGAAGAGTGGGGCCGAAAGGTGGCGGTACCAGGTCGGCCGACCTGGCTAGGTCGGCCGACCTGGCCCTGTGGCCGTTTCGCTCCCCCCTTGACCAGTACCTGTAAACTGCCATCAGGAGCCCATCTGAGCCGAGCAATGTTGAAGGCGGTGCATCCAAGGGTCGGCCGACCTGGGGACTTCGGCCGACCTGGGCCCACCTCCAAACAGCCACAACCGCCTCTGGCCTACTCCAACCGCCTATGTGATGCTATAAATACCTGCAAAGTGCGCCGTACTCAACACATACCAGAAGAAGAGCTCTTCTTTGCTACAAGCTTAATCTTAGTCTTAGAAGTGATAGTCATAGTAGTAGGTCTTCTGAAGGGCTTCTGGAGGAATCTTGGTAAGTTCTAGAGTTCAGTTCTTGTATCTCTTACTTACTTGTAATACTCTGAGCTTAATGGAAATAACTTATGTTGTATGCCTCAGTTATACTTTATCTACTTAGTATATACTACTTATGTCTTGCACCTCATTCAAGTGAATATATGCTATGACATTGGCTCAATGTGCCTATTGGTTGCTCTATTTATTAACGTGATAGATAGAGTTGTTTTTCATATTGCAAGAATGGTGTTTGGGATATGGAATACTATTGAGGGTACCGCTGCCCCACGGATTAGTAGAGGTAGGCGGCAGGTGGTGACAGCCCTGTCCGTCTTTTGTAATCCTTCACGTTCAGGAGTGGGTATTAGGCCTTTACGATAAGACGTCCTTGATGAGGGAACCATTGGATATCTCGATATGTCCTCTTGCATATAATCATTGAATGAGTTTGTATAGGGTATTGTAGTATATCCAAGTCCCATTTGTATGATGCTAATGACCCCTTTGTAATCTTTACTAATGTTCTATGACTAACTAAGACTACCTTAATGATGAGCAATGAACTTCTGTGTGTCACATTACACATTCACCTCTATATCATTTACCCCTGCTTAGATTATGGTATATTAATGTTGTTGTAAGTAAATACATTGGATGACACCTCTCTTTAACTAAATGCTTTTCCTGCGGATAAATAAATAACGATACTCTGGAATACTCCCGAGTGAAATGCTACAACGTACTTCTGTGCGCTTGCAGAATATCTGTAACGTCTAGATTTACGATGAAGTATCTCTAGTGCCATCACTACTCTAAGTGGTGATGCTAAGAAATACCAACACACCTTCATAGGGCTATGCAACTCTAGCCAATACATTTCAATGATAGCATCATAACATTTTAGTGGTAGTATCTTGAAACAGGTTTTGAATTGAATTCCCTGAACCAACCAAGTGCAAGAAATCTCATGGGTACAAGTCAGAATACCTCCACCGGCCACTCTGACATCAATGGGCCTCTACAACATCTTCCAATCTAGCAGTTGAACAGCTAGCTGCTCACTAATGAAATTATGAGAGCTTCTAGAGTCCACTAACACAATTGACTTGTACTGTTGGATGTAGCATTACAGTTTGATAGTTTTGCCAGTAGATGTCCCATTGATTGCTTGAGAAGAGATAGCCATCATATCATCACCAGAGTCTGAATCCACTGGGTCTTGATTTAACTCCCCTTGGCCACCTTGTTCTGCAAGCATTTGCCAGAGCTCTTCTAGCACATGAAGAGAAATATTATCTGGACAAGTATGTTGAGGACCCCATTTGTTGCCACATTTGTGACAAAGGCCTTTGGCCAGTTTGTAAGCCATCAAGGCAGACACCTTATCATTGGATTGCTTGTTTCTTGTAGCATTTGGAGTCTTCTTTTCTTCCACATTGACATTAATAGATTTGACAAGATATGAAAAACCAGTGCCCTAGTTAACACTTCTGACAGAAAAACTGTTTTCCCCTTTTCTTGCTTCTTTGCTAGAATTTCCCACCAACACTTCTTCCTGCAATATAGCAAGAGAACTAGCAGTATCCAAATCTTTTGGTCTATGCACTAATACTACAGACATAATCTCATGTTTAAGACCATCAACAAATCTATTAGTGATAATAGCAGGGTTAAAATATGGATTCAACAAATCTATTAGTGATAATAGCAGGGTTAAAATATGGATCATGAGCTAAAAGTTGGTGAACAAGCCCATCAAAGATCTCTATATATTCAGCTACAGGGGTAGTTTGCCTAATGTGAAAAAATTGCCTGATCACATGGTTATGTTGGTCCCTCTCAAATCTATCCAACACAGCCTGAGCAAGATTGGCCCATGAGAATTTTTTGAAGTCAACCTCTATGGATTCCATCCAAAAGGCAGCAGAGCTAACAAAGTGCATAGTGGCTAACTTAACATAGTGATCGGGTGGAACAACATAAATGTCAAAGAAATTGTCACATCTCTTGATACAGATCTTGAGGTTTGTGACATCAAACCGCGGAGATTCAATCTAAGGTAAAGAATATCCCACACCAACAGCCTGTTCGCTTGGCTTATCAGCCACCAGCCAGCAGTACTTTTCTCTCACAACAAATCAGCACCAGCCACCAGCCACCAGCCACCAGCCGGCCAGCAGTACTTTTCTCTCACAACAAATCAGCACCAGCCACCAGCTGCCAGCCAACCGAACAGGCTGCAAGACCAGAAGCACTACTATTTGGGCTAGCAATATCAAAGCCACGGAAAGTAGTAGGAGTGAATTTGAGCAATTTGTTTGCACCTTTGACCAGAGGCGGCACGGGGGTAGAGCTGCCCCAGGCACCGACACTCCGGTGATGGATATCTTCACGGTGGCCAACTAGCCCAGACGCTTCATGAGCAGGGTGCTCGCCTCCCAGATGGGCAGGAGACAATGTCTCACTTTTGATCTCCTCAGATTTGGGATTGGGAAGCTTGTGGATGAAGAAATCCACCTTAATCTTGAGATCAGTCAGAGTTTTGAAGATCGGTCACCTTGATTTCCAATTCCGGCTTCCATATCTTGACTGAGTTCTGCTCGGCAGAGATCGTCTTGATGGAACTTTGCATCTCCTCTATCTTCCGATTCATTTCATCCGCCTTGGAGTTGTTGGTGTCGACCTTCTTCACTAGTTCCTCCAACTTCGCCATCACCGACGAGATAGATTCCGTCGCCGAAGGCGCCATCGCTCCCGATTTCACTTGAAATCGGGTGAGTTGATCGTGGAGTGGATCCAGCGCTGAGAAGGTGGGCAGTGGTGGGATTTGAGGCTCTGGATACCAATTGTTACACAGTGGATAGGGATCAGTGAATTTACTTTATCAACTTCACGGAATCAGGTTCGATACAGGGATGAGGAACACCTCGGGATCTTGAGCCGAATCCCGCCGCCGCCAGGTCCGAGAGGTTCCTAATCGAGTTTACCAGTTCAACACTCTACCAGCTTTTCGTTACACGCTGCAACGCAGCGACGCCTGTTCATGGGCCACACTCGCACCGTCTTGATTTAATTGATCCAGTCCGGCCCATTAATCTTCTTGTTGGGCTTGCTTGTACGTACTGGATGCTGGCCTCCCTAGATCAGCTCATGCATCAGTTCAGCAGCTACAACACCATAGTTCTTCAGGTTCGTGACAATCCTGTTGCCTGTAACCAGCACCTAGAGACCGACCAGATCGAATTGGGCCTTATTTGAGCCTGAAACTGGAGCGTGCTAACTTATTTGCATTGAGAAAGCCAAAATCTGAAGTTGTTGGATGGATATTGAATGGCATCCACACAGGTGAAAATCACCGTGACTCCGATTGAGGACAGTGGAGAATCTAAGCACTGCTATGTCATTTAAGAAAGAGTAGCAATTGGTACATAACACGTCGAAGCGGACACCACCACACAAACAATCCCCCGAACAAGAACAAACGCACACGATACAACACACCACCACCCCCGACCGCTTGGAAGAGGAAATCGAAACAAGCCGTCGACATCTTCGCCGTTGTCATCGACGATGTCTTGTTTTTAATCTGAAATCGTATAACTTGCACTTCTGCCATGGGCAACCGCGTGCTCCACTGCTCCTGCATCAACCTCGCTGGATCCGTGAAAGGTACTCTCCCATGGCGTCTTTCACGACATGGCTTTACACGGCTGCCGTACCGCGCAGTAGACGCAGAGGCCTGCAGCCGTTGGAACCCGGCGGGGACCGTATCACGTTCGATGGCTCCGATTGGGCGCCATCCCGTGGTCCGCGTGAGAAAAAATAATGTTGGAGGATGCGGCGCCCAGAAATAATGTTGGAGCACATTATAGACAGTACCAGAAACCGAAGGTTTCATGAGAGCCTAAAACACTCATGGAAATATGAAAAATCATTATAGAAATGTTTAGTTAATGTCTCATGAAAACCCTGGAGTTGCTTCATAACACATGTCTGGCCTTTTGTTGTATTGGACTTATAAGTCATAGGCCTAACTGTTCCTCTAACATGGTTCCCCTTTGTTTGGTTGTAAATTGACCCTGAAGCTTAAATCATATCACAGGATCGAGTTAGATTTTCTGGCTTACGATCATCGTTGAGCTTGTAAAAAAATGTGGGAAATAAAAAAGCTTAACATTGAAAAGAACTGAGATGGATTAGAAACTAAGAAATACATATCTGGAATTCTGGATGGATCGGTATGGATTCTTAGTACGTTAAATTCTGAACCCCAGGAGAATACAAGACTTGGTATGTTACCTCATGGAGTAGTGATTGGCTCTATTTTTTTTTTGTCCTGAATTGCACTCTCTATTGTTCATAAAAACAATGTGGCAGAAGACAAGATTATGGTTATCAAGGATGTATATAAGACATTCACGTGTGGCTCCAATCGAGGCCCCAGTTCGATTGGGCAGAGTGTTGTTGAGGTCCGTGTCGATGCCCCAATCTGACCGGACAGTTTTGTCTCGTGGAGATGAGTTGTGCGGCTTGTGTCGAAGTCCCAATCCGACCGGCCTGTGTTTTGTTTTGAGTTGTGTTGAGTTTGGTGGGTGTTGATGTCCCAATCCAACCCATCGCCGTCGTTTTTCGTGTTTTTTCTTTTTTTACCTGGTTATGGCCTTCCAGGGACATAACCTTGTATTTATCTGCTATATTAATAGAAACGCACTCGTCAAGTGTTGTTCATTCAAAAAAAAAATATAAGACATTAACTTTGATGGGAAAAGCAGCAGAAGAAGACACAATGTTGTTGCTGTCTATGAGGGCAATGGTCGTTCTTCGCCTGTTACCTATTGCCTCTAGCTAGGTGACAGGCAGCGAACAAAGTCCGTCACCTGTAACCAAGTTACAGCATAGGCCATAGGAAACATTATGGCGCGATACCTTCAATTAGATGCCAAGTTTTGATGGGGTACTAGTGAAGAAATGAACGGTGATGTGGGATTCGAATGCCGCCTGTCAACCATGACTAGGTAATTAATGGGCTTAACTTTTCTCCTATGACGAGTCATTAATTAGTGGCACACCTTTTGGTGACTTAGGCCTTGTTTAGTTCGTGAGTTCAAACTTGCAAACTTGACTGTAGCAATTTTAAACCCAAGATTAGGAGGTCTAAACATGATCTAATTCTAAAACTAATTACACGGATGGAGGAGAAATCGCGAGACGAATCTATTAAGCCTAATTAATCCGTCATTAGAGATTGTTTACTGTAGCACGACGTTGTCTAATTATAGCCTAATTAGGCTCATTAGATTCGTCTCGCAAAGTTACCCGGGGGTTATAGATTTTGTCATTAACATACGTTTAATACTCCATGCATGTAAGATTCCTTTTGATGAATAGTGAAGTTTGAAAAGTTGGAGGTAAGTAAACAAGGCCTTAGGGGCATGTTTGGTTGCCTGCGTCTTCTTGGTCTGACTTGAGCCAGGCTCTGTACATGTTGGGGCCGGGGAGGCAGACTATCCATGGAGAGAGATTAGGGTGTGATTAAAATATACTTACAGGTGAGTCTACAAAAATATTTAAGCATGTGTTATAGACTCATCTATTGTTCTCTCTATAGCTGACATAGACAAAATTATAGAGAGCAACTCTCTATAATTGTTGTGGCTGCCCTTACTTGATCTCCGTGGTTAATGCATTTTTTTGTGTTTGCATTTATTTCACACGTTATCTACGTGAAATAAACTTTTGATTAATTGGTCACGTCGAAAGAAATTTATTTGCCAATTATTACTGAAAACAAAAGATTTGAAGCATTTGCTTCAAACATCGTCAAACTTTGGGTGTCTGAAGGTCTGTTTGAAAACTCAGATGAAATGGAAGGCACAAACAATAATAAGTCGATTGGTCGCCATCCTCTTAATAACAGAGAAAAGACTCAGTAGACATTACACTTGCATCGACATTGGATCCATGAATAATGTACCTTTTTCCATGAATGTACTGTTTGCATGTGCCTTTCACAGGATACGCACAGAGAGGCTTGCTGCCGTTTTGTACCTCTGGTAATGAGTCGGAAGGAGCCAATGCAATAATCCCATCCCGTGTAGTCCGGTCCCATGGCAACGAGAAGTTGCGCTAGATGCAAAGAATGGTAATTCAGTACAAGGCGTCCTTTTAATCCGTGGGTAGGCCGTTAATTTTCAGTACTGATTTCTTGTTTTTAATCTTTTTTTTTGAAATAAAAGCAGGAGCACTGCTATGTCATTTAAGAAGGAGTAGCAATTGGTACATAACATGTCGAAGCGAACACCACCACACAAACAATCCCCCGAACAAGAACAAACGCACACGATACAACACACCACCACCCCCGACCGCTTGGAAGAGGAAATCGAAACAAGCCGTCGACATCTTCGCCGTCGTCACCGACGATGTCTTGTTTTTAATCTGAAATCGTATAACTTGCACTTCTGCCATGGGCAACCGCGTGCTCCACTGCTCCTGCATCGACCTCGCTGGATCCGTGAAAGGTACTCTCCCATGGCGTCTTTCACGACATGGCTTTACACGGCTGCCGTACCGCGCAGTAGACGCAGAGGCCTGCAGCCGTTGGAACCCGGCGGGGACCGTATCACGTTCGATGGCTCCGATTGGGCGCCATCCCGTGGTCCGCGTGAGAAAAAATAATGTTGGAGGATGCGGCGCCCAGAAATATCTCGCCACAAGCGACGGCGAGAGTAGTCGCGACGGACGGACAGTCAGTGGCCAGACCGCAGGGGCAAATCAAGCCGCAAGCGGCGTCGGCGAGAGACAGCCAGGGTGGACCGCCCATTCCGCCCCCGTGGAGGAGAGGAGGATAAGGGGCGCCACTCTGGGGCCG
Source organism: Alloteropsis semialata (assembly GCA_004135705.1). Classification (NCBI taxonomy): domain Eukaryota; kingdom Viridiplantae; phylum Streptophyta; class Magnoliopsida; order Poales; family Poaceae; genus Alloteropsis; species Alloteropsis semialata. Next base: position 51,891,638 of record CM014272.1, read on the forward strand.
ACACGTGGCTCCGGACCAGATCAGGATAGGCCAGCCTGGCCGGTTGCGGCCACTGGCGAACGATGGCCACTCCTGCCACATCCGGTCGTGCTGCTTGCTATTGGAGGATGCCATGGAGCCGCTTGTTATATTATATATGCCATCGGAACAGGGACTCGAGCAAGCCTGCCTCCTCTCTTTCTCCATCGTTGATAGCAAGCAGTAAGCAGAGCAAAAGCTAGTGAGCCATGGCCCCCTCCGTGATGGCCTCTTCGGCCACCTCGGTCGCTCCGTTCCAGGGGCTCAAGTCCACCGCTGGACTCCCCATCAGCCGCCGCTCCAGCAGCTCCGGCTTCGGCAACGTCAGCAACGGCGGAAGGATCAGGTGCATGCAGGTATGCAACAATCGATCTCGTTGCTGGAATTCTATAGCTAGCGTGTTCATATCTCTGATCGAGCTGAATGCAAAATTTCAGGTGTGGCCGGTTGAGGGCAACAAGAAGTTCGAGACTTTGTCGTACCTGCCGCCGCTGTCGACGGAGGAGCTGCTGAAGCAGATCGACTACCTGATCCGGAACAACTGGGTGCCCTGCCTCGAGTTCAGCAAGGTGGGGTTCGTGTACCGTGAGAACCACAGGTCGCCGGGTTACTACGACGGCCGCTACTGGACCATGTGGAAGCTGCCCATGTTCGGCTGCACCGACGCCACCCAGGTCTACGCCGAGCTCGAGGAGGCCAAGAAGGCCTACCCCGACGCCTACATCCGTATCCTCGGCTTCGACAACGCCAGGCAGGTGCAGTGCATCATGTTCATCGCCTACAAGCCCCCCGGCAGCGAGTAAACTGATCTGCTCCGGCATGAGCAACAACCATCAAGTGTCGTCCGATCTGTTGGGTTTTTGCCTTGATGTCTTTTTTGTTTTTCTTGGTTCCTTTTCTTCTGTATCCATGGCACGCATGCGATCTCTGCCCCCAACCGGAGATTATCATATCCAGTGTTATTAAGTCGTCCGACTAATCGCGATTAGTCATAATTAGTCGTCCTTATCGCTCCTCTGCCACCGATAATGTCCACCAATGCGATTTGGCCGACTAGAAAGCTGGTCGTCCGACTAATCGATGACTAATCACGATTAGTCATCCGATTAAGTCGTGGACGACTAGTTTGGTTGGTTCTTGGAGAAGTCTAAAGAGCATATGGACTTGAAAAGTTTTGGGATTTCAATTCCACCCATTAGATTTTAGGTACTCCCTCTGTTTCAAATGTTAGTTATTCTAATTTTCTTGGGTTAAAACGTCTCAAGATTTTATAAATTTATACAATAAAATACCTATAATGGTAATACCAAATAAGTAACATTAGATTCTTTATTAAATATATTTTTATAGTATATATATTCGGTGGTATAAATCTTAGTAATCCTTTCCATAATATTGGCCAAACTGAAAATGGTTTGACTCTTCAAGAAAGTTGTAATGCTTTGAATTAGATGAATCTTTACTTGGTTAAGCTTTAGATGACTGATGTTATTTTCATTTAATATTGAGACGTTATTTATTTATGTACTGAATTTGCTTAATTATGTCCCTGTTAGCATATTATTATGGGCAAAAAATGCATATGTTGTTTTCTGTTATCATTGTTCAATATACGATATACGACTATATGTACATAATTTGTACTGGTTAGGACAACTAGATCACGATCAGCCTCGACTAGGTTCGACTAATTTACCTGATCGACGACTAATCGCGACTAATCATCTTATCGGTAGTTTTACGACTAGGTTCGATTATACGATTTGAAAACATTGATCATATCTACCTATAGTACTGCTACAACTATCGTTGGGTGAGGAACATGTGAATGCAAGCTCCGGCTATCATATGTAATATGGATACTAGAGCACATCTGCCAGTCAATCCGCCGACAATTAATACTAGATCGATCTTATTAATTACTGGTGTGTCTTTGTCTTGATCATTGTTTTGTGTGTTATTGTGCTTCTCCATAAATCAAATCTCATGGACTTTTCATATACTATACAGTTAGATCAGTTGATGAAGAAGGCTAACTGTCATTTTCATTGTGGCAGTCGAGTCGCAAGCTTGCAAAAAATTTATCTTGATTTAACACATGTTCATGGATCTGCAAAAATTCTAACTACTCGTACCAAAGGCGGCTGCGGTCATCTGAGTTCACATACATACTTAATTTGTGAAATGGAAACTGTATGATTCAAATAAGAGCAACAAAGTCGTTGATAAGAGAGGTTGAAAGGTAGTTTTTTATGTTTTTAAATCATGTATGGAGGTCGTTATAAGAATCATATAAACTCTAGGTAACGTCGGAGCCAACCTAGCAAAGTTTCTTTTGAACGGAATCAACCTTGTAAACAATGGAGATAGAACGCCCAGTTAGAAGCTCAGCTTGCCACCACATATTCATACACGGATAGCACCAAACGGCAGATAATAATGTCCCTATAAAAGGATATGCATGTCAAGCGAAATAGGCCACATGCGTCACTGGTTTTATATATGGACATTCAATCACTCAAGATATACAATGAGTTACACTTAATGGTAAATATAATCTTTCTATTTTTTCATCATTGAGTCTAACACATATAGAACCTCCTCTAGTCATATATCTTAATAATCCAATTAATCCACTTATAACTAAAACCTCTGGTTTTAAGAATTCTATTAAAAAAATCACAGCTAACCCTATCATAGGATTGTTCATAGTCCAATTTCAGGATAATTCCTGATTCTCCATTCTTAGCTACCTCAAGAATTATTTTATGAGCAGCTACCACATTCTCACGTATGTATCTTCCTTTGATGAAAGTTGTTTGGTTTTCGGCAATCAACCTGTCACTAACTCTAATGAGTCTATGATTTAAAGCTTTGCTAAAAATTTTGAAGCTACAGTTGATCAGGGCTATAGGCCTGAACTTCTTTAACTCAGTGGCATTATTCTCTTGAGGAACTAGGGTAAGCATGACATAATTTTGTCTGTCTATGTCTAGATCATTACTTTCAAAAGCTCTAACCATATTCATAAAGTCATCCTTGATGATATCTGGAGGGATCGTGACACCCTAAGAGGGGGTGAATTAGGTGTCCTAAAAAACTAAGGTTCCTAGCACATATAAAAACCTATTCAAATTTCTATCTAGATGTGCACTAATTTTTCTATGTGATGCTATCTCTACCGTAAAAGAGTTTTGCACCCAAGATTTCAATCCTATCAACTACACAAGGCAATTCTAGGAAATGTCAATGTGGAAAGTAAAGGGCACAATATAAATGCGGAAGTGTAGATGGTAGAGAACACAAACTCTCGACACGGCATTTTTTCCTGAGGTTTCGGGAAGTTAGTTAACATCCCCCTAGTCCTCGTTAGAGCCCCCTTCTTGCACTACAAGAAACTATTTAATCTGTGACGAAATTTGACGAAATTTTTGTGATTTTTTCAGAGATCATCACAGATATACAACTGTGGATACAAGGCCCATAATACCATAACAGTTTATCGATTTCGTCATGAACCGGCCCAAAACCTGTGACGTTATAGCAATTTCGTCGCGATTTACAAATATAATATTTAAAACTAAAAATATGGGGAAAACAAAAATAAAAAAGAAATAGAAAAAGGCAAAAAAAAACACACCGCGGGCTCGATCGCGGACCTCTAGCTAGAGAAGTGAAAGCCTTGCCATTGCACCATGAATTGATTTGAGTTCAAATCTGGTTAGAGCTTTTTTTTATATTGCTTTTGTTTTTTGCCCGCGTGCCAGATCAACCGGCCACCGCGCCAGGTCACCCGGCCTCCCGTGCTGCGCCTCTGCCAAAAAAATTGTGCGGACGAAGGGGCTCGAACCGCGAGAATGGGAAGCCTGAGCCTTACCACTGGATTACATTCTTCGTCGTGGTTTAGTTTTGCATTTCAGTTTATTTGTATATATTTTGTCTAGTTAGTATGGCAAAAAAAAAGGTCGATCAGGGGGGAATCGAATCCGCGACGTTGCCAAAAAAGGTAGCAGGAGGGGTTCAAACCCGTAACCTCCCTCACCGTCTGCTGCCCACTTAACCACTGCGCTATACGTTTTCTTGTGATGGTTTCAGGATGTTCACTTATATAATATAAAGAAACTCGCCCACCACACGCGAGGCTGCAAGCACAATAACCAGTAGTACAATGCCACCTGGCGGCGTCGGCTACCACCCGCATGAACGGTTCAGTTTTTCTTTTTAATCCATAATTAAAACTTGTAACTGGTATTTCTTCATCACAAGAACTCCAAATCTGTTAGGGTTTTTTCTACTTTTTTCTAAAATCATGATTTTTTTTGTTTGGTAGCATTTGTTTATATATTAACTGCTATTTTGTAGATCTTTTTCATATGGTTCATTTTCTTCCATCTAGTAGAAAATAGGAAAATATATTTTTTATATAACAATTTGTAATGTAACTTCATATTTTCTAACAGTAAGGTAAACGAAAGGTCGTGGACAAATTTGAGGTGTGAAAATGTTTAAAGGTATGAAAACTACAATGTTTGAGATGAGATATATGAAACTATGTGAGAGATGTGTCCTGTTTGTGAGCAATGTATACTTCAAACATCGCAAAATCTTATAAAGCATTTATGTCAAGATTATGCATTCATAATATGATTCTACGACGAGTTACACAATGTCCGAAGAAGATTTAGGTATTATTATTATTTTATAATAAGGATGCAAGTAGAAAATTTAGTTATACTTAGCAAATATTTGAACTTTTCATCTATTTGATGAGATGATGGATATGAGATACAATACAACTGAGCAACATAAAATATATTTTTTTATAATTTTATAAGATTTTATTTTGCAATTTACTTCACAAGAGTGCATTAAATGGATAAGAAAAAGAAAAACCTTAAGCAGTGACGTGTGCTGTGAGAAGTATTATTCGGCCCATATAACCATTTGCCCCATCAGATAGCACAAGTTTTAGCCGTCAGATCGAATTTTAAACGGCTCAGATGATCCCTGCATCTAATATATATACCTAAATCGACCCCCAAACCCTATCTCTCTCTCTCTCTCTCTCTCTCTCGGCCTCCACTCCGCCCACCACGCACACCACCGGCCGCCCGCCCGCGACTCGCCTCCCCCGCTCCATCTCGCCTTCGCCCGCAAGCCCGCGACTCGCCTCCCCCGCCCCCTCCTCGCCTTCCCCGGCCCGGAGCCACTGCCGCTGGTGCTGCTCGTAGCCGCCATGCGCGGCACCCGGCGTCCGGCCATGGGGACCTTGCTGGCGCAAGATCCAGCGGCACGGGTGCACGGCCAGGCGGCTCGGTGCGCCCGCCACCGCGGCGGCAGCGGGGCCTGAAGACCATGGGCACGGCAACGGGGCCACCGGCGACGGCATGAGGGGGAACCCCTCCGCGTGGATCTCGGCGACATGCAGCCACCGAGCAAGTCCCCAGAATCCCTACCCCGCCGCTCTTCTCCTCACCTCTCTCTCTTTACTTCCGCAGATCCAAACCATCTGGTGCTGCTCCTCAAATCCCCACTCAACTCCCTCTGTGTCCTCTCCTCGCAGGCCACGGCAACGGAGCAAGCTCCGGGCTCCCTGCGACTGAGCAACTCTCCGGTGCATGCATCCAGTGCTGCCGCCGCCGGCCTCCCTGAATGGGATGTCACACGGCCTGGCACACCGCGGAGGGGGCCGCTGATTGATGGAGGAGCTCTGCATCAGCGTCAACTTCTCCCAGCGTGTGGATCTGACAGTCGTGAGGCCCCTTGTAAGGTGACCGTCCTTCCCTGCTCGCACTACATTTGTTTCATTGCTTGGTCTCTACCTGTTGCTTGAGCTTTCCTTGAGATGAAATATATGCATTTGTGCAAGTGAGATTAGTGAAACTGAGATATTTCGGTTCAATGTTGTTATGTGTGACTATCTTGTGTTTTAGGTTAACTTAGTCCCCTGGAGTTCAATTAAAACATCAATTGTCTATTGCAATGCAACCTTCAGATTTTGGTTAACTATAACTTCTTATCTTCATTGTGTCTGCAGGCAGTGTCTGCAGTTGGACCAGGGATTTCGAGGTAGCTTGCTACCTTCTTTTATTTTCTTTACATTCAGATGGTGTTGCCTACACTAATGCAGTTTTATGCTTCCATTATTTACTATAGTTACTGGCCATATATTTCCTTTACCTTTCTCTAGCTCTAGGTCTGTTACTTCTTTCTGTTCTTTCATCTGCCATGCACTTTTGAAGGGTGATAACTTCTCTGTTACCATCTATGTACATTTTATCCCCCACTTATTCTGATATTTATGCATTTTTTTTAGCTTAGCTATGCCTTTTTTTCATTTTGTAATATGAGTGCCAGTCTGTGTTTGGAATGTTTGTGCTTTAACCCAAAAGAAATGCTTTAGGTTAATTAAGAAAATAAAACAGTTGAATTTGTATGATCCTAATTTCCAAGTTGTTTAGAATTAATTCAGATTGCATTTTAGGTTATGAGAAAATACTAGACGATGGTTTTCTTGATTCATTGTTCTATTATGTGCTACTACTGGAATGCATCATTTGTTATTGAAGAAATATGTTACTTCGAAAAAGTTATGAATAATTAAAGTTTGCTCCGTGGTCATCAGTTTTTGCTTGGGTTTGCCTCCCGCTGGTGATGCCTCCTCAAATTAGTGTGCCATTTGATATTGCAGATACGAAAATAACACCTCATCAATCTTGAATTTTGTTGAAGTTGTCTATGTTACCCACTTTGCTTCACTACTACAAACAAGCTGTAAGTGAAAGGTCTCTATCATGTGCTCAAACTGGATTTTTCAATCCATTTTCCTTTGGATGGAATGTCTATACAAAGTTTGCCTTTTACATATTCCTTGATTACGTAGCATTTTATTTGCAGAAGCATTCTGTTTCCTACAAGAGACAAAATTGATATGATCATCTAATGAGATAAGTTTTCTTCACACACATATATTGTCGCATGTGGTGAAGTACTTTAGACATCTACTGCTCTATCAAAAATAGATTGCAAGTCGAGCATGAATTCCGTGATTTGGACAGAATGTGATACACTTCCAGCTCTTCAACTTACATCTGTGGTTTCTATATGTTGCAAATTGTGGTGTCTATAACCTCTAGTGATTAAGATAAAAGTGGTTGATGTGTTATGGATACATGTGCAGTGTGAAACTGTTGATTGTTGCTATGATTTTCTATTCTTTTCCAATAGAGTTCTCATGTAGGCTAGTAAAGAAGACCTTTTTTTATATATACTGCAAGGCACTTAAGTTTTGCTACATGGACTCACTGTTCATGGCTACATTTTTTTTGAAGGAAACACGCCCATAAAGGGCTATTCATTCAAATGCAAGAAAATTTACAAAGTTTAGCCCAGACAGGCCAATTACATATAAGAGCTTTGAAAGGACAACCATTATGATGAAACAAATTAGAACATGAGAACATATGGTTCTCCTTTCTACTTGAAACAGCATTCCTAGCAAGAGAATCTGCTATGTAATTATTTTCTCTAGGAATGTGATGAAAATGCATGACTATTTTTGATGTCATGTATTCCACTTCTTTCATGATTTGTCTGATGCGCCATTCTTGAGGGCTTCCTTTGGGATTATTAAAATTAGACACCAAACTCTGGTTATCAGTAAAGAAATCACAGTCTTTGATTCCCAATTTTTCAGCTATCCAGATACTAAGATAGAGACTTAAAGCTTCTGCATGCAAAGGAGACTCCGGAATGCTTGTTGATGCTTGAATTTGGATCGACCATGGAGAATGATCACCTTGAAAGGAAATAAAAATGCCAAGGCCAGATTCTCTCCCTGCAATAAAAGTAGCATCTGATCTGCAACAAACTTTGGAGTTTGTATAGTTATGCACATTAGCATGATTAGAAAAGAGAGGCTCCAAAGCAAGGCCATTAGTAATTTTCTCTACCTCATAAGCCTCGTATTGAGCAAATTGGGCTGCAGAAGCCTGGAAAATAACAGAGTGGACAGACTCATCTTTCTTTTGGAATCTATGGCTATTTCTAGCTTTCCAAATAAACCAGAGAATATAGCAAACAAGATCAATATTTTCATTAGAATTCTTGACATAAGAGAAAATGTTAAAAAGCATGTCGGCACAAGTTCCAGAGAGCAAGTCTGTTTTGATAGCAAAAGGCGAAGCATACCAGACTGCACTCGCAAAAGTACAATGAAAGAAAATATGCTCATCATTCTCTGGGAGTGAACAGCATGAGCAATTAGGGGTGATATCTTTAATTCTTTTATGAACACGCTTAGCACTAGCAATATTTTTTGTTAACAATCTCCAAATGAACATTTGAACTCTCGGTAAAATCCTCTTATTTTTCCAGTTAAGGTCGATGATGGTTTTGACATTGGAAGATCTATTTAATTTACTCACCCGTTTTTCTATTTCTTCTGAGTGAATTAATTTATAAGCACTTTGAGCTGTCCAGATCCCTTTTCTATTGGGTTTCCAGGTTAACACATCAGGACCATCTCCTTGAGACAAAGGAACCTGCAAGATTTGATTGACAAAATCTGAACTGAAAATGGATTCAAGGAGTGTCTGGTTCCACCTCCTTGGATTATTAAGCCAAAGTTCATTGACCTTGATCGGAAGAGCATGATCAAGAGCCTCCTCTTTAATATAATGATGAATGTAATTCCAGTTAGGGCACCAAGGTTGATTCCATATGGAAATATCGCCATCAAAAAGTTGCCACTGGACTGCTTTGATAAGAATATCTCTTACCTTAAGTATGGAATCCCAAGTCCAAGATTTTGGTCCATGATTACTTGCCTTCCAGTAAGGAGTGTTGGGAAAATACTTACCTTTTAAGATTTTCGCCCATAGGGATTCCGGATTAGAAATCATTCTCCACGCTAAACTTGTAATTAATGCAATGTTCAATGTTGATAGATCTCTGAAGCCAAGTCCACCTGCACTTTTAGGAATACAAAAGTAATCCCAAGCTGTAAGACAAAGAGGTTTTTTTTGTTATGATCCGGGTTATTTCCTTTCCACCAAAAATGCCTAATAATAGCAGTAAGCTCTTTTGTCAAAGGTTTAGGGAGAAGAACATGAGACATATAATATATGGGTATAGAGGAAAAGACAGATTTTATAAGAGTTGAACGCCCTGCATGAGAGATAGTGTTAGCCTTCCAGTCACTGAATTTAGACTTGAATTTATCTTTTAGAAAAGCGTAAACTTTGTATTTAGGAACATGAGCTGTGAACAAAGGGTGGCCAAGGTGCATGGAGTTGTGTTGCATCTCTGCAACTTGAAAAAGATTTTTAATGGCATCTTGCACATCGTTGGGAGTGTTAGAACTGAAGATGATAGAAGACTTGTTCCAGTTCGGAGTTTGGCCAGAATCTGCACAAAAGGATTCTAAAATATGTTTTATGCATTGAGCTTCTTGAATAGTTGCTTGTCCACAAATCAGAACGTCATCTGCAAAGAGCAAAGAATGAATCGGAGGAGTGTTTGGTGCCAAAATGACTCCTTGAAGATTACCGGTGGATATTTCGTCTCTTAACCTGCAAGTTAGCTCATTGATAGCAGCAATGAAAAGATATGGAGATAAAGGACAACCCTGTCTTATGCCCCTGGAACTTTTGAAAGATCCATAAGTTTACCCATTGATAATAACAGAGAAACTTGGCCATTCTATGCAAGCTGCAACGAGATCAATAAAGTTATCATTGAATCCAATTCTTCTTAGGGCAAACTTGATAAAACTCCATTCTAAACGGTCGAAAGCTTTGGCTAGGTCTAGCTTAAGCATGAAGGCATTGGTAGCCCATTTCTTATGATGAAAACAATGAATGATTTCATGAGCTAAAATGATGTTCTCAGATATCTTTCTACCTTTAATGAAAGCAAATTGAGAATTACTAATACAATCTGGAAGATAGCGTTGCATTTTGAGGGCCAAGGACTTAGCAATTATTTTGTAATAACATTACAAAGACTAATAGGTCTGTAATCTAAAGGAGTAAAACAAATAGACTTCTTAGGGATAAGAACAATGTTAGTTTTCTTAATATAAGCCGGTAAGCTTTTGTTGATGTAGAAAGCTCTTACCATATTGTATATATCATCTCCCATCCAACTCCAAGTAGCTCTATAGAAAGCAACATTAAATCCATCTGGGCCAGGAGCAGCATTCCCTCTCATATTTTTGATGATGTTTAAGATTTCTTCTTTGCTTGGCGGGTTTGTTAGACTTTCTTCCAGAATGCTACTTTCTGTGGCTCCCTGAAATTCTCCTTGATCTTGCACAGAAGAGGTAAAAAGACCTACAAAATAGTTTATGAAACAGGCAGCAATATTATCATTATTACTTACAGTAGTACCATCAGGTGTAGATATGGAGTTAATTTTATTCTTCCTTCTTCTTTTGATGACACTATTATGGAAGAAGGAGGTATTCCTGTCTCCTTGGGTGATCCATGTTCTCTTGCATCTCTGCCTGTAATATTCAGTTAACTTATTTTGGATTTGAGCATGTTCCCTACATAAAGATTCTTCTTTAAGATGATTCTAATCAGTAGGGGAAAGATTTTGAATATTAGCAATGCTGTTTTCAATCTGCTGAAGCTGATATTTCAGAGAGTTTTTGTTTCTTTTAGACCATATAGTAAGATTATGCCCCAACTGCTTAGATCTTTTATGGAAGGGTAATTGTGCATAATTGTTCCAGATTCTTTTACTTACCTCTTGGAAGTCATTTTCCAGCAGCTACCAATTTTTGAATTTAAAATATTTTTCAGCTTTGGCTTATTAGAGGCAGGGATGGCTAAAATTGGAACATGATCACCATAAATGAGAGGGAGATGGTAAACATTTGTGTTAGGAAAGAGCCTGCGCCATTCAAAATTAGCAAGACATCTGTCCAGCCTTTGAAAAGTGGGATTTGAAGAAAATCTTTTGTTTGTCCAAGTATAAGCTGGACCATTATAACCCAGATCTATAAGGCCACAGTTATTAATAAGAATACGAAAAGAGGAAATACGATTGTAATTAGGGGCAGAAGCACTAAATTTTTCATTAGCATCTAAAAGTTCATTAAGGTCGCCCATACAAAAAAGAGGACTGTTGTCAGCTTTAACAAAATTCACCACCTCAGCCCAAATGTATTGCGTCCTAACATGATAAGGATCACCATACATGCATATAAGCCTAAAACAAATACTAGACTGAGTAGACCTAATTTTTGCTAGAATATAATTGGGACTGGAACTGACAACAACCACTTCCACGTCATCCTTCCACAAAAGCCATAGACCACCAGAAATGCCTTCAGCAGCTATATAACTATCATGAACAGAAAAATAGTTTATTAGATTAACAGGAGAATATTTATTGGATTTGATTTCTGAGATAAAGATTACCTTAGCATGAGTAGAGTCAATAAGTCTTTTCAGGTGGCACATTTTAGAACTGCGGAGGGAACCACCAATCCCTCGGTAGTTCCATGATAATAGATTCATGGCTTCTGTGGCGCCTTAAGGGCTGGCGCCAAAGCCCCATTATGGAGAGATGAATTATCAGAAAGATTTCCATCATCCAAAGACATGGCAGACTCTTCAACAAGGCCTTGCTGGTCATCAATTCGCACTTGATTATGGATCAGCTCTGATCCAACTGATTCATTCCCAAAAGCATTGATTGTTTTAAAACTCTCAAATTGATGAATCCCACCAGGATCCTGATCGTTACCAAGAGCCAAGTTCTTAGCAGTAGATGATTCATTAGCATGAACCCTATAATTGCTTTCTTCAACTTGAGCTCCATCTTCACCCGCACTAGTTTCTTGGTCCCATCTGCTCTGAGCTCCATATTGCCTTCTTGGCTTCACAACTGGGATCAGCTGGTTTTCTACATTATAAGAATCATGTGAGGATTTTGGTTGTGGGGAACGAGAGTATGGATAAGGTGAATTGCATTTGATAGTATGGGAAGGACTCGAAGATTTTTTTGAAAGTGAGCGATGAAGCGGTGAACCTTGTCTTTTGTTGTTTCGATTGTAATTATGTGTTTGAGCAGGTTTAGGGGCATGAGGCTAAAAGGGAGAGATTTTTTCAAAGGATTGCTGTGGAGAAGGAGGAGGTCTCGTTAAGGTAGCATGTGTGGAATAGAGGGGAATTGTATCGCCTGGAACCGGCTGTTTATCTTTTGTCTGTTTAGTAGCAGCAGGAGCATCAGCAGCCAGCGAGCCAAACTGATTGTTAGAAGAACCCATGCCTTTATTCTGCTTTCCATTGCTCTGATTGTTATCTTGTGGATTTTGATGATCAGCATTCTGGAGGGTGAAGGGGTTCACTTGGCTTGCCATTGTTGATTAGAAGGGAAAGGGTTTTGTATGAGCCACGGATAGACATGGGTTTGAGATTGTTGAGCCTGAAATTGTGAACTCATTACTGTAGTCGGTGGAGGCCCAAGACCAAAGATGCCAGCGCCTTGTTTAACTTGATGAGCAGTCTGTGGGAAAATGCCTTGACCAAATCTAAACTCCTGCCTAGAGTTCTGTCCCCCCTTTCTGGAACATTCGGGTTACTGCCACCTGATGTTTCTGCCATTGGTGCATTAAATGAGGCTGTGGGAATCATCTGCAAATTATTACTGTAACTCGAAAATATCCCCTTCTCCTTGCCAAGAGATGTATCCATTTTGGTCAGAGAAGAATCACCTTTCTGAAAGAAATTCTTGAGGGATTGAATATATGGATCTTGAGATATAACATCAGCCTCTTCTGATCTAGCTTCTGCAGGAATTTCACTTTCTTGTGTTCTCCATATACCATAAATCAGCTCTGGGACTTTTGCAGCATCAATAGGATTGAGTTTCCAAATGATTTGTTGTCTCTGACTACAACTAGACACATTATGAAACAGATGACCGCAGAAGGTGCAAATCTTGACAATCTTTTCATAGTGGATAAACACTTTGATTTTCCTATCCTTGGATATATTAATTGTAACACTGTCCAGAAGAGGTTTGGTGACATCTAGAAGGATTCTAGCAATAACATACTCCGGAATTCGGAACATAGAATTACCAGAAATAACAACAGAGTTATCTTTGATTCCGATTTTTCCAATGATTTTGTCAACCAAATCCACAGAACGCAAATGCTTTGGAATGCCATAAAGATGCACATTGACTAGGAGATACCTGAATGTGTAGGAATTGATCGATCTGCTTCTACTTGGGTCAACCCACTCAACCAAAAGAGTCTCCCTTTCTGCAATCCAAGGCTGCCTCTGCCATATCCATCTTTGATCTTCTTCAGATCTAAAATAAACCATGAATAGATTATCTACAACACTTTCAACCTTGTAAAATCTAGTAGCCCAGGCAGCTCTCATAGCTCTTTCAAACATAAACTGAGTTATATTCTTGGAGACTTTGCCTTCGGGTGGTCCTACTTTGAAGAGGAGATTAAAATGGGAGGGAGGCAACTCTTGAGATTGAAGTCCAAAATCGATTTTGATTTCTTCTTTGTGAGAGAGGTTCAGGCTTTGGAAATCGAGATTGAGCTCATCAGTAGGATTATTGGGGAGGAAAAGGGGTGGATTCGTTTGTGGATCCATGGAACCAGTGAAATGAGGATGGCGGAAGCTGAGAACAAGGAGGATTCAGGAGAGAGAGTGTGAGAGAAGGAAGGAGAAAGATTAAAAGGCATCACGCCTACTACCGATGGGAAATCAATGCAGGAAGCTTCAAGAGGGGAAGTGGTTGGGAGATGCTACAGTGCAGCTTGCGTTAGAGCTCTCACTTCGTGCGTTCCTGCTATAAACACTAATGCTGCAACCTATCTTTGTTGTTTTTGGTGCTGGAGTGCCATATATGCACTGATAGATAGCAGCTTAGTGTTGCAGGTCCTTGCTGGTGTTCTAGAACTTTTGCTATCTTTGCTTCTGGAAACAAATTGCTAGTTGTATCAGGTGCTTGGTTTTTCGTGCTGCAGGTGCTGCTAGTGTTGAGCAACATGGACAACTTGGTTGTTGGTGCTGGAATTTTTGCTGCTTGTGTTTCTTGAACAAAAACTGGTTGCTTGCGTTTTTGGTGCCTCTGATGTCCTGAAGCGAAGATGAAACATGAATGTAATTGCTGTTGTATTTGATTTGAATGTGAACCTGAGATATCTGTTATTTTGGTTGATGGGCTGATAAAATTTGGTATGCATTCTGGGCTGTAATGATCATTCTTATGTATGGACTGAGAAATTAGGTTGAATTTGGTGGGTTCTCTATTTTTTTTTGAGAATCAACACCACACTTTATTCAAACATTGCGGGTGATACAAACGCCATCTGGTGGCTCCATAAACCATACATGACGACCAACACTATTATAGATAGAACTTCTAGCTAATATATGAGCATCTTCGTTCAACTCTCGATACTCATGGACAAACTCCGTTCTCCTGAACTCTCTAGCTCTAGATAAAATCTCATGAACAATATGCCCGTAGGGACCCATACCCGTTCCTTCTCTTATTCGCCAGATGACAAAAAATTCACTCGCTATTCTGAAGTTTTGTAGAGCTAGATCACTGGCCAGCGCCATGCCTTCCTTGCATGCGATCGCTTCCATAGTTTCTGGGTCCTTTAAACCAGACAAGACCACAGCTGATGCTCCCAGAAAATTGCCCAACTGAGTGCATGAGCTAAATTTTAAAATAATGGACCACCATTAAATAATTATTGGGCCGCTTTTAAAAATTAATGGGCCATTGAAAAAAATTATGGGCCGTTAAAAAAATAATGGGCTGTTAAAAAATAATTGATGACGTCACTTGTCACGTCATCATCCACGTGTCACCGACCACGTCACTAGCCACGTCATTGCACACGTGTCACCGACCAAGTCACCAGCCATGTTGGCCGCCACGTGGCAACCATCTGTGACGTTTAATTTCGTCACGAATGTTGGGCCTGTGTCTGGTTTGGACTGGACGGGCCCAAAAGCGTTTTGTGATGGTTTAAAAACGTCATAGATTGTGTTGATCCATAACGATAATCTGTGACGCTCAAAAGATGACGATGAATAAAATCGGCACGGATAAAATTTTATGACAAATTTTCAGTGATCCATGAGGAATTTGTTTGGTCACAGATTAAGTGGATTCTTGTAGTGTTGGGAAATGCCCCTTCCTTAAGGCAACGCTCCGGTGGCGGGCAAACTCCGTGATAACCAACGGGACTATCCACAACATGAGTGGGTTTCCGCTTGGCCTCGCGCTGGTGACCTCCACCATCTTCATTATGCTAGAGCTTCGGCAAACCACCAAGGGCCTCTCCTCCCTTGCACAACCACCGGCACCCTCCCCACAAAGTTTTGTCGGAGGGTCTCACAAGACTCCAACTTTCTGGATTTACAACACTTGGTGTGTGCAAGCACCGATAGCAAAGAGGTATGCAAACCTCATTAATTCTACACTAAAGCTTAAAGCGAAGCGCTAAGCGGCCTAAACTAGCATTAATCAAAGCCTAAGCCTTGTTGCTAATTACCTAATCTTCTTTTAAGCACTTTTGTGGATAGAGCACATGAATTGGTGTACTTCTACACCCACTAGCTTTTCCAAGTTCTAACACCTCTCAAATGGCCGGTTGGAGGGGTATTTATAGCCCCATCATGAAGAACTAGTCGTTAGCTAGCCGTTGGGCACTTTCTGCGCACCACCGACGATTACGGTGCCCAAATAGGTGCACCACCACAATAGTTTGTCATTACAGAGCCGAATCTTCAACTTCTTCAACACCACCGACTATTGATGTGCCCCACCTCAACAATCGGTGATCATAGACTGCAATAGTCTGTCGTTGCAGTAGGTTTTGGCATTTTTCAATGAAGGACCGCAACTTGCTCCACTCAGCATTGGTAGGACCGCAATAGTCTGTCCTCACTATGTCAGTAGGACCGACTATTACTGTGCTCATGACTGGGTACCATAGCAATAGTCTGTGCTCTTTTTTTATTTTACTTTGTTTTCTTCGCGGTTTCTTCTTTGGGCTTGTCTTGTATGATGTCTTGGGTTTCTTTTAAGGTCTTTTATTGTCTTGATTATGTATTCTTGATCTTGTTTAAGGTGTTTGATCACCCAAGTCCATCGCCTTACATCCATGCGACTATGTCCTTGTATACTAGCAAACTTGTTAATCGACTTGGGTTGTGTTGCACGCAATCACCAAAATCGCAAATGGCCTATTTTTCTAACAATCTCCTCCCTTTTGGTGAGTGATGACAACACAACCAAAGCAAGCTAAAATATGAAATTTAAATTACAACTGCTTGCTTCGATACATTGCAAGAACAAGATCACATGCTAATTGAAATATGCAAAGATACCAACTGAAATTAATCATTTAAGTGCATCATACCTTGCCCTTACCAATTGAATAAAAATCACCAAATCCCCCTTGTTGTGGTCATAATGGACATAAGACTCCCCCTCACTCCAATGTCACTTCTCCCTTTGGACCAATTTTTTGCAATCTCCCCCAAGCTTGAAATCTTCAATCTCCCCTATACTTGGAGTTCTTGCCTTCTTGCTCCCCCTTAAGGTATACTTGCTTTGGTCACTCAAATTCTCCCCCTTTGTAATCAAACACCGAAAAGGCAGACATTTAAAGCACAAGGGAGAGTTTCACAAGTCATGATCCTTTGGATGTGGAAGGCAACTTGGATCATAACCCATGAAACTCACGTAACATAGACTAAACTCTCCCTAGGTGTGTGCATGCATAAAGTGGATGGCAAAGCATATGCACAACTAGTCAATTAAGATAAGATGAGGAGTTTAGTCTATATTATACATGGAGATACCTACAAAGAATTAAAAAGTATGATATCACAAGAAGGTCAAGAAATACCAATTGCCGGTTGATACCACTTGAAATAAAATTATATCAAATTGAAGCATATCTTCTTCATTAGAACCATGCTTATGTTCGGGGATACTTGTGAAACTAGACACATGATAAACTTGCAAACAATGTTAGTCTTACAATCACAACCCATATGGTAGTTCCCCCCTAAATATGTGCATACAAGTAATTGAATTACTTGTGAGAGACATGCACTAGTCAATAACGGCATAGGGGTAGTTAGCTTATGACTTGCATTTTTGGCACAAAGAATAAGAAATAGCTCTAGGTGCCATTTTCCTACAACTAATAAACCATGTAGGTTGCTCATGGGTTAGCATGAGACACAAGCAACCTACCATATGAAATAACTACTCTAGGCAATGCAATGGATAAATATGCATATGCATTCCTAGACAAGCATAGGAACTAGATGCTGATTGAAATTTCATGAATTTAACTCTAGTTACCTATGTTACCAATGGAGAATTTGGGTGTAGGATATGAATCTTGATCAACTTGGCCCTTTTGCTTGAATTGCTCTTTTCTTGTGGCCAAGTCTCCAAATCCTCCCGAGTCCCATGGACTCTAAGTCACCTTTGGAACCCAAACCTTTTTGGTGCCCTTCATGATTGAGATGATTTCCTTTGGCACCCAAATAGGTTCGTTCCACCCCCTTCACTTGCTTGTTTATCAAGTGAGCCACCACCTTGTTATCTTTCTTCTTGAGGAGGTATGATGTGCTCTTCTTCTTGTCAACCTTCAAGTATGCTTTGGTGTTGGAGATGATTTTCTTTTTCTTCTCTTCCCCTTTATTGTTCTTGCACTCATAGGACTTGTGGCCTTCTTGATGGCAAGAGTAGCAAGTCACGGTTGCTCCCTTTTCAAGCTTCTTCACCATCTTGTGGACGGTTATCTTGAGAAGGTTGTGTCTTGCACTCCTTGTTCTTTTCCTTGAGCCTCTTCAAGTCCTTTGAGAGCTTCTCTACTTCTTGCTTAAGCTCTTCATTTTCTTGAGCAATGAGATCATCAAGAGTTTCTATAATAGCATTCTCATTGCAAGATGGTGAGCAAGATTTAACATTTAAATCAATGCAAGAAATAGAGGCATCCATTTTAGATTTAGTATCAAAAAGAGATGTGGATGTTTTGGTGGAGGTAACTTTATTTGATTCAAGCAACTCAATTTTACTAGTTAAATCATCATTTTCTTCAATGATTATATCGAATTTTTCTTCCAATTTTTTATAATTGGATGATGAGCTAGCTAGCTTTTGTTTGAGTTTCTTGTTTTGGCAATTAAGTTTTCTAATTATTACCTCTTGAGTTTGAACAAGATTAGCAAGCTCTTCAATTGAAGGGAAGGATTCATCATCACTTACATCGCTATCACTCATATCTTTGGCCATAAGACAAATGTGCGATGAACTTGATGATGGCAAGAAGGTCCTTTTCTTGTGGTGGATTTCTTCATCACTTGAGCTTGACCAATCAAACCCACCCATGGAAATGCTTGTGAAGGCCTTCTTGTTTGCTTCATTCCTCTTCCTTCTTTCTTCCTTCATTCTCTTGCATCTTGCTTTCATGCTTGGACAATACTCAATGTGATGTCCTCCTTCGCCACAACCAAGGCAAGCAATCTTTTTTATGTCCATCATCCTTTGGTTGTGGCTCACCAAATGCTCCATGGCATTAGGGTAACCTTTGGCATTGATCTTTTTGAGCATCTTGGTGACTTTCTTGATAAGCTTGTTGATTTCTTCACTATCATAGGAGGAGTCACTTGATTGATCTTCTTCTTCATCATCATCCTCATCATCACTTTCATCTTCACTTGAGTTTGATGCTTCACTTGAGCTTGAAACTTCACTTTGCACTTAAGCTTTCATCTTGGATTTTGAAGATTCTTCCTTGTCCTCTATCTTCATTTGATGGAGAAGGATCTTTGGTGATCTTCATTGAGAGCTCAACATAAACCTGAAGTAGAGACACATGTAAAGACATTTTATAATTTGCCCTTAGTAATATGTCTTAATGTATTATAGAGACACTTCTTGTGGCACTTTAGAAAGTGCCATATGTACCAAGACACTACTTGAGACATTTTCAACCATAGAGACATTTTTTTAAGTCATTTTTATAAATTGCCAATATAGAATATTAGTGACATATTTGAAACACTTAAAAATTGGCCTTATCCCCGTAAAGGCATAGTTTGAGACATTCACTTTAATATCTTGAGACATTATTTTGACTATTGAGGCATAGTCATGAGAATTATACCAAGTAAATATGCAATTGTTAGTGTGAGGTTGAGTTGGCTAGTTGTTGGAGTATTATGAAATGTAGTATGAGGTCTTGAGTTCGAACACCCATCACTCCAAAATTACTATATTTTTGCAATATATTTCTTGTCATATAGAAGATAGAGACATAATATTGTGCCACTATAAGTTGTCTTAATAAATATAGGGACACTTACAAAAATGTCTCTTTATTTAAAGAGACACTGTTCGTAGTGGCACCTCTATGATATATTGAAAAATGACTCTACGACTCTATAAGGACAATGTAAAATGTCTCTACAAGACTATAATAGTGTCTCAACATATGAAGATGTCTTGTAGTGTCTTGAGCAATTATATTGCCCAAAACTTTTGTGGGCTTCAACTCATCTACCTTGGTCATGCAATGGAAGTAGATGACAATGGGAGCATACTTCTCTTTGGGAAGAACATGGATGATCTTTCTTAAGATGTCCGCATCACTTAGCTTGGTCAAGCCTATAGAATTTAGCTCATTGACAATAACATTTAAACGTGAATACATGTCATTAGCTAACTCATTTGGTAACATCTTAAAAGAATCGAAAGCTTGCTTGAACAACATATATTTTTGCTCCTTAACGTCACTCGTGCCGTCGTTGAGCTCTTTGAGCGTGGTCCAAATTTCATGTGCATCTTTAAGATGATACACCCTATTAAATACATTAGGCTAAGAGGTTCAAAGATTGAATTCCGAGCAATAACATTGAAGTGCATTTCATCTCTATCGGCCTTGGTGGGGTTTTTCGGCCGAGCTAGGGGTTTCATTTCTTCATTCATTACTCTCCGAACACCTAAGCCTCTGGCTTCAAGAAAACATACGAATATGCCAATACGGGCAGTTAGTGCCATCAAAGTGTGGAGGCTTACCGATATCACTCCTAACATCTTCGGATGTCATTTTGCTCTTTGGCGATGAAGCCAGTGGTCCAAAAAAGAGCACGAGGCTTTGATACCAACTGAAGGGACCGTGACACCCTAAGAGGGGAGTGAATTAGGTGTCCTAAAAAACTAAGGTTCCAAGCACATATAAAAATCTATTTAAATTTCTATCTAGATGTGCACTAGGCTTTTCTATGTGATGCTATCTCTACCGTACAGAGTTTTGCACCCTAGGTTCAGTTCCTATCAACTACACAAGGCAATTCTAGGAAAGGTAAATGTGGAAAGTAAAGGGCACAATGTAAATGCGGAAGTGTAGATAGTAGAGAACGTAAACTCTCGGCACGACGATTTTTCCTGAGGTATCAAGAAGTTAGCTAACTTCCCCCTAGTCCTCGTTGGAGCCCCTTCTTGGGAAATTCCCCTTCCTTAGGGCAATACTCCGATGGCGGGTAAACTCCATGATAGCCAATGGGACTATCCACAACACGAGTGGATCTCCGCTTGGCCTCTCGTCGGTGACCTCCGTCGTTTTCACTATGGTAGAGCTTCGGCAAACCACCAAGGGCCTCTCCTCCCTTGCACAACCACCGGTGGCCTCTCCACAAAGCTTTTTCGGAGGGTCTCACAAGACTACAACGCCCCAGATTTACAACACTTGGTGTGTGCAAGCACCAATAGCAAAGAAGTATGCAAACCTCACTAAACTCTAGCACTGAAGTTTCTAGCTCACATCTCTACATAAAAAAAATAAGAAATAATGGACTAAGTACACAGGTATCAGAATGCGAAGTAATGAGAATGAAATGAGATTGCAACTTAATTAAGACTGTCGTATGAACCTAATCGTCAAGAGAGCTAAAATCATCTTCGGTTGCGTTGTGAATGTAATGCATTACATAGTACCCACAATGATTGTTGCTAGGGAGCTGCCTAATGATCCATTTGGCTTCAACCACTTCAAAATCACCCCAAAAAGGTCTGCAATTTGCTTTTCTTAAGGTACTTTGTGAAGGCCCTATGAAAATTCAAATTAATTGGATACAAGGAAATGTAACATTCAAGTACTCAATATTCTCCCAATAACGATTTGTTTGACTTAAAAGTTAAGATCTTTAAGGACAAGCTTGTATTTTTCTTTAGCATTCAGATATGCTCCGGAATCAAAAACCTTTATCCTGCTCTATTCTAGGTTGATTGCAAAGAGGACATGGTTGAATTTGATACAAAAGTGATTTAGTAGAAAGTGAAACCAAAAAAAGTACAGGGTTATTATAGACACTTACTCGCCATTGTATAAAAGAAGAATGGTTCTTTTGTCTTGCATAGCGAGGAAAGCCCTTGTCAAGTACTCCCTCGTGCTCATGTAGCCTATTGTCTACTCATTTATAGTACAAGGGTCCAAGAAGCCGACGTCTCTAATTTTCTCTTCCATGCACTTGAGCACTTTCATCCTATGAAAAGATTAAAGTTAGAAGTGATAATAGATAGTAACTTATGTAAGTTATATGATGAAACTATATAGAAACATACAAACACCACAAGATCATGATATTGCTTGTTGGTAGAGATCATGGAGGTACTCGAATGTAATCCACAACATGGAATCCCTACGCCCTAGAAAATCCTTATCGCCAAATCTCGCTTCAAAGCTCGAACCACTCTGTTGTTTGTACCAAGTATGCAATTGCCGCAGTCTTGTGGTTAACCATGGTACTAGGTATGGTTCCACCAGATCTCCCCTCGGCTTAAACGACCATGATCTCTTCGGTGGTGGTGAATTGTCGCCATCCTCGATCCTTAGTAGGTCTTCATCCGAGATGTTCGCCGACTTTAGAAATTTCTTCCTCTTTTCGAACTCGATATGAAATACATCTTTTTCCTCTTTTCAAACTGGATATGAAACACATCTTTGCCAACTTCCAACACATCCACCTTGCTGATAGTGCATTCAAAATCTGACTTACAAACCGCTGGTGAAACTTATTTTCACCACTGGTTTGTATTACAAGCTGGCAGTGAGAAGCCCAGCGAGCAACACCGCCGGTTTTAGCCATGATCGGCGGTGAAGACCCTTTTCACCGCCGGTTCTAATGGCTAGCGGGGCCCGAGCTGGCCAACAACTTTAGAATCCGGTCTTCCACCCTTTTCACCTCCGGTTCTGACGGCTAGCTGGGCCCAAGCTGGCCACCAACTTTAGAACCTACAGTGAAAAGTTTTCACCGCCGGTTAAGCTAAACCGGCGGTAAAGGTACCGCTGGGGAAAACACTTTCTGTAGTAGTGTTTCTTCACAGTCAGCCTCACTGTCATAGTCATACATCTCCATCTCTCTCAACAGCTGACGAACCAAGATCCATAGGAGTCCTTATGGGCCGAAGGCCCATGAGGAGGTTGGGCCGACAACTCTGACAGATACAAGGAAGAGACATACAGGTTAAGAAAACTAGTCGGCTACTAGGAAACAACCTGGACTAATCATGTTAGGACTCCATGTTTAGTATTCAACTGGAATCTGTATTATTCGACTTGTAGACCCTGTCTCCCAAGTATATAAGGTGAGGCAGGGACCCCTTGTAAAATCATAATCATCAATACAAAGCGATCCACCTCATACAGGATGTCGGGTATTACGCTCTCCATTGAGGCGGCCCGAACCTGTCTAAATCGCCTCGTGTTCACCATCGCGCTTTTGGTTCCGGCGAGGCCCTTGCGAACAACTCGATTACCTTGGGACCCTCCACGATAGGCTAGCCGGTATAAAAAACTAATAGCTGGCGCGCCAGGTAGGGTCTCTCGTTGAGAATTGTCAAGCAAGCTCGATGGTACCAGTCATCTTCACTTGCAATGACGACATGGCGTTCGAGAAGGGCGCCACCTTCGTCTTCGCCTCCTAGATCTGCATGGCG
This sequence comes from Alloteropsis semialata, assembly GCA_004135705.1. Classification (NCBI taxonomy): domain Eukaryota; kingdom Viridiplantae; phylum Streptophyta; class Magnoliopsida; order Poales; family Poaceae; genus Alloteropsis; species Alloteropsis semialata. The sequence continues at coordinate 51,914,678 of CM014272.1, forward strand.
GATGGCGTGGGCAACTTCGATCGCGTCCTCAAGCCGCCGACTTCAGAGCAACTCGCCGACAAGCTCGACGAGATCACGCTCCCGAGCCCGACTTCAACTTGGACTCGGGCAACTCCAAGTCTCAATTCGAATTCAACCCGGACTGAGAATTTTTCAAAGCGGACTAGGCAGTCCGAGTCGGTTTCTAAACCATCGATCGTGTCAAAATCCAATCAATACAAGACCCAGAAGAGGAGGAGCGTAGCCACTGCTAGGCACAAGGCCAATACCTCGAGCCCATTTCCCTTTGGTCTCGTGAGAACCGCCTCCGTCTACCAGGCGGCATCATCAAAGCAACTCCGATCTCTGGTCGAATTCGACGAACTTCCCCTTGGCGGGAAACAAGTCGAAGTCGTAATTACCGCAACTCCAGAAGGCAGATTCGTCCACTGGCCAGGATGCAAGCCGAAGCTTGGAGTAACACCACAAGAGGACTTGGACATGTCTCGCATCATTGCGTGCATTGATCCATTACCTTTTCAGCACCGAGAAACGCTGGACTCTTCTGACAAACGCGGCTCCACTCTCCCTGCATCCTCAAGCCATGGTGATCATCCAGCCCAACGACCAAGTCTCCAACGATGAGCCATCTGTGGCTAACGAGGTCGCAGAAGATCGGGAAAGGCGCAGGCAACGTAACGTTGCTCGCGTGGAACGACGCCGCCGAGCCGCCGCTGGATTAGCTTCCGACAACTCACTGGATAGAACGTCTACGACAACACTGTAAGCAACATCCTGGCTGTCGCACACGGACTAAAAGCCTTGGACCAAACTCCGGAAGTCCCACGGATGACGATGATGCTCGAAGCAGCAGTGCTCTAGCACGACGCAATGTACCCTGATCGAACAATCACCAAGTCCAGGACAGCAAGCCGCCAAGGCAGCAGTCGCAACCCCAAAGGAAGCAATCGCGGCAATCCATCCCATCATCCAAGCAGAGACCGCCGAGAACTGAAGAACGTGGGCGGCGCAGTAGTCAGCGCTGGAGGAGCGATCCACGGCGTTGGACCCAGCCACCACTCTCCCAACCATGGGCAGCCACCACAACAGGGACAGAGAAGGGTGCCACGATGACCACCGCGATGACAGGTATCTGCGACACCGGCTCCAAAATAGGGACACATGCACCTTCTTTTCCGCACGGGCTCGGGATCACGAAGAAGAAGAGCGCAAGCGGCGCTAGGAGTATGACCAAATCTACGGGCCTCTAGGCCAAGACCATCACAACCTTGGGAAGTACGAAGGGTTCCCAGTTTTCTCGAACCGCATCCGGGCTACTGTTTGGCCCGAGAAGCTCAAGCCGTCCAGCATCGACAAGTGCGACGGAAAGCGCAACCCCGAGCAGTGGTTGCGCATCTACTACTCGGCGATCAAGGCGGCCAACGGCAACACCGACACCATGTGCACCTACTTCCCCGTGGTCCTCAAGCAAGCTCCACTAACTTGGCTGGAAGGACTTGATCCCGGCTCCATTGACTCCTGGAATGAACTCTGCAAAGCCTTCATCAATAACTTCTAGGGTTCATGGCAGAAGGCAGGTACTCGCTTTGACTTTGTCGAGTGCAAACAAGGCCAAAACGAGTATCTCAGAAGCTACATCCACCGTTTCTGGGAAAAGCGGGTGACATGTGTGGGGCACACTGAACAGGACGTCATCGACTGCTTTCACAGTGGCCTCACTGATCCTACGCTGCACCTAGACTTCGGAAGCAACAGACCCAAGACAGTGGAGGCTATGCGCGACCTCATCAGCAGATGGGCGGACGCGGAAGACATGCAACATGAAAGGTTCAACCGAAACAAGTCGGGAGGCAATTGCAACAACAACAATGACCGCAACAAGGCCAAGCAGGCTGAAAACAGCAACAAGTGTGACTTCAATGACAAGAAATTCAAGCCTGAGGACTCAGCCAACATTGCCGAGCGAGGATCCTCTCGCAAAAAGCTCGAGAGGTTCCTTGACAAGCAATGTTCTTTTCATCCAAAGGACAAACATTCCAGCAGGGAATGCATCGAGCTCAAGAAGGCTTTCGGCTCTGAAAGCACTTCCAAACCCGACGGGGCTGACAACAACGGAGGAGACAAGAGCGGCAAGAACACTGGTGTTGGTATTTCTTACGATGCAGATAAATCCGCAAGCGCACGGATACCGTTGTAGCTTTCACCCGGAAGTATTCAGGGTATCGAATCCACAGGGAAGGCAGTGGTTGACTAGAGTAGTTATCCATTGTATTCAATCACAACATTATTAATACACCAAAGTCTAGCAAGGGGTACACATTGATAGATGGGTAGTGCGACACACAGAAGGTTTCATTGCTCATTAGATAAGTCTAGTTAATATGAAGGTCCTAACAGAGAACTAGGGGTTCTATGTACTTCTTGCATATGGGTTACACTCCTACAAGGGTATACTATACAAGCTTAGTAAAGGACACATGTTAGAGGGCAAATCGAGGAGTCGTGGGATCCCCTCATCCAAGGGTACTGTCACAATGTTTATCACAAAGGCCTGCAAACGCCCAGACCCGAACGGCGAGGATTACAAGGGACGGACAGGGCTGTCACCACCTGCCGCCTACCTCTTAATACGTAGGGAAGGGTATCCCCAATGTTATTCCATATACCAAACACCACGTTTACCATATGAAATACAACTGTCCACCTAGACAGAGCAACCTTGCGGTACACTGGGCCATTGCCGTAACATGCATCAGCTAGACTAAGGTGCAAGACATGCATCTCATATGATGAACACACAAGACTATAAGTCAAGTAACATAAGCAAGAGAGTAATTCAATTAATAGCTCTAAGTCTTATAAGTAAACAAAAGATACAAGATAACTGAGCTCTAGGCTTACCAAGACTCCTTCGGGAACCCGTAGAAGCTCAACTCCTAGAACTACCTCACTACTAACTAAGCCTAGAATGTGTGGCAAAGAGAGCTCTTCCTTCTTGGTGTGTGTTGAATGTGGGAGTGTGGCCCTCTATTTATAGTAGAGGAGGTGCCTTGGTATAGGATCTAGGATACCGACTAGAGGGGGGGTGAATAGGCGGTTTTAAACTTCAATCACAAAACTCAACAAGTTTTATTAGTAACACAAGGTGAAACCTATTTCTACTAAGTCTAGTCCTATGTCAAGGTTTGCAACCTAGGGTGACAAGATACAATTCAGTCTCTAGGAAAGTAAATTACTCAAAGTAAATGCGATTATTGAGTAGAGCAAAGAAATAACCGAACAAGAGAGACAAAATATATCCCGTGGTATCGATGACTTGCCGGTCACCTCTAATCCACGTTGAGATGGATCCAAAGCTTCAACCGCTCCTCTATCAAGACCTCGCTTGATGTATGAGCCGGCTTGAATCAATGAACCTCTCCAAACCTCGATTCCACTAGTGTTGCTCTTCCCACTCTGGTGAGGTGAGCACAAACCTCTCACAATCAAGGCGGGAGCAACTTCACAATCTTCTTTGAAGTGCTTCAACCGGCCACAACCACCAATCCGTCTAGGAGGCGGCAACCTCCAAGAGTAACAAGTCGATGACGCTTGCTTGATGAATTCCTAGTACCCCAAAGCTCAAACACTTGATGCAATGCACTAGAACTCTCTCACACTCACAAGAATGCAACTCTAAGCAATAGGAGTGAATGAGAGGTGGAAGAAGGCTCAAGTATGTCAAATATGCTTCAGAAGTGCCAAGAGAACCTACTTCATCTCGTGGGTGGAGTATTTATACTCCCCCACCCCGTAACTAGCCGTTACCTTCTGTTGACGCGGAAAATCGGCGGTCGTATCCTCAGCGGTCAACACAAGAAGACCAGGGAGATCTGCTTCACTCCAGTGCCAGCCTGCACTTCGTTCAGGTTCGCGACGTACCAGTCAATTTGACCTGAAATTGACAAGGAGATAAAACAGTTAAATTACTCTTTGATTGTGCCGGCTCTATTCCAAACGGCATAGGCACATTGGATTTCAGCCAAGACCCAATCAGACTTGTATCGGCCAATGCCAATCGGACCTTAAAATCGGACTTCACAGACAACCTCAATCGGACCAATATAATCGGACCTTAATCAGTCATCTAATCGGGCCTCAGAATCGGACCAATCAGGATCGGACCTTGTGACAGATCAGCCTTTGAATAATAAAATAAAGCATGAAACATGGCCGATATGTAAATAATGGATCAGCTGTGCCTTTGAACAAGATATTAAATAATCAAAGTGTAAGCCGATACATTGTCCATCTTGCCTAGTTACTAGTTTGATTTATCTTATCGGACCATCTAGCCAGCCAATCGGACCAGAACCTTTTCAGAGAAATCTAGCTCCGACGTAGGGAATCTAGATTTCTCCAGCTATAATCAGATCAGATAGCTAAACAATCAAACTCAACTCACCAACCTGTCAACTAAACAAGATGCTCGCACAAGTGTTAATCAGATTAAGCAAATAAGCAGATAAAACATTAACAGGATCGTTCTGATTCTAAAGTATGCTATCAAATAATCAAGCAAGACCTAGCTCCGACGTAGGGAATCTAAACAAACACAATACTCAAAGAACAACCAGATTAAACCATAAAGCATGGATCGGACCTAGAACGATACTATAAGATAAATATTGCTTAAATCGGACCAAGACCGGTGCTCAAAGCCGTTGAAGAAGTAGATTAATTCACATGGCGTAGATCTAAACCAATCTAGCAACTCCAAACAAACCGCAAAAGCTGCCTTTAAATAACCAAGATGACTCTAGCTCCGACGTAGGGAATCTAGCCTAATCTTGATGATCTAGCTCCGACGTAGGGAATCTAGACATAAAGTGCAACCCGATAAACGATCAACAGTTGAATAATCAATAGTGATCTAGCTCCGACGTACTTGCTTATTCAAAGATAAATCGGTTGAACAGTATAAACGAGAAAGGGCGATACGCCTCAATTCAAAGCCTATACTAGTTCGATAAATTGACTAACTTACTGGTAAGCCGGAGATCAGAACTGATGCAGCCCGTCCACCGATAAGCTTCGTCGAGATACTACTCCTAGGGTTTTTGGCGTGAAGCCGGGTTGTATTGATTGTGAGAATAGTTCTTTACAATGGACGAGGATTTATATTTATACCCTGGTCATGATGAGTCCTGATCGGACCAGACTAACTTGCAGATAAAGTAATCTAATATTTAACATAGAATGGGACTTTTAATAAGCCTTCTGAAAAGAAAATAGTCCCCGCTCACGCCACGCTTCCCTTTTTAGCCGATGCACATTTTCTCATTCATCATTAGATCGGACACTTTCTCTTCATCGGACTTTTATTCCGCATCGGCTCCCTTTTTCAGCATCATCTATTTGACCATTCAACGGGCCCACTGCGCAGTTTCAACCTCACCACGTCACCATCTGACTCAGCATATCAGGTGCGAAAATCTGGTGTCAACACATGCCCCCCAATTTTGGAATAAAATTCATTTTGTTCCAAAATTCGTATCTGTCATCATAACCCCTTCACCGATTTTTGTGCCGAAACTTTCCATCCCTGCACTGTGTGATTCCTCGATTCTCGGATTACAGCCATTTTTCCCTTACAAAATACTTCCATCGTCAGCCACTACTAAGGATCTGCACTACCCACCTTCTTCTAACAACGAACAGTATATGGAATCCTGCACCTTATGTCACGGGTATCCATATATTTATTGACCCAGGCGAAACGACTCTTCAATGCAGTTCCTCAAAAGACGCCCCTCTTTAATCAGCACTGAATCAATGACATCTTCACGAGAATACTGTTCTTTATTTGGACAGTTTCAGCTAGCATCTTTCAGATTCCCTTCTTTCCTTTAATTCCTTCATCAATCGCCGGCTATAAATACCTGTCTCAGGTTCTCCTTTCTCCACCACTCCTTCTCACCATGGCGCATCCAATATTCATGACAGAACACAAACTCCTTCTCTTCGACATAGGAGTCAACCCCTTCTTCCTCTTCTGCTAGAAGAATTCTCGTGAAATAGCATAGGGTACTCCCTCCCTTTTCTGATCCTGTAGTGAATCCAGGTGGAACCTCTGCTAGGAGAATCCTCGTGAGGTTTCCTCATAGTTTTACCAAAGGGAAGATTTTTCAGAGGGGTTTACTGGGGTGCCTTTCTTCAGGATAGGGACAGAGCCACTGGTCCGCCGGTGCGCTCTTCAAGGGACTGCTTCCAGAGCATATCTCCTCAAACTTGCGGATTTCTTCGAACGAGCCGAGCTGTTCAAGAATATGTTCCAAGGAAGAGGATGTCTTCTTAATTTTATGCTTTCTCCTGCCCCTTTTCCTTCTAGACTTATTCTGGCAATGATGAACAAAGTACATCGGCGCCTATTAGATCTTTCTGTCTTCTGAAATCCCCTTGTATGATAAATAGATGAATATATATGCAATCCCTTTTCCAGCAGCCTGCTCCGCCATCGAGCGGCTTGATGATGTAATATACTTTTCTCTTATTGTATATAGCCCTTAAGGCGATGCATATCGCATCGGCTCTTATTTTTTGTTCTTGAGGCGATTTTTCCATCGGCTTATAAGCCTGACGCATAGCATCGGCTTCATGAATTTACCCAAATGCTAGGGTAGTATTTCTTCAAATATTTCTCGTTTAATGCCTTAGGAAACACTTCTCCTACAAGTGTTTGTAGAATATAAGCATTTTCAGGAACACATCGGACGACTTGATAGGGTCCCTCACAGTTCGGTGACCATTTGCCGTACTTGGGATCCTTAGAACCAATGGGCAGAATAACTTTCCAGACAAGATCGCCCTCTTTGAACTCTTTCCCTTTAACTTTCTTATCATAATGCCTCGCAACTCTGAGTTTGTTAGCCTCAATACTTTCGAGAGCGCGCAGCCGACGAACAGCCAAGTCATCGGACTCGCTATTCATGAGTTCCATGTATTCGCCGGTCTTCAATTTATCCTGAAGCTCGATACGTCTTGATCCAGTACGAATTTCCCATGAAAGAACGGCTTCATGTCCATAAACTAGTTCATACGGAGAAACCTTGATCGATCCATGACATGCCATTCGATAGGCCCATAGAGCTTCAGGAAGCACAATATGCCATTTTCTTGGATACTTCTCAATCTTTCTATCAATCAACTTGATCAAACTTTTATTGGAGGCTTCAGCTTGACCATTGGCTTGTGCATAATATGGCGATGAATTAAGAAGTTTGATACCCATATCAGCAGCAAAATTTTTGAATTCGTCCGATGTAAACATCGTACCTTGATCTGTCGTGATCGTCTGTGGAATTCCAAATCGGTAGACAATATGCTCTCTAACGAATTCAATAACATTCTGTGACTTCACCTCCTTCAAAGGAATAGCTTCAACCCATTTGGTGAAATAATCTATTGCCACTAATATGAATTTGTGCCCCTTGCTTAAATGTGGAAAAATTTGGCCGATCAGGTCAATTCCCCATCCTCTAAACGGCTATGGCTTGATGACAGGGTTCATGGCCGATGCTGGAGCCCTTTGAATATTTCCATATCTTTGACACTCTTGGCATCCTTTATAATATTCAAAGCAGTCTTCTAGAATCGTCGGCCAATAATACCCATTTTTTCTGATCATCCATTTCATCTTGAACGNCTCAGCATGTCAGGTGCGAAAATCTGGTGTCAACACATGCCCCCCAATTTTGGAATAAAATATCATTTTATTCCAAAATTCGTATCTATCATCACAACTCCTTCACCGATTTTCGTGCCGAAACTTTCATCCTTGCACTGTGCAATTCCTCGATTCTCGGATCACAGCCATTTTTCATTATAAAACACTTCCATCGTCAGCCACTACCAAGGATCTGCACTACCCACCTTCTTCTGACAACGAACAGTATATGGAATCCTGCACCTTATGTCACGGGTACCCATATATTTATTGACCCAGGCGAAATGACTCTTCAATGCAGTTCCTCAAAAGACGCCCCTCTTTAATCAGCACTGAATCAATGACATCTTCACGAGAATACTGTTCTTTATTTGGACAGTTTCAGCGAGCATCTTTCAGATTCCCTTCTTTCCTTTAATTCTTTCATCAATCGCCAGCTATAAATACCTGTCTCAGGTTCTCCTTTCTCCACCACTCCTTCTCGCCATGGCGCATCCAATATTCATGACAGAACACAAATTCCTTCTCTTCGACATAGGAACCAACCCCTTCTTCCTCTTCTGCTAGAAGAATTCTCGTGAAATAGCATAGGGTACTCTCCCCTTTTTCTGATCCTGTAGTGAATCCAGGTGGAACCTCTGCTAGGAGAATCCTCGTGAGGTTTCCTCATGGTTTTACTAAAGGGAAGGTTTTTCAGAGGGGTTTACTGGGGTGCCTTTCTTCAGGATAGGGACAGAGCCACTGGTCCGCCGGTGCGCTCTTCAAGGGACTGCTTCCAGAGCATATCTCCTCAAACTTGTGGATTTCTTCGAATGAGCCGAGCTGTTCAAGAATATGTCCCAAGGAAGAGGATGTCTTCTTAATTTTATGCTTTCTCTTGCCCTTTTCCTCCTAGACTTATTCTGGCAATGATGAACAAAGTACATCGGCGCCTATTAGATTTCTGTCTTCTGAAATCCCTTTGTGTGAGAAATAGATGAATATATATGCAATCCCTTTTCCAGCAGCCTGCTCCGCCATCGAGCGGCTTGATGATGTAATATACTTTTTTCTTATTGTATATAGCCCTTAAGGCGATGCATATCGCATCGGCTCTTATTTTTTGTTCTTGAGGCGATTTTTCCATCGGCTTCTAAGCCTGACGCATAGCATCGGCTTCATGAATTTACCCAAATGCTAGGGTAGTACTTCTTCAAATATTTCCCGTTTAATGCCTTAGGAAACACTTCTCCTTCAAGTGTTTGTAGAATATAAGCATTTCCAGGAACACATCGGACGACTTGATAGGGTCCCTCCCAGTTTGGTGACCATTTGCCGTACTTGGGATCCTTAGAACCAATCGGCAGAATAACTTTTCAGACAAGATCGCCCTCTTTGAACTCTTTCCCTTTAACTTTCTTATCATAATGCCTCGCAACTCTGAGTTTGTTAGCCTCAATACTTTCGAGAGCGTGCAGCCGATGAACAGCCAAGTCATCGGACTCACTATTCATGAGCTCCATGTATTCGCCGGCCTTCAATTTATCCTGAAGCTCGATACGTCTTGATCCAGTACGAATTTCCCATGGAAGAACGGCTTCATGTCCATAAACTAGTTCATACGGAGAAACCTTGATCGATCCATGACAAGCCATTCGATAGGCCCATAGAGCTTCAGGAAGCACAATATGCCATTTTCTTGGATACTCCTCAATCTTTCTATCAATCAACTTAATCAAACTTTTATTGGAGGCTTCAGCTTGACCATTGGCTTGTGCATAATATGGCGATGAATTAAGAAGCTTGATACCCATATCAGCAGCAAAATTTTTGAATTCGTCCGATGTAAACATCGTACCTTGATCTGTTGTGATCGTCTGTGGAATTCCAAATCGGTAGACAATGTGTTCTCTAACGAATTCAATAACATTCTGTTACTTCACCTCCTTCAAAGGAATAGCTTCAACCCATTTGGTGAAATAATCTGTTGCCACTAATATGAATTTGTGCCCCTTGCTTCAATGTGGAAAAATTTGGCCGATCAGGTCAATTCCCCATCCTCTAAACGGCCATGGCTTGATGACAGGGTTCATGGCCGATGCTGGAGCCCTTTGAATATTTCCATATCTTTGACACTCTTGGCATCCTTTATAATATTCAAAGCAGTCTTCTAAAATCGTCGGCCAATAATACCCATTTTTTCTGATCATCCATTTCATCTTGAACGCCGATTGATGAGCCCCGCAAACACCTTCATGAATTTCTCCCATTAAAACCTTGGCTTCTTCAGGTCCGATACATCTCAACAGGACTCCATCAATCGAGCGAAAATAAAGCACTTCTTCAACCAAGACATGCCTGATCGATTTGTAGCGTATCTTCCTAGAAGTCTTGATAGAAGAATCCCTCAAATATTCAATGATTTCTTTCCTCCAATCTCCTTCTGGTATCTCCTGCACCATCACATCGGACATAGGCCGATAGCCAGACGCTTTTTTGCGCCAGCCGATTTGCTTCTTCGTTATGATGTCTTGGAACATGCTTAAGAGTTACCAAGGCGAATTGACCAATCAAATCTCGGCACTTCTCAAAGTAAGATAAGAAAGCATCCATCTTGCAATCATATTTGCCGAGTAACTGATTGATAATCAGCAAAGAATCTCCAAATACCTCAACAAACTGAGCGCCGATTTCTTTAAGAATCTGGAGACCTTTCATCAATGCTTCATATTCCGCCTGATTATTTGTGCATTTTTCAATTGGAAAAGCAAATTCAAACCTTGTGCCCCGAGGCGAAATAATAATCAGGCCGATTTCGCAACCATCATTGCAAGAAGAACCATCAAAGAATATAGTCCAAGGAACCGCGTCAACCACATCGGCCTTTTTCATCGGACCAGATACATCAAGCTCCATAGTGCATTGTTCAACAGCATCAATGTTAGGTCCACAATGATCAGCAACTAAATCAGCCATTATCTGCCCTTTTACCGCTTTGGCCGATTCGTATCTAAGATCAAACTCCGTTAGAGCAAAAACCCACTTGCCAATTCTCCCTTTCATGATTGGCATCGATAACATATATTTGATCACATCCTCCCTACAGATCACAGTACATTCGGCCGATAGCAAATAATGCCTTAATTTTGTACAAGAAAAATACAAACAAAGGCAAAGCTTCTCCACATATGAGTACCGAGTCTCAGGATCTAGTAATCTTCGGCTTAAATAGAATATAACTCGTTCCTTCCCATCAACCTCTTGAATCAAAACAGAGCCGATTGCATGATTAAAAGCCGATAAATAAAGCTTGTACGGCTTACCCTTTTGTGGTGAAATAAGAACTGGCGGATATGCTAAATATTGCTTGATTTCATCCAATGCCTTTTGATGTTTAGGCTCCCACACCAACTCTTCTTCATCTTTCAGCTTCAACAGAGGAGTAAACGCCTCCAATCGGACCGACAGATTTGATATAAACCTCCTCAGGAAATTGATCTTTCCAATCAAACTCTGCAATTCCTTCTTGTTTACTGGAGGTTCAATATCATCAATTGCTTTGCGGTTCCGATCATTTACCTCGATTCCTCTCTCATGTACCAGGAAACCGAGAAATTGGCCGGCCGATACGCCAAAAGCACATTTGAGCGGATTCATCTTCAATCCATGTTGCCTTGTGCACTCCAGCGTCTCCTTCAAATCGGCCAAATGATCTTGATAACCTTTTGATTTGATCACAACATCATCAATGTAGATTTCAACTATCCTGCTGATCAGCTTATGAAAAATATAATTCATAGCACGTTGATAAGTGGCACCGGCATTTTTCATACCAAAAGTCATAACAACCCATTCATATAAACCGAGAGCACCTGGGCATTGGAATGCAGTCTTGGGAATATCCTCTTCTGCCATAAAAATCTAATTATAGCCAGCATTACCATCCAGGAAGCTCATCACTTTATGGCCTGATGCAGCATCGACAAGCATATCGGCCACTGGCATTGGATATTCATCTTTCGGGGTTGCCTTGTTCAAGTTCCTGTAATCAATGCAAACACGTAGCTTTCCATTTTTCTTATAAACAGGAACTATATTTGATACCCACTCAGCATATCGACATGGCCTGATAAACTTAGCTTCAAATAACTTTGTTATTTCGGCCTTAATTGGTTCGTACATCTCAGCCTTGAACCTCCTTGCGTACTGTTTGTGCGGCCGATATCCTGGTTTGATGGGCAGCCGATGCTCAACAATATTACGGCTTAAACCTGGCATCTCATAATATTCCCAAGCAAAACAATCAGAATATTCCTTCAAAAGTTTTATTAACTCTTGCTTATACTCGGGATCCAACTTAGCACTGATATACGTTGGCCTTGGTCTATCACCAGATCCTATATCTATCTCTTCTAATTCATCGGCCGACGTAAATCCAAATCCTAACTTACCGAATTCACTTCGGTCTTCAAAATCTTCTATACAATCGGCCATTTAAAACAAAGTCTCAGAGCCGACTGCTTGGATCGGCTGTAGTCCTTGATCGGACACCTTGAGGAAGTCACCATCCCATGTTTTTCCTGATAGGCATTCAATCCCTTCAAACTCCCAAATCGTTGACTCGGCTGTTGCAATGCTAACCGAATCATCAGCTGGGACAATCTCCACATTGTTGCCTTGCCACTGAATCAAACATTGGTGCATTGTGGATGGGATACAGCAGTTGGCATGAATCCAATCTCGCCCGAGGAGCATGCTGTAGGAACCTTGTCCATCAATCACAAAGAAAGTGGTTGGCAATGTCTTGCTGCCGATGGTCAACTCCACATGAATTGCCCCCCGAGGCTCTGAAATGTTGCCACCAAAATCTTTGAGCGTCATATTTGTCTTGATCAGATCATCAATCCCCTTGCCCAACTTGCGGAATGTGGAATAGGGCATAAGATTGACAGCAGCTCCCCCATCAACCAGCATCTTGGTCATCGGCTTCCCATCAACATATCCTTTGATGTACAGAGGCTTCAGGTGCCGATAGCCATTCGCATTTGGCTTCTCAAATATCGCCTTTTCTGAATCAAGAACTAAGCATGCGGCGGCTTCTTCTAGCTCATAATCGGCCTCATCATCGTCCTGTTCATCAGGAGCAGCAAAATCAAAAGGCAACATCAAAACCATGTTTATTGCGGCCGATGTGCTTGCTTCATCATCATTGGCCATCTTAGCGCGCCAAACTTTCTCTTTGGCTAACTCTTGCTCCTGAACCTGCTCATGATAGCGCAACCTCTGAACACGTCTCTTTTTGGACCTAGAAATCCCTGATGGGCACCACTGTCCAGGCTTCATTTGAGGTTCTTTAATCCGATCCCGAACTAGAGCCTTTTCTTCCATTTTTTCAGGGCCAAGAGCATCAACCTGGCCTTCGATATTTTTATGGCCATGAGCATCAACTCGGCCTTCATCTCCTTGATGATGATCATCAATCCTGACGCCGATCCGTTCATGAACTGATCGTCGACTTCTCTTGAAAGCTCTGTATTCTTCATACTGGAGACTGCATTCAGGACAATCTGCTTTGGATGGTAATCTGAGCTTCTCGTTCCAGCAAAACACGAAGAAAGGACATCTCCAATGACCATCATCTTGATTGTACTGCTCATAGGTCTGACGTCTGTTCATATGCCAATCGGACCTATCATCGCACCAGCGTCGTCCATCGGACCTATCATCATATCGGCGTCGTCCATCGGACCTATCATCATATCGGCGTCGGCCATCGGACCTATCATCAAACCGCCTCGTCTGATATTCGCGCCTCTGACGTCGTCGTTCCTCGCGCTCTTCCCATGCTCGAGCTGCTGCCTGCTGCCTTTTGTACTTGTTAATCAGCATCTGGGAAGTCACACGTGGCCGATATCCACCAGGAGCATTAGATTCACGCCCAAATGCCTGATGATTCCTCCGCAGCTCTTCAACAGTGACTTGAACTGCAGGATCAACGGCACCAGAACTCTTGGCGTGGTCCGATGTAAGCACTTTAAACTTCCCCTTCTCATCAGTATCAACCATATTAATAGAAAAGGAGAAATCAGCAAAGTTATTAGGAAAGGGATGACCATCGATCTTCATGGCATTCTTGTTGTCTTCAAATTTGATCTTGCCAGATTCAATAGCCAATTGGATCTCCCTCCTGAACACCTTGCATTCATTTGTCTCATGAGAAGTTGAATTGTGCCATTTGCAATATTTGCGCTTCTTCAACTCATCGGCCGATGGAATAGAATGATTTGCAGAAAGTTGGATAAGCTTTTCACTGAGCAGTAAATCAAAAATCTTATCGGCCTTTGTTATATCAAAACCAAACTTCTCAGGGTTCTGTTTGCTCCATGGTAATGATACTGGCTTTTTAGACTTGGTCCATTCAGCTATGTTGATATCAGCCTCTTCTTCAGAATCAGAAAGATAAGATACTTGTTTGGAAAACTTTGTGCGCTTCATCTCTTGATATCGGACCTCATGGGCTGACACCTTCTGCACCAATTGTCCCAGCGTCTCAAACTCCTGAGCCGAAAACCTTTCCTTGATCGGCGTAAGTAAACCCTGGAATGCAAGTTCGGCCAACTGCATGTCAGACAGCCTCAAACTGTAGCATCGATTCCTGATTTCATGGAACCGTTGAATATACTCTTTAACGGACTCATCATTCCTTTGCCTGACAGCAATCAAATTGGAA
>CM014272.1:51930091-51967836 GCA_004135705.1 Alloteropsis semialata
CCGAACCGGTCAAGAACCAGACCTTAGGTCCCTGAACCAGAGCAAAACCATGTCCTAATTGGCTACTGTACGTCGGTGGATGGAAAACCGGCAAAACCCGTAGCATCGAGAAATAACCGGCCAAAACCGGCCCCTGGACCGCGCCTGGGCGCCTCCCGCCGCAGTCCTCCATCCGCAGGGCGCCACGTGTCCCGGGGGAGGCGCTCCCGCGCGCGAGCTGCTCGGCCGCTCGCGGTTGCCATGTGGGGCCACCAGCCGGCCTCCGCTCCCGCACGCGGGCGCGCGCGCGCAGGCGCTGCGGTGCCACGCGGCGGAGCTGGAGTGGGCCGCGCTGGGCCGCCTGGCCTCGTGGGCCTTGCCGCGCCCGGATGACGTCGCAGCGCTGACGTCAGCAATGACGTCAGCGCTGCATAATAAATTGGGCTTTCACATCTTTTTGTACCGAGCTCCAAAATATATGAATATTATATCTATTTTGGTCGTCTCGACGAGCTCTTCGCGATGGTGAACTCCAGTTGGACATTTGAGATCATTTATGATAATGATATATTTGGATCATATCTCAAGCCCATAGTGTTAATTCCTGCATGACAAGGTAAAACACCACAACTCGTGGAAATAGTTAGTAATAAACCCTATCACTATGTTTGGTGTTTATATTTGACATATTTTGTGCAGGAGTTGACGGTCAAAAGTGGTACTTAACGACCGTCAACAAGCTCCCTCACACTTAGCCTTTACTCATCCTCGAGTGAAGCTTAAAGACTAAGGTGGAAAACATGACTCCAATTGATATGATGCAAACATATAAGATATTCCAAGACATACCTGCACTTGTGAATTTTGAAGTGTCTATCATGTAATCTTGGATCGTTGAGGAACGGAACGGCCTTGATTCAAGTCATCTCAACTCTTCTGTTAAGTAACTTGGGTTTTCGATTTTTTTTTCAAAAACATAACCTTACCTAGCTCCTCAAATGATTTCTCTCAAATCTCTCAATGTGTATGGTTCCTCACCAAAGCATTAATTCGCCATCTTTCACCCTACTTCTAAAAAGGCTTATGTGGAGCTCATGGTAGGGGTATGGATAAAGCATACTTGCATCACATATATTGCAAAATCAAAGAGTGGATCCAAAAAGAAAACTATTCATACAATCTGATCAAGATGTGCATGTGTGTGGAACAATGGAAAATGTATGTGGAAATTTTGATAGCTCCTTGTTGTATGATCTCTCTCTTTATTTTGAAAACATGGCTATCTCATTTTTTTCTTCTTTTTTTTCTTCTTGGACCTTCATGTGTCCAAAATGTTTTTCTATAGCCCATGTTTCTTTTGCAAAGAATATTTGGAGAGAGATTCATAACACATATGGAGCATTTATTGTGTGGATGAATGAATATTGCTAACTTCCACTGTAGAAGTTTAGCATATGTATGTGGAGTGTACGTGATCTTGATCAAGAAAGCATGAGGAGCATCTTACAAGGGTCACAACAATTTGACAAAGCTCAATGCAATAACAAGCAGCATATGTATAATGTTTTCAATGTGAGCAACATATGGCTTTGGTAGGAATGGAATATCATTGAGGAGCCTTGCAAGGCTATTGATTTTAAACTTTTGCAATAAAACCACCAAAGTACTTTATACACAAAGAGCAAGATTTCTTTCATCATACCATATCTCATTAATCAACCACTTAGATAAACATGTTGTCCTAAAGAGATATGTTCACAAGCGACAGGTGTATGTGCAAGGAATAAAGAATATGCAAGCCAATCAAGAAAAATCATGTAAACCAAAGGAGCATCAGAATTCATTGAGTTTAATTTTAGTGATGATATGGAATTATTTAAACTCATGAATCAGAGAGAATAAAGGATAGGATGTGCAAACCATCGCCCTGGACGAAAATGGAGGTGAGAGGTACCAGAGGGCCTTCGGCTGACCTGGGGGATCGGCCGACACCTTCTGGGCCTCGGTCACCTTTACCTTCTTTGACTTGGCCGGTGCGATGTTGTACAGCCTGTCTGTGGGTGGTCTCAATCATATGTGTGTCAGAAGGCTCGAGAGACCCCCACACTTGATCTTTTGCCTGCATTTATTCTCACGCAATGGAAACAAAACAATGGCTCCATGGTTTTAAGAACCATGAGCCTTTATTGGAATTCAAATATTTTTAGTGTTTTTAAGTTATGTAAATTTTTATGGATTTTTTTATTTTTTTTATTGCAAACAAATCTTTCAAGGTAACTTAGCAGGAGGTCAAAGGAAAATAAGTGCACAGAGTATTTTGGATACTTCCCTGACGAATTCCCCCAAACTCTAGTCTTGCAAGCAAATGCAAGATTTGAGCTTTAAGAGTGCAAAAAGATTTGTCCATTGTTCATCTTGCTTCATTGTGCAAATTTCTTCCATGTGACTAAAGATGTTGGATGTTGAAGTTATGCTTGCCATCCTTTAGACATTACTTCATCCCTGCAAAAAGTTAGTGGACAACGAATACCCGAAGGACTATAAAGAGTAAATCATTGTTGCCATTGGGTTAGTTGTTCACATCCACGCTTAAAACAGATTGGTTTTTTAACATACTATGCGTAGATCCTATTTGCCTTTCTCCCTTTTTTTCAAACTTTATTTTCACCATTTTCTTTTAAGAATAACTCAAACAAGGCTGAATTTAAATCGCATCAACATGATCACAAGGGGCTTTGCAATATACTCACAGTGAACCATCGAAAGGTTATGTACCTCCTTGTATGTTGTGCACAATGTGTTGCAGTGCATCCATTGCCTTGGTTTATCTTCAATTTGAATCAAGCTTGACGACTTACCCATTCGAATTTTGAAATCTTTCCTGCAGGGGTTAGTCCGTACATACCTCCAATATCTATAAAAGCATTGCTCCAAGGTTCATTAATCAAACTTGACACCATGTCTTATTTGATTAAAGAAGACTATTTAACCTAAGCACCAAGCTTAATTTTAAAAAGCCTATGAATGCATTCCAGGGATACATTCAAACCAAAGCATACGAGCATATATAAAGGTAGCATGAGAATATGATCAAGCTATATTCAAATGGAGATGAACATGAGTTGGTATATAAATGGTGAACTTCGGGTTACCTCCCGGAAGGGATTTGTTTAAAGTCAAGAGCAGGACATTCCACTTACCTTAGCATACTTACCGCTGACGTTGGGCGATTAGTCTAGAATTTCCATCACGGTAGTTCCTTGGCTCTTGGTGGTGTCATTAACAGTGACGTGGTCGCACGTGGATTGCAGGTGCACACTAAATGTTGGGATTCCTCCAACAAGTAGTTGGCAAAGCGGCAAAACACGAGCGGACATCTTTTCTCATGAAAGCAAACACAAGAACCAGGGATGCAAAGGCAATGTGGAGCTAGGAGCCATATGGGGACTACCAAGGTGAAACGCCACAATGACATGCACACCCGGTTGTCTTAATCCCACTAAGACCCACCGGCTATATATTTTTTATATGTTTTTTTAAGCAAGAAAGGATACATGAACTAGCATCATCCGAAAACCAAGATAAAATTTTGTACAATTGGAACTTATCGTGAAGCACTTACCAACCTCCCGCACACTTGGATTTTTGTGTATGGGGACAACAAAAATCAAGTGTGTTGGCTTTGTTCAAAATTTGTTCCATGTCCAAAACATACCAATGTTGCTGCTGATGCAGCTCCATGTTCTTAGGCATCATACACCATTAGGTCTTTTCAGTTGCAACCTGAAATAGTTAGCTACCAAAAATACCCGAGGGGAACTTATCCTAGAACATGTTCTTGCTTTTATTTATATATTTTTTTTATAAACTTGGGAGCCAGTCACTTGAAAATCCTAATGAGGGATAGGAGAAAGGCCGAGGACTCTTGGCAGCTTAGCTGAGGGTGCGAAAAGACGGTGGAGGGCACCGACTTTTACTAAGCAGAGGAGGCCTGGGGTCGGCCGACGGCCTGGGTCGGCCGACCCTAACATGGCTCCGTTTCAACTAAGCTTTCAAGGGTTGCACTGGATTCGCTGGTGTGAACTGATGGCAATTGAATTTGCTACAAAAGGGCCAGGGCTAGGTCGACCGACGGATGGGGTCGTGCGATTCTGGCACAGGGCCCATTCTGTTAAACCTTCACAGTGGTATACCAGATGCAAATGCTGTTTTGAGTATGAGTGAATGCGTTGCAGGAAAGGTAGTCACAGGTCGGGCGACCCATGGGGTCAGTCGACGGCCTGTTGGCACCTCTCAAGCCCAGCTGGCTCGGCTATCCTGCGTGGTCCTGGCTCATTAAGATTATGTATGTGTATGCAGGAGCGGGGAATCCAAAGTGATTTCAAGATAAAAGACTCCAAGTTTAAATCTCAATGCACAAAATTGATTTGGAATTCAAACATGCAAGGATTGGAATTTAAACATGCAGATATTGGAATTCAGAAAAATGCAATGTGAAATAAATATGAGATACATACCGATTTACCTGTCGGTGAGGACTCATCGGTTTACGTCCGTCGAGTAAGGACGTCTCCATCATGAATTTCAACTTTATGTAGCATTTGGAGATGGTTTGTATTGCCATACCTGTTTGTCTTCTTCGGACGGGATCATGTAGGCCTTGGTGTTGAGCCTTGGCCTTGGGTCCGTTCGCGTTGGTCTTCCCATGTAATGGGCTGGCGTGTACCAATTTGACAGATGCAAGCCTAAGATCGAACGCGGTGTCTCTCATGTTCAGCTCTGGGCCGGTTTGCGAACTAGAATGAATCGAGAACTCGCGAATCGTTCTTTCGGCAGTAGCACTCGTCGATATTGGTGATGTAGGATTGACTAGAGTTGCTGCCGATCAGACTACCTAGGAAGATACAATGCAAGATCGTATTTCCTGATAATCTTGGGTTGTCGATGAAGTCCATTGGCAGTTCAAGACCAGTCATACGCTACCCTTTTCCACATCAAAGAGAAACAGAGCAAAGATAACCCTGCTGGAGCAGTGGTAATTAATCATGCTCTTAATTGAGTACGTGGGTTAACAACACTATTCAACCATTGCCGTTCCCCGGCAACGGCGCCAGAAAGCTTGTTGGTATTTCTTACGATGCAGATAAATCCGCAAGCGCACGGATACCGTTGTAGCTTTCACCCGGAAGTATTCAGGGTATCGAATCCACAGGGAAGGCAGTAGTTGACTAGAGTAGTTATCCATTGTATTCAATCATAACATTATTAATACACCAAAGTCTAGCAAGGGGTACACATTGATAGATGGGTAGTGCGACACACAGAAGGTTTCATTGCTCATTAGATAAGTCTAGTTAATATGAAGGTCCTAACAGAGAACTAGAGGTTCTATGTACTTCTTGCATATGGGTTACACTCCTACAAGGGTATACTATACAAGCTTAGTAAAGGACACATGTTAGAGGGCAAATCGAGGAGTCGTGGGATCCCCTCAAGGGTACTGTCACGATGTTTATCACGAAGGCCTGCAAACGCCCAGACCCGAACGGCGAGGATTACAAGGGACGGACAGGGCTGTCACCACCTGCCGCCTACCTCTTAATACGTAGGGAAGGGTATCCCCAATGTTATTCCATATACCAAACACCACGTTTACCATATGAAATACAACTCTATCTATTGTCCACCTAGACAGAGCAACCTTGCGGTACACTGGGCCATTGCCATAACATGCATCAGCTAGACTAAGGTGCAAGACATACATCTCATATGATGAACACACAAGACTATAAGTCAAGTAACATAAGCAAGAGAGTAATTCCATTAATAGCTCTAAGTCTTATAAGTAAACAAAAGATACAAGATAACTGAGCTCTAGGCTTACCAAGACTCCTTCGGGAACCCGTAGAAGCTCAACTCCTAGAACTACCTCACTACGAACTAAGACTAGAATGTGTGGCAAAGAGAGCTCTTTCTTCTTGGTGTGTGTTGAATGAGGGAGTGAGGCCCTCTATTTATAGTAGAGGAGGTGCCATGGGGATGTGGATATGCTTCACTTGATTCTAGGGAATATTCCCCTTTTCCTTCTCTCCTCCCTCCATCTGTCTCCTGGAACCGACGTAGAGAGTCGGTCAGCGCCAGAACAGGGCGCCAGGTCCTCCCCATGAGATTCCCGTCGTCCAGGCCCACCGAACTGGTCAAGAACCGGACCTTAGGTCCCTGAACCGGAGCAAAACCATGTCCTGATTGGCTACTGTACGTCGGTGGATGGAAAACCGGGCAAAACCCGTAGCATCGAGAAATAACCGGCCAAAACCGGCCCCTGGACCGCGCCTGGGCGCCTCCCGCCGCGGTCCTCCATCCGCAGGGCGCCACGTATCCCGGGGGAGGCGCTCCCGCGCGCGAGCTGCTCGGCCGCTCGCGGTTGCCATGTGGGGCCACCAGCCGGCCTCCGCTCCCGCACACGGGCGCGCGCGCGCAGGCGCCGCGGTGCCACGCGGCGGAGCTGGAGTGGGCCACGCTGGGCCGCCTGGCCTCGTGGGCCTTGCCGCGCCCGGATGACGTCGCAGCGCTGACGTCAGCAATGACGTCAGCGCTGCATAATAAATTGGGCTTTCACATCTTTTTGTACCGAGCTCCAAAATATATGAATATTATATCTATTTTGATCGTCTCGATGAGCTCTTCGCAATGGTGAACTCCAGTTGGACATTTGAGATAATTTATGATAATGATATATTTGGATCATATCTCAAGCCCATAGTGTTATTTCCTGCATGACAAGGTAAAACACCACAACTCGTGGAAATAGTTAGTAATAAACCCTATCACTATGTTTGGTGTTTATATTTGACATATTTTGTGGAGGAGTTGACGGTCAAAAGTGGTACTTAACGACCGTCAACAACTGGCTATCAACAAGCCGACAAAGTGGTCAATGTTATCTTCGAAGGAATAGCTCAAACAGACTCAAAATGCAAGCAAAAGCTAATCAATCGCGAGATTGGGTGTATCGAACCGGCTATCCCCACCAACCTGAAGTGGACAGAAGTCCTGATAAGCTTCTCCCGCAACGACCAGTGGACCAACATCAAGAACCCGGGAAGGTACCCTCTAGTACTAGACCTAGTGGTGGCAGGTGCTCGTCTCACAAGGACATTGATCGATGGTGGAAGCGGACTCAACATCCTGTTCGCCAAGATACTGAAGAAGATGGGCTTGGACATCTCCAACGTCCTCAAGCCCGCTGACTCACCTTTCTACAGCATCGTCCCAGGCAACATTACCGTATCCCTCGGCCAGGTATCACTTCCAGTTACAATTGGTACCGAGGCTAACTACAGGACTGAGTACATCACATTTGAATCATCATACCACGCTATCCTGGGGAGACCTGCTCTGGCGAAATTCATGGTGATACCGCACTACATCTACCTCATCCTCAAGATGCCAGGCCCTAAAGAGATCCTATCCCCAAAGGGCAACCTGAAGACCTCCTACGATTGCGACACCGAGGTAGTGACGATTGTTGCAAGTCTACAGCAACCGAGCCAGGCAGCAATCATAGCAGCAATGGCGAAACAACTCGGCGAGGCATAGTTGGAAATCCCAACGGAAAAGCCAGCCATATCCACCATGAAGCCCTCTTAGGAAGTTCCAATCAAGGCGATCGAACTAGGGATGGGCGTCCCCTCGAAGACGGCGCTGATCGACGCTGACCTATCCGCCAAATAGGAAAGCGCGCTCACCAGCTTCTTACGTGAAAACCATGACATCTTCGCATGGAAGCCCTCTGACATGCCAGGAGTCCCAAGGGAGCTGGCTGAGCACAAATTAAATGTCGATCCGACCGCCAAACCAAAGAAGCAACGTATGTGACGCTTTGCCCAGGACAAGAAAGAAGCCATCCGTGTGGAGCTGGCGAAATTGTTAATTGCCGGGTTCATTAAGGAGGTGTTCCACCCTGACTGGCTCGCTAATTCTGTCCTGGTGCGGAAGAAGAACAACAACGAGTGGAGGATATGTGTCAACTACACTGACCTGAACAAGCATTGCCCAAAGGATACTTTCGGGCTATCACGCATTGATCAAGTGGTGGACTCAACGGCTGGCTGCTCACTACTCTGCTTCCTCGACTGCTGCTCAGGCTATCATCAGATTAGCCTGCATGAAGAAGACCAGATCAAGACGGCATTCATCACTCCGTTTGGCACCTACTGCTATACAACGATGTCCTTCGGACTCAAGAATGCAGGAGCAACATATCAGCGCGCAATTCAGAGTTGTTTAAAGGCTCAAATTGGACGCAATGTTGAAGCCTACGTTGATGACGTCGTGGTCAAGACAAAGAACCAGGACAGTCTCATCGCTGACTTGTCCGAGACCTTTGCACATCTCAGGGAGTTCCAATGGAAGCTCAATCCAACCAAGTGTGTGTTTGGCATGCCCGCAGGCAAACTGCTGGGCTTCATAGTCAGCCACCGTGGAATTGAGGCCAATCCCGAGAAGATCATCACCATTACATCCATGAAGCCTCCCACGACTCTCAAGGAAGTCTAGAAGCTGACGGGGTGTATGGCGGCCCTCAACAGATTCATCTCAAGACTTGGTGACAGAGGACTACCTTTTTTCAAACTCCTCAAGAAGCAGGACAAGTTCGTCCGGACTGCAGAAGCTGATGAAGCGTTTGAAGATCTCAAGAAATTCCTCCAGACACCACCAGTACTTACTGCACCAGCTAATCAGGAACCACTGCTCCTCTACATTGCAGCTACAACCCATGTGGTGAGCACTGCAATCATAGTTGAACGGGAGGAACCTAGCCATGTATTCAAAGTACAGCGGCCAGTCTACTTTATCAGTGAGTTACTCACAGAATCAAAAGTACGCTACCCCTAGGTTGAGAAGCTGCTCTATGCTGTCTTGATCACATCTCGCAAGCTGCACCACTACTTCGACGCTCACCGAGTTGTGGTAGTCAAATCTTTCCCAATTGGCAAAATCCTTCACAACCGAGATGTGACCGGGCGAATTTCTAAATGGGCGGTCGAGTTGGGTTCTCATACCATCGATTTCGTCCCACGCGCGACAATTAAATCTCAGGCGTTGGTGGACTTTGTCGCTAAGTGGACAAAAATACAAAATTCAACACCCTAAGAACCTCCAGAACATTGGATCATGTACTTTGACGGGTCGATGAAGCTTGAACGAGCCGGCGCAGGAGTTCATTTGATATCTCCCGAAGGAGATCAACCCAAGTATGTGCTCCAGATCCTCTAGAAAGCCACCAACAATGAGGCCGAGTACGAGGCTCTATTGCACGGGCTTTGCCTGGCTGCCTCCCTCGGAATCAAGTATATGGTGGTCTACGGCGACTCCCCGTGGTCATCAACCAAGTTAACAAAGACTGGGACTGCACCAAGGAGAACATGGACGTGTACTGCATGGAGGTCCACAAACTTGAAAAGCACATCCATGGGCTCGAATTTCATCATGTCCTAAGGGACAACAACATGGATGCTGATGCCCTTTCCAAGCTTGGTTCACACCGAGCTCAAGTACCGGGCGGCATTTTCGTCCAAGAGCTGTTACAACCATCCATCAAGGAGCAGGAAGTACAGACGACTTCAACACCCCCTCATCAACAAGTCATGATGATTACACCCGAGTGGACAAAGCCCTTCATCGAGTACGTTCTACATCAGAAAAACCCAAAGATAAGGTGGAAGCAGAGCAAGTCATCAGACGAAGCAAGAACTACGTAGTAGTCGGCTCCACCTTATTCCGGCGCGGCGCATCCTCTAGTGTCCTAATGAAGTGTGTCAATCCAAAAGTCGGACAGGAGATCCTTAAAGAAATCCATGCTGGAATCTGCGGCAATCATGCCGCCCATCGCACGATCATCGGCAAGGCCTTCCGTTCTGGATACTACTGGCTGTCTGCAGTAGCAGACGCAGAAGACATCATGAGGACTTATCAGGGCTATCAGTTCTTCGCCCGACAAGCTCACGTCCCGGCAATGGTTCTCAACACCATACCACCCTCTTGTCCTTTCACATGTTGGGGGCTGGACATGGTTGGACCGCTCAAGAAAGCGCCAGGAGGATTCGAGTATCTCTTCGTGGCAATCGACAAGTTCACCAAGTGGATTGAAGTGAAGCCGCTGGTCAAAGCAACAGCACCGAAGGCGGCCGAGTTCATCCAAGACATTACTCATTGCTTCGATGTCCCGAATCGCATTATCACTGACCTCGGATCTCAATTCACGGGGGATGAGTTCTTTGATTTCTGTGATAGTCTGGGAATCAAAGTCCACTATGCATCAGTAGCGCACCCTCAAGCCAATGGATAAGTTGAGCGAGCTAACGGGCTAATCCTACAAGGCCTGAAGCCTCGGTTATATGAACCACTCAAGAAATATGGCGTCAAGTGGGTGCAAGAGCTTCCAGCCATGGTCTGGGGCCTAAGAACTCAGCCAAGTCGAGTGACAGGGCAATCACCCTTCTTCTTGGTCTACAGCTCCAAAGCAGTACTCCCGGTGGACATTGAGTACAAGGCTCCAAGAATTGAAAACTACTGGGAGGAAGCGGCAGAGCAGAGCAGAAGACGTCGACATGGTGGAAGAAGCAAGGCTTGTAGCGCTGATTAGGACAACCAAATACCTACAAGATCTAAGGAGGTACCATGATCAGAACGTCCAATCCAGGTCATTCAACATCGGTGATCTGGTCCTTCGAAGAATTCAGAGTTCTAAAGATCAGCACAAGTTATCTTCTCCTTGGGAAGGCCCATTTATAGTATCAAGGGCTGTCGGCCCGGGTACTTATCAGCTACAACAGGAAGATGGAACAGATGTGCCCAATGCTTGGAACATTGAGCACTTGCGGCATTTTTATCCATAAAGTTTAGGAGTCTTGAAAGTGTCAATAAAAGCCAGTCCTTTCAATATACTGATGATGGTTTTATGCCCCGATTAAATAAAGTGTCCATATTCCATTGACATCAAGCTTGGAATTTGGATACCTTTTCTGTGCTACATTCAATACTGGATTATGCATATAACATATTTATGAATCATGCCAAGTTGTTTAAAGCAACTTAAAGAGGCTACATTCATAAACCAAAGCCATCAACTCTTTGTTTCTACACAGAGAGATCAGGCGCCACAAACATAGATTACAAGTACTATTGTCACCAAGACATAAGTATTTATATCTATTACAAGTTCATAACAAACGGTTCTCTTACAAAAAGGGCCTAGAACTTCAGGCGGGAAACAATCTTCTCCGCCGTGTCCTTTTCTTCCTCTAGATACAAGTTGAACATGTCTTAAGTACATGCAGGGTTTACCTTACCCTCTGTAATACTCAATCTCTAGGCAGGCCACCAGGATCGAACAATGCCGAGTACTTTCCTAGTGCAAGACTGGGCTATCCTCTGACAATAAGCGCAAACCTACACAGGAGCCACTCAGAGACGATCAACTAAAGGAGGAGATGGCCCACCTGCAGGTACACAAGAAAGCCAATCCATGAGCGACGCGGCGGCTTCCTTCAGGGTTCCGAGTTCTGCTCTGACATGAGCGAGCTCTTCCTCCTAACTCTGGATCTTGCTGATGGCTTGAACAAGCTAGACATTTGCGTCCTTGACCTTCTTTTGCTCCTCGGCAAGTTCAGCCATGCAGTCTTGCTCGCATTGGATTGCTTGGTTTGCCCTTTCCTGCTCTCGGTAGAAAAAAATATTTTTAAGCCGGTGGCTTTGGCTTCAAGCGCTTCAACATTTTTCTCCTTATCTGCATATACAATCATATTATTATATCTTATGATTTATGCTAACAATAACATGAAGAAGGATCGGTAGCATACCTGCAAGCGTCTGCTTGAGAGACCAATTCTTCTCCACAGTTTCGTCGCGCTGGTTCTTGTTGTGGGATATGGGTACCCCTGGGCCCACTACCGACCAGATAGCCTGTCGGCCTGGTCCCACGCCTGACAAGGATGTGGGCCGACCCCAGGCCGGCCCACGAGGATCCCCGACTTGATGGACAAGATTGGAGAAGACTTAACTAGCAAGGCATTTAGCGATATCCTCAGATCCCGCCCGGAGATCACGGCAATTATGTTGTAACCGACTTGGATTAGTTTCCTGATTTGAGCCGGACAGTAATTAGAAATAACCGACTTGTAAACCCTAGGCCGTCGGCCTATATAAGGCGGCCCAGGTCGACCCCCTTAGACATCTGATTCCCACGCCATTCATCCATTGTAACCGAGAGCTCGCCGTCGTTCCCCGGAACCACGCCGAGCAAATCAATACAAGACCCCCGAGCACAGGACGTAGGGTATTATACCTCCGGGTAGCCCGAACCTGTATAATCCCTGTGTCCCTGTGTTACCTCGAGCTCACTAGTCTCGCGATTGCCCTTTGCCTACAAATCAACCATCTGGGTACCCCGGGTGGACTGCCGGACATTAGATCCGACAGTTGGCGCGCCAGTTAGGGGAAATCGTGAGGCATTACAGCTAGCTCGATGGCAGATCGTCGCTCCGTCATCTTCCCCGACTCCATCAAGGATTGCGCTACGTATCTTGAGGGTATCAGCTTCTTTGCTGAAACCCACTCCGCCACCACCACCGCCTCCGACTCCACCATGACGCCCGACGCTTCCGCGCCGACCAGCTCCGCGCTGACCTCGTCGCCGACTTCCTCATCAGTCATCGCCCCGCTCCAGCAGCGGCTCGATGCAATCTCCATCAGCGACCAGGCTCCGGGCCTGAGCACTTGCCGGAGACTTCCGCCCCCGACTGAGCTCCTCGCCGGGTTGAATCGTGTCCAAGACACCCTTGCCGAGTGCATCACCATGTCGGAGGACGCCCTGCGCCGACCCCGCAAAGCGCTCCCGCTAGGGCTCCGCAACGCCTCATCAACCTACTCGGCTCGGCTCCGAGAAGATATGTCTCAGATCCAATCTGAGATGCCACCCCAACCCACCCAGTCTCCGGACTGCGGCGAGTTCCAGGTCGCCACAAGCGTGCTCTTGCCGGCCCCGGCTGACTCGAGCAATGACTCCAGCTACACCACGCCCCCAGGGCGTGAAGTCTTCGTCTCTGAGGATTCAGTTACTCAGGATGGAGATACAGATATGGCCAGGGATCGCAAACGGGAGCGTAATGCTGCTCGAGCCCGCCGCCGTGCCGAAGAAGCAGCCCTGCCCCCAGCAGCGGCCGAAGACCCCGCAGCTGCCGCAGCTGCCGGAGTGGTCCCCTCGGGGGCCCCAGCAAGACAGCCTCCTCCTCCTCCTTGGGGTCCTTGTGGTGTCCGACCCCAGAACCTCGATGGAGCCTTTGCCAGGGTGCCGTTCCGCACGCCCCAGGCTAACGTCGCCGCTGCTTTCGCCGAGCTGGGACACATGCCCGACACCCCTGAGGTGCAACGGGCCCGAGCTCAATTGGAAGCAGCCCAAGGAGCAGATCGAGCGATCGTATCGTGCCAGATCCCGATCTGGGCGATCAAACTCGACCCGCTCTTCGAGCCACCACTCTGCCCATAGCAGATCGGATCGGGGTCACCCTCCCCAGAGGAATCCCCCGCTACCCGTCGTGGAGGAAGAGGTGGCCCAGAACCACCATGAAGACGAAGAACATGAGCGGCGTAACCCGCGCAATGCGGATCATCGCCGAGAACGCCACCAGGAGCGGCACGACAGGCGCCAACGACATCCACCACCTGAGGATCTCTGTGATCGCATCAGGGAGTACGCCCGGGACCTCCGTGCCGACCTCGATGCCCGGCACCAGGAGCGTGACGCCGCCGAGCTCGAGCGCCGCGAACGGTACGACCGGGAGTACGGCCGACCCGACCGCCAGCCGGTGGGAGAGGCTGGTGACGCTGGAGCAGAAGACGACGAGCGCCGCGTTGTTCATGAGCTCATGGAGCGCGAGCAGTACGACGCACGGTACGGCCCCCCGCGGGACGACCGCCGCCAGTGGCGCGACGATGTTCGGCCCCGAGCCGACCCTGTTCAACCTCCCCGCCACGACCACCGCAACGAGGAGATCTACGATGGTTTCGCCGCCTTCACCGCCCGACTCCGCGCCATCCGTTGGCCCGAGTCCTTCAAGCCAGCCCTCGTGGAGAAGTTTGACGGTCGCTCCGACCCCAAGCTCTGGCTCAAGACGTACCACACAGCAGTCAAGGCTGCCCACGGCTCCAACGACCAAGCTGCCGCCTACTTCCCTGTGATGTTAGGCAAGGAAGCACTCCTGTGGCTTGAGGGCGTTCCCCGGGACACCATCGACGGTTGGGTAGACCTTTGCCATGCTTTCACCAAGAACTACCAGGCAAGCTACACCCGGCCAGGGACCAGATTCGATCTGGATAATGTTAAGCAGAAGAAGGGTGAAAGTCTCCGAGACTACACCGACCGGTTTTTTGATAACCGGAACAAGATCGCCGATGTCCAGGATCGGGATGTCATCGACGCTTTCCGGCGCGGCCTTATCGACACCCAGCTATTCCGTACACTCTTCAAAACTAACCTTGTCACGGTCTTCGACCTGATGGAGGTGGTCAACTTGGAGGTTCGGGCAGATCAGGCTGAACAGGCCCAATTCAAGAACAAACAGAAGCGCCCGGAGGAAGACGACCGGGTTGACAACTTGAAGCGCCATGAGCCGTCACGTGGGCGCAAGGGAGGCCCTGAGCCCCTCGTAGCCCTAGCACAAGCAGAAGGCTGGCCAGAACCCAGGTTCCTGCCCGAGGAGTTTTACGACACACTGAACGATCAGTGCCCTTTCCACAAGGACGCGAAGCACAATCTCCGTGATTGTCACGCGTTGCTCAAAGAACTTGGCGCCCTGCCGCCGACCAAGAAGCAGGCTACAACAACGGTGGACGCTACAACAACTACCGTCGTGACGGCTACAACGGTGACCGGCGGGATGACTACCGCCGCAGAGAAGACCGCGACCGCCGCGACGACTATCGCCGTGGCGAGCGCGATCGCGACGCTCCGGCTCGCCAGGATGATCAACGTCGTCATGACGACGAACGCCGACCACCACCACCACTGGAGGCGCCCAGGCGCGACGCCAACGGCGACTTCCAGCGTGCTGACCGCCAGGTCAACGTCATCATTGGGGGGCCCGTCGCCTTCCCAGATCGGCGCAAGGATAAACTCCACAAGCGCGAAGTGAAGATGGTCTCCACCAAGCCTGTGGAATACCTCCAGTGGTCGGAGATGCCTATTGCCTTCAGCCGCGCTGACCACTGGGTCTACCTCCCCGAGCCAGGGTCCTACCAACTCGTCGTCGCCCCCGTCGTCGAAAGGGTCCTCCTCTATTCCAACCGTGAGGCGGTGAATACATGGACCAAGTGCTCCAACGCCTTCTTGGCAAAATTCTTCCCCATTGGGAAAACCAATGCCCTTCGGGGAAGAATTTCCAGCTTCCAGCAAGAGTCCGGGGAGACGGTTCCGGAAGCGTGGGATCGCTTCCAGGACTACATTCTGGCATGCCCCCACCATGGCATGCAAGAATGGCTCCTGCTTCAGAACTTCTATCATGGGTTGTCCCAGACAGCCCGTGAACACATGGATGCTGCTGCTGGAGGGGCATTCCTTTCCTTGACCGTGGCCGCCGCCAAGCTTCTCATTGAGAAGATGGTGTCAAACAATCTTGGAATGACGACCGTCTTCAGGGACGTAAACGCGGTATGCACACCGTGAAGGAGGTGGACATGCTGGCTGCCAAGATGGATCTCATCATGAAGCGCCTCGAGGACCGCACCAAGGATGGAGGCGCCGACAATGAAGGGCCACTGGACTCACACATGATGTGTGAAGTCTGTGGAGAAACTGGCCACTCGGGGAACAACTGCCTCGAGACGCAAGAGGAGGTACAGTTCGTAAATGGCAACAACGGGTACCGGCCTCAAGGGAACTGGAATCAGCAACGCCCATTCTACTAGGGAGGTAACAATAATAATTCTTTCTCTAACCAACCTTCCCTCAAAGATCTTATCCTTGGTCAATCCAGGATTAATGAATCTATCTCTAAGAGGCTTGCTGCTAATGATAAGGCTCTAGAGGGCATAAATTCTAAGATAGAAAGTTTGTCCTCGACCTTCCAGAGCCAGCTAAGCTTTAACAAAATGTTAGAAACTCAATTAGCTTAGCTAGCGGCTGCTGTCCCTTCTGGTGACAAGGGGCGAATTCCTGGGCAACCGGAATCGTCTTTTGAAAATGTGAAAGCTGTTTCTACGAGAAGCGGTAAGGCTACTCGGGATCCAGTCCCACTTAACCATGCAGGGAAGGCAACAGCACCAAGGAAGGAAACTCCAGAAGTGGAGAAAGAGCCTGAAGCCGAGCTGGCACCAGCTGGACAAAGTGCACCACATGAGTTCTACGACAGCAACGTGCTGCCATTCCCGCAACGTCAGAAGAAACCATCCGCGGATGAGCAGTTCGCCAGGTTCGTAGAAGTCATTCAAAAGTTAAATATACACGTACCATTGCTAGATGCTATGCAGGTACCGACCTATGCTAAGTACTTGAGGGACATTCTCAACAACAAACGTCCACTCCCAAGTACCGAGGTCATGAAGCTGACTGAGGAGTGCAGTGCGGCCATCCTAAACAAGGTTTCGGAGAAGAAGAAGGACCCAGGATGTCCCACCATCACGTGTACAATTGGGACACAGCATTTTGAGCATGCA
Source organism: Alloteropsis semialata (assembly GCA_004135705.1). Classification (NCBI taxonomy): domain Eukaryota; kingdom Viridiplantae; phylum Streptophyta; class Magnoliopsida; order Poales; family Poaceae; genus Alloteropsis; species Alloteropsis semialata. The sequence continues at coordinate 51,946,784 of CM014272.1, forward strand.
CTCTGTGATCTGGGGGCAAGTGTTAGCGTCATGCCAAAGGTAGTATTTGACCGCCTTAATTATACTACCTTGTCCCCTACTCCCATGAGACTGCAGTTGGCCGATTCTACGGTTCGCTACCCGGAGGGGATAGCCGAAGACATTCCGGTGCGCATCCAGGATTGCTTCGTTCCTGTCGACTTCGTGGTTCTGGACATGGACGTGAGCAACGATTCATCGCTCATCCTTGGGCGACCTTTCCTGAGCACAGCAGACGCTCACATTAATGTGGGTGCTGGAGAAATCCATCTCAACATTAATGGAAGGAAGGAGAGGTTTGAGTTCAGGCCAAAAGTGGAGCAATGCTCCATGATCAAGATCAAGTATGAGAGAAACAGTCAGAACGTCAAGGAAGTGGAGGTAACACCTCTAGAAAAAGACAGCCTGATTAAGTTTATGGAGAAGTTCTGGGAAAAGGATTTCCCCATCCGGTATTACGCAAAGCACAACAAGAAGTCTACACGAGGTGCAAAAGCACAGACGAAGAAAACACCGGAGCAAGCTGTCGACCGCCATAAGAAGGTAAAACAGGTATGGCGAGTTAAATCATCTGTATCCTCATCTTTAGGGTCAGATGCTGCTTCATCAAGTTAAATCACATATCGGAGACGTCTTCGATCGAGACGTAAAATACGAGTCCTGCGCCGACAGGTTCATCAGTGTCAACAAACTAGCTTGGGGGAGGACCCTCAGCTCAGGTAAGTTCAGGTAAGAACTATCAAACAAAGTTCTTTTTCTTTCTTTCAAATAAAGTTTTTCTTTTCAAATAAAGTTAGTAAATGAGAGCCATCTATAATAATCCCTTAATGTGTAAAGTCCATGCTTAAATCTTTATTTCGGATATGATGAATGGTTGCTCTTATTTCTCTCTTGTCCCTATGTTTCAACCTGTTATTCTCCTAAGTTTTGAGTTTGTTGGTTGAACATGATCTTTTCTGTTATCTTGTCTATCTGTGGGTAGCATATGCAAGCTCTAGTCTAGGTTGTTGTTAGCTAAGATATGATAAGGCTCGAGTTTCCTTAAGATCTTACTAAGTTAGACTTGATAACCGGAGTTTTCTCTTTTGAAAATAAAATGAAGAGAGTTCCTTGTGGTGATTAAATTCCCTACCAAAGCTCATATTGTTTTAAACCCCTACATAAGCTGCTTGTTTTTGCATTGAGTTTTGTCAAGGTTTTTGTGATTTTTAGAGATTTACTTCATGCTTTTAAAGCCAAGATCACGTACACGTCACCATATACAAGTTATACTTCTACACTGGAAGTACACATGACATATATCATTCCACCAAATAAAAGCTCTACATAATGTAAGGTGCTGTTTCCCCCATCCTTTTGCAAAGAGAGGCATAGGCTGATTTAAAAAAAAAATTGGACACATGAAGGTCCAAGTAAGAGAAAGAGCAAATGAAGCTCTTGATTAAAAAATAAAGCCATGCCTCTAAAAGCAACTCTTTAAGGGGAAGAGGTACCTGCGAAAAAGAGCTGTCGGTCACCATGTTATTCACACACGTGCACATCTTGGTTTAAGAGTATGACTTATTTCTCTTCGAATCCTGATTTTGACTTTACAATATGTGCATTACAAGTGCGCTATAAAGCTCTCCTAGCATAAGCTCCACTTCAAAGAGTGACATGAGAGTTGAGAGAGGAATTTGGCAAGGAAATACACCATGAGTGACTTGAGAGTACCACCTAAGGAACTCTGCTTTCTCTTGAAAAACTTCCAAAACCTCCGGTTTGATTGTCTAGCTAGGTAGAAGGCAAGGTGCTTAGTCTAAGTCATTCTAGCCATCAACCGCCCAAGACCAGGAGAAGCTACAAGCCCCATAAAAGGCCAAGGTAATGAGGGAAGTTTATTTTACCAGCTTATTCAATTTTTGGTAGAATATCTTGTTGAAAAACTGGTACTTTTGAGGAGTAATGAGGAAGCAACTCCTGATCCACTGAGCCTAAAAGTTCTAATCTTTGCTCGGGACGAGCAAGGGTTAAGCTTGGGGGAGTTGTTGACGGTCCTTATAACAGAAAAATCCGACCGTCAATAGGCTCAGAAACCAATAAAGATCAAGGCATAACTTAGACATTAGTATTCAAATATTGGTATACCATGCATATCTGGAATATATTTGAGTACAGGGACTACGGTGCAAAAGATGGACGAAATTGGGCACAGGCCCAGGTCGGCCGACCTGGCTAGGTCGGGCGACCTGGTCTGGATCCCAATCGAGCCCAAACTCAACACAGGTCAAGAAGCACACAATGTAAGGATCTTGAATGTTGATTCATGGTCGGTGGAAGCCAAGGGTGGAGGATGAGCCACATGTCCATCACATGGATTGAAGGGCCCACAACCAGAGACAAATGTACTCAAACCGACGACACCCAATTGGAACCGACCTTAGGACCCACATGTAAGCCTCCCAGAGGAAGGTGGGCCCTAATGGCGGTTATGGGAAGTCGGCCGACCTGGCCAGGTCGGCCGATCCTCCCGTGCGCCCGACTCGGCCCTCCTTTGACCTGAAGCTGTAAACCATCATGGAGAAGACATCTGCGCCGTGGAAAGTTGAAGACGGTGGATCCAAGGGTCGGCCAATCCTTGGACGTCGGCCGACCTAGGCCCACCTCCAACCGGCCTCAACCGCCTCTGGCCGTCTCCAACCATCCTTGTGATGCTATAAATACCTGCAAGGGGGCACCGTACTCAACACACACCAGAAGAAGAGCTCTCTTTGCTACAAGCTTAGTCTTAGTCTTAGTAGTGATAGTCATAGTGTTAGATCTGCTGAAGGGCTTCTGAAGGAGTCTTGGTAAGTTCTAGAGTTCATCTCTTGTATTCTCTTACTTACTTCTTGTACTCTGATCTTAATGGAAATACCTTCATACTTATGTCATGAGCCTCAGCTATGCTATACTTGTTTAGTATATACTACTTATGTCTTACACCTTAATCAAGTGAATGTATGCAATGTCATTGGCTCAATGTGCCTCTTGGTTGCTCTATTTATTAACGTGATAGATAGAGTTGTATCTTGTATTGCAAACATGGTGTTTGGGATACAGTATACTGTTGAGGGTACCGCTGCCCCACGGATTAGTAGAGGTAGGCGGCAGGTGGTGACAGCCCTGTCCGTCCTTTGTAATCCTCCACGTACGGGAGTGGGTATTAGGCCTTTATGATAAGACGTCCTACTGTCGTCCCTTGATGAGGGAACCACTGGATACCTCGATATGTCCTCTTGCATATGATCATTGAATGAGCTTGTATAGGGTATTGTAGTATAACTAAGTCACATTCGTATGATGCTAATGAAACCTTGGTAATCTTCACTAATGTATTATTACTAACTAAGACTACCATAATGATGAGCAATGAACTTCTGTGTGTCACTCTACCCATTCATTTCTATATTCTTTACCCCTGTTTAGATTATGGTATATTAATGCTGTTGTACGTAATTACATGGGATGACACCTCTCTCTTAACTAAACGCTTTCCCTGAGAATAAATAAATAACGATACTCTGGAATACTCCCGGGTGAAATGCTACAACGTACTTCTGTGCGCTTGCAGAATATCTGTAACGTCTAGATTTACGATGAAGTATCTCTAGTACCATCACTACTCTGAGTGGTGATGCTAAGAAATACCAACACTACCACGACAAGAACGTCCGGGAACGTTCCCTCAACGTCGGCGACTTGGCCCTGCGCCGAGTCATGTCCACCAAGGACAAGCACAAGTTATCCGCCCCCTGGGAGGGTCCCTTCATCGTCAAAGAAGTTGTTTCGCCAGGAACATACAGCCTTCAGTGGGCTAACGGTGACCCAGTCCCAAACGTGTGGAATATCGAGCACCTCGTCAAGTTCTACCCGTAGAAATTAAACAAAAGCTATGTATTCCCTGTCTCGTATTAATAAAATTACTTTTGCCTCATGGCTTGCTGTTGTCTTTTTACCCGACATCCATGCTGATGCTCGGGGACTGGGCCCGACCCAGGTTGCGTCTTCTTCATCACGATATTTGGGGGGGTACCCGCTTACTCCGACTTCCGAGTCCTTGCCCAACCCTACGTTCCCCCCGGCGACTACTGAGCTAACTCGGCTGGTCCGAGTCCCCAACTGTGAAACCCTGAGCTCTGCGCTCAACCCGCGCGCCCCCTACACCGAAGCCTCCCCACTGAGCAGTGTAGCTGGGTAAGCCGTCCTCTCCGTGAGCAGTGGTCAGCGGGTCAAAAAGGGTGCTTAAACAGCACAGGGCAGTGGTTAGTCAGGCGACGCAGAGTCCTAGTCGGCAGGGAAAAGGGTCCAGTAAAGCACTAGTGCACGTTCATACTTCAAATACAACCGGAATTTTATTTACAGATTCTACAGAGTTTACATCCATAGTTGTTTTTATAGGCCCAGTTCCGCTGCTACAGCTTCAGCTAGAGGGGTACACTCCTCGACTAACTCGTCGAACTCTTCGTCGGCAAGTTCTTCAGGAATGCCATCGGCGATGGGAGCCAGCTCCTGCGTCGGGAAGTGTATCCTGAACAGTGCCGGTATCCGACTCCCGAAGTCGATCGCAGTCTGCTGCATCAACTGGGCTGCCCGAGTCGGACCGGCCCTGAGCCGCTCTGCCAACGTCACCGCCGTCGGGCCGGACTCGGCAGGCACCAAGGAATTGGCGTTGAACTCGGCCGCCTGCTTCAGCTCCATCAGCTCCGTCCGAAGCCCTGCAGATGAACATGCATAAGCACAATCGACTTCTTCACAGCCCCAGACGATTCGGCAAAAGACACTTACCATGCATGGCCTGGTCGTGCGTATCCTTCAGGACCTGATTGGCCTCCTTCAGGTGCTCGGATTCGGCGGCGAGGCGAAGATTGGCTGCTTTAAGCCCACGCACCTCTTCCTCGAGCTTATGCTTGGCCCCGGCCAGCTCGTCTTCAAGCTTCTTTTTGGCCCCGGCCAGCTCGTTGATCCTCCCCTGAAGGGCGTCCTCCCTCTTCCTCGACTCTGCAAAGAAACCCCCATGAGCACAATTGTTCGGCGAGATACACCAGCAAGCAATGCACGAAGAACCCACCTTCAGTGAGAACGCTCATGTCATTCATGAGATCCTCGTTGGTCTTCTGCAGGTCGGCGAGCTCCCGCTCCCTCTGCCTCTGGAACTCCTTGGCAGCCTCCGCCTCACGGATTCTATCCGTGTGGACCCGCGCCAAGGCCCGGCGGTCTTCAAGGGCCTGCCGCCTGAAGTCGAGGTCTCTCGTGGCCCGTTCCGAGAAACCCTGTCACATAACACATTGGCCTCAGGGTCATTATGAGCGTTATACTGACAACATGGTGCCAAGAAGACATACCTGTACAACACGGGTCAAAACGCCGGCTACATTTTGCAGCTTCCGGAGCTCGCTCGCTTGGTCGGCGGCCTCAAGCTCCATCCGCTGCTCCAGAGTCAACTCTGGAGCCTGCGGTCCGCCCCCGAGCTCGGCCGCGATTCCTTCCCCTTGGGGAGGCACGTGGACGCCTGGATCGGCATCCAGGTCCTCCCCAAGGAGCCGGTTGTCGTCATCCTCAAGGGGTGGAGGACTCCTCGGCAGCTCCTCCATCTCCGTGCGACCCTCCGGGGCCTCCTCCTCGAGGGCGACCTCGGACGCGTCGGCCTGCAGATCCCTCGCCGGGTCGCCCGTCCCTGTGATGCGCGGTGGACTCGGCGGGTCTGGCGGCCCCGACATGCCGACTGGCACCTGCTCCGGCACAATCAGGGCCATGCTTGACCCTGAACCCGCCTCTGCGGCGGCAGACCGACTCGGTGGCGCCTTGTCACCGGTCCCCGGGCGGGGTAGGGTGCCGACGCCCGCTTGGCTCCCGAGCCTGCATTCAACACATCAACAGATCAAGAATTGCTCATCCAACAATCAGAAACTCAAGGCGACTTACCCGCCCTTGCGCGGACGCTTGAATTGCACGCCCCGCAGCACCTGCGGAGGCGTCTGGCTCGGCAACAGGGTCGAGTCCGGCTGCAGCCCTGGCTGGGCGAAGATGCTCCCCTGAGCCCTTGAAGATTGCTGTGCGGGCTGATCCGACTCAAGCCTGGAAGACGAGCCGTCAGGGCCATCCCCCGCAGCTTTTCTCTTCCTCCGCGCATCGACCTCGGCCCGCGCGGCTTGCCCCAGCATCGGCGCTGGTTTGGGGGACCCCTCTCGAGCCGACCTCTGGGCTGGGGTCAGCTTGCGCACAACTTGGCATGTTGGCCGCCCCATGCTGATACCCAGTATCCACATTACCGGGTTATCCTCCGCTCCTTCCTGAGGAGCCGGGATGACGCCGACCTCATCCCAATCAGCTTGCTCCTCTTCCATGACTCGAGGCACCCGGGATGCCTCCTCCGCCGTCATCAGCTTCTCCACCCGGACGTCACCCTCAGGCAGCGGCGCGTGGCTGAGGTACCTCGTCGCTCGCTCCTGCAAGGCAAACATACAGCAACAAGCACAGTTCATCAGTCATTCAGCAGTTCAGCAGTCAGATACACAACACGCAAGAAGATAAGAAACTAACCGGTGGAGGAGGATTCCGCAGAGAAAATGGGACAGGAGTCCCCTCGTAGAAGATCTGGCCCCGCATGAACCCCGAGATCCTCTCGCAGACCTCGGGAACGGAAACTGTCCGGACCTGCTCCCGAGTAGGATCCCTGCCACCCGAGAACTCAAACCCGGGATGCACCCGGTCCTTGATCGGCTGAGCCAACCGCTGAACAAAGGAGATCATGATAGCAATAGAAGACAGCCTTTGCTTCTTCACCTCAGCAATCAACCCCAGCAGCTCCTCAGCTTGTTGAAGCTCCTGGCCCTCCGGCTGCGACTCCCAGCAGTCCTTCTTCACCGGCCGGTGGCCAGTCCGAAGAGGTAGAGTAGGGGGGTGGTTCGCGACATAGAACCACTCCTGTCGCCAGTTCTTGTTGGAGTCGTTCATGTCCAGGGTGAAATACCTCTTGGCCATGCCGACCCTCAACGAGAACCCAGCCCCTCCGGTGATCCTAGCAGGACCCTTCCCAGAATTCTCCCCGATAACTTTCAACAGATACAATCGCCGCCACAACCCGAAATGTGGCGGGATCCCAAGGAACGCTTCGCACAGATGAATGAAAACAGAGATGGAAAGAATCGAGGTGGGGTTCAAGTGACTCATCTCCACCCCGTAGAAGTGCAGCAGACCCCGGAAGAAGTCTCCCGTGGGCAATCCGAACCCACGCTCGAAGAACGGTGCGAAGACGGCCATCTCGGTCTCCGAGCGCTCCCATGGCCGGGCGTCATCGCCGGCGGGCCGCCATTGCAGGATCTCCCGCGACCCGAGCACTCCACGGCGCACCATGTCCTCCAGCCTCTCCTCGGTGATGGAGGATTGGCCCCAGGCCGGCTCTTGGGGCGGCACTCCTCCAGGCACGGAGGTGAGCTCCGGGACCTCTTCAGACGAGGCCACGGTCCTTCCCCCGGTGTCCGCCCCAGTGGCGGTCGCCGGCGTATCAGCATCGCCGCCCTCGCGGGCGGCGGCGCCCCTCGCGGCCCCAGACTGGCCCGCGAGGGCGTCATCCCATCCCTCGCGTCGGCGTTGCCACCCACCGTGGAAATGGGGGTGCTCACCACCCTCGTCGCCGACGGCACCTCCTCGCCGTCTCCCTGGTGTCCGCCATCTCCGTCAGAGGGCACGGGTACGACGGGGGCACTCAGTGACGGCGGTGGCGCGTGAACTCCGGTGGCAGCGAATGGGCAGTGGGTGAATCGCTCTCACGACGGTCCTAAGCGGCGGCGGAGGCGCGGGATGAATCTCGATTTGGAAATGACTGTGGTAAAAGCCGCCGGTGAACAGTTCCAATTTATCCCCCCCCGGTCGATCCAAATTACCCTAACGGCGCCGTAACTAACGGACGGAATCCGCGGGACTCCCGTTAATTGCGGGCCAACGGCTCCCCGTGGGCCAACGGCTCTCAGCGCGCCAACGGCTCTTTACTGCAGCACTCGGCCAGCCCCGACCCTCGGGGACTCGGCGCTCTTGACTCCGGTCAACGGGTCTCCGGACTCGGCCAGCCCCGACCCTCGGGGACTCGGCGCTCTGACTCCGGTCAACGGGTCTCCGGACTCGGCCAGCCCCGACCCTCGGGGACTCGGCGCTCTTGACTCCGGTCAACGGGTCTCCGGACTCGGCCAGCCCCGACCCTCGGGGACTCGGCGCTCTTGACTCCGGTCAACGGGTCTCCGGACTCGGCCAGCCCCGACCCTCCGGGACTCGGCGCCCTTGACTCCGGTCAACGGGTCTCCGGACTCGGCCAGCCCCGACCCTCGGGGACTCGGCGCTCTTGACTCCGGTCAACGGGTCTCCGGACTCGGCCAGCCCCGACCCTCGGGGACTCGGCGCTCTTGACTCCGGTCAACGGGTCTCCGGACTCGGCCAGCCCGACCCTCGGGGACTCGGCGCTCTTGACTCCGGTCAACGGGTCTCCGGACTCGGCCAGCCCCGACCCTCGGGGACTCGGCGCTCTTGACTCCGGTCAATGGGTCTCCGGACTCGGCCAGCTCTGACCCTCGGGGACTCGGCGCTCTTGACTCCGGTGAATGGGTCTCCGGACTCGGCCAGCTCCGACCCTCGGGGACTCGGCGCTCTTGACTCCGGTCAACCTATGACCCTAAGGACTCGATTTTATTGGCCGCAACTCAGAAGTCTCTGTGACTTGATTGCTACTGCGTGAACCTACAATGCCTCTCTTGACCCCCGGGTCCAGGGACAGATATTGTGTTTATAGGAAACGAAAAGGAGAGAAGATTCAATACAAGGATTACAAATTACAATGAGAGCCGGTCATAAGCCGGTTACAGGAATCAAACACATCAACCGTCAAGATGACGGCCTGGGGCACTCGTCCCTACGCCTAGTGCTGCATCCGAAGCAAGCTTGGCCCACATGAGCTCCTCGCAAGCTCTCTTGTAGCACCACTGCAGCCGTCGACTGGACAGCACCAATAGAGGGCTGTTAGCGAATGCCTCCGGGTATCCCTTGCTCTACAAAGCATTTCACCCCACATGGCCCTCGTCACATGGGAATGCAGGGGTGAATGGGACAGCACTCAGACGCTAATCAACACCTCAGGATCTTCGCAAGCACTCTTCTAGCATCAAGCTATCAAGCCCCCATGATTCTACCCCGGAGGATGAACCCAGCACATAGTCCCCAACATGTTCAAGTGAGGTGGTTGCTATGCCTACCTTCGGATAATAACAAGGCCCTGGGCCTCGGTGTCTATTTATAGCCCCGTGCTATACAATTGCATGTGACTCCGGTCGCATTGTTCAGCGCGTGAGCCCTGTGCCACGCAGCAGCTCCTCTCTTCGAGGCGCTCAGTCCGCCCTTATCACCTTCAGCTTCATCCGACCACGGAATCGCCCTGTGCATCCATGCGAATACTGTTTTTGTCGCTATTCGGCAAGCTTATCCTTTGGGCGGCCTGACTGCCCCGACGCTTCGAGATCATTATCTTTTGACCATTAGCCCGACTTTTCTAGTCGGCCCAATGCTCGGGGACTACTCCATATGGAGGGCTCCTTGCGTCGCCCTCCATATGCCCCATCAGGATGTGTCACTTTTCCCAAGTGGTGCAGCTCCTCGGTGCCCGGCTCAGCCACAACTCGGCGCTACATCACTCGAGGCTTCACCCCGGGTCTGCCCAGGGGTCATTCCCGGATGGCCTGCTGTTTTCTTTTTTTGAGCACCGCCCACCCTTGTGTCGGCTTGCTGACCAAGGCGCTTCAGCCGACCTTGATGGCTTCGCTTCTTCATCAACAGTCCGACACGCGCCTGCACGTTGCTCGGGGACTTGTGGGATATGGGTACCCCTGGGCCCACTACCGACCGGATAGCCAGTCGGCCTGGTCCCACGTCTGACAAGGATGTGGGCCGACCCCAGGCCGGCCCACGAGGATCCCCGGCTTGATGGACAAGATTGGAGAAGACTTAACCAGCAAGGCATTTAGCGATATCCTCAGATCCCGCCCGGAGATCACGGCAATTATGTTGTAACCGACTTGGATTAGTTTCCTGATTTGAGCCGGACAGTAATTAGAAATAACCGACTTGTAAACCCTAGGCCGTCGGCCTATATAAGGCGGCCTAGGTCGACCCCCTTAGACATCTGATTCCCACGCCATTCATCCATTGTAACCGAGAGCTCGCCGTCGTTCCCCGGAACCACGCCGAGCAAATCAATACAAGACCCCCGAGCACAGGACGTAGGGTATTATACCTCCGGGTAGCCCGAACCTGTATAATCCCTGTGTCCCTGTGTTACCTCGAGCTCCCTAGTCTCGCGATTGCCCTTTGCCTACAAATCAACCATCTGGGTACCCCCGGGTGGACTGCCGGACATTAGATCCGACACTTGTATAGATTCATTTTCTGATACGCCACGTCTAGATCCAAGCGCAACCTGGCGCGTTCTTCCTCCCAGGAAGCTTGACCATGAGCCAGGTCCTTCTCCGCCTTCTCTGCACGGGCAAAGCAAGAATTCGCTCGCCGCAGCATCTCAGTTTTCTGGTGTGAGCGGCGAAGAATGCTCTGTTTTTGACAAGAAACAAGATGGAGCATCAATTAAAGCCTCAAATAACAGAGATAAGTATAAATGCATAATTGATTTTATTTTTAACTAACCTCTGTGAGCTTGGTGAGTTGTCCCTACAGCGATTCAGCCTTCTTCAGATCTTCTTGGTCGACTTGAGAGTTGAAATGGAAAGCATTCTCATCGTCTGCTCCCGTGTCGGGCATTGTGGTGTAGATCACGAAGGGCTCTGGCGAGGGTTCCTTGGGCTGTTTTTCCCAGATGATTTCTTCAATTGCGGTGGCCTTGACAAGACCCGCAGCTGCTTCAAGTTCCTCGGCCCGAAGACTCGCCATCCGAGTACTTTCCGTGGCCTTTGGTAAACGCTTTTAGATTGTTGCGCGGAAATACTCGGAGTGGACTTCTCCGGCTTCTTTGATGATGCTGCAGCTTGGGCCCTTGGTTCTAGGGCAGGAGAAGCTTTCTGGGGGCTCGGCTCTTTCTCCACCTCCTTCTCTATTGATCGCGTGTCCTCAGGCAGGCTCTGCTCTGGGATCACGGGCATTTCGCCAGGCTGGGGAGATGGAGGTCGACTTCATGAGCAACAAGGCAAATCAGACAAGAGTTGGTGCAACAGTGGAAGAATTCACTATACAACAAGGTTGTTACTCACCTGGCGAACTCCATTTCAAATTTTGGCTCCGCAAAGCCAACAGAAGTCGCCCCTGATGCATATTCTTGAGGTTCTGGGGTCCTATCCTTTGGTTCTGGAGTATTTCCCCTTGTCTGCTATACAAAAAGAACTCGGATCACTCAACATAGAAGATCAAGCTATGTCAAAGTTCATGTATCAAGATTCAAAGCATACCTTTGGGGGAGAAGCAGATGGCCGTTCTGCCTGATTCAAAGGGATTCCGATCGGAATCTCTGGATTTTCCGCAAGGTCTCCCAGGGTTTCATGCACCTTTGGCAAAGGAGAATCAGGGAGTCCTTGTGGATTGGACACTGTGCGCTTCCTGGCAGTTCTTCTCTTCATAGCAAAGAAAGAACTCTGAAGCTCTTCCCTGCTTGCTGTTGATGCTCATTAGCGACACCTTTTTAGTGCTAATTAAGTGGTGTTTTGGGATCAATTCATATACTAACCCGCCACTTGGCACTTGAAATAACCCCGTTTTCGCATATGCAAGTATTTTTGGAGGATTTTGGTTTATGTCGGTATTTGAGCCATAAATGAGCACTTTTAGATGAAGACCAAGGTTATGCATAGCATGGAGGAATATGAAGGCCAAAAACCTAATACGACTCAGATTTCGTTCGCTCTCATCTATGGTGAACCAACCTCCAAAAATGTGGAAGGGCAAAGACTTGAAGATAAGGTCGGGGATCAAGGCGAATTAGGCAGACATTTGGAAAGCTATCAAGACCCAATCTTATCCCGAAGCAACAGATGTCCAAATACCCACATGCATTGGCATCTGAAATCCTAGAGGATCTAGAAGCTTGCACGCACCGAGGGGCCACAAAAAGACCCTAGGCCGGCCGGCCCAGGCCCTTTGTGCCAACCGGCCCAGGCCCTTTTTGCGCCGCCTCGGCCTCCCCTTCGAGCTAGGGTTTCCTTGGACTATTTATAGCCCCGATACCCAGAGGCACGGACATCCATCCACCAGAACTCGGCCAAACCTAGGGCATACACCAAAGAGAGACGACAGCCGCTGCAAGTCCTCAAAGTTGTCTAGGGGATGGCTTAGGCCAACCCTAGCCACCATGGCCTCCCTGCGTGGTTGTGCCATGGTGGAGTTCATGAGCTAGTTGGAGTCATCAATGGTATGTACTCGGTGGTGATGATCCAAACATATCTATTAATGTTCTTCATGTCATTCGATCTCTTGGCGACTCAATATCTCCTTCTATGGTTTCTACCTATCATGAATATGATTGTTCCTTATTCTAATACATATGTTTAGACTATATAGCATGCTTTATATAATCATGGTGATTAGATCTAGTGTGTCGACCCCTCATGCTATCTAGACACGTTCACTTGTGGACGTGCCCTTGTAACTAACCACGCTGATAGGGAGCATCGTGACAGGGTGTGATCCCGTGTACGGTGGCGTTCTTGGGAGGTTGACCGGAGGTAAGAGTTTAAAGATGGCTTTAGATGAGATGCATGATGCACTTGCTCTTATTTGCTAGAACTACAACTAGAAGAAAATAGGTCCATTTATCCTTTGGTTGCTCTTTACCTTTGCCTATGTTCATGGATATGAGCAACCTACACGGCTACACTTCACTCATAACTTAAAGGTTTACCTTTATATGCAATCAATACTTAATGCTAGGAATAGATCTGTTAGATTAGATGGGGAACCCTAGTAAGTCCATTGTCGATCCACGGATTGATAACATTTGATGGAATACTCTAAGGGAAAAGCTACGATGATCCGTGCGCTTGCGGTTCACAATTGGCGCATCTATGGACCATCAACACTTGCTCTCTTCAGTCCGAACCCGCCCTGTCCGGCATCCCCCGAGGTCTTACGAGGAGGAGTATCTTCGGATGATGATCAGTCCTCCTCATACTCGCTCTCGACCTCTGGTTCTGCTAGGCCTTTTCCTCTTTCATCACTGCCTGCGGCATCCTTTGGCGGTGAGTTCTGAGGGGACCGTGGGGATCCAGAGGGATGCTCTGCAATCGGAGGAGGCGCTAAGGCGTATCTCACATGCAATTCCATCAAAACATGAACACAAGTTAATAGCGAGTTGCTTAAAAATAACTTAACTGAAGCACAAACAAGTCTGAGTATAGCAAAGGACTTACAGCAGGCGGCGAACGATCGGCCGAGTACTCAGGTACTTGAGCCGATAGTTCATGGGCATCCATGAAGAGCGCTTGGACCCGGCACGCTACTTCATCAACTGATAGTTCTGCAGTGGTCGTCCGAGTTGGATCGGTAGCACCAGTGTACTCATAGCCAACGTGTACCCGCTTTTGGCAGGGTTGTACGCGTCGGTGGATAAAGGAGCTGGCGATACCAACTCCGGTCAAACCTCGCTTCTTCAGCTCTGCAATCATCTTCAACAACTCGGCGATGCTGCTCAGCTCGTTCTCGCCTAAGGCTTCATTCCAGTTAGCCTGCGGGTGGGGCAGGTGGCCCAAATGTTTCTTCAGCTTGAGTGGTTGGTTCTCCACATAGAACCATTTGTTGTTCCAATCCTTGTTTGAGTCATTGACTTTGAAATCAAGTACTCCTTTTTCACCCCTTGGGGTAGCTGGATTCCGGCCCCTCCAACGACTTTCCCCGAATTGGGTTTCACCCGATAGAGAAAGCGGAATAAATTGAAGTGTGGGTCGATTCCAAGGAAGGCTTCACACAAATGAATGAAGATGGAGATTTGAAGGATGGAGTTGGGGTTCAAGTGGACGAGTTTCAATCCGTACAATGAGAGGAGACCTCGCAGAAATTCATGTGCGGGTGGGGCGAAACCGCGCTCGCAAAAGGAGGCGAAAACGACGACTTCATCAATTTCATCAAATGGTCAAGGTTTGCCGGCATCAGTGTGCCAAATTGAATACCTTTTTTGAGGAGGTAGCCTTGCTTGACCAAATTCTGGATCATCTCTCTAGTGGCCTTGGATGGTTTCCAGACTAGAGCCGGGGCGGGTGCATTCTGGAACACAGGCATCCTGGTGATGGGGATCTTGGGGCTTTTCTTGCTTGCCGCCACTTTCTTCCCCATCTCGTTAGTTGGGATCTTCGCGTGCGGTTGTGGATCACCAGGCGTGGCTAGAGCGGAGGGAAGAGCGTGCAGGGTGCGAAAGTTTTGGATTTTGGAGTGTGAAGAACTGGAGTAAATGTGATACGAAGCAGTTCCTCTGGTTTTTATTAAACAAAGGTTAACCCTAGGCGTATTTTGCCAAGTAAGTTTTCACAACACACAGACAATTATGTGCTTGTGGTCTTTTCCAGAATGCATAACTATACGACATTTCCAATGCGTGAGTTACTTTTTGAGTGGAGGCATTGCCATGCTTGGGGGCTCTCGCTCAATTGGATAATTTTTTTTGAATCAAAGAATATCTATTTCCTAAAAGTATTTAAGCTTATTGGCATTAGCTTTAAGTTGGGGGCTAAGGGGGAAATAGTATATTTCTTTTAGAAAGTTTTTCATTAAAGACCCTAGAATTGTTTTTAATCCTTGAAAATATTTCTAGGCTCGGGGGCTGACCCATAATGGGTCCATCTTTTTTCAAAAGCTAGGCACCATTATATTAAATGGGAAAGTTTTTACATCATCTTTGATTAAATATCAAAGCCCCGGGGCTGTTTGCAAAAGTAAATGGCAAGGAGCACATCATGTTCACTACAGAAGGTTTTCAACAAAGGCGCGATATGGCGAGGAAACAACTCGGCTGATGCTCAACTTGTTGGAAAACAACTCGGCAGATGTGAAGACATGAAGATACTCGGGGGCTTGACGGACCAAGATCCATAGTAGTCCTTGTGGGCCGTAGGCCCATGAAGAGATTGGGCTGACAACTTTGACAGATATAAGGAAGAGACGTACAGGTTAAGAAAACTAGTCTGCTACTGGGAAACAACCCGGCCTAATCATGTTAGGACTCTATGTTTAGTATCCGACTAGGAATCTATATTATTTGACTTGTAGACCCTGTCTCCCAAGTATATAAGGTGAGGCAGGGACCCCTTGTAAAATCATAACCATCAATACGAAGCGATCCACCTCATATATGACGTAGGGTATTACGCTCTCCATTGAGACGGCCCGAACTTGTCTAAATCGTCTCGTGTTCACCATCGCGCTTCTGGTTTCGGCGAGGCCCTTGTGAACTACTCGATTACCTTGGGACCCATCAAAATTTGATATTTCCTCAACTACTAACAATCTAAAATGTTCCCATCTTGTGTGGTTTTCTGTGCTAATGTCATCGTTCTTCACTATTTTTTCATTCAATTTGGAATTCTCCTTCTCTGGGCTTTCTTTAGTTGTCAACCTTGATTTCTGCTCTCTTGTTTGATTTTTCTTGTCCATCTCATCTACATTATTTGTATCACACATGTCAAGTGTAATAGTAGTATCTGTCATATGTCCACGTTCATTTATATTCCTGTTTGAGAGATGATTGGAACTATCCCACACCTGATTTAGTTTTTGCATATCTTCTTTTAGAAGCGCCATATGTTCCTCATCTCCTTTTTTTGCTTGCGTGATTGGCATAGTTTTGCATTTTGGGAAGCATTAAAAATCCTAGATATGCTCCGTTTACCAGAGTTCTCATGTGTAGAGTTTGGTGGTGTTCCAGCATCTATTTGTTTGTCTTTGTCGATATCTACTCCCAAGTCATCTACTTCATTGTCATCAGCTCCCCCATCCTCATCTGCATATCAGCATGTTTTTATTGTTCATCTTTAGAGCCCTCCATTTCCACTACAATGATATGATGAAAAGTTTTTTCTGTATTTCAAACAGCCTTTCCATGGGTCTCTACAAACTATCTTTACTCTCAAAACCTCATAGAAGTTTTTGAAAATAGTTTGCCAATCCACACTTAGTAGTTCCCAAAGTAGAGGTGATTTGAGCAAACGCCTTCTAGCCACACCATTTTTGAGGGATGCCTCTTATCTGGACCCAAACTTCCTGTAGCTCATCAAAAGGTTCTACGTCACCAACCCATTCTAGCACTTTCACATGAACTTGAGTCTTCTCAAACCAAAAGAAGGGTAGCTCTTAATACCAGCCACCTTTTTTGAGATGAAAGAAGAACTGTATTAAATTGTAGCTGAGTACACTCTCATGTTACAAGCATCCTATAATACAAAGATTACAATTGTACTCACAAACCACTCTTCATCTCTATGGTACTCATGGAACATATATCTCCAAATCTCAATTCCAAACCTGTATGAAAAATCATATAGATGACCACACAGGCAAACACTCAGCAAACAAGCTGAGAACAGGTGACCAAAAAATGGCGGCCAACATTCCTGTAGGTGGAATTGAGCATAATCTTCTTCTTCTTTCTTGTGTCTTCTTTCATCTTCATTCTGCCACCGAAGAATAAGGAAAACTGACCCTAATATTTCTAACTTAAAACCAATTGTAATCGCTTTGAGGTGCTGATTTTTATCATGAGTCCTTCATTGTGGCCAGATCTTGTCGGGGATAGATCCCCAGGTACCCTGAGAACCCGGACTGGCCCCACCAGCAAGGGGCGGCCTAGGACGCGGATCTCCAGAAGACGAAACAACCCATCCAGCAGGAGGCGGCCTGGTTCGAGTGCTTTTAGGCCGACCCCACCAGTCAGGCAGCCTGGCCAGAAGGTTTGGCGTGTGGAGCATTAAACAAGATGGTGTGATCCGCACGAAGCTCGCCGATCAGGATAAACTAGCCAGATATCTAGGGAAAGATCTCTGTAATCATTTTAGAATCAAATCCTTGTAATTTCGGTAGGATACGATCCCCAACCAACTTGTAACCCAAGGTAGCCTAACTATATAAGGCAGCTTGGGACCCCCTCCAAAACCGAGAACCAACCCGGAAACCTCGACCATCCAATTCAATACACACATCACCATACAGAATGGGCATTACGTCACCTCAACGGCCCAAACATGTCTAATTCCTTGTGTCTTGTGTGACCATCGGCTTTCGATCCACGATCCGCTCCTCGAGAAATCAACCACGTAGGCTACCCTGAGTGGATTGCCGGGTACAAACATCCGACAGATCTCGCCATAACAAAATGGAGAAGGGACAGGAGAAAATTATTCCACAATGGCAAAATCATCCCCTCCTTTTTGTTTTTGTTTGGAAACCAATTTATCCAAGTCACCATGCTGACGTCGTAGTTGTCTCCATCATCTTCATCGGAGTCGCCATGGAGAGACCAAATCCACCCTATCTGCTCACCATCACCAGCAAGGAGAAGGAGGAAACAAATCTCCAATACCAAGAAACTTGGCATTTATTGGCGGCTCTTAATGACAAATCTCCACTGCCAACATGGATATAAAAGAATAATAAAAAGAATAGACATAGGGTTGTCGCGGGAACAAAGTGGGAAAATATGAGCAGAAGTGGGCCCAGGGCCAGGTCGCCCGACCCCACCAGGTAGGCCAACCTGGACCCAGGCCCAATACAGCTCATCCTTCTCCCATGCAGAAGAAACACACATGGAGATCATCTAAACCGCTGAATCAACGTTGGTTTGCACCAAGGTCATGAGATGAGACACCCATGGATTGAAGGGCCCACATCTAAAACCAAATGCACTCATGTCAAGCGTACCCACCTGGAACCGACCTCAGGGCCCACAGTGCAGTCACTCAGAAGAGAATGGGCCCGAGAGGCGGCAACTCCAGGTCGGCCGACACCCCTAGGTCGGCTGACTTGGGCGCGCACCCGAATCGGTCGTCCCTTGACCCGTACCTACCAACCGCCTCCAGGAGAAAATCTACGCCGTGCAAGACTTAGGACGGTGGATCCTACGGTCGGCCAACGCCATCGGATCGGCTGACCTGGGCCCACCTCCAAACTATCTAAACCTCCTCGTACCGACTCACAACTACCTCTCCAAGCTATAAATACATGAGCTCGGGGCAGGGCTAATCATCATCGAGCTGAATTGAAGATTCAAGGCGAAGCCCTCCTCTAATCTAGAGTAGAAATAGGGAGAGAGTGAGGGAGAGTCCAGAGGAGTCCCGGCGTGTCGGCGACCCTCCACCTGTACCTCGGCGGATGCAAGCTTCTTAGTAAGTATCCGCGATTTCAACTAAGTATTTAAGTCTGAGTTATAGAAAGTTGAGTTCTTTATTGTGCTTGTGGGTTTGTTTCTTTATTCGTAAAGTATCTTAATCTTTGATCAAGGTTAGGATAGCTGGTATTATCTTAAGCGTGGTGCTTAGGTGTATATCTGCCCTCGTTTGCCTCGTAACCCCACGGATTAGTAGAGGTAGGTGGCAGGTGGTAACAGCCCTGTCCGTCCTTTGTAATCCTCCACGTTCGAGTACGGCGTAGAGCTGTATGCCAGCAATTTTATAGAGGTCTAGGATACCCCGGTGCCCAAAGCAAGCATAGGAGAACTCCCTTCGCTATATTCCCAGCTTAGTGCTAAGTTATCCTCTCTACCCAGCCTTTATATAAACTCGATCGATCCGGTCAACCTTAGTAATTAGACAGTGCCTTCACGTTCCCCGTGGATTCGATACCTGGTTTACTGTCGGGTGAAAGCTACTGCGACAGCTGTGCACTCGCGGACTTTCTGTTTGCGACCGCTGGTGTCAACAAGCTTTCTGGCGCCCTTGCCTGGGAGCGGTAGCTGTTGTCTAAGAACTATGATTGCCCATTTATCTTTTATTTTTTATTTCTTTTATTTTTGTTTTCAACCATGGACTCCACACAAATCCATGAGTTCTCTGCTCCAAAGAGTGAATTATTGGAGCCGCACCCCTCGTCAAATCCTATATTAACAGATAGCTATGAACTTCGCCCTGCCTTCATAGCTATGGTCCAGGACAAATCCTTCTTGGGAAGTGATGGTGAAAACCCATACCGTCTCACTTGCATGAATTTGAGTTGCTCTGTTCGTGTCTGGTCATATCAGGCATGACACATGCAACGATTAGATGGAAGCTCTTCCCGTTCTCTCAAAGAGAGGGCAAGGAAGTGCTATGACCATACCGTTGGGCTAACGAACAGTGAATGGGAAAAGTTACAGGACAAGTTTTGTCTAGAGTACTTCCTCGTTCACCAGATCTATGTACTTCGGAAGGAGATCATTAACTTCCAACAAAAAGAGAAGGAAACCATCGCAAAAGCATGGGACCGGTTCCAGGACTCGTGTCTAACCAGGACAGATCGAGGCTTCCCAAAAGCATGGGACCGGTTCCAGGACTCGTGTCTAACCAGGACAGATCGAGGCTTCCCAAACTATATGCTTATGCAGCATTTTCGGTCTGGGTTGAATAGTGAAGATGCCCGGTACATTGACATAGCAGCCGGAGGATCATTCCTACACATAACCCCGAGTAGAGCAAAAGAAGTCCTAGCAGCAATTCGGGAAAACTCTCCTGCTGACGCGGACGAAACAAGCAAGAAGATCCCCAAGTAGAACCTATAGGCTTGCCCAGTCCAAACCCAGTTCCTGAGACCCCATCCATTGAGGAAGAGAAAACTCAACCTCTCGGATTACCTTTTGATCTCGAGGAAGACTTCTTTGAAGATTTTGGGAATACCTAGAACTACACAGTGCAGAAAAGGCCTACGGTAGAGACCCCCTCCATTCAATTGGAGACAGAATTCCTTAACAAAACCGTGCGGGAGCTCATGTCCATCCTAAACACGGAATGGTCAAATGAAGTGGAGTCTTCTTCCGAAGTCATTCGGATTAACTCACCT
Organism: Alloteropsis semialata; assembly: GCA_004135705.1. Taxonomy (NCBI): domain Eukaryota; kingdom Viridiplantae; phylum Streptophyta; class Magnoliopsida; order Poales; family Poaceae; genus Alloteropsis; species Alloteropsis semialata. Next base: position 51,966,809 of record CM014272.1, read on the forward strand.
TCACAAACCATTGAGGTTTTGTAAGAAAGGTGGCCGTAGAGATCCTCTATAACCCAACCGTTGGGGCCAATATCATGTCCAGTTCTTTTGCATACATTCTTGGACGCCGTAATAAACTGGCCCCAACATCCAAGCTCCTTAGAACACCCTCAGGTCGCATTCTCGAGAGTCGCGTCTAGCACGAGACTTTCTCCTCAAATACAATGGGATACAGATGGCTCTGGACTTTTATGTCTTTGAGACATCAAATTTTGACCAAATGATAGGACATCCTATCAAGGGCCTCTTCTAGGATGTAACCTCGAATGAAAATCTCCTGGCAAAGGTAGGAAAAAATCTCCTCACCATTCCTCTAGCTAGGGTCAAAAACTCCATAGTCGAGCCGCAAGTAGAGCCTGACCCAGTCGAGACAGTGAAGTCCCTTCAACCAAGTGACCCGTTGGAGTCATTCCTAGAAAAACACATCCATGACTTTATCGAAGAAGAGGATGACGCTTCGGAGCCACTTGAAGATGAGGAGCCACCTAAGCTGCATATAGAGCTAAAACCCTTACCCGCTGGTCTCCGCTATATCTTTCTAAATGAGGACAGGGATACCCCTGTCATCATTAGTGACAAGCTGTCGTGGGACGAGAGTGGTAGACTCATTAAGGTGCTCGAGAAACATCGCTCGGCATTCGGGTCCTCCCTTAAGGGCCTGAAGGGAGCAAGTCCCGCACTCTATACCCATCGCATTCCCATAGACCCATCTTCCACACCATCTAGGGACCCTCAACGTAGGCTAAATAATGCGATGAGGGAAGTCATGAAGAAAGAAGTCTTAAAACTTCTGCACACTGGGATCATTTATCCCGTCCCTCACAGTGAATGGGTCAGCCCTGTCCAAGTAGTGCCCGAAGGGAGGTATGACCGTCGTAAGTAACGAGAAAAATGAGTTGATCCCTCAGCAAACCGTTACTGGGTGGCAGATGTGCATTGACTACTGCCAACTTAACAAGGCCACAAAGAAGGACCATTTTCCACTCTCC
>CM014272.1:51976285-51997894 GCA_004135705.1 Alloteropsis semialata
ATTTAAACATGCCCCAGCATATACAAGGTAAAATATTAGCTGTTGTTCTTGCGGCCCTAGTATCGATTTCACATGCATGTCTCGCGTGTGGACCACCAGCTCCTGTCATTGCTTGGTGCCTGCATCCAGTAGGTTTGGAGCTGGATTTAGAAAGGCGCATCAGGCTCGCTGGCCACGAGAGCATCTGACGCCTCATGAGCCACAAATGCTTGGATTGTCCAACAGCAGTCACTCCTGCCATATCCTGACATCCCCTCCGGTTTGACTATATGAACCCCTTCCAACCAAGTGCATAGTGCCTCAACGCAAGCTACCGAGAGTTCAGTAATACTCGCTGCATAGGTGCAATGGTCCCCTCCGTGATGGCCTCTTCGGCCACCTCAGTTGCTCCGTTCCAGGGGCTCAAGTCCACCGCCGGACTCCCTGTCAGCCGCCGCTCCAGCAGCTCCGGCTTCGGCAACGTCAGCAACGGCGGAAGGATCAGGTGCATGCAGGTAACAATCGATCTAGCTAGTCGCTGGAATTCTCTTCCAAGCGTGTTCATCAAATACATTTGATCGAGATGAATGCAAACTATATAAGCACGAGCTCATCATGGATGATGGATGATGGATGATGGATGATGGATATGGTGTTCGATTCTCAGGTGTGGCCGATTGAGAGCATCAAGAAGTTCGAGACTTTGTCATACCTGCCGCCCCTGTCGACGGAGGAGCTGCTGAAGCAGATCGACTACCTGATCCGGAACAACTGGGTGCCCTGCCTCGAGTTCAGCAAGGTGGGGTTCGTGTACCGTGAGAACAATAGGTCGCCGGGTTACTACGACGGCCGCTACTGGACCATGTGGAAGCTGCCCATGTTCGGCTGCACCGACGCCACCCAGGTCTACGCCGAGCTCGAGGAGGCCAAGAAGGCCTACCCCGACGCCTACATCCGTATCCTCGGCTTCGACAACGTCAGGCAGGTCCAGTGCATCATGTTCATCGCCTACAAGCCCCCCGGCAGCGATTAGATCATCAGCGGCGCCTAAGCTCATCTCGGACAGCCAGCTCACTCACGAACGGATGAAGTGTCTATTTGGTGTTGGCAACTTTATTTGACGCTCTGTTTCGAATCATCTTCCTCAAACTTTTTTTTGTTTTCTTTCTTGGTCATATATATATGACTGTGTATGTACATGTACGTATCTATCAACGTGGCACTACCGGAAAACGTTGGTTTGCCGTGTGCATTACGTCGGGCACACGGCAAACTGAACTTTTACCGTGTGCGGAAAATAAAGCCCACGGTAAACAAAAAACACACGGCAAACATGGTATTTGCCGTGTGCACCTGAGAGGAACACACGACAAACAAAAACACACGGCAAACATTTGATGTTTGCCGTGTGCCTAACGTGAGGCACACGGCAAAAGCGAGCTCCACCGACGGCCGTCGCTCGGCCGTCAATGTTTGCCATGTGCCTGAAGGCACACTCGGCAAAACTAGAAGTTTGCCGTGCGCTTTTCCTTTATACACACGGCAAACGTTATGGCACACGGCAAATTTTTTTAAAAAAATTTGATTTAGCCCTCCCAACTTTTTCTTCTAACCACTTACTTCACGTCGTTGTCTATGTTAAATATTAGTGTGTTTCTCGGTCCATTTGCTATATTTAGTCATTTAATTTCTTTAGATTGATTTTTCATCGATAATGCAAATTTGAACTGCAAGTGTATTAAAACTTGGATTATAATGATTTGAAAAATGATATTCATGGTGTTGAGTCCAATATGATGCCGTATCCATGAAATGTAATGGCATTTCGAATAAGTTGCTCATGAACCATGACAGGAACGTGTGGCCGAATCGTTTTAAAATTTTATAAAAAGCAAACAAACTCTAAAACTCATAAAATTTGTCCTGATATCATGATTTCATACGTGGAGGCTGTGGTAAAAAATTGAGAAGGTTTCACACAACTTGTCATGCACGCTCTTTACAAATCGAAGGATCTCCGGAGTTGATCCATAGAGTTGAGAAAGAGCTGTTATGATTTCGAAGCAAAAGTGACGGTAGAATTGTGGTTTCAGTTCAAAACTTTTTGCATATGCAACACACAACTTAGATTGTTTAATTCCAAAATTTGGTTATTTTTTAGATCCGTTTGATAATTCTTATTTTCTTTTTCATGTAAAAAATATCCAATGTGTTGTATTTATTGAATGTGAGCTATCTAACTGCATAAAATAATGAATTTTTTTGCATAGAATCATCAAACATGAAATGTGGAGTGACTTTAGCAAGGTATGTAAGGTACATTCTATCAAATTACGTTATGGAAACAATTTATTTGATATAAATTGAATTTGAACTTGAAACACATGCAATAATAGATTTTTTCGCTTATAATCAGCCAACATGAATTATGCAGTCACTTTGTTAATGTGAAAATTTTTACTAAGATATGCAAACGCTAAATACTTAATCAATTATTTAGTAGTTCAAATTAAAAAAAAGCAAAAGGTTTGCCGTGTGCCGGATCGGCGGCACACGGCAAACAGGTCTTGTTTGCCGTGTGCCCCCGATCCGGCACACGGCAAACCTTTTTATCATTTACCGAAGCACACACGCACACACGCACAACACACTCCACACACTCCACAGTCGCACGCACGCACACACGCTGCGCTAGCACGCCGCGTCGCCGCCCNTCCGCGCCCCTGTCTGTTCCGGCACCGGCCCGCGCCCCTGCTGGCCCTGTCCCCGGCCTCTGCCCGTGCTTGCCACTGTAAGGACTCGTATGCTTTGTGGATTCTTATGCTTTGTATGTTTTAAAATGTGTGGATTCGTATGCTTTGTATGTTGAAATGAGTAGTGAATTTGGAGCAATTAGTTGTAGGCATGTATTGATATTCCTAGACATGAATTGATATTGCTTAAGTGGACCTAAATGAAATCACATTTTGCAGGAGAGGCTATTGCAATCTTTTCGTCTGCCACGTCTACACCGCCGACCTCTTCGACGAGGAGCCGGAGCCGTAGCCGACTAGACTTGCGAGTCCACACCACGCCGGCCACGCCTACACCGTCGACCCACCGTAAGAACCACGATCCCGCCTGTGTATCTTGTTCGTAGATCACGTAACCAGTTAGGCGTCTCCCGTTCGAAAGAGATATGGTTGGAAATATGCAGTACTGTGCATATCTATGGCCGTATCTATTTCGAATTGTCCACGTTATTTGGACAGCCCAAGGATGCGCAGCAGTGGTAGGTTTCCATGGTCTACTCTGAGCTGGGACAGAATTTCGGCAGCACCTCCCCGTTGCTCTTTGGATACACAATCTCCCAGCTGGGACGTGTATTTGGAGAACAACGGGGAGGTGCTGCCGAAATTCTGTCTCAGATCGGAGTAGACCATGGAAACCTACCCCCGCTACGCATCCTTGGGTGGGATTAGGACCTATCTTGACCCATTAGAAAGTATAGAGATCGTGTAGATGAAAATGACTTTTACATTACTCGCTGATATGATAGAAGATGGATGAACGTGCTTGGATGTACACGGGCTGGAAACGTGGGGGTGACTTGACTGTGGATTGGATTCAAAAGACCGAGTCTTTCTTGGATCGAGCATTTGCAAAGCTTAAAGGAGGCAAGACCACTTGGTGTCCTTGCAGCAAATGCGGGAACACGCGTCAACAAACAAAGGAAGGCATGACACAACATCTTTGCAATTATGGATTTACGAGATACTATACCCGATGGACCTTCCATGGTGAAGGCAGTCGTATGAGAGACGAGGTCGTGAGACAGCGCATTGAGGAACATGATTCTGATGCCGGGGTAGGAGAAATGTTAGATGACTTTCATGAAGCACATTTTGATGAAGGACGTAGGGAGGATGAGCCGGAGCCAACCGCGAAGGCATATTATGACATGCTAGCTGCAGCACAGCAACCCCTTCATGGGCATACCAAGGTTTCACAATTGGATGCCATTGCGCGCCTAATGGCCGTGAAGTCCCAGTTTGCTCTCAGTCGAGACGCCTTCGATGTTATGATGACAGTTTTTGGCAGCCTGCTTCCGGAAGGTCACATTCTGCCAAAGAACATGTATGAGGCACAAAAACTTCTTCGTGCACTTAAGATGCCATATGAGATGATATATGTTTGTCCCAATGGATGCATCTTATTTAGGAAAGAACATGCGGAAGCAAAGTACTGTCCAAAGTGTAAATCCTCTAGGTTCGTAGAGGTAGATTCTGGTGATGGTCAGAAGAGGCAGCTCGCGGTCCCCGTGAAAATCCTACGGTACCTTCCGTTCATACCGAGGATACAAAGGCTTTACATGACCGAGGAATCTGCGAAACAGATGACATGGCACAAAAAGGGAACTCGGTACAGACCTGACAAGCTTGTACATCCATCCGATGCTGAATCATGGACCCATTTTGATGGGATTCATCGTGATAAAGCTAATGAAGCTCATAATGTACGTGTTGCCCTAGCGACAGATGGGTTCAATCCTTATGGAATGTCGGCTGCCTCTTACACTTGTTGGCCCGTGTTTGTTATCCCCCTCAATCTCCCCCCCCCGGCGTTATCTTTCAACGACAGAACATATTCTTGTCGTTGATAATTCCTGAACACCCGGGGAATAATATGAGTATTTACATGGAGCCTTTGATTGATGATTTGATCGATGCTTGGAATGAAGGGGTTTGGACATACGACCGAGCTACAAAGACAAACTTCAGAATGTATGTTTGGTACCATTACTCGCTGCATGACATGCCGGCGTATGGGATATTCTGCGGCTGGTGCGTCCACGGGAAGTTTCCTTGCCCAATATGCAAGGCAGCTCTGAGGTTCATTTGGTTGAGGAAGGGTGGCAAGTATTCTTCCTTCGACAAACATTGACAATTCCTCCCTCTGGAGCATCCATTCAGACGAGATAAGAAGAACTTTACGAAAGGTGTCGAAGTTAAAGATCCTCCACCGCACATTATGACAGGTGCCGAGGTTCATGCTCAGTTAGACGCTCTCGTGATCAATGAACAAGGTGGTGGTTTTGTGGGATATGGCGAGCAACATGCCTGGGCACAAAAGTGTGGTTTGTGGAGGCTCCCATATATGCAAGACCTTCTTCTTCCACATAACATTGATATGATGCACACCGAAAAGAATGTCGAGGCATCCTGGGGTTCAATCATGGACATTCCTGATAAGACAAAGGATAATGTTAAGGCTAGAGTGGATCAAGCTATGTTATGCAATAGACCAAAGTTTGACATTCCGCCTCCCAAAGATGGCAAGAGATGGAAAAAGCCTAAGGCTGATTTCTGTCTGACCCCGGCCCAAAGGAGGGAAGTACTAGTATGGTTCCAAGGCTTAATGTTCCCTGATGGGTACGCAGCGAATCTGAGTAGAGGAGTGAACTTGTCTACTATGCGAATCAACGGGCTTAAGAGTCATGACTACCACATATGGATCGAGCGGCTTCTTCCGGTGATGGTTCGAGGCTATGTCCCTGATCATGTCTGGCAAGTGCTAGCAGAGTTGAGCTTTTTCTTCCGCCAGCTTTGTGCTAAGGAGTTATCTCTGACAGTGATTGAAGAAATGGAAAGAATGGCGCCTGTGTTGCTCTGTAAGTTGGAGAAGATCTTTCCACCAGGCTTTTTCAATCCGATGGAGCATATGATTTTGCACCTCCCGTACGAGGCACGAATGGGGGGGCCGTGCAGGCCCGTTGGTGCTATTCAATCGAGAGATGTCAAAAGGTTCTTCGAACTAAATGTAAAAATAAATGCAAAATTGAAGCTTCCATTGCAGAGGCATACATTCTGGAGGAGGTCTCAAACTTCACATCAAAATACTATGCTGACAACCTTCCGAGCGTCCATAATCCACCCCCCCCCCCCGTTACAATGCTGGGGAAGATGAATCGAATCTCAGTCTTTTCCGAGGGCAACTCGGAAGTGCAAGTGATGCGACCATCAAGACCTTGAATCTTGAAGAGTGGCGCACTATCATGCTATATGTGTTGACCAACCTTTCCGAAGTCCAACCGTACATACAGTAAGTTCTCAACGAACATTTAGTATTCGAATACTTCCTCTTCTTGGTTCAAACATTTAGCCATTGGTCCTTTTTGGTGCAGAGAATTTCATGTGCAATTCTGGCGTCCATCAAGGCCACCTACACTGCAAGAAGCTGAGAGCCTTCTTAGACATGGTGCGGGAAATGGAAGACCTGGTTTCATTTCTTGGTTCAAACAGAAGGTAATGTCCAATTTAGCTCGTTCGTAGTATCACATTACAAGTTGCTCATATGTACGAATAATACGACATTACTATCCTGCTTGAACTTGAACTTGCAGGCCCAAAACGATACGTCTATGAGTGCTGAGTTGCGACAGGTTGCCAATGGCTGTGCCTATAGGGTCAAGTCATTTGGCGCTTATGACGTGAATGGATATCGCTTTCACACAACAAGGCATGAGCAGAGTCGGCCCAATCGAAAAACCACAAATACTGGAGTTTTTACCCCAGGAGACGATGGGCTCGAGTACTATGGAAGAATCGAAGAAATATACGAACTCATGTTTCATGGTTCCATTCCCCTGAAACCTGTCATACTCAAATGCCATTGGTTTGATCCTCAAGCTGTGAGACGGATCCCGAATGTTGGTCTAGTCGAGATTCAACAGTCGTCCGTGTACAAAGGAGATGACGTTTATATTGTGGCTCAACAGGCCACACAAGTCTATTATCTCTCTTACCCATGCCAAACCGACGAGCGTCTCAAGGGTTGGGATGTTGTGTACAAGGTATCGCCATACGGTAAACTACCTGTCCCAAACAACGAAGACTACAACATAGACCCAAACACATATGCCGGTGAGTTCTTTCAAGAAGATGGGCTAGAAGGGAGATTTGAGATAGACTTAACTGAAGCCATCGGAATGGAAGTTGACAATGAAAGTAATAGCGATGACGAGACATATGATCCAGCTAATCCCGGAGATGAGGTTCATAATTTGAAGGACGTAGAATTACTTGAGCGATTACATTTAGGCAATGACAGTGATGATGACAACGAACCTCTTTTGGAGCATGGTGTTGATTGTAACGACACGCGTGATAGCGATGATGAGACATATGATCCAGCTAATCCCGATCACGATGAGTATTTCTAATACATGTAAGTTTCGTACTAATTAATTTACTAGTTGTAATACTATGTTTTGTCTATGTTACTAGTTGTGCTAATGTATTTAGTAGTTGTACTAATTAATTTCTAATACATGTACTGATTGGATTACTTTTTTCGAATGCAGGTGATTGATCAAAGATGGTGGGGGGCGGCAGAGCTATGATGAGGTCGCTCACGGAGGTGCTCGGCAGAGGTAGCGGGAGCGGTGAATCCTCCCGGGCGACTCGAGGGAGAGCGAAGGGAAAAGGGAAGGGTCAAGTGAGTTCACCGGCGCTTGCAGCAGTTGAGGACTCCGGCGCGGCTCGACGGACGAGGGGGAGGAGCAGGAGGTCACCCTCGCCTGTACCTTCCCCGTCGTCGTCTGAGGACGAGGTGCCTGAGGCGCACGGCCCTAGTGAGGAGGAGGAGGAGGAGCAGGAGGAGCAGGAGGGGGCGGAGGAGCAGGAGGGGGACGAGGAGCAGGAGGGGGCGGAGGAGCAGGAGGGGGACGAGCAGCAGGAGGGGGCGGAGGCAGGCGCCATACCTCGTGTCTGGTTGCGAGGCCCCTCTAGGCTCCCGGAGCGACCAATACCTCCAGAGGGACGGCCGATTATTCGACCCGACGGGAAAAGGTAATTAACTTTATATGTTATTAACTTTTCTTTTGATATGTTAAAAATCACAATTGGAACTAATCATTTGTCTTAATCACTTGTGTAGGAACTTTATGACCGTCGCTCCAGGTATCGGTCCACGTGGTACTTGTTGTTTCAATTATCCCGTAGCGACTTAGTACTTTGAATGATGGATAAAGCTACAATGACTTAGGATACAACTACAATGACTAAGAACTTAGGATAAAGATACAATGACTTAGTTGGAATGCTCCTAACTTAGAACTTTGAATGATGGATAAATCTAAACTTAATTCGAACTAATGCCTTAGGACAACTACAATGACTAAGAACTTAGGATGAAGTTAAAATGTAATCTTTTCACCTATTTGCAGAATCAATCGGCGGCATCCAATGATGGGCCAGTCAATCCAGACATGTCGCCTTAGTGGCCGCCTCAGCCTCAGTGGAGTCAGCCTCAGCTGCCTCAGTGGCCGCCGCCTCAGGCTCAGTGGCCGGCTCACTTGACGTGGCCGCCGCATCAGTCGCCGCCGCCGCCGCAGCAGTGACTTGATTTGTTTGGACTCGTATGGCTTTGTATGGACTCGTATGGATTCATATGGACTTTGTATGGACTTTGTATGGGCTTGTATGACTTGTGTGGACTTCTGTGGCTTATGGTTATTGTGACATTGCTATTGTGATATATGAAATGCGTGTGATGTTTATTATGAACTGCCTGTGATGTTTTGGGGTACCATATACGAGCAGAAACCAAACAAAAATTTGAAATTTGGCCTGTTTGCCGTGTGCATTTACCATAGCACACGGCAAAGCTGCAATTCCTAGCTGCCCTGTAGACCTGTTTGCCGTGAGCTTTTACCTTGGCACACGGCAAATACGGCCATGTTTGCCATGTGCCAAGGTAAAAGCACACGGCAAACATCTAGTGTTTGCCGTGTGCATTGGCCCGGCACACGGCAAATATGGCCGTGTTTGCCGTGTGCTACGCCATCAGGGCACACGGCAAACAGTGCCGTTACCGTCATTTGGACGTTAGGCCGAAATACTTTGCCGTGTGTCATATTGGGAACACGGTGACGTATTTGCCGGGTGCCCGACAAAAGGCACACGGCAAACATTGCTTTGCCGGCGCTTGTTTGCCGTGGGTTTGTTGCCGTGTGTTGCACACGGCAAATAGATTGCCGTGTGCTTATTGGACTTTGCCGTGTGCTCCTGGCACACGGCAAAGGTGCTCAATCCCGTAGTGTAGTGAATGCTAGCGCCGGCTACACATATACGCATACACATCGTAATATACTGTGTACAATTCCTCCACAATATCTCTTGCTGTAGAATTGTATCCATGTACATGAATTGATCATATCCAACAAGGCATCGTATCAGATGCAACAATGGTTCTGTAAATTTGACGCTTTTCAGTCTTGATTTCTCTCTACGTATGGAATTCTAAAGGAAAAAAAAAACTCTCCGCGAGGATACTCTGCCCAGCTTTGTATTTATTACGCGCCTTTGTCAATGACCACAAGGGTAATTAAAATGGGCACAAGCTTTTGCAATTGAATTTTGGATGCCTGGCCATAGCTTCTTACATTCGTCTTCGATGGACACACCTCGTCAACATAATTTGTAGAGGTGAGTTTGCATGCATGTCGGTAAGCGTCTGCGTCTGTACCAGCCTTTCGCAAAATACTAATAATTTATGACATTCATTGTGACAGCTACAGTTTTGACAGCAGCTACAGAGATTACTATAACCAAATACATGTACCATATTGCTAGCGTTGTTGTTCAGATGTCGCGCACACAACATGTGCAGCAACCTGCTTGGGTTTTCTTTCCCTTGAAAATTCCTTTGGAATTCTAGATCTGGAGTACTCAGATTCTTACTTTGGCCCGGCAGGCGAATATTCCAGTTAAAAAGCTTGAATGGTTGCTTATTCCGTCGTGTGTCCCGTCGTGTCTATACTATCTAGGGATAGGGGGTTCCTAATTTTAGACCACAAGTGTCCAGGATTTATGGATAGGTTCAGAAAACTAGACCGCGAGTGTCCCAGCTACAGGATTAGGTTTGAAATCAACTTGGATTGTGCCGAGCGACACACTTGACTAAGCATGACAATATGACGTAGCTGAGGTAGTATATATAATTTCTAAGAAAGTTTTTCGTGTACACAAATATCAGGATCACGACCGATTGGATTTGGCATAGCCAGCAATAGTCAGGGATAAAGGTCTCTCCAATAAAAGTATATTAGCTTAGATAAAAAGAAATTTAAGGTGTGCATTTTTCAGGACCAGTCACAATGGGGTTTTAAGGCCGGTTGATGATACTGAAGGACCGTGAAATGCTAAGAGGGGTGAATTTGGTGTTCTACAAACTAAAGATCCAAACACATATAAACATATTCCAATTTCTATCTATATGTGCACTAAGTTTTTCTATGTGTTGCTACCTCTACCGTATAAGAGCTTTGCACCTTAATTATGTTCCAATCCTATCAACCACAAAAGTCAATTCTAGAAAAGGTAAATGCGCAATGTAAAGGACACAATATAAATGCAGAAGCGTAAAGGATACAGAACGCAAACTCTCGACACGGCAATTTTTCCCAAGGTATTGGGAAGTTGGCTAACTTCCCCTTAATCCTCGTTGAATCCCCGTATTGGGAAATGCCCTGGAGCAAAACTCCATGGCAGCAACTTCTGTGATAACCAATGAGACTACCCACAACACAAGTGCGTTTCTGTTTCACCTCTCTCCAGTGACCCCTGCCGTCTTCACTAGGTAGAGCTTCGATAAACCGCCACAAGCCTCTCCTCCCTTGCACAAACAACGGCGGCCTCTCCACAAAACTATCGGATAGACTCACAAGACAACAATGCTCTAGATGTACAACAGTTGGTGCATGCAAGCACCCATAGCAAAGATGTATGAAAACCTTACTAAACTCTAGACTAATGCCTAAAGCGAAGCACTAAGCGGCCTAAACTAGCACTAATAAAAAACTTAAGTCTTGTTGCCAATTGGCTAGTCTTCTCTTAAGCACTTTGGGGGATAGAGTTCTTGCTTTTATGAACTTCAACACCAAATAGCTTCACCAAGCTCTAACACCCTTCAAATTGGCCGGGTGAAGTGGTATTTATACCCCCAACAAAGCAACTTGCCGCCGTTGGGAACTTTCTGTGCACCACCAACATTCCAGTGCCCAAAAGGTGCACCATTGCAATAGTCCATGTCCCACAGTACAACTAGTCATTGGACGACTGGCATGTGGGTCCACAGGCGACCACTAGCTATTGCGGTGCAAGTCATTGGAGGACCACTTCAATAGTCTGTTGTTCAACTAACATTTTCATCTTCTTGACATGCACCAAATGTTGTGGTGGGCCTTCTAGCTAGCACCACAATAATCAGTGCTGCCATGTCTTATGCCCAAGTGTGCACCGGTTGCAGTCCACTGCCTGTTGCGGTGCTCACCCATGCTTGCCACCAAAAGTGTCAATGGTCCGTCCTGAATCTCCCGCCGAGTTCTTTTTGCCACCAATTGTTGTGGTGCTTCTAGTCTTCTTGTTTTGTTCCATTTTTAAGTGGGTTCTTCTTTCACTTCACTTTAGTGATGTCTTGGTCTTGTTTAAGGTCTTCTCATGCCATGTTCATGTACTCTTGACCTTTGCTTGAGGTTCCATCACTTTATATCCATGCGACCAAGACCTTGCATACTAGCAACCAATGCTAGTCACATTACTTATGTTGTCATGCAATCACCAAAATCAGTAATGGCATATGCTAGGTCCATTTTTCTTATAATCTCCCTTTTTTGTGATTGATGACAACACAAACAAAGCAAGATAGAAATAAGGAAATTAAATACGACTACTTGGTTGGATGCAATGCAAGGGCAAGATCAAATGCTAATTGAAATATGCAAAGATACCAATTAAAGGTAAACATTAAGTGTATCATACATTGTTCTTACCAATTGAACCAAATTCACTAATCCCCCTTGTTTTGGTCATGGTGGACTAAGGCTCCCCTTACTCTGATGCCACTTCTACATTTGGACCACCTTTTTTGCAATCTCCCCAAGCTTGAAATATACAATATTCCTATACTTGGAGTTCTTGCTTTGCATGCTCCACCTTAAGAGCAGCTACCCCTTAAGGTATACATGCTTTGGTCGCTACAATTCTCTCCCTTTTTAATTAATCACTGAAAAGGAAGACATTAAGAGCACAAGGGAGAGTTCCATGAATCATGATCTTTGGAGGCTTGGCGCTAACATTAATCCCATAGTTCACTATATTGTATTTTTCATGGCATGTTTCAAAATTGTAGGAAAGTCAACATAAAGTAAGTTCATCTTGCAAAAAGTCCAAAAGTGTTAGTTTTTAAATCCAATGAAGCCAATCGTAACCCGAGGAGTAGGAAAACTTCGGCTAACATGTGCCAGTTCGTGCACTAACAACTCCATGTCATCCTATAAAGCCTTGATCCAAGGTTTCGTCCATGGCTTCAACACTACCAGAGAAGGAACTCCTATCCTAAAGAAATATAAATTCACCAAAAGAGAACAAGAAGAGGAAGGGATTATAAGTTTCCACAAGGATGTCGGATCCAGGCTTTTGTTCTTTTTTCAAACCACATTGTCTTTAGGATAACCGTAGGGCATGAGCATCGAGCATGTGCAGAATATCCAAGAGCTATGGAGGATCCCTAGAGAGAAGATAGGGCAATGACAAAGCCACTTGTAGCGCCGCATTGTATCAGTGCCCATTACTTATGTTCATCCGGAGATTTTTCCTTGGCATTCTTCACCATACATCATGTTTGTAATGCAGTAATTTGTCGTTCCTACTTAGGATGGAGGTGTAAACTCATAAGCTATCGATGTTGTTGGGTAAGACTTAACCCCAAAACCAAACAAGTAAGAAAGATAGATTAAGAGATCCCATGGAAGAAAATCCTAAGAGAGAAAGCAAATGAGTGATTGAGCCAAAGGCTCCCCTTCCTCCTCCCCTTAGCGTATATTTATTGGGTGGAGAGGTGTGGCTTTTTACGTTTATGCCATTGATTGGGTTGAGTATTACCAGTAGGTCTCTGTATTTTTTAAAGAGTCTCTTAAACCTTACAAATGAGTCATATAATGCACTAATGGGCCACTATTGGGCCTCTTTTTTACAAAGGGGGTGCCTTGGGCCTTGTCAGTCCAAGGTACATCTCTAACAAGTATGTTGCGTTGGTGATTAGTCTCTGTCAATGCATGCTTGTTTAGTGTTGTTCAACCACCCTTTTGAAGAAGTAAATGTAATGGAGGTGGTTTGACTCCTTTATCGATCAATCCATTATAGTAAAAATAAAGTAGGACCTATATGCAGTTAAGCGCCATGACAAAGCAACCTGACAAACACGTCCGATGTAAGTGTAACTGTTGATCATCCCTTACCAATTTACCTCTGAGTTATGAACTTTTCTAGTGGAAAACCAGATTTCAGACTCTCATACCTATGAATGCTAGAGTAGATCATTATTTGTTTTACTTTCTAAATTAGTTTAATTGGATTTGATATTAAATCTTGGAATGCCCTTATGTAAAAATCTACAAAAAAAATTGTTGCCAATAACCACCGCAATTAATATGTGATGGGGATTCTTTGACATGATGATAGACCCACTATCATCTCCAAGGGGAAGAGCCATTCACAGAAGAAATAAGGAGATTGATCAATGAGGTGTGGGGGCACCACAAATAGCGACATAGCGGAGAATTGATGGGCATAGGACAATTATGGCCTAAGGGTCCTGACTTGTTAATAAGGACACTCCCAATGAGAGTTTCTTTGGGGTTTCATGCACATTAATTGGCCTGCCACATAGGATATTTTGATGACATGGCATGAAAGTAAAGAAGAGAGAGAAGTAACTAGTTTCATCCAGATGAAACTCCTTATGCATAGTTTCCAACTCTCAATGAGTCATAAAATTAAACTATCTATTGTAGGATGAGTTCCATCCATAGTTTCATTTCTATTTTGTTGATGTGGCACCTTGGAAACAACAAAATGAAACCCTCCATTGGGATTGGCCTAAGGCCAGTTCTGCAATATATCGGGACATAGCTGGACCGATAGTGAAAGTGGTTGCATTTATTAATAAAGATGGTTCTTAACAAAAAAAACCTGATTGTAGATATGCATTTCCACTACTGGTTCTGGACCTCTCCCACTGAACTTGTATAGATGCTTATTAACCTGCAACCGGTGGTGTACTCAATTTGATGTGGCACTTATCCTATTCTATTTTTTGAACCAATAGTATATGTCAGTTCTGTGCTAGTGACCGTAAGGATACATTATCCTTACTGGCACATAATGATTAATAGCTACATGTCCCTTCAAATGGCCGGGTGAAGGGGTATCTATAGCCCCAACAAAGCAACTTGCCGCCATTGGGAACTTTCTGTGCACCACCAACATTCCAGTGCCCCAAAGGTGCACCATTGCAATAGTCCATGTCCCACAGTACAATTTGTCATTGGATGACTGGCATGTGGGTCCACAGGCGACCACTAGCGATTGCGGTCCAAGTCATTGGAGGACCACTTCAATAGTCTGTTGTTCAACTAATGTTTTCGTCTTCTTGACATGCACCAAATGTTGGGGTGGGCCTTCTAGCTAGCACCACAATAATCGGTGCTGCCATGTCTTATGCCCAAGTGTGCACCGGTTGCAGTCCACTGCCTGTTGCGGTGCTCACCCACGCTTGCCACCAAAAGTGTCAGTGGTCTATCTTGAATCTCCCGCCGAGTTCTTTTTGCCACCAATTGTTGTGGTGCTTCTAGTCTTCGTGTTTTGTTTCTGGTCTTGTTTAAGGTCTTCTCATGCCATGTTCATGTACTCTTAATCTTTGCTTGAGGTTCCATCACTTTGTATCCATGCGACCAAGTCCTTGTATACTAGCAACTAATGTTAGTCACATTACTTATGTTGTTATGCAATCACCAAAATCAGTAATGGCATATGCTACGTCCATTTTTCTTATAATCTCCCCCTTTTTGTGATTGATGACAATACAAACAAAGCAAGCTAGAAATAAGAAAATTAAATACAACTACTTGGTTGGATGCAATGCAAGGGCAAGATCAAATGCTAATTGAAATATGCAAAGATACCAATTAAAAGTAAACATTAAGTGTATCATACCTTGTTCTTATCAATCGAACCAAATTCACTAATCCCCCTTGTTTTGGTCATGGTGGACTAAGGCTCCCCTTACTCTGATGCCACTTCTCCATTTGGACCACCTTTTTTGCAATCTCCCCAAGCTTGAAATATACAATATTCCTATACTTGGAGTTCTTGCTTTGCATGCTCCACCTTAAGAGCAGCTACCCCTTAAGGTATACTGTCTTTAGTCGCTACAATTCACTCCCTTTGGAATTCACTGAAAAGGAAGACATTAAGAGCACAAGGGAGAGTTCCATGAATCATGATCTTTGGAGGCTTGGCGCTAACATTAATCCCATAGTTCACTATATTGTATTTTTCATGGCATGTTTCAAAATTGTAGGAAAGTCAACATAAAGTAGGTTCATTTTGCACAAAGTCCAAAAGTGTCAGTTTTTAAATCCAATGAAGCCAATCGTAACCCGAGGAGTACGAAAACTTCGGCTAACATGTGGCAGTTCGTGCACTAACAACTCCATGTCATCCTATAAACCCTTGATCCAAGGTTTCATCCATGGCTTCAACACTACCAGAGAAGGAACTCATATCCTAAAGAAATATAAATTCACCAAAAGAGAACAAGAAGAGGAAGGGATTATAAGTTTCCTCAAGGATGTCGGATCCAGGCTTCTGTTCTATTTTCAAACCACATTGTCTTTAGGATAACCGTAGGGCATGAGCATCGAGCATGTGCAGAATATCCAAGAGCTATGGAGGATCCCTAGTGAGAAGATAGGGCAATGACAAAGCCACTTGTAGCGCCGCATGGTGTTAGTGCCCATTACTTATGTTCATCCGGAGATTTTTCCTTGGCATTCTTCATCATACATCATGTTTGTAATGCACTAATTTGTCGTTCCTACTTAGGATGGAGGTGGACTCATATGTAAACTCATAAGCTATCGATGTTGTTGGGTGAGACTTAACCCCAAAACCAAACAAGTAAGAAAGATAGATTAAGAGATCCCATGGAAGAAAATCTTAAGAGAGAAAGCAAATGAGTGAATGAGCCAAAGGGTCCCCTTCCTCCTCCCCTTAGCATATATTTATAGCTGGAGAGGTGTGGCTATTTACGTTTATGCCATTGATTGGGTTGAGTATTACAAGTAGGTCTCTGTATTTTTTAAAGAGGCTCTTAAACCTTACAAATGAGTCATATAATTCACTAATGGGCCACTATTGGGCCTCTTTTTCACAAAGGGGGTGCCATGGGCCTTGTCAGCCCAAGGTACATCCCTAATAAGTATGTTGCGTTGGTGATTAGTCTATGGCAATGCATGCTTGTTTAGTGTTGTTCAATCACCCTTTTGAAGAAGTAAATGTAATGGAGGTGGTTCGACTCCTTTACCGATCAATGTATTATAGTAAAAATAAAGTATGACCGATATGCAGTAAAGCGCCGTGACAAAGCAACCTGACAAACACGTCCGATGTAAGTGTAACCGCTGATCATCCCTTACCAATTTACCTCTGAGTTATGAACTTTTCTAGTGGAAAGCCAGATTTCAGACTCTCATACCTACGAATGCTAGAGTAGATCATTGTTTATTTTACTTTCTAAATTAGTTTAATTGGATTTCATATTAAATCTTGGAATGCTCTTATGCAATAATCTACAAAAAAAAAACTATTGCCAATAACCACCGCAATTAATATGTGATGGGGATTCTTTGACAGGATGATAGACCCACCATCATCTCCAAGGGGATGAGCCATTCATAGAAGAAATAAGGAGATTGATCAATGAGGTGTGGGGGCACCACAAACGGCAGCATAGCGGAGAATTGATGGGCATAGGACAATTATGGCCTAAGGGTCCTGACTTGTTAATAAGGCCACTCTCAATGGGAGTTTCATTGGGGTTTCATGCACATTAAATGGCATGCCACATAGGATATTTTGATGACATGGCATGAAAGTAAAGAAGAGAGAGAAGTAACCAGTTTCATCTAGATGAAACTCCTTATGCATAGTTTCCAACTCTCAATGAGTCATAAAATTAAACTATCTATTGTAGGATGAGTTTCATCCATAGTTTCATTTCTATTTTGTTGATGTGGCACCTTGGAAACAACAAAATGAAATCCTCCATTGGGATTGGCCTAAGGCCAGTTCTGCAATATATCGGGACATAGCTGGACCGATAGTGAAAGTGGTTGCATTTATTAATAAAGATGGTTCTTAACAAAAAACCTGATTGTAGATATGCATTTCCACTATTGGTTCTGGACCTCTCCCACTGAACTTGTATAGATGCTTATTAACCTACAACCGGTGGTGTACTCAATTTGATGTGGCACTTATCCTATTTTATTTTTTGAACCAATAGTATATGTCAGTTCTGTGCTAGTGACCGTAAGGATACATTATCCTTACTGGCACATAATGATTAATAGTTATATGTCCCATCGTCGCCTATCCATGTCCCTTTGGTTTTCTGCAGAAGTGATATAGAGAGTTGAGTGTGCATGTATGTCTGTGTATGTACTGCATGTTTGGAAGAAGAAGAAAACCTTATTGTTAGAGTTGTGTCGAATATTGTGTACCATTTGGTTACGGTTGGACTTGGAGTTGTATTAGCGGTAGGGTGTAGAGTATGTGCTGGACTCTTGTAACCCGGCTCCTCATAAATATGAGAGGAGGACCGCTGTTGTAACCATGACGACATAGCGACAGGTTCGCAGGGGGGAGGCGGCACATTGCTGGGACCCCGGAGCGGCCGGTGTTGCGCATTGGGGAGGAGCACCCGTATTCATGCCCCGGGGATGTAGGCTTCGACCGAACCTCGTTAACAAACATCGTGTCTCCGATGTCGACTGTGATTTTGCATACATCGTCTACATAGATCAATCGTTGCTTCCACGCGCTAGTTCTCTAACACTTACATTTACTACCACTGAATGTACTTCATTAGTGATGCAATGCCATAAAAAATCCTATATATCCCAATCATAAAGTAGTGACGCATGTGGCCTATTTCTTCTCACATATCCTTACAGAGAGACATTATTATCTGCCGTTTAGTGCTATATGTATATGAATATGTGGTGGCAATCTGAGCTGACAGTGATAGAGGCAAAGAGTGTGCATGCTTGCATGTGAGCATGTTTCGAAAAAAATGTAATTCATTATATATCTTGAGTGATTGAATGTCCACATATAAAACCGGTGTGGACCAATACTAGCCCAATCATAAAGCAGTGATGCATGTGGCCTATTTCGCTTGACATGCATATCCTTTTATAGGGACATTATTATCTGCCGTTTGGTGTTATCCGTGTATGAATATGTGGTGGCAAGCTGAGCTTCTGACTGGACATTCTATCTCCATTATTTACAAGGTTGATTCCGTTCAGAAGAAACTTTCCTAGGTTGGCTCCGACGTTACCTAGAGTTTACATGATTCTTATAACGACCTCCATACATGATTTAAAAACATAAAAAACTACCTTTCAACCTCTCTTATCAACGACTTTGTTGCTCTTATTTGAATCATACAGTTTCCATTTCACAAATTAAGTATGTATGTGAACTCAGATGACCGCAGCCGCCTTTGGTACGAGTAGTTAGAATTTTTGCAGATCCATGAGCATGTGTTTAAATCAAGATAATTTTTTGCAAGCTTGCAACTCGACTGCAACAATGAAAATGACAGTTAGCCTTCTTCATCAACTGATCAAACTGTATAGTATATGAAAAGTCCATGAGATTTGATTTATGGAGAAGCACAATAACACACAAAATCAAGAAATCAGGACAAAGGCACCATAGTAACAAAGATCGATCTAGTATTAATTGTCGGCGGATTGATTGGCAGATGTGCTCTAGTATCCATATTACATATGATAGCCGGAGCTTGCATTCACATGTTCCTCACCCAACGACAGTTGTAGCAGTACTATAGGTAGATATGATAATCTCCGGTTGGGGGCAGAGATCGCATGCGTGCCATGGATACAGAAGAAAAGGAACCAAGAAAAACAAAAAAGACATCAAGGCAAAAACCCAACAGATCGGACGACACTTGATGGTTGTTGCTCATGCCGGAGCAGATCAGTTTACTCGCTGCCGGGGGGCTTGTAGGCGATGAACATGATGCACTGCACCTGCCTGGCGTTGTCGAAGCCGAGGATACGGATGTAGGCGTCGGGGTAGGCCTTCTTGGCCTCCTCGAGCTCGGCGTAGACCTGGGTGGCGTCGGTGCAGCCGAACATGGGCAGCTTCCACATGGTCCAGTAGCGGCCGTCGTAGTAACCCGGCGACCTGTGGTTCTCACGGTACACGAACCCCACCTTGCTGAACTCGAGGCAGGGCACCCAGTTGTTCCGGATCAGGTAGTCGATCTGCTTCAGCAGCTCCTCCGTCGACAGCGGCGGCAGGTACGACAAAGTCTCGAACTTCTTGTTGCCCTCAACCGGCCACACCTGAAATTTTGCATTCAGCTCGATCAGAGATATGAACACGCTAGCTATAGAATTCCAGCAACGAGATCGATTGTTGCATACCTGCATGCACCTGATCCTTCCGCCGTTGCTGACGTTGCCGAAGCCGGAGCTGCTGGAGCGGCGGCTGATGGGGAGTCCAGCGGTGGACTTGAGCCCCTGGAACGGAGCGACCGAGGTGGCCGAAGAGGCCATCACGGAGGGGGCCATGGCTCACTAGCTTTTGCTCTGCTTACTGCTTGCTATCAACGATGGAGAAGAGAGGAGGCAGGCTTGCTCGAGTCCCTGTTCCGATGGCATATATAATATAACAAGCGGCTCCATGGCATCCTCCAATAGCAAGCAGCACGACCGGATGTGGCAGGAGTGGCCATCGTTCGCCAGTGGCCGCAACCGGCCAGGCTGGCCTATCCTGATCTGGTCCGGAGCCACGTGTCGGCCCCAGAGTGGCGCCCCTTATCCTCCTCTCCTCCACGGGGGCGGAATGGGCGGTCCACCCTGGCTGTCTCTCGCCGACGCCGCTTGCGGCTTGATTTGCCCCTGCGGTCTGGCCACTGACTGTCCGTCCGTCGCGACTACTCTCGCCGTCGCTTGTGGCGAGATATTTCTGGGCGCCGCATCCTCCAACATTATTTTTTCTCACGCGGACCACGGGATGGCGCCCAATCGGAGCCATCGAACGTGATACGGTCCCCGCCGGGTTCCAACGGCTGCAGGCCTCTGCGTCTACTGCGCGGTACGGCAGCCGTGTAAAGCCATGTCGTGAAAGACGCCATGGGAGAGTACCTTTCACGGATCCAGCGAGGTCGATGCAGGAGCAGTGGAGCACGCGGTTGCCCATGGCAGAAGTGCAAGTTATACGATTTCAGATTAAAAACAAGACATCGTCGGTGACGACGGCGAAGATGTCGACGGCTTGTTTCGATTTCCTCTTCCAAGCGGTCGGGGGTGGTGGTGTGTTGTATCGTGTGCGTTTGTTCTTGTTCGGGGGATTGTTTGTGTGGTGGTGTTCGCTTCGACATGTTATGTACCAATTGCTACTCCTTCTTAAATGACATAGCAGTGCTCCTGCTTTTATTTCAAAAAAAAAGATTAAAAACAAGAAATCAGTACTGAAAATTAACGGCCTACCCACGGATTAAAAGGACGCCTTGTACTGAATTACCATTCTTTGCATCTAGCGCAACTTCTCGTTGCCATGGGACCGGACTACACGGGATGGGATTATTGCATTGGCTCCTTCCGACTCATTACCAGAGGTACAAAACGGCAGCAAGCCTCTCTGTGCGTATCCTGTGAAAGGCACATGCAAACAGTACATTCATGGAAAAAGGTACATTATTCATGGATCCAATGTCGATGCAAGTGTAATGTCTACTGAGTCTTTTCTCTGTTATTAAGAGGATGGCGACCAATCGACTTATTATTGTTTGTGCCTTCCATTTCATCTGAGTTTTCAAACAGACCTTCAGACACCCAAAGTTTGACGATGTTTGAAGCAAATGCTTCAAATCTTTTGTTTTCAGTAATAATTGGCAAATAAATTTCTTTCGACGTGACCAATTAATCAAAAGTTTATTTCACGTAGATAACGTGTGAAATAAATGCAAACACAAAAAAATGCATTAACCACGGAGATCAAGTAAGGGCAGCCACAACAATTATAGAGAGTTGCTCTCTATAATTTTGTCTATGTCAGCTATAGAGAGAACAATAGATGAGTCTATAACACATGCTTAAATATTTTTGTAGACTCACCTGTAAGTATATTTTAATCACACCCTAATCTCTCTCCATGGATAGTCTGCCTCCCCGGCCCCAACATGTACAGAGCCTGGCTCAAGTCAGACCAAGAAGACGCAGGCAACCAAACATGCCCCTAAGGCCTTGTTTACTTACCTCCAACTTTTCAAACTTCACTATTCATCAAAAGGAATCTTACATGCATGGAGTATTAAACGTATGTTAATGACAAAATCTATAACCCCCGGGTAACTTTGCGAGACGAATCTAATGAGCCTAATTAGGCTATAATTAGACAACGTCGTGCTACAGTAAACAATCTCTAATGACGGATTAATTAGGCTTAATAGATTCGTCTCGCGATTTCTCCTCCATCCGTGTAATTA
>CM014272.1:51997962-52017821 GCA_004135705.1 Alloteropsis semialata
GTTTGAACTCACGAACTAAACAAGGCCTAAGTCACCAAAAGGTGTGCCACTAATTAATGACTCGTCATAGGAGAAAAGTTAAGCCCATTAATTACCTAGTCATGGTTGACAGGCGGCATTCGAATCCCACATCACCGTTCATTTCTTCACTAGTACCCCATCAAAACTTGGCATCTAATTGAAGGTATCGCGCCATAATGTTTCCTATGGCCTATGCTGTAACTTGGTTACAGGTGACGGACTTTGTTCGCTGCCTGTCACCTAGCTAGAGGCAATAGGTAACAGGCGAAGAACGACCATTGCCCTCATAGACAGCAACAACATTGTGTCTTCTTCTGCTGCTTTTCCCATCAAAGTTAATGTCTTATATTTTTTTTTTGAATGAACAACACTTGACGAGTGCGTTTCTATTAATATAGCAGATAAATACAAGGTTATGTCCCTGGAAGGCCATAACCAGGTAAAAAAAGAAAAAACACGAAAAACGACGGCGATGGGTTGGATTGGGACATCAACACCCACCAAACTCAACACAACTCAAAACAAAACACAGGCCGGTCGGATTGGGACTTCGACACAAGCCGCACAACTCATCTCCACGAGACAAAACTGTCCGGTCAGATTGGGGCATCGACACGGACCTCAACAACACTCTGCCCAATCGAACTGGGGCCTCGATTGGAGCCACACGTGAATGTCTTATATACATCCTTGATAACCATAATCTTGTCTTCTGCCACATTGTTTTTATGAACAATAGAGAGTGCAATTCAGGACAAAAAAAAAATAGAGCCAATCACTACTCCATGAGGTAACATACCAAGTCTTGTATTCTCCTGGGGTTCAGAATTTAACGTACTAAGAATCCATACCGATCCATCCAGAATTCCAGATATGTATTTCTTAGTTTCTAATCCATCTCAGTTCTTTTCAATGTTAAGCTTTTTTATTTCCCACATTTTTTTACAAGCTCAACGATGATCGTAAGCCAGAAAATCTAACTCGATCCTGTGATATGATTTAAGCTTCAGGGTCAATTTACAACCAAACAAAGGGGAACCATGTTAGAGGAACAGTTAGGCCTATGACTTATAAGTCCAATACAACAAAAGGCCAGACATGTGTTATGAAGCAACTCCAGGGTTTTCATGAGACATTAACTAAACATTTCTATAATGATTTTTCATATTTCCATGAGTGTTTTAGGCTCTCATGAAACCTTCGGTTTCTGGTACTGTCTATAATGTGCTCTTTGTTCGACCGACATGGGAAGCTTTTAGAGACAGAAATACAAAGTACTCAAACTATAGTCCACATTTGAGTATAGCACCACTATTTGATTATAAACTTGTTTTTGATAGAAAATTTTGACTAACTTTTACTTTTTTATGTCATGTTATTGTGTTCTTCCACCTCACATTGTACTACGCATTTTGGTTGTTTTATAACCTTTTGTCATATGCCTTTTGTACCTAAAATCAGATCCGACATTATTGAAATAGAAACACAGTCAAGACGCCCCGCTAGGTTTATCTAGTTGGCAAAAGAAAAGGCTGCAAAGACTAAGTGCCAAAAGTTTGAAAAAAAAAGAAACATGGATTGGGGTTCCCAAAGGAAGTACATGAGGTAAAGATAAAGATGGTGCTCAAGCGAAGGGTGCAATAGAAGTATAAGAAATGAAAAAAATCCAAGAGGCATGGCCAAGTCAATGGTCATTGCACCAATCATATGATTTATAAAGGTATGTTAGCACCACTGGAGAAACGGCCTTTAGTACTGGCCGTCAAACCCCCTTCAGTACCAGATCCACATCCGGTACTTGTCTACGGTACTAAATGGCCCCTTTAGTACACTACAACAAATATCACATTTTATGAAAAATATCTCATGACATTGGATCTCTTCGTCTCGATGATGTTCAGATTTATGACATTCTATATGAGGCACAATAGCTTAGTGACAAAAATTGATATTCATCATTAAGACTAACTAGAAATCATCATAAATTAGTCCAACGCCAAATGGTGACGTACTTTATTTTGTCATTAAATCCAATAGTTGAACGTCACAAATTTTCAAAAATAAAAGGACAGGCTTAGGGCGGGCCCCACTGCTACTTGGACAAGTGGGTCTCATATGCCTTTTACTTTTTGCTATTTCCATTTATTTTTAGCTGGACTCCTAAATTTTTTCCTGAGTAGCAAAAATTTAAGAACTAAAATTTTAGCCCATTGTTCACTGACTCAAAGTTATTTGCCTCTTATTTTAGACGAAAGACAAGTACAAAGATGCACCACCTACTATTATTGACCTCTTCAGAGATCAGCACTGCAGCAGCAAGACGAGTCTCAGTCAGCCTATCAGAGAAGCAATTGTAAGTTTGCAATAAATCTTGCTCAATTATGCACATTTGAGTCTCATTCTGCATGGCTGTAGGTAGATCATTTGAGTCTCATCTTGTATCCTCTGTGCCACTAGATAAATTTCCTGGATAGATCATTTGAGATTCTAGATTCTAATGAAAACTTGTTTGATCATGTTAGGAACAAATGGAAGCTATCGTTGCTGAACCTACAGAAGAAGGGCAAGTTTCAAAGACTCCTACTGAAACTGTTGAACAAGTCTTGCCATTATCAAAGTTTCTTGAGAACGCCGGTCTCAAGCCAACAGTGTCAAAGAAGACTTTCACAACTGCTGCAAGAGTACAAGAACTTGAAGAAGCAGTTCAGGCAGAGAAGCATGATGCTGAAGCACTGAGATGCCAGGTTGAGTATAAGCGCAATCAATTGGAAGTTTTGAACTCAAAGTTTGAAGAATGTTAAGCACCAAAGCAGAAGCAACAAGAAGAAGTGGAGATCCTGAAGAAGCAAGGGGATGAGACAAATGCACTACTCCGTCGTCTGCTTAGCATCAACAGGGAGTGATTCCTACTTGGAACTGTCATGATTTCTGGATGACTGGACACTGTCATTTTTGGCATTTGCAGTCATTTTTGGCTGCTGTTACACATATTGTCATTCTTGGCTGCTGTTACACATACTATCATTTTTGGCTACTGTTACTGGCATTTTTGTCTGTTGTAAAACATACTGTTTTTCTGGATGTTACACATATACTGTCATTTTTGGCTGATGAATGGTTGTAATTCTAGATGTGTTAACACATGATTGACAGTAACTTGATCAATTTTTTATTTAAATCTGTTCTCATGGTTTGAATCTGTGCTGAATGGGTTTTATGTATTTTTGTGTGATGAATGGGCTAGATTGTTGTGATGAATGGGCTGGATTCGCAGTGATGATGAATGGGCCAAAATTGTAATATGGGCTAGGCTGAAATTGTAATATGGGCTGTTGTATGTATGTGGGTTGGGTTAACATGATAATGAGCTTTTAAATGATGAGGCCTATCATATAGTTGGGCCAGACATTTGTTCAAAGGTAAAATGGGCTTAAAGATGGGTAAAACAAGCAATTGGGCTTAGCTCACGAATAGACTATTCAATATGGGCCTTACTGGGCCATTAATTATTTTATGACAAAGCAAAACATCACGAAAGTGCTGCCACATCATTGCCACGGCATTGCCACATCATTCATGCAAGGTTTTGTGATGAATCAAATTGTTACAAAAATGTTGCCGGTCATCCGTGTACAAGGGTTTGTGACGTTTTATAGATCTTTAATGATGAAAAACAGTCATCATAAATTAGTGATGATAGAAGAATCGTCGTAAAATTTATGATGAAGAAAGATGTTTCATCATTGAATAGCTTTTATTACGGGATATAGATGACGAACGAATTTTCATTACGCGAGTGTCATAGAATATGAAACATGACAAAAATATGGGTTTCTATGACAAAAATTAAATGTTATAAAATATGATATTTATTGTAGTGGTACCAGGCGTAATGCCTGGTACTCAAGGGGATCCTTTAGTACCGACTGGTAACACTAGTCGATATTTAGGGGGGAGGGGCAACCAGCCTGTACTAAAGGTTAGGTCTTTTTTTCTTTTCACTTTTCTTTTTCTATTGTTTTCCTTTGGTTTATATATATAAGCCACCGAGTATGGTATACGTCAATGAGTAGTACTATACCACATATGTACATATGTAAATTTCATAATCTCGTAGATAAACTAATATACTCATTTCTAATATTATATTACATACACAGTATATACATATCCAATATTACATAGTATACCACTCAAACTCTAAAGAGCTATACACATTTATATTTGAACCATGATAGTATAATTCTCCCTTAGGACCAAAGACCTATTCACAAAGAAATCCACAAAGTTGTTCCTGAACTGCCCTGATTCAGTCCGGCGGCAATACTCCATCCCTTAGCTCCATCATATATCACATGCGGAAGAAATTGTTGTAAGAAATAAAACTAAATCGATATAATGACACTTAGAAATAATAAAAATTACAAATTTTGAAAAATAGAAACATACTTTCATCTCATCCTTCGTAACGGGGGTCCTAGCATTGAGGCCATGGAGGTTGTCCAGTATGTAGTATCCGCAAAGATTGTTTCAAGATTCTTGGCACAAACACTTTTAGGGGGGAGGGGATTTATTACATAGTATAAATGGTATCAACAAAAAAGACAAGAGATGTGCAGTTTGAATACGATCTGGAAAGTTAGTTTTGAAATAAAGTGTCTCCTTGAAATCACCTGGGTGATTAAGAAGGAATTTCTTCCATGCGACCTGAAACGTGTCTATGAGGTTCTTGTGAATGGTCTCTGGTTTTCGAAGAGAGTCTAGCATGTAAACCATGCTTCAATCAATGCAGATGACAAGAAGAACCCAATGGAAGCTATAAACACAACGGCTTATATTAACATCAATTTATAAATGATACAAGAAAAAGAATATAGGAACGTTACGGAAAAACAAGAATATAACTCCCTCAAAGTAGTAAGCAAAATGAATCATTTGCGCGCAATTTTGCTTATGCGAGAAATGATATATGTTTTTCGTTGTTCGATTCGGGTTTTTGTTTTACGCTATCCTCGTTTATGATTTGAGGGTCCATGAATCCATACTTATATAATATGTTCATCGGACAGTGTCAGATCTCCATCCTACATGAAACAAAATGAAAGAAGGGTTAAGACTCGCATACAAAATATAGAACATTAATTAATGAAACAAATTAAATTCACTCACTGAATACAAGTGCTTATGAAGGCCTTGTCAAGGGCGTCTTGATGGAACAACATGTTCTTCTCTGATTGAGGATGATACTGTTAGCATCAAATGTCTTATTCATTTTTCAGTCCTTGAAGCTGATCGGCATGTGGTCTCTAAAAAGAAATCCAATCTAGTTGATGCATTTACTTTTGGCGTGTGCTGGTGGCCTGGTGCAATAGGTTCACCTGTTCCATCGACTGCAGTGATGATGACACGTCCCTCAAGCATCCTCGTCGGGTCTTACTTCCGTTTTGGCTTCAACGATGATCCAGACGGCTAAGAAGAAATCAATTATTAATTCCAAACAATGAAAAGTAAAGAAGTGAAATCATTAAAGAAGGGATGTCCCAATTTTTTGTACCTAATTGGCGTCATTTCCTTCTTCGGGATTTCCTTCATTCCCATCTCCTGACATGTTCGGTACATGTTAGTACGGCTGTCATCAGGGTCTGAGTTCACGTACTAAGCACCTGCTCGAATCGACTCGAACAAGATTTTCTCGTCGGCTCGAGCGTCTGGTAGGAACTGAGAGCTTTCGACAAGCTCATCACTTCGTGCTCGGGCACGATCGTCCCTTCAAGGGTCCACTTCCTAAATATGAATATATATCAATATCTATGAATATATGAATTTCAAAGAATTATCTATGAATCTCTATGATTCTAAAGGAATTTCTAAGAATATCTACCAATTAAGCGAACGCTCTATAAATATATATTTTAATTTTTAAGAATTATTTATAAATCTCATGAATCTATTGGAATTTCTAAGAATATGTATGAATTAAGCGGAAGATCTATGAATTTCTAAGAATTTTCTACGAATTTCTAAGAAATAGTTGTAACATTGTGTCAAAAGTTAATGGCCATAAATCTATGAATATCTATGCATTTCTATGTAATTCAATAAATTTATGTGAATATCCATTCTATAAATTTTTTAAAAAAATCCTAAGCAATTCTATGAATATATATATATATGAATATCTACAAATTTCTATGGATTTGAAAAATTTCAAAGAATATTCATATAAATTCTAAAAACTTTTGTACATTTTTCTAAACAGCTCTATGAATTTCAATGATTTTTTACAATTTTTATGATTTACTATTATTTTCTATGATTCACAAAATAAGAAAAAAATGACTGTTGACGGTCCTTACACGCTAAATCTGACCATCAATATACTCAATTTATAAGGATGAACTATGCACTTACTAGCATATATCTTTATGAATAACATAGTTCCGCATGTATCGTAGTCATATATGTTTACAGGACAAAGGGACTACAATAGAGGAAAAAACGTGCTCGAACGAACGGAGAACGCGCCACGCAGACACAACTCCGCAAGCACATGGTCAAGAAGGCCCACAAACCAGTCACACCAGGGCAGGACCGCAGGGGAATCAATCAGGGATATACCCTGGACCCACTTGGCAGCGACCTAGAGGAAAATGGGCGCGAAAGGAGCCCGCCAGGGTTCGACCGAACCTGGACAGGGTCCATTCGCGCCAATTCTTGGCGGCAAATCTTCTCGCGCGTCCCCCTTGGCGCCAAAGGGGTGTTTCCATCTTGGGAGCGCTGAGAACCGTCTTCCCCTAGTATAAATAGGGAGGTAGGAGGCCTTCTTCTACACATACTCATCCTCAAGTGCCTCTCTCCCTCTCTAGTAGTTATTTGTAATCCTTAGGCGAGTGGAGCTCAAGCTAGGCTTAGTGCAATAGTATTCTAAGTCATCCTTAGGCCGTTGTGGGACATAACCTTCGGTCTTCGATACGGTCTTTGTATACTTTATCGGTATTTATACAAGTATGAAGTTTGATATAATTAAATGCTATTCTTGTAGTGTTTATTTCATAAGCCTTGTCTTAAGTTTACATAATGTTCATGCATAGGCTAGTTGATCTAAGTTACGGCATCGGTTTGTTGTTCCTTCGGGATTGCTCTAGTTTCATGTTTTCTAGGAGGACTATGGTAGTTTTCTCATGCATGAGTGTGGTGCTCGGGCATAACGAGAACCTTCAAATATGATTGTGCCCCACGGTATGGAGGGGTCAGCGGCAGGTGACGACACCACGCGGGGTCGCTTTGCCTGGAAAGAAAAGGAAGCCGTGCTTGGGCTGGGCCATGTGTGTATGTGGGCATGAACGCCCTGGACAGATAGCAGGCCTACTGGTCCCAAGTACAAATTGCGCTAGGAAAAAAGTCTAAATTAGCCCTTCAACTATGGTCGAAAGTCTAGATAACCTCTTAACTATATTTTGGTTTAATTTACTCCCACAACTTTGTCAATTGGTCCAATTTAGCTTTAGTAAAATTTGTCTTTTTTGTTTCTCCATGCACAAATAGAGTTTTAACTTCGAATTTTGTGGGATTACAGAGAATAACGTATATATGTTAAAAAATATCATATAATTTTTGTGCTTAATTTTATATAGTTTATGTTTAATTTATAATTAGATGTACTACTCTATTAAAATAATATTAAAAAATTCATAATATATTTTTCTAACATAAGTTATCATGTCGGCTATCACTCCGCAAAATTTAAACTTAAAACTCTATTTGTATGTGGACATAAAAAATTCTATTAAGGGGTAAGTTGAACCAATTGACATAGTTTATGAGGTTATTTAAACCAAAAAATAGTTTAGGGGGTTATGTAGACTTTGACTATAGTTGAGGAGGTAATTTAGACTTTTCCGTTGCGTTAAGGTGACTGTAAGCATAGTATAGTGACAAAAGATGGTAGAGAGCTAAAATTATTTGTTAATTAAATAGGAGTAATGGCCACCACGTGTCTCTCCACATTAATAACTCGAGAGCATCCCCGATTATAAGGTTTGGAGTCTCGTACGCAAATTCAACACCAAACCAATGTTATACGATTGCCTGATTGAAGCTTGTCACCATGCCGTCCATAAATTGATTAGTCGTTGACCGGACCGATTAGTCGAGTCTAGTTGGTTCTAATCGTCAGCCTAGTCAAGATAGTCATCCTATATATATAGAACCGATATGATATACATACTATAAAATACAAAGTATAACAAGCATTAGTCACGTGTCGTCCAAAAATTGATTAGTCATCAACCGAATCGATTAATTGAGCCTAGTCAGTTCGGCTGTCTAGTCATCCTATATATACAAGACCAATATGATATTCATATTATCAGTGTAGTATAACAAGCACAAGACAACAATGATGCCCAATAGATTCGAGGGCCATCTCTGAAAGATCTGCTCGCAGTTCAGCTGTGGCCTTTTCTGTTATGGGCTCCTCAGCAGCTAAGGAAGCAGCTAATGAACCTGCGGCACTAGCACTTGCTACGTTAGCAGGTTATCACTTCCACGTCCCCAGTCACTCTATGTTGTTGGTCCACATTTGCACGGCATACACAACCATGTAAAGCACTAACCACTGGCCTAGCATCCACTAAGAGCAAGCAATAGAGCAAGAAGCAAAGCAGAATAGAGAGCAATGAACTAAGGAGAGACAGAGCAAGAGCAGCAGAACAAACCTCAGAGGAGGAGCTTATCATCAAGAATTAAGAAGGGATCCAGCAGCAGCAGGTGGTGCTTGCAGCCGTGCGGGACGTCGGCGCCAACAGAGCTCCTAGGCGGCGGCTGCGGAAGCGCGCTCGCTCTTGGGCAGATCGACGGTTGACGCGAGCTCCTGGGCGCCGGGGTGGACGCACGCTCGCTCCTCGGCGCCAGCAGATGGGAGTTTGACGAGCGGGGGCAGCGGAGTGTTTTGGTGGGCGGCCACACACTACTACAGCAGGAGCATCACAGGCGGTTCGGTTGCCCACATCACAGGCGGTTTTCAAAAGTGGCGCTGGTTAAGTGGCGCTGATAATCTCATTTTCACAGTCGGTTTTTAACCGGCTATGAAAACTGATTTTCACAGCCGGTTTACGTAATGAACCGGCTGTGAAAATAGTTTCACAGCCGGTTTTGGACCTTCAAAACCCGCTGCGTCAGGCGCTATCACAGCCGGTTTTTATTCAAAAAACCGGCTGTGAAAGTGCATTTTCACAGCCGGTTTTCTTCTAAACAAAACCGGCTGTGAAAGGGCATTTTCACAGCCGGTTTTATTTAAACCAAAACCGGCTGTGAAAGGGCATTTTCATAGCCGGTTTTTTGTCCAAAAAACCGGCTGTGATAGAGTTTATTCACAGCCGGTTTTTGCTCCAAAACCCGGCTGTGATAGAGTTTTTTCACAGCCAGTTTTTGTTATTTTCACGGCCGGTTTAAACCGGCTGTAATAACTATTTTTAGTAAAAAAAATAATAATTAGGCATAATCTGCGGCAAGCACAATATTGCAATATATCAATCCAGCAAAAACAAACAACAATACATCAACTCCCAATAATAATATTACAGTCTCACAATTTCCATACATTGAGTCCAAACATATCGAGTCCATACATATAGAGTCCTTACATAAACCATACATATATAGAAGTCCATACATGAAACCATACATATCGAAGTCCATACATCTAGTCCTAAATCACACAGAACTCACCACCTGGTGTCACAACATGGTCTAAAATAAATCCACATAGTTGTTCCTGAAGTGCCCAAATCTCACTAAGAAGCAACTCAGAAGTATGGAGACTACAATTCTGCACACAACACCATAATAGCAATGTAGTTAGTGACAAAATATCAATGAATAATAAGAATTTTGTTTCTTATACTAAATATTCTGAAATGTATGTCAACTAAAATTAATTTCTTTTTATGATGATGAGTGTGTGTATTGGCTTATTGGGAATTCCATATAACTTTATTATTAACAAAGCTGAGGGTGGTTGATCAATGGTAAATAAAACGAAGTTAAGAATTTTGAAACTAATTTTGAAGACAAATTTAGCCATTTTTAAATACTTAAAGAGAAGTGGACATTCAAAGTTTAGACATGTTGACTTAGATATTTTAGGATGGAGGGAATACGTTATAAGCATCTGATCAGCATGGTCCACAAAAAATGAACTATATTTCCAAACATAACTCCAAGTAAACTTATCTAACTTATTTCTCTAGTTACGTATATATTTGTTTTAGTTATACGGGTTGTACCAAGTATAGAAAGGAAAAAAAACTAAGTTGTAAATATCTTATATTTTAGAGAAAATATTGTCACAGATATATAACAATGGGTTACTACGCACCAATGGATAACATTTGAACAGTCAAAAGTAAGAACCACGTCTGTGAATAGAAGAATACTCTGCCTAACCAGCTTTCATTGATTCTGAGATTTGCTAGAGGAAACCCAAAAGCCAGACATTTGACAAAGGTCCTACCATCTTGTTGACACCAGATTTTCGCACCAGATATGCTGAGTCATGAGGTGACGTGGTAAGGCTGGTGGACCCATTGACTGGTCAAAACCGAAGATGACAGAGAAAGAAGCCGATGCTGGAGAGGAGTCCGATGAAACAAGAAGTTCGATATGATGATGGATAAAAGAAGAAGGGCGCGTCGGCTAAGAAGGAAGTGTATCAGATGCGGGGACTATTTCCTTTTCAGAAGGCGTATGGGAGTCCCGTTTTATGTTAAGCTTAGTTTACTTTATCCGCAAGTTAGTCTAGTCCGATCAGGACTCTCCATGACCAGGGTATAAATATGAGCCCTCGTCCATTGTAAAGATTATTCTCACAATCAATACAACCCGGCTTCACGCCAAAAACCCTAGTAGTAGTTACCGACGAAGCTCATTGGTGGACGGGCTGCATCAGTTCTGATCTCCGGCTTACCAGTAAGTTAGTCAATCAATCGAACTAGTATAGGCTTTGAATTGAGGCGCATCGCCCTTTCTCGTTTATACTGTTCAACCGATTTATCTCTGGATAATCAAGATTGATATAGATTCCCTACGTCGGAGCTAGATCAATATTGATTATCCAACATATTATCGTTTATCGGACTGCACTTTAAGTCTAGATTCCCTACGTCGGAGCTAGATATCAAGATTAGTCTAGATTCCCTACGTCGGAGCTAGAGTAATCTTGGTTACTAAAGGCAGTCTTTGCGGTTTGTTTGGAGTTGCTAGATTGGTTTAGATTTACGCCATGTGAATCAATTCTACTTCTTCAACGGCTTTGAGCATTGGTCTTGGTCCGATTTAAGCAATATTTATCTTACAGCATCGTTCTAGGTCCGATCCATGCTTTGTGGTTTAATCTGGTTGTTCTTTGAGTATTGCGCTGGTGTAGATTCCCTACGTCGGAGCTGGATCTTCGCAATACGATTAGATTGATCTTTGATTGTCATGCTTGGTCTAGATTCCATACGTCGGAGCTAGATTCATCTTGATTAGTCAAAGGAAGCTTTGGTTATGCCTTATTGCTATTTGAATGTTAAGCGTGGTTTAGATTCCCTACGTCGGAGCTAGGTCTTGCTTGATTATTTGGTAGCATATATTAGAATAAGAACGATCCTGTTAATGTTTTATCTGCTTATTTGCTTAATCTGGTCAACACCTGTGCGAGCATCTCGTTTAATTGACAGGTTAATGAGTTGAGTTTGATTGTCTAGCTATCCGATCTGATCATAGTTGGAGAAATCTAGATTCCCTACGTCGGAGCTAGATTTCTCTGAAAAGGCTATAGTCCGATCGGTTGGTTAGATGGTCCGATAAGATGAGTCAAACTGGCAACTAGGCAAGGTGGACAATGTATCGGCTTACACTTTGATTATTTGATATCTTGTTTAAAGACACAGCTGATCCATTATTTTACATATTGGCCTTGTTTTATGCTTTATTTATTATTCAAAGGCTGATCTGTTATATTAATCAAGGTCCGATCCTGATTGGTCCGATTCTGAGGTCCGATTCGGTGTCTGATTGAGGTCCGATTACTCGGTCTGATTGACGTCATCAATGAAGTCCGATTTTGAGGTCCGATTGGTATCGGCCGACACGTGCCTGATTGGGTCTTGGCTAAAATCCGACGTTCCTCCATCGTTTGGAATAGAGCCGGCACAATCAAAGAGTAATTTAACTGTTTTATCCCCTTGTCAATTTCAGGTCAAATTGACTGGCACGCTGCGAACCTAAACTGGAGTGTGGGCTGGCACTGGAGCGAAGCAGATCTCCCTGGTCTTCTTGTGCTGCACGCGGATGATACGACCGCCGATTTTCCGCGTCAACACATTTTTGGCACGCCCAGTGGGACACGAGAAGCAAATTCCAAGATGTCGTCGTCTGATGCTGAAAAAGAAACCGCAGCGAAGCTCGCCGCTGAGAAAGAAACTGCAGCAAGACTTGCTGCTGAAAAAGAAGCTGCTGAGAAGGCCAAGAATGACAAGAACAAGACGCCTGAGACGGCCATTCCAATTACAAAGGTCGATCTGTCTAAACCTCAATTGGATGCAGTTCAGGCCCAAATTGATGCATTTGAGAAGCTCTGCCTTGGCCAATTTGGACGTAATCGTTCAGGACCTATACTCAAAGGTCCTCTCCCAGATCCAGAATTGATCAAGAAGACAACTGATGCTCGGAAGTACCAGGTCAACATGACAGATATGATTCACCAAGCTGTTCATCATGCATTGATTAACCAATCAGGCACTTTGGTGAATTCATTAGATAATCTCATCAAGAAGGCGGTGGATGATGCTATTTGCTTGAAAGGTCCAGTGTTTATAGCAGATTCTGCAGGGGCTTCAGGATCAGGGAAAGGCAAAGAAACTGAAGATAATGTAATGACCGTTGCTCCACAGATTTCGATTGCTCCACCACCTCCTATTGAACTGGCCAACGGTTTTTTGTTGATGGCCGATGGAACTATTGTCGGCCCACATGGTGAAAAATATGCTAGAACTCTGAGCGAACAAGAAAAGCAACCTGCAGCTGCAAGGCTACGTACAGAGATTCCTTCACATCAGCTTATGGTTGGTGATTACAATAATTATATGATGGATATAGCTGATGGGATGCCAACTGGAAGTCAACAGTCCGATTGGTCACAGAAAATAGCCGAGGTGATCCAGAATCAATTCGGCTTGAAGCCTAAAGATGAAGCGAGGTTGTATCGGCACCCGTACCCGTCTTACTTTGATGCAGTGCCACTTCCTCCGCGTTACAGAGTGCCGGATTTCTCCAAATTCTCCGGGCAGGATGATATGACCACTATTGAGCATGTCAGTCGATTCCTGGCTCAATGTGGTGAAGCTGCTTCAGAGGAGGGACTCAGGCTCAGATTTTTCCCTCTGTCACTGTCAGGGCCGGCGTTTACCTGGTTTACGTCGTTGCCAGCAGGATCAGTCACAGGATGGTCCGATATGGAGAAGCAGTTTCATAAATACTTCTTTTCTGGTCTCAACGAGATGAAGATTTCCAATTTGATTGCTGTCAGGCAGAGAAACGATGAGACCGTCAAGGAGTATATTCAACGGTTCCGTGACACCAGGAATCGGTGCTATAGTTTGAAGCTGTCTGATATGCAGTTGGCCGAGCTTGCATTCCAGGGTTTGCTCGCGCCGATCAAAGAAAAGTTTTCTGCTCAGGAGTTTGAGACATTGGGACAACTGGTTCAGAAGGTGTCAGCCCATGAGGTCCGATATCAAGAGATGAAGCGTATAAAGTTTTCCAAACAAGTATCTTATCTCTCTGAATCTGAAGAGGAAGCTGATGTCAACATAGCTGAATGGACCAAATCCAAGAAGCCAGTATCGCTCCCATGGATCAAGCAGAACCCTGAGAAGTTTGGATTTGATATAACAAAGGCCGATAAGATTTTTGATTTACTGCTCAGTGAGAAGCTTATCCAGCTTTCTCCAAATCATTCTATTCCATCGGCCGATGAGTTGAAGAAATGCAAATATTGCAAATGGCATAACTCGACTTCTCATGAGACAAATGAATGCAAGGTATTCAGGAGGGAGATCCAATTGGCTATAGAATCTGGCAAAATCAAATTTGAAGACAACAAGAAAGCCATGAAGATCGACGGTCATCCCTTTCCTAATAACTTTGCTGATTTCTCCTTTTCTGTTAATATGGTTGATGCTGATGAAAAAGGGAAGTTTAAGGTGCTTACATCGGACCACGCCAAGAGTTCTGGTGCCGTTGATCCTGCAGTTCAAGTTACTGTTGAAGAGCTGCGGAGGAATCATCAGGCATTTGGGCGTGAATCTAATGCTCCTGGTGGATATCGGCCGCGTGTGACTTCCCAGATGTTGATTAACAAGTACAAGAGGCAACTAGCAGCATCTCGAGCGTGGGAAGAACGTGAGGAACGACGACGTCGGAGACGCGAGTATCAAGCAAGGCGGCTTGATGAAGAGCTTGATGATCAGCGCCAACGTGATGATAGGTCCGATAGCCGACGCCGATATGATGACAGGTCCGATGGCAGACACTGGTTTGATGATAGAGTCGACGATCGTCGTCAGTACGGTTGTGGGTCTGATTGGCATATAGACAGGCGTCAAGTTTATGACCGGTACGATCAGGATGATGATCACTGGAGATGTCCTTTCTTCGTATTCTGCTGGAACGAGAAGCTCAGATTGCCATCCAAAGCAGATTGTCCTGAATGCAGCCTCCAGTATGAAGAATACAGAGCTTTCAAAAGAGGTCGACGATCAGTTCATGAACGGATCGGCGTCAGGATTGATGATCATCATCAAGGAGATGAAGGCCGAGTTGATGCTCATGGCCATAAAAATATCGAAGGCCAGGTTGATGCTCTTGGCCCTGAAAAAATGGAAGAAAAGGCTCCACTTTGGAATCGGATTAAAGAACCTCAAATGAAGCCTGGACAGTGGTGCCCATCAGGGATTTCTAGGTCCAAAAAGAGACGTGTTCAGAGGTTGCGCTATCATGAGCAGATTTAGGAGCAGGAATTGGCAAAAGAAAAGAAGACATGGCGCATCAAGATGGCCAATGATGATGAAGCAAGCACATTGGCCGCAATAAACATGGTTTTGATCTTGCCTTTTGATTTTGCTGCTCCTAATGAACAGGACAATGATGAGGTCGATTATGAACTGGAGGAAGCCGCCGCATGCTTGGTTCTTGATTCAGAGAAGGCTATCTTTGAGAAGCCAAATGCAAACGGATATCGGCATCTGAAACCTCTGTACATCAAGGGATACGTTGATGGGAAGCCGATGACCAAGATGCTGGTTGATGGAGGAGCTGCAGTCAATCTCATGCCTTATTCCACGTTCCGCAAATTGGGAAAAGGGATTGATGATCTGATCAAGACCAATATGACGCTCAAGGACTTTGGCGGAAACGTTTCAGAGCCTCGGAGGGCAATTCATGTTGAATTGACCATCGGCAGCAAAACATTGCCGACCACCTTCTTTGTGATTGATGGCCAAGGTTCCTACAGCATGCTCCTCGGGCGAGATTGGATTCATGCCAACTGCTGTATCCCATCCACAATGCATCAGTGTTTGATCCAATGGCAAGGCAATAATGTGGAGATCGTCCCAGCTGATGATTCGGTTAGCATTGCTACAGCTGAGTCAACGATTTGGGAGTTTGAAGGAATTGAATGCCTATCAGGAAAAACATGGGATGGTGACTTTCTCAAGGTGTCCGATCAAGGACTACAGCCGATCCAAGCAGTCGGCTCTGAGACTTTGTTTTAAATGGATGATTGTATAGAAGATCTTGAAGACCGAAGTGAGTTCGGCAAATTAGGGTTTGGATTTACGTCGGCCGATGAATTAGAAGAAATAGATATAGGATCTGGTGATAAACCAAGGCGTCGTATATCAGTGCTAAGTTGGATCCCGAGTATAAGCAAGAATTAATAAAACTTCTGAAGGAATATTCTGATTGTTTTGCTTGGAAATATTATGAAATGCCAGGTTTAAGCCGTAATATTGTTGAACATCGGCTACCTATCAAACCAGGATATCGACCACACAAACAGTATGCAAGGAGGTTCAAGACTGAGATGTACAAACCAATTAAGGCCGAAATAACAAAGCTATTTGAAGCTAAGTTTATCAGGCCATGTCGATATGCTGAATGGGTATCAAATATAGTTCCTGTGTATAAGAAAAATGGAAAGCTACGTGTTTGCATTGATTACAGGAACTTAAACAAAGCAACCCCGAAGGATGAGTATCCAATGCCGGTGGCCGATATGCTTGTTGATGCAGCGTCAGGCCATAAAGTGATGAGTTTCCTGGATGGTAATGCTGGTTATAATCAAATTTTCATGGCAGAAGAAGATATTCCCAAGACTGCATTCCAATGCCCAGGTGCTCTCGGTTTATATGAGTGGGTTGTTATGACTTTTGGTTTGAAAAATGCCGGTGCTACTTATCAACATGCTATGAATTATATTTTTCATAAACTAATTGGCCGGATAGTTGAAATCTACATTGATGAGTGGTAGTCAAATCAAAAGGTTATCAAGATCATTTGGCCGATTTGAAGGAGACGCTGGAATGCACCAGGCAACATGGATTGAAGATGAATCCGCTCAAATGTGCTTTTGGCGTATCGGCCGGCCAATTTCTCGGTTTCTTGGTACATGAAAGAGGGATTGAGGTAAATGATCGAAACCGCAAAGCGATTGATGATATTGAACCTCCAGTAAACAAGAAAGAATTACAGAGTTTGATTGGAAAAATCAATTTCCTGAGGAGATTCATATCAAATCTATCGGTCCGATTGGAGGCGTTTACTCCTCTGTTGAAGCTGAAAGATGAAGAAGAATTGGTTTGGGAGCCTAAACATCAAAAGGCATTGGATGAAATTAAGCAATATTTAGCATATCCGCCAGTTCTTATTCCACCATAAAAGGGTAAGCCGTACAAGCTTTATTTATCAGCTTTTAATCATGCAATCGGCTCTGTCTTGATTCAAGAGGTTGATGGGAAAGAACGAGTTATATTCTATTTAAGCCGAAGATTACTAGATCCTGAGACTCGGTACTCATATGTGGAGAAGCTTTGTCTTTGTTTGTATTTTTCTTATACAAAATTAAGGCATTATTTGCTATCGGCCGAGTGTACTATGATCTGTAGAGAGGATGTGATCAAATATATGTTATCGATGCCAATCATGAAAGGGAGAATTGGCAAGTGGGTTTTTGCTCTGACGGAGTTTGATCTTAGATACGAATCGGCCAAAGCGGTAAAAGGGCAGATAATGGCTGATTTAGTTGCTGATAATTGTGAACCTAACATTAATGCTGTTGAGCAATGCACTATGGAGCTTGATGTATCTGGTCCGATGAAAAAGGCTGATGTGGTTGACGCGGTTCCTTGGACTATATTCTTTGATGGTTCTTCTTGCAGTGATGGTTGCGGAATCGGCCTGATTATTATTTCGCCTCGGGGGGCAAGGTTTGAATTTGCTTTTCCAATTGAAAAATGCACAAATAATCAGGCGGAATATGAAGCATTGATGAAAGGTCTCCAGATTCTTACAGAAATCGGCGCTCAGTTTGTTGAGGTATTTGGAGATTCTTTGCTGATTATCAATCAGTTACTCGGCAAATATGATTGCAAGATGGATGCTTTGTTATCTTACTTTGAAAGGTGCCGAGATTTGATTAGTCAATTCGCCTTGGTAACTCTTAAGCATGTTCCAAGACATCATAACGAAGAAGCAAATCGGCTGGCGTAAAAAGCGTCTGGCTATCGGCCTATGTCCGATGTGATGGTGCAGGAGATACCAGAAGGAGATTGGAGGAAAGAAATCATTGAATATTTGAGGGATTCTTCTGTCAAGACTTCTAGGAAGATACGTTACAAATCGATCAGGCATGTCTTGGTTGAAGAAGTGCATTATTTTCGCTCGATTGATGGAGTCCTTTTGAGATGTATCGGACCTGAAGAAGCCAAGGTTTTAATGGGAGAAATTCATGAAGGTGTTTGCGGGGCTCATCAATCGGTGTTCAAGATGAAATGGATGATTAGGAAAAGTGGGTATTATTGGCCGACGATTCTAGAAGACTGCTTTGAATATTATAAAGGATGCCAAGAGTGTCAAAGATATGGAAATATTCAAAGAGCTCCAGCATCGGCCATGAACCCTGTTATCAAACCATGGCCGTTTAGAGGATGGGGAATTGACCTGATCGGCCAAATTTTTCCACATTCAAGCAAGGGGCACAAATTCATATTAGTAGCAACAGATTATTTCACCAAATGGGTTGAAGCTATTCCTTTGAAGGAGGTGAAGTCACAGAATGTTATTGAATTCGTTAGAGAACACATTGTCTACCGATTTGGGATTCCACAGACGATCACAACAGATCAAGGTACGATGTTTACATCGGACGAGTTCAAAAATTTTGCTGCTGATATGGGTATCAAGCTTCTTAATTCATCGCCGTATTATGCACAAGCCAATGGTCAAGCTGAAGCTTCCAATAAAAGTTTGATCAAGTTGATTGATAGAAAGATTGAGGAGTATCCAAGAAAATGGCATATTGTGCTTCCTGAAGCTCTATGGGCCTATCGAATGGCTTGTCATGGATCGATCAAGGTTTCTCCGTATGAACTAGTTTATGGACATGAAGCCGTTCTTCCATTGGAAATTCGTACTGGATCAAGGCGTATCGAGCTTCAGGATAAATTGAAGGCCGGCGAATATATGGAGCTCATGAATAGTGAGTCCGATGACTTGGCTGTTCGTCGGCTGCGCGCTCTCGAAAGTATTGAGGCTAACAAACTCAGAGTGGCGAGGCATTATGATAAGAAAGTTAAAGGGAAAGAGTTCAAAGAGGGCGATCTTGTTTGGAAAGTTATTCTGCCAATTGGTTCTAAAGATCCCAAGTACGGCAAATGGTCACCAAATTGGGAGGGACCCTATCAAGTCGTCCGATGTGTTCCTGAAAATGCTTATATTCTACAAACACTTGAAGGAGAAGTGTTTCCTAAGGCATTAAACGAGAAATATCTGAAGAAGTACTACCCTAGCATTTGGGTAAACTCGTAAGGCCGATGCTGTGCGTCAGGCTTGGAAGCCGATGGAAAAATCGCCTCAAGAACAAAAAATAAGAGCCGATGCGATATGCATCGCCTTAAGGGCTATATACAAACAGAGAAAAGTATATTACATCATCAAGCCGCTCGATGGCGGAGCAGGCTGCTGGAAAAGGGATTGCATATATATTCATATATTTCTCATACAGAAGGATTTCAGAAGATAAAAGGATCTAGTAGGCGCCGATGTACTTTGTTCATCATTGCCAGAACAAGACTAGAAAAAGAAGGGCAAAAGGAAGCGCAAGTTTGAGGAGATATCTTCTTCCTTGAGTCGAAGAAATCCACTCTGGGTGCAGTCCCTTGAAGAACGCGCCGGTGGACCGGCTTTGCCCTAACTTGTAAAGGGCACTCTATTACACCCCTCTGAAAAACCTTCCCTTTGGTGAACCATGGAGAAACCTCACGAGGATTCTTCTAGCAGAGGTTCCACCTGGATTCACTGCAGGATCAGAAAAAGGGGGAGTACCCTATACTTCTTCATGAGAATTCTTCTAGCAGAAGAGGAAGAAGGAGTTGGATTCTATATCAAACAAAAGGAGTTTGTGTTCTATCATGAATATTAGCTGCGCCATGGCTAAGGGATGGTGGAAAAAGAAGACCTGAGGCAGGTATTTATAGCCGGCGATCGATGGAAGCATTAAAGGAGAAATGGAATCC
>CM014272.1:52020099-52035298 GCA_004135705.1 Alloteropsis semialata
GGTGGCGCGGCGGCGCGGCGGTGCGCGGAGCAAGGCGGCGGCGCGCGTCGGGGAGGGGGAGCGGCAATTTGTGGTCGGGGGTGGGGGAGCAGCAGCCGGTGGGGGAGCAACGCGCGCCTTATCCCATTGGTTTCACAGCCGGTCCATAAAAACCGACTGTGAAAAGCATCACAGTCGGGTTTTTTCAAGAACCGCCTGTGAAAACCCTATCACAGCCGGTTTATAAAGAAAACTGGCTATGAAATAAAATTTTCACAGCCGGTTTTCTTACAAAACCTGCAGTGATTAACCCTTGCAATTTTCAAGTTAGAAATTAAAAAAATCTGATTTTTTTTGAAATGACAAGATCTTTCTGCGATGGAGTCATGCATCAATATAACGGCTCATGAAAAAAATCCAACAATTTCCGGAGCAGGTTTAGGTATTTCCGTATTTTTCTTGCAAAAAGAATGCCCAAAAATTCATTTAAAGCACGGAAACACATTACCGTTGTCGGAAAAAGCCGAAACTCCTCCGGGCACCTTATATGCGTCCTAACACCTATTAAAAATGATAGACCTTGTATATGAGCATAGAAAGTTTTCTCGGTGCAGAAACGTGAAAGAATACGTAAGTCCTATAGAAGTGTGTCGAGTATGTTTGAGATTGTGAACAATGTGCAGTACCGGGTTCTCAAACTGACAAGATCTCTCTGCGATGGAGTCATGCATTAAAATAATGGCTCATGGAAAAAATCCAACAATTTTCGGAGAAGGTTTAGCCATTTCCGTATTTTTTTCTCAAAAAAATGCCCAGAAATTCAAATAAAGCATGGAAAATCATTAACGTTGTCGAAAAAAGCCGAAACTCGTCCGGGGCAACTTATATGCGTCCTAACACCTACGAAAAATGATAGACCTTGTATATGAGCATAGAAAGTTTTCTCGGTGCAGAAACGTGAAAGAATACGCTAAGTCCTATAGAAGTGTGTCGAGTATGTTTGAGATTGTGAACAATGTGCAGTACCGGCTTCTCAAACTGACAAGATCTCTCTGCGATGGAGTCATGCATTGAAATAATGACTCATGGAAAAAATCCAACATTTTCCAGAGCAGGTTTAGGCATTTCCGTATTTGTTTACGGAAAAAAATGCCCAGAAATTCATTTAAAGCACGAAAATCATTAACGTTGTCGAAAAAAGCCGAAACTCCTCCGGGGCAACTTATATGCGTCCTAACACCTATGAAAAATGATAGACCTTGTATATGAGCATACAAAGTTGTCTCGGCGCAGAAACGTGAAAAAATACGCTAAGTCCTATAGAAGTGTGTCGAGTAGGTTCGAGATTGTGAACAATGTGCAGTATCGGCTTCTCAAAATG
Source organism: Alloteropsis semialata (assembly GCA_004135705.1). Classification (NCBI taxonomy): domain Eukaryota; kingdom Viridiplantae; phylum Streptophyta; class Magnoliopsida; order Poales; family Poaceae; genus Alloteropsis; species Alloteropsis semialata. Next base: position 52,021,460 of record CM014272.1, read on the forward strand.
GCAACATCTCTCTGCGATGGAGTCATACATTAAAATAATGGCTCATGGAAAAAAAATCCAACAATTTTCGGAGAAGGTTTAGCCATTTCTGTATTTTTTTTGCAAAAAAATGCCCAGAAATTCAAATAAAGCATGGAAAATCATTAACGTTGTCGAAAAAAGCCGAAACTCGTCCGGGCAACTTATATGCGTCCTAACACCTATGAAAAATGATAGACCTTGTATATGAGCATACAAAGTTGTCTCGGCGCAGAAACGTGAAAAAATACGCTAAGTCCTATAGAAGTGTGTCTAGTAGGTTCGAGATTGTGAACAATGTACAGTATCGGCTTCTCAAAATGGCAAGATCTCTGTGCGATGGAGTCATGCATTGAAATAATGGCTCATGGAAAAAATCCAACATTTTCAGGAGCAGGTTTAGGTATTTCTGTATTTTTTTTTGCAAAAAAATACCCAGAAATTCATTTAAAGCACGGAAAATCATTAACGTTGTCGAAAAAAGCCGAAACTCCTCCGGGGCTCCTTGTATGCGTCCTAACACCTATGAAAAATGATAGACCTTGTATATGAGCATACAAAGTTGTCTCGGTGCAGAAACGTGAAAGAATACGCTAAGTCCTATAGAAGTGTGTCGAGTATGTTTGAGATTGTGAACAATGTGCAGTACCGGGTTCTCAAACTGACAAGATCTCTCTGCGATGGAGTCATGCATTGAAATAATGGCTCATGGAAAAAATCCAACATTTTTCGGAGCAGGTTTAGGCATTTCCGTATTTGTTTATGGAAAAAATGCCCAGAAATTCATTTAAAGCACGGAAAATCATTAACGTTGTCGAAAAAAGCCGAAACTCCTCCGGGGCAACTTATATGCGTCCTAACACCTATGGAAAATGATAGACCTTGTATATGAGCATACAAAGTTGTCTCGGCGCAGAAACGTGAAAAAATACGCTGTCCTATAGAAGTGTGTCGAGTAGGTTCGAGATTGTGAACAATGTGCAGTATCGGCTTCTCAAAATGGCAAGATCTCTCTGCGATGGAGTCATGCATTGAAATAATGGCTCATGGAAAAAATCCAACATTTTCCGGAGCAGGTTTAGGTATTTCCGTATTTTTTTGCAAAAAAATACCCAGAAATTCATTTAAAGCACGGAAAATCATTAACGTTGTCGAAAAAAGCCGAAACTCCTCCGGGGCAACTTATATGCGTCCTAACACCTATGGAAAATGATAGACCTTGTATATGAGCATACAAAGTTGTCTCGGCGCAGAAATATTGCAACATACATGTTCATTGTGCATAATAATAATTCTTATACATTGCGATACATAATAACAAATATTATTTCAAGGACTACAAAACATAATAACCATCACAACTAATCAGGGTCCCTGCACGCCATGCTTCTTCATGTGATAGAAAGGATAGTTTATATCGATAATGTCGACGCCTAGGAACCTGTCGATATAATCAAGTGCATATATGTATGCACTATCCTGTGCCTTGTAACGTGAATCCAAACCTCTCCATAAATTGTGATCTCAGCAGCATTGGCATGACTCAAGGTTATATTAGCTTGGAAACCATCATTAACTCGATAAGCCCCTGGCGTCGTGTGTGCATACCCTAAGTTTCCAAGGACTTGATAAAGGACTGCACGTAGACCAGAACACGCATGCATGAATCCACAGTAGTAGTCATCCTACAATAGGATTATTAAAACATATTGTTACTTATAAAGATAGTTAGATTTGCAATTTAATTACACAACTAAAAACAAAACTAACTTACATAAATCGATTCATATGAAGGACTAATCCTTTTAGGCATCTGTGTCACGTCTGGCTCACCCGTCTCGAGAGCTTTCAACTTGAAGTAGCTGTAGTCCGGGAAAACGTGGCCAGTTTGACTTTCTATTTGGGCTAATGCCTGCTTCACAGCATCACATGAGGCCATATGGTCTTGCTGCCACGCGCCAGAATGAACGTGGATAACAACGATGTCACCAGGATTTGGGCCACGGGTGGCATTTTGTTGAATGCTAACAGAGATCATGACCCTACCAGTATTTTCGGTCACATTTTCTCTTAATACCAAAGGACTTGATTGACCGATGTTTGCATCTTTTAGCCATGTAATTGGATTAATAATCTGCATTATTAATAATTTCTATTCTCAGTAAAATAGTGATTACATTCAAATGCAACATGCAGAGGATGATCTATATTACCAAATTGTAGCGAAGATGCTGAGGTGCGAGAATTGGGACATGATCAACTTGTTGTGTTGTCGACCATCCGGGTTCGTGAGCCTCTCGAATCGGGATCATAGGTGGCATATTAGCAACATAGCCACCACGTCTAGCTGTCTGACGCTGTCTCGGCATGATACTAACCAAATTAACCAAAATTAGTTCCTTTAAACCGCAATATGTTACATGTTAATTTAACAAAACTAGTATATACTTATAAAGAAGCACAAGAAAAAAAATCAAACTAATACATACTTGATTCACGGCGAGCTGAGCAAATGTCGAGCAGAAGAATTCGGCGAGCTGAGCAAATGTCGAGCAGAAGAAATGAGGCACTCAGGAATCTCGGATGTTGCTCGGTATTTATAGGGCCTGGGGTTTTCACAGCCGGTTTTTGGAAAAAACCGGCTGTGAAAACACATTTTCACAGCCGGTTCGAAAGTGAACCGGCTGTGAAAACATTTTTTCACAGCCGGTTAAAAAATTGACAATCATTGCAACCAGATTCCGGCCGCATTCCTTTGTTTTTTTGTCCAAAAAAATTTATTGCCGAATATAAATACTAATTGCCGATAATAAATACTAATTATTATAAAATATAAATACTAATTGCAGAGATAATTATAATATAATTATTATAAAATATAAATACAAATGATTTTAACAAAGTAGGACCATCCATTGTTCATAAGACGATACACAAGTCAAACTTTGATATTTGAATACCTCATAACATTTTTAAACTCATATGCACCTCAAATGTGGACACAACCTTATATTTACCATAAAATTAGAAAATATGATGTTTCATTAGCAATTGTTATGCAAAGACATGTTTTTCTATTATCTACTAAGTTGGAAAGAAACAAGTCATATGAAAAAAAATCCAAGACATATAAATTAATATAAAACAAACACTACTAAATGAAATATCATGGTTTTATAAAAATTTAGAAGAAAGAACCATCAAATTTGGAATTAGTATGAGGGAGAAACACCAGTTACAAATTTTAATGCCAGATTAAAAAGAGAAAGATGAAACATAAATGTATTAAAATAATGGCTCATGGAAATATAAATACTAATTGCCGAATATAAATACTAATTATTATAAAATATAAATACTAATTGCCGAATTATAATTATTACATAGAGGGAAGTAAATGTTGAAACATTACATAAAATTAATAATAGTACATAGAAGGTTTGAATATTAAATAATGATTACAAAAATAATTTCACCAAAGGTTGGCTTCAACTGACTATTACAGCCTCGTCATGATCGAGTCGCACGTAAGCTGGTTCGTCACCTTCTTCAAACACATGTAGCTCAACATCAGGACCAAGAGGTGGCATGTCATGGTAGCTATTACCCTCTTCCTCGGTTCTATCTTCTACACCGACGATCTTTCTTTTACCCTGAAGTACAACATGGCGCCCCTTGTTAACCAGATCATTTGCATAGAAGACTTGGACTACATCTTTAGCCCACACGAATGGTTCTTCTCTGTATGCGATGTCCTTCAGATCCACGACAGTCATACCATACTCGTCCGTGAAAACGCCCCTAGGAACTTTGTCCCACTGGCACTTAAAAAGAGGGATCTTCAGTGCACCGTAGTCTAGCTCCCATATCTCCTCTATGAATCCATAGTATGTCTCCAGCTTACCGTTGTTGTCGTAAGCATCAATCCGGACACCGCTATTTTGGTTAGTGCTTTTTCCATCCTGTTTCCTTGTGTAAAATGTGTATGCATTTATTTGATACCCTTGGTACTTGCATAGCGTACTAGATGGTCCGGCGGCCAAGGTATCTAGCTCAGAATGCCCTGTTTCCACGCCAATCAATTTATCTCGCAACCAATTGCCAAAGAAGTCTCTATGTTGTTTCAATAGCCATGATTCTGACCTATTACTATTTTTTGCTCGTAGTTCTCGTTTGTGCATCTCGACATATGGAGTCACTATGGCAGCTTGCTGTAGTACGGCGAAATGTGCTTGCCTGAAAGCAACTAGGTCATCAACATTGTGTGTTTGCTTGCCTATCGTGCCTATGCCACCTAGCCTTCCCTCATGTGGAGATTTTGGCACGTCCATTCTGTCAATATCCAAGTAGTATGTGCAGAACTCAATTGCCTCCTCTGTAGACCATCCGCTTACCATGCACCCTTCAGGCCTATATCTATTGCGGACATATTTCCTTAGAACGCTCATTAGCCTTTCGAAAGGAAACATCTGATGTAAGAAGATGGGACCAAGGACTCTAATCTGTTGTACAAGGTGGGTGAGGAGATGGACTGATATGTCAAAGAAGGTTGGTGGGAAATGCATCTCTAGCATGTTAATAGTATGGATCAAGTCTGCCTGCATCTTGTCTAGTATTTGTAGATCAATGACCTTGTGTGACATTGCATTGAAGAAGGAGCACAACTTTATGATTGGTTCTCTTACCTTTGTTGGTGTTGACACCGGATTTTCGCGCCTGACATGCTGGGTCAGATGATGACGTGCTGAGGTTGAGACTGCGAAGTGGACCCATTGACTGGTCAAGGCCGAAGGTGACAGAGAAGGAAGCCGATGCTGAAGAGGGGTCCGATGAAGCAGGAGTCCGACCCGATGACGAGTTCAAGAGGGAAGGCGCGTCGGCTAAGAAGGAAGCGTATCAGATTCAGGGACTATTTCCTTTTCAGAAGGCGTATGAGAGTCCCGTTCTATCTTAAGCTTAGATTGCTTTATTTAGTTAGTCTGGTCCGATCAGGACTCTCCATGACCAGGGTATAAATTTGAACCCTCGTCCATTGTAAAGAACTGTTCTCACAATCAATACAACCCGGCTTCACGCCAAAACCCTAGTAGTAGTTACCGACGAAGCTCATTGGTGGACGGGCTGCATCAGTTCTGATCTCCGGCTTACCAGTAAGTTAGTCAATTTATCGAACTAGTATAGGCTTTGAATTGAGGCGCATCGCCCTTTCTCGTTTATACTGTTCAACCGATTTATCTCTGGATAATCAAGATTGATATAGATTCCCTACGTCGGAGCTAGATCAATACTGATTATTCAACAGATTATCGTTTATCGGACTATACTTTAAGCCTAGATTCCCTACGTCGGAGCTAGGTATCAAGATTAGTCTAGATTCCCTACGTCGGAGCTAGAGTAATCTTGGTTACTAAAGGTAGTCTTTGCGGTTTGTTTGGAGTTGCTAGATTGGTTTAGATCTACGCCATGTGAATCAATTCTACTTCTTCAACGGCTTTGAGCATTGGTCTTGGTCCGATTTAAGCAATATTTATCTTACAGCATCGTTCTATGTCCGATCTTGCTTTGTGGTTTAATCTGGTTGTTCTTTGAGTATTGCATTGGTGTAGATTCCCTACGTCGGAGCTGGATCTTTGTAATACGCTTAGATTAATCTTTGACTGTCATGTTTGGTCTAGATTCCCTACGTCGGAGCTAGATTCATCTTGATTAGTTAAAGGAAGCTTTGGTTATGCCTTATTGCTATTTGAATGTTAAGTGTGGTGTAGATTCCCTACGTCGGAGCTGGATCTCGCTTAATTGTTTGGTAGCATATCTTAGAATCAGAACGAATCTGTTAATGTTTTACCTGCTTATTTTGCTTAATCTGATCAACACTTGTGCGAGCATCTTGTTTAATTGACAGGTTGATGAATCGAGTCTGATTATCTAGCTATCTGATCTGATCATAGTTGGAGAAATCTAGATTCCCTACGTCGGAGCTAGATTTCTCTGAAAAGGCTATAGTCCGATTGGTTGGTTAGATGGTCCGATAAAATGAGTCAAACTGGCAATTAGACAAGGTGGACAATGTATCGGCTTACACTTTGATTATTTAATATCTTGTTTCAAGACATAGCTGATCCATTATTTTACATATTGGCCTTGTTTTATGCTTTATTTCATTATTCAAAGGCTGATCTGTCATATCAATAAAGGTCCGATCCTGATTGGTCCGATCCTGAGGTCCGATTTGGTGTCTGATTTAGGTCCGATCAATCGGTCCGATTGACGTCATCAATGAGGTCCGATTTTGAGGTCCGATCGGTATCGGCCGATACGTGTCTGATTGGGTCTTGGCTAAAATTCGACGTTACTCCATCGTCTGAAATAGAGCCGGCACAATCAAAGAGCAATTTAACTGTTTTATTTCCTTGTCAATTTCAGGTCAAATTGACTGGCACGCCGCGAACCTGAACTGGAGTGTAGACTGGCACTGGAGCGAAGCTGATCTCCCTGGTCTTCGTGTGCTGACCGCGGGAAATACAACCACCGATTTTCCGCGTCAACAGTTGGGAGAACACCTCTAATTGCAACAGGGAGCAACTGTGTCATGAGAACATGGGAATCGTGGGCCTTCATGCAGCCCATGTTGAATTTCTTCTCTTTGGTATTGACTAGCCTTCTGATGTTTGACGAGTAGCCAGTAGGAACTTTGAGTTCATGAAAGAATTTACATATTTTATCCTTCTCTTGACTGTCCAAGGTCCACGAAGCAACCGGAAGCTTCTTTTTGCCATCAGGTTGTACAATTGGATGTAGCTCAGGCCTGACATTCATCTCTTCTAAGTCCTGTCTTGTTTCCAATGAGTCCTTTCCTTTACCCTTCGCAGCCATCACTGTTCCAAGCGTGCTCTCCGTAACATTCTTTGTTAGGTGCATCCCATCAAGTGCGTGACGAACTATGAGAAACTTCCAATAAGGAAGCCTCCAGAACAAAGACATCTTTTTGAACAGAGAATCAGCCGGTGCGGGCACACTTCCGGCCCCCTTTCCAAGGACAACTCTTAGTTTGCTAACCATCTTGAATATCTGCTCTCCATTCCGGTATGTCGAAGGTGATCGGTCATCCCTTGTACCATCAAAGGATTTCTTGTTCCGGCAATAGGGGTGGTTAATTGGAAGCAACCTTCGATGACCCATGTAGACCATCTTCCTGCTATTGCTAAGCCATCTTGCATCTGTCTTTTCCATGCAAACCACACATCCCTTATATCTTTTGTAACTTGACCAGACAGGCAACCAAGGCCGGGTAGGTCGGTGATAGTTACAAATAGAAGTGCTCTCAATTTGAAGTGTTCTCGCTTGTACTCGTCCCACACCTTGACACCTTTTGTCCACAATGTCACAAGATCATCCACCAATGGTTCTAGATACACATCTATATCATTGCCAGGTTGCTTGGGTCCTTGGATCAATAAAGGCATCATTATGTACGTCCGCTTCATACACAACCAAGGTGGAAGGTTGTATATGCATAGAGTCACTGGCCAAGTGTTGTGTTTGCTGCTAACCATGTTGAAAGGACACATCCCGTCCGTGCTCAGCCCGAACCTTACATTTCTAATCTCATTTCTTAATTTTTTCTTGTATTTAAAATCAAGAGCCCTCCATTGTGAACCATCTGCTGGGTGCCTGAGCTTCCCATCTCTAAGACGATCTTCGGCATGCCACCGCATAAGCTTTGCTGTCTTTGCATTTGCGAACAACCGCTTCAACCGGGGAATTATTGGAAAATACCAAACGACCTTAGCGGGCGGCCTCATGTTTCGTTTGCAATCCATTGCAAGTGCTGATGAACACTTGTACCTTGAAGCATTGCAAACTGGGCACTCATCCAAATCTTCGTATCTGCCACGGTACAAGATGCAATCATTGGGGCATGCATGGATTTTTTGAACTTCGAGACCCAATGGACACATCATCTGCTTCGCCTCGTATATGTTCTTAGGCAATCCATTCGGGCTAGAAAGCATCGTCTGCAAAACTTCTAGCAAATCATTGAAACCTTTGTCCGACAACCCATTACTTGACTTCATCTCCAGTAGCCTGAGGTCCGCTTCCAATTTAGATATGGTACACCCTTCGTACAATGGTGTCTTGGCATCCTTTCTCATCTTCTCCAACTTTTTCAGATTTTTGTCATCAAGGAATTCCGGCTCCCCATCATGTATCATTCTGTCTAGGCCATCCAACATAGCATCTGAAGCTAAAGTCTCATGCATGGTTGCACCGAAAGTTTCCTGCTGTGTTTCATGCACCGTTCCTTGCACCGATTCTTGCACCGTTTCCTGCACGGTTTCTTGCACCGTTTCCTGCTCTATTTCCTGCACAGTCTCCCGCACTGTTTGAGCTTTTCGTTTCCGCACGGTTGTAGAGGCTCCATCAGTGTCATTGATACCAACCTCCCCATGCTTATTCCAAATCATATAATCTGGCTTGAAACCCCTAGTTAGCAAATGGCAACAGATCTGCTCGATATTTGTGAACTGCTTCTGATTCTTGCAATCAACACATGGGCATGAAACATACCCCCCTTCCCTTGGATGACTGATGATAAATGCCTTGGCAACATCTATAAAAGACTGAACTCCTTTCACAAAATTATCACCTCTACCCAAAGAATCATACATCCATCCTCTATCCATCTGTGAATTAGAATAGAACAATTTTTGTACTTTAGTTAAAAGGCCCTAAAACGTTTCATGAATGTAGCCTTCAACAAATTAAACCAAATTCATTTAAATATTTATTGGCCCCTAAACAAATAGCTAGTTTAGTTAAATACACTAATCTAGTACTTCAGACTATACCCATAATTTCAAATTTATGAAACGTAACAAAAAATGCTTGTAAAATTAAGTATGGATAGATACTAACCTTGAAACAAGCGATTGATGTTCAACCTTTAGAATTCAGCACCATGCATGTAAGCCAATTCGACAAATTGATCTAAAATGGAAAAGACCGTCTTCCATTCATATTCAACTCAAATTTGATAAAATCTAACCAAGCAAATAAATCAACCATCAAACATAGGGCGTACGTACCCATCAAATAACCACTCTGGACTTGTGCAACCTTCAAAACTCGATCTCCTCCATGAATCAATAGGTGAGAAATGCCTCTATAATAATCAAAGAGCAACCACTTATTCATTCTCATCCCTAGTTTGCCAAAAACTAACCAATCACAATAACAACCTAAAACAATTATGTGCACATACCAACCTTTAACCATGGTGGAGGTGTGAAACCATCCAAATTCGGCCTCCTACACGAAAAAATTGGTGAGAAATGGCCTCTAAATTGATGAACACCCTCTCCATAAAATTCATCCAAAAATTGAAAATCAACCCACAAATGCATTGGTGGAAATGAGGTATAGCTAGAGACCAACCTTTTGGTAAGTTGGTGAGGTATATCCTTCAAAAATGGAGTCTTTTTTAGAAGAATTCGAAAAAGTGGCCGTAACAATGGTGAAAATGGTGTTTGTGTCGGGTTGGGGAAGAAGGAGGGGAGGGGAGGCAGCTGATTTATGGGTGCGCCATTTTCACAGTCGGTTTTTAAGAAAAACCGGCTGTGAAAACACATTTTCACAGTCGGCTAAAGAAAACCGGCTGTGAAAATGCATTATCATAGCCGGTTTTTCTTAAAAACTGGCTGTGAAAAAAGCCTGCAAATGTCAGGTTTTGTCAGGTATAAAACCGGCTGTGATAGGTGGTTTTCACAGCCGGTTTTTTAGCCGAACCGGCTGTGAAAACCTAGTCCTTTTCACAGCCGGTTCGGCTAAAAAACCGGCTGTGAAAACCACCTATCACAGCCGGTTTTTCCTTTCCCAGCCGCAGCACTAGAAAAACCGACTGTGAAAATATTTTCTGCGCCACTTTCAAAAAACCGGCTGTGAAAATAGTGACTTGAAAAATGGTTAGTAGTGACACATTTTGCGAGTGGCTGCACGCGATTTGGCAAGTTTGACAGTCGGCACCAGCAACTCCTGTGTCACTGTGTCTGTGTTATATACCAAAATTTAATGGGCCTAATATATTGCCAGCCCATCCATCAGGTCCAAAAAGACTTCATAACTGATTGTTTTCTGTGTCTAATCGGATGACTAATCGGTAATCACGACGACTAATTTATTGATCGTCCGGTCCAAATCTACTCGATGGCTCTTACTGTTGGCCAAGGAGTGATAAGGCCAGCTTATCGCGATTAGTCAGACGACTAGATAACATTGCACCAAACCAAACATTATGATGTGGTTCCTGTTTTGTACAGACTTTAAACTACTACTCTCATCTTCATGCCAAATTACAATTCGCTTTGGTTTCTTCCAATGGGCACGTTAGTAGTGGCAGGCACTTTTTAGCTGTGTTGCTATTGTAACAGATTATGATTCTCCGTGCCGGCTGCAGTCCCTGATTCTCTAGTAGCGATGGCTCAAGAGATCCAAACATCATAAATCACTTGAATAGAGACCAGTCTAAATCAAAACCCATATACACATTGAACCGTTCAATGTGTATCTCGCATAGCTCGAGATGTCTTGGCTATGCAAGCATCTACGGTTGCTTCCGAGTCAGCTTTCAGCATGGGAAGGAGATTGATATCAGATTTCCGAAGCTGTTTGACTCCTCAAACTGTGGAAGCACTCATATGTTTGCAAGATTGGACGCGAGCCACCGGTATAATCTCTTTGCAGTTCTCAATTTTGATAGAAATGTGTATTTTGATAGGCTCTGACAATATAGAAGTTGTATTATGATAGGTTCTTCGAAGTTTAGCATGGACAGGATTGAGAACTTCACCGAGCTACCTGATCAAGAAGAAGGATAAGTTAAAAGGTAATAATCTCTGCAGCAACATCAAGAAGAATGACAAGTTAAAAGGTAATAATCTCTGCAGCAACTCATTGTATAATTGCATCCTTTTTTTTGCATTAACTTGGTGCTGTTTACGGCCCCAAACCAAGTAGTTTTACTTGCAATAGCCTGCCTGCTAGACACAGATAAAAAAAATATTGAAAGCTGAAATTTCTTGTCTAAGGTTAGAAATTTTTAGTGGCTGTCTGTGACTGATATTGGTGTGTGTAAAACCAATGCTGATGCTGCATTGTTGGCTTGTCAGCTGGAACTGTTTCAGTTGGAACTGTTTTGTCATGAATCATGTCATGGCCGCATGGACAGGGCTGCAACATTGGTGCATGTCTTCTCTGATATATCCATGGTCACCAAATCACACCAATACCATCAATATATAAATGGCAGAGTTCAGGTCTAAGTTCTCTGTGCAAACTACAGAACAACAACCAATATATATCTGATCATATAAAAGCTCTTGCAATATCCACTTTCCAGCCTTAATATATCATGCAAGCTAGCTTCTGTGTATGTTGTTAGGGCCTGGGAAGCACCAGGAAACCAGTGTGATTACATAGTTATACCGCCAACAAAGTAACCAACCCAACATCAGCAGAACTGCTAAAAAGAAGAATATGTATGAGGTCTGCTCTTAGTACCATCATGAGCAGAACCTGCGAGGTACATGCTGTTCTATGTACAGATTACAGAGACCAAAGTCTGATTAAAACGGAGCATGACTCCCAATAATTAAATGATTTATTGACTTTTTTAGGTTATTCTGGTTTTCTTAATTTTCTGATAACAATAATTAGGAGATGCCGACCTAATTATTGAGCAGAAAGCGAGGGGGGGAGGGCTTCTGGTAGAGTGTGAGTTCAGAGTTCTTGAGGAGAGTGACTGAAGTGATGTTTTTTTAATATCTTTTCTGCAGGGCACTTTCCCTAATGCCACTTTTGTACTCACCTTTAGTAATTGAAGTGATGTTTTTTCCATATATTTTCTGCAGAAGTGGACAAAAACTCAAGGAAAGTCATCAAATCAAGGTGGAGGGGATGATGCAGCGATGGAGTAGATGCACAATTTTTTCCTTGCGGTTACAGCCCTCGTTTCAAATACTGTGGAGAGCCAAGTTCTCCAGCTGTTTGGGGCAGTAGATTTTAAGTGCCAAGGACTCCAGCTGTTCGACAGGAATACTGTGTTCACGGCACAGTAGTTAGTTTGTAATAGTGATGCTTGTCTATTTCGTACTTTGTGCAGTTCACTTGTTTGGGGCTGTAGACTAAAAGTACTAATGCACTTGTGATGGGTCCATCCATGGGATCCGATCCATAGGTTATCATGGAGCAGAAAATGGTTTGCTCCATGACTCCATATTTATTAAATGGGTCACATGGTGCTCCAATGGAGCATCCAAGGTTGGTCCACGCCCATCTACGATTGAACGAGACGACGCGTTTGGTATATCTCCAGATGCTTCTAGAAACATTTGAAGTCCGATTTCTCCTTAAAACGCTCGGTGAACCAGAAACAAGAGAAACACCATTTTAGGTGATTCTCCCTAGTAGTCTTAAACATAAGAAACGTTTCAAGTGATTCAAACTGAAAATTTTCACTTTTCTGTGCGCTGGGTAAGGTTTCTAGTGATTTTAAGCAAGAAACTGAAACGTTTCTGCTTGTTGCCACTTGAGTTATAATGGAAGGACTTCCCGTGCTCTCTCTCACTGATGCTAAATGCGTGCCCCAGATGAATGCACTTGCGGTCAGTCAAAATCATCCTGGCTTGCGCTACATAGCTAGCTAGACGGAATGGATCGGAATCCGACGCTGTGCGCGAGATGCACATGTCGTGACGATCGCAGAGGGCACATGCTAACCACCTATGTGAAACTGGCCTGGTTGCTTGTATGGACCGCAATACCTATAATATTTCTTTAGGACTATCGAGGTAGTCAAGGCTGCGCTCACCTACCAGAGTAGGAGTTCTTTTTCTTTTTTTTTATCCCCATGATTGGAACCAGTACATGATTTTGTAGGTTGTGAGTATTACAAAATACTTTTTTAGTACTCCGTATGTTTAGATGCATAACAATGATCATTAACCTAGAAAACCAACAGTAATTTGGAACAGAAGAAGTATGTAGTAAAAAAATTATTGCTTACAATACCCAAACGCAACGCTCACAACCTACAAAACATGTTGACATGCCATAATTGCAGAGTAATAAGAGGTAGAACTAATGCTGCCAATTTTGATAGGTAACAATGGCTCACGGAACAAGAATGAGATAAACTTCTAATTTTCTAAACTGATTTAATGTATACTTCCTCTGATCCAAGTTCATAACAACTCCATTGTTCATTTGTGCTTCTTTCTTTCATGTCAATTCCTGCATAAATGAACACAAATCAAATGCAGTACACCAACTGCATAAATGGCCTGTTTGGAACTGCTAAAATTGGGGTGCTAAATTTTAGCACCCATTAGCACTTCACACTTAGCTGCAGTTTTTGTGTCTTGGCTAGTGCTAAAGCAGTGCTAAAGTTTAAAACTTTGGGCATTAGCACTTAGGATCCAAACAACACCAGTAATTGATGCGCAATATAGTCATTGCACTTTCGCCTTTGTTCTTGTGTTTAGGTTCACCAGTGTGAAGTTGGTAGTATCTCGCTTCAGAGAGTGAGTGGACTATGGATCTGTTTGGCAAGGGTTCAGTTCTAAGTTTCTTGGATTACTTGGAGCTAGGTATTAGTAACTCTAAGTAATCCAGATTCTAGAATTGTAGGTATCTCAGGAGTGTTTAGACAGATGTATTTGTTACAGTTTAGTCTACAAATTTCAGATACAATTTAATCTCGGAAGTCGAAAGTGGAACATTGCCAAACAGGGCCACATAGAAAGTCACACTACAGGAAACCAGTGA
>CM014272.1:52035856-52049237 GCA_004135705.1 Alloteropsis semialata
GCTTCAATCCTGCACCTATTTTTATTTCTTTGTCGCATATAAAGTACCTACTCAAACAAGCATCACAGACAGTTCATATATATGACAATAAGCATCACAGATAACTCATATAGATAAATCCACAACCATAAATCCACAATAAACATCACAGGATGTTCGACAACACATAAATCCACAAGTTCACAAGTTTGTTCATTCACAACCACAAATAGTCTCTAATAATCCACAAATCACTAAGGGGGTTGGGAGGGTGCAAACAGAGAGTGGCACAACCGAGACCCCAGATCTTCATCCCCAGGCCCATCATTCGACGCCGCCGATCCATGATTCTGCACAAAGGCAAGCAGATTGCATGTGTGAAGCAAGATCTATGACAGAAACAAGTTCTCTAAGTAACAAACTAAAACTGTTAGAAAAGTAACTATAAGGTTGTGATGTTTACTCTCGGAGTAACGATATAAGGTTGTCTAAGATCTCTAAGGTAACCAACTAATTGAAATGAAATTTTGAGGCTGTCAAGTGACTCATAGGAGAAAATGTACGAGGTGGTGGAGCGAAGGGCATCGGTGGCGGAGTATAACCCATCTGCTACGAAAGACTTTGCATGTAGCTATACATCTGCACCATCTGGCGCTGCCACTCGGCCTCTGTTGACGCTCCTTAGCGACATACTTTTACCCTTGTTTATCTTCAATAATGGCATGAATTTGATATCTAAACTAATGATCATACTCTATAACCAGGACGTTTTCGCATATGCATGTGTTTTTGGAGGAATTCTGTTTACGCAGGTTTTTGGGCTGAATTGGAGCACAAATGGATAAGGCCTGCGACCAAGGGCAACACGATGAAAGATGAAGGCCAGAGGCCGGAAGAAGAGGCTAGGCCGGCCGGCCTAGGGTGTTTCAAGCCCCGTTCTTACTCATCTTTAGTGAACCGACCTCCAAGAATGTTTGAAAGGCAAGAGCTTCAAGATAAGGTCAAGAAACTTCGGGGTCAAGGCAACTCAATTGGAGAATTTGGAAGTTTATCACTTTCCATTCTTATCTTGAAGATATCCCCAAGCAAACGACGTCCAAAGGCCCACATGCATATGTGGAACATCTACTGAAGCTTCGAGAAGACTTGGAAACAAAGAAGAAGATGAGGCGGCCAGGAAAGAGGCCAGGCCGACCGGCCTGGGCCTCTCTGGGCCGGCCGGCCTGGGGTCCCCTGGTGCTGCCTCGCCTCCCCCTTCGACCTAGGGTTTCCGCAGGGTATAAATAGCCCCTGTGCCTCCGTGCCACGGATAATTCATTTGTCATTCGCCGCCGAGGAACAGAGGAGCTAGAGGGTCACCTTTCGGAGAGCTGTGGGCCGTGCTAGTTGTCTAGAGTTTTTCCCTAGCCGACATAGGAACCCTGCGAGGAAGACCACGTCAGAGTTCTGGAGCTAGGATCATCAAGATCAAGGTAGGATCCCGGTGGTGATCTTGTGATGTACTTACATTCATGGTGAAGTTATATGTGTTTTCGAATCTTTAGCGATCAAGTGTCTCTCTTTATGTTTTCGTTCTTGCTTGGTTTTGCCTCTTCTCCAATCTATTCTCGAGATAGATTGCTTGGGGTGTTCTTATAGCCATGGTGGCTAAGGGTTCATACCGGATCTACAAAGTGGTTCGACACGTTCACACATGAATGTGCCCTTAAGTTACCCACGCTGATAGGGAGCATCGTGATAGGGTGCGATCCCGTGTATGGTGGGGCTTTCAGGAGTTTGACCGGAGGTCGTGATTTAAAGATGCTTTTTATTGAGATTCACATCTATCCTACTTCACTCTATTTGGCTCGGAGCTATAACATGTGCATGATCTAGGTGATCTAGATTGGTTATCTCTAACTTTCTCTTGCTACCTCCGGTGTTGGTTTTAGCAGATTAGATCTGTTTTGCAAACCCCTCTTTAAGTCAAAGGATTTCTATGCTAGTTGGATTGTTTCTTATATCTTTAGTTCCATGGATTGATAAAATTTTGGGGGAGTACTCTAAGGGAAAGTTACAACTGATCCATGCACTTGGGGTTCACGATTGACGCGTCTAAGGGCCGTCAACAAGCTTTTCTGGCGCCGTTGCCGAGGAACTATCGATTAGGTTCCGATTTGACTAGCATTCGTAAATATTTCTTTTTCTTGATTTTCTTTTGATTTCTCTCTTTTTAGATCTCTTATTTTCTCTTTTATCAAAAATAGATCTAATCCACAAAAATCAATCTAATCTAGTTTTGTTTTATTCATTCTATCTTTTTCTTTTAGATCTTGTATATATTTTGCTTTCACTAACCCTAACAGGAGATGGATGGCTACCTCTCCAACAAACCGAAAAATTTTGTGGATGATCCAGAAAAACTTTACAGGTGAAGGAGACACGAAGCACAAGCTAAGAAGCTGGAATTAGTAGATCCGAAAGGCAAGACCGGAAGTTCATCGTCTACACCTCAAGAAACTCCACCACCAAGTCCAAGGAAACCACCACCGTAACCCGAGATGGCGAAACATACGATCGGAGAGCTATGCATCCCGGACATCAACGATTTGCCTATCCAAGACCTCAATGATGTTGGAGGGCCATTCGAGATCAAGACTTCAACCATCCGTATGGTGCAAAGCTCGCCCT
Organism: Alloteropsis semialata; assembly: GCA_004135705.1. Classification (NCBI taxonomy): domain Eukaryota; kingdom Viridiplantae; phylum Streptophyta; class Magnoliopsida; order Poales; family Poaceae; genus Alloteropsis; species Alloteropsis semialata. Next base: position 52,038,506 of record CM014272.1, read on the forward strand.
TCATGGGAAAAGAAGATGCAAACCTTCATCTTCAAGCATTCATCCAACTATACCGCACCTTCGACATGCAAGCAATAACTCAAGATCAAATGAGAGTGAGGCTCTTTCCGTTCTCTCTACTTAGGAGAGCACTTCAACGGTTTCATTCTCTACCGGCGGAGACGGTGCAAAATTGGGACGCCTTGATGAAAGCTTTCATGACAGAGTTCTACTCGCCGGGCAAGACTCAGATTTTGCGCAACAAGATTGCTACCTTCGCGCAAATCCCGACGAAGACTATTGTGGAAGCCTATGAGCACTTCAATGACTACATCCGAGCCATGCCACATCATAAGTTTCCAAAGGAGTATATAGTCTAGAAGTTCTACCAAGGCCTCACGACCACATCAAGAGCAATCATCGACGCATCGGTTGGAGGATCCATCATTGAGCTTACCCTGACACAAGCTCTCAAGCTATTCAAGAAGGTGGCGGATAATGATGCATGGGCATCATCGGGACGGCTGCATCCTACACCGTCCGCGGGAGTTGCTAAAAGTGTTTTGTAGGTGGAGCATGAAGAAATACTTGAAGAGAAGATCGATTCACTCATGAGAAGGTTGGAGAAGATGAAGGTGGACAAGAAGGAAGCCCATGCTATTGATTTGAAGGCAGCTGAAGCAAGGTCCACATGTGAAGATTGTGGAAAGTACGGCCATGTCCAGAAGAATTGTCCTGAGGAAGCTAAAATGCTCGAGTACATGAGGAAAGGGGATTTGTCCCCACCATCCTACTTCCGCTACGGACAAGGTAGACCTCAATTTAATGCAAGCTCATCCCTTCAAAACTCGATGCCTCTTCGTATACAATGGAAGAAGTTCATGGAGGAGTAATGCAAGATCAACAAGGACACCGTCGCTAAGTTCAAGGCTACAGACATGATATTGGAGAATATTGATGGCAAGGTGACGGAGGTCGGAAGCTCTAACCACCAAGTGCTCAACATGATGAAGATGCTAGAGACACAAGTGACCCAGCTAGCCGGACGCCTACCTAGTAATGAAGGAAGACTACCGAGGCAACCTCAAAATCTGGAGACGGCAAAAGCAATTCAAACTCGCTCGGGGAAGGAGACCGAAGACCCCGAACACCCGGCCGGAGCAAGGAAGCCTAAGCCAAGTATTGAAGCCGAGATGACAACAAAAGAGAAGGCGCCTACTGCCGCACCGGAAATAGTCACCCAAGAGCTAGTGTTTGAGATGATCGATGAAGATACAAAGATTCTTCCTCCGCGACCACGTTACCACAAAGGTAAAATTGATGAGCATTTCGAAAAATTTATTGAAGTGGTTCGCAGGTTGACATCAACATGCCACTCTTGGATGCTCTACAAGTTCCAACATACTCTCGCTACTTCAAAGACATCCTTGCAAACAAGCGTGAGATGCCGCCGCCAAGCACCATCAAGATGACCGAAGAATGCAGCGTGGCTATCGCCAATCAAGCTCCAGAGAAGAAGAGGGACCCAGGGTGTCCAACCATCCCGTGTTCCATACATGTTCGAGAGGGCATTGTGTGACCTTGGCGCAAGTGTGAATGTCGTGCGGAAGGCCGTGTACGAGCAGCTACGCTTACCGGAGCCAGAACCCACCACCATGTGCCTGGAGTTAGTGGACAATTCTGTTCGCTATCCTTTGGGCATCGCCGAAGTCGTACCCTTGAAGATTGGAGAGCACCTAGTCTCCATTGACTTTGTGATTCTCGATATGGGAGAAGGGACAAAGGTGCCACTCATCCTTGGGAGGCCGTTCCTCAAGACCGAAAGGGCGAACATCGACGTTGGCAAGGGGGAGATCAAGTTCGACATCAATGGCACCATGAGCGAGTTCAAGTTTCGCCCACACCTTGAGGTATGCAATATGGTCAAAGTTAAATATATTCCACCTCACCGACGTGACGCCAAGGAGGAGCCAAAGAAGAAGGAAGCGAAGGAGACCAAAGGAGTTGTTGCATCCGTCGAGACAAAAGCTCAACGCCCGCTTGTGAAGACCAAAAAGATGACTAAGCTGAAGAATAATCCTGCACCCAAGCCAAGGATCGTGCAGAAGTGGGTACCAAAGACTGCAACGCCACCACCTAGTGTTGGTCCGAAGTGAAGAAAAGAAGAAGTCTAGCTATAGACTATAAACGAAGCGCTTTGTGGGAGGCAACCCGTTCGTCGAGTCAAGAATAAGCTACCGGGAGGACAACCCGTTCGTCGAGTCAAGAATAAGCTACCGGGAGGACAACTCACGAAGACCTTTTGAGTAAGTGATTTATGAATTTTGCTACGCAAGACTTAATAAACATTTGTTAAATTGGTCATTTGGTCGGATATTTAAATTAGAGTTGCTCAGTCATTTTGATTTTATTTCTTATTCTAAACCAATGACTTGAGCCTTCCCATGATTTATTTGTTTTATCTTGAGAAAACCAAAACCAAACTCCCATACCCATTTTGACGACCGTCCTTTCCATGACAGCCGGACCAAGTTGATCATTGGAAAGACACGAGTAGAGCCAAGTGTTGTTCTTAATTCTTTAAATTCTTTGATGCATGCTAGGCTCACGCAACCTTAGTAATTTTCAGTTTTGTTTCCCTAGGATTATGATTTTTCTAAGCCCCTTTTATTTTATTTCTTTCAAAATATCTCTCTCATTTGGCCAAAATTTAGAACTTAAACCTATGACCCACGGTTGAACTCGGGAATGTTTGCTATCAATTCATGAAAGTGAGCAATACCAATGCAATCAAAATAAACATAGTCAGAAAATATTTCTCGACTTACAAATGTTTATGATGTCCAAATTTCCCTCTAATTATTTATTCAAACTCATTGCTTGCTTTGAGTTGGTTTTATTTGTCAATATTAGAGGAGGACTTAAGCATCTAAACACACTTTGGAAGGGTTTATGACCATGATCATTACTAGTGACCAAGATTGAGTTCACAGGAAGAATTATTGTGCTATCCACCTAACACCACATGCAAGAGGGGGCAGCCATGCATGGTGGTACACTTATTTTTGCAGGATTGAAAGCAACATTTGGAGTGGAGTTGAAGCAAAGGACAAAGGCATGAATCAAAGTGGAGAAAACAATGTTCAAGTGGACAACTTTGCTAAATAATGTGTGGTTCACAAGATTTGGGTGGTGCAAAGCTTGTGGAGCTGCTGGACATTGATCAGGAAACATCTCAGGAAGACGTGGGAGCAAGGACACGTGAAGGAGGCCAGGAAGGACCCTGGGCCGGCCGGCCCCAAGCACCCTAGGCCGGCCGGCCTGGTGCCCATATATGCCCCCTGGTGTTCCCCTTTCACAGGTAAGTAGCTCATACAATTCTTAGTTCTTGTTCTTCAGTTCTTTCACTTAGAACACCAGCAAGAGCTCTAAAAATTTCGAGAATCAAAATCACCCCCAAAAATCTCCAAAAATTCCTACAATTCCTAGTTTGCTCTTCTCTTCGATATATTGTTTTTCCACCAGCTAGAAACCCCCGGTGTGTTGGTTTTGTGTTTGTGCAGCAAGGCACCATGAGGAGGCAAGTTTTGAACTTCATCACCGGAAAGAGGACAAGGTCGTCGGCGTCCGACGCGCCATCGGCGAGCTCTTCGCGGAGGCACTCTGTTGCGGAGTTACCGCTAAGCATAGAGGAAGACAACCCCGCACAAAGGAGCGACATGCTACTCCTTGGAGGGATGCAAGACCCAAGAAGTACCTCCATGCGGTTCACCGAACCTCATGGGTGTACCAACGCACCACCACCTCCTGCACCTCGACGTGCCACAAGATCAACCGCACCACCGCCATACAAGCCAAGAATTTCATAATATGGGTTTGTCATCTTGTCGGAGGAAGAAGAAGAAAGGCTCAAGAATTTAAATGGAAGGTTGAAGTCAAACACCGATTCCGATGATGATGCACTTCATAGGTTGGGATTCTATGGTGACATTTATGGGCTATAGGACAACCTCGGATGGAGGCAATTTTCCAATAGTGTTCCGGTAGACATGCATAGAGAAATTGCTTTGGAGATAATGATGACCATGAGAGTGGTGACAAGAGAAGTTGATGAGCAAGAAGTATCATGCCTCGAAGTTAGGTCGAAGGATGAAGAAAGGTCCATCACCTTTGAAGGTATTGGAAGCTTACTTGGTTTCAATGGTGATGCACCGGAAAGAGCCAAAGTCAAAGAAGGAGGGATAGATAAATTTTGGAAGAAAATTGCAAAGGATGACAACCGCCAAAGAAAGAACATAAGTAATGTTATACTTCAAATATTTCATTCTTGGATGAGCAGGAGAATCTTTGGAAGGATGAGAGAGTCCAAAGTAACCGATATGGAGTTAAATTATTTATACTCTGCATTAGTGAAAAAGCAAGCAATTGATCCTAATTACATCATGATTGATAGGTGGGTATGTGAAGCAACATCCGGCTCTGGAGAAATCGGCTCGGGTTGTTATCTTTCCATGATAGCAATTGCATTGAACCCAATATTGGAGACAAACTCGGCATTCTTCATGAAGGGGACCGATTTTGGAATTGAAGCTATGAGGCAAGGACACTACATCAGAGGAGATGAGAAGAATGACTATAAATTTTCAAATACAAATATTTATTTCCCCAATGCAAGATTGAAGTTATTTGCAAGAGGAAGAGTTGATTGGCGGGATGAGAAGATTTTGGTCAAGGCTAAGAAGAATAAAAGAGAGAAGCATATTGAAGAGTCGTCGGCACCGGTTGAAGAAGAGGTAGGAGAGGAATTGCCACCGGCTAGTTCCTCTTGTTGGACAACGGAAATTCAAAATGCACCGAGTGGAGAAGGACCTCCGGAAGGATTGGGGCAACAATAGGGACATGCACCAGCTCAAGCATGGGGGTATGGAGCGCCGGTGCCACCACCGATGTATCCACCGCCACCTACATATAGCAGTTATGGCTACCCGTCACCACCACATCAAGGAGTGTTCCCGGATCCATCTTTTGAAGCTCAATTTGCACATCTCCAACAACCGGAAAGAAGCACAAGAACGATTGGAGTCTACACCAATAGAAACTTGGAGGACATTAATGCCATCCGGAGGGATACGGACCAACTAGAAGATGGAACCACGGGAATTGCATATCAAATGGGACTTCTAGCATTGGCACTGCCGGAACATTTTGAAGGAGGAGCTTCTCAAGTGTATTATGACCAAGGGTATAATTCAAGACATCCGCCAAACCAAGAGGAGTGACCGACAAGAACCAAGAATAAATTGCTCACACATGTGGTTTGAGTTTTTCCCCTTTCTTTTATTTATTTCAGCGTGTGCAAAAGCTTGTGTATGCATAGCAATTTTCTGTTTTTATTTATTTTCAGCATGTGTGTTAGTGTGTCCTTTTGTTTATCATCACCATTATCACTATATAGACCACCTATGCTTTCATGATATGATTACTAGTGATGATAGAAAGTTTATGCCATGTCGAAATATGATTATCGTTGCCGCTATGTCTATTTTTGCGCTTGGCTTATGCATGATTGGACTAATGCTCTCTCTAACACGATCTAAAATTTATCTAAATACCGGCTCAATCTTTTATGGAGGTTATGATAATTTTAGACCCATATTTATTATTCTTGCTCTCTCTTTTAAACTTGTCAAGGAATATTTTAATTGCTGAATTTAATTAAGCTAGCTTGTCACTAATACCTTTTGCAATTGCTCAACCTATCCAAAGTCTAAATGATATATCATGATGAACCGTAGTATAAGAATTATTTTCAAGTGAGTTGATTCAAGATTTATCTTCTCTGGTACGGGACTAAGAAGCTGACCATTCCATTTTGCGTACCTTCTCTTTGCTAGCCTATCTATCCATGCATTGTGAGTTTCTACACTGGAAACTTCACAAACTTCGCTGGATATCCACCCTAAACCCAAATTATCTTTTTGTGAAATACCTCCTTGACCACAACCCAATTTGAGTATGGATCATTATCTCGAGGAAATTCTGGAGAATCAAGAGCTTGATACAAGGAACATATATTTGGGAGGCATCAAAGAGTGCATAGAAGAAAAATTAGAAGAAACGGAGGTCCACAATGAGTGGGCTGGCCGGCCTCAACACCATGAGCCGACCGGCCTACCCCCTATTCTCCTCCGATGGCTTCAATATTCGACGAGAAGATACGCTCTAAAGATTCAAACCGTTTTCCAAAAGATTGAGATGGATACTTACTCTAGAATTAGCCACCACTTCTATGCTCGAGGACGAGCGATCGTTTAAGCATGGGGGAGGTGCTGAGTAAGTATTAATGTTGCTAGAAGTTCTAAGGAGCATAAAGAAAAAAATAAAAGAAAAGAAAAAATATGTGTTGAAAAAGGAAAAAAGAAAAGAAAAAATATGAAAATAAATGCTCCTTAGTTCTTTTTGCTTCACTAGCAATTGTGCCCGTAGGTTGCTACATTTGTATTTATAGTTGGATGACTCTCCAAATTATACAGATGTTCATATAAGGTGCCGATTACAATATTGATTGTGTGGAGCTTTATTGCCAACATCAAACGTTAAAACGCAAAAGCTGGCTTATTCATCTGGCTCAAAGGTGGTCATGGAAGAAATCTATTCATTCATCTTGAAGCATCAACTCTTGTCATCTACCATATTCACGTAGCTCATGCTTCTTCAAATGGTTTGGTTAGTTGTTCAGATTGTCTTCTTTTTGGTCCTGCAATTCTTGCAGTTAAATCCTGACCTAAGATTCATCTTATAACATGTCAGCTTGCCTATCACTGAGCTTGGCCGACATAACAGGACATAAATCTTTTCCTAACTCTTAAGCAATCTCTCGAACGACCATAGCCTCAAATCCCCAATTTACCATACATGTGTACGTGAGTACGCAGCGACCAACCAACGGCCACCGCGCATCGCAGAGCCCGTGCGCGAGGAGGCCGAGAAGGACTTGCTTCACAAGCGCCTGCCAACTGCCATGACCTGCTCACCACCGTGATGCTCAGCTCGTTGTAGTTCATCCGCACAATCCGTCAATCTACACAGTCCAGAGGAAAGATCATGCAACAGCAGGTAGACACGTACCGGCCCTAGAGGACAGCAGTGCGTCGCCATACGGCCGGTGAGGACACAGTCAGTGGCGTAGCCACAGGGGGGGCTGAGGGGGCTCCAGCCCCCCCTACAGTGATATACAATGAAGAAAGTAGAATAGAGATAAGGAGAAAATAGAAGAAGGTGAAGAAGAAAATTAAAGATAGAGAAGGAAGAAAAGAGCTCAGCCCCCCTAATATTTGTTCCTGCATTCGCCACTGGACACAGTGGTCTCCGCATGGCACGTTGACAGTCAGCGCGCCGGAGTTTGGCTTCCGAGGCTAGGATCTCGCCGTGATATCGATGCTTCATGTAGCCATGTCTACTTGTCTAGGCATTCGGTCCCTGCATCACCTCGCTCGACGTGATGAGTCATCACATTATTTACCAGACCTCAGAGGCGTCCACGGACTCATAGCGACGATCGCCATGGGCGCACGAGCGCAGATGACTACCAGCTGGAGGGATTGGAAGAAGAAATGCACCACTGCTAGCACGCCAAGCCATCACCAGGACGCCTTCAGCACTAACCGCAACGAATCACCACCACAAACCATCGTCGTAGAGCAGTTTGGTGCCGCCCGTTGCACGTGCGGGTGGACGACAGGCGAGACCGCAGGGCTCCGAATTCCAACAAGATCGAGAGGACTATGTTGGAGTCGAAGTCAGCCCCAACTCCCGATGAAAACCAATCGGGATCCAAACTGTTGACACCGGATTTTCGCACCTGACATGCTGAGTCAGATGATGACGTGGTGAGGATGAGGCTGCGCAGTGGACCCGTTGACTGGTCAAGGCCAAAGGTGATAGAGAAGGGAGCCGATGCTGAAGAAGGGTCCGATGAAGCAGGAGTCCGACCCGATGACGAGTGCAAGAAGAAAGGCGCGTCGGCTAAGGAAGAAGCGTATCAGATTCGGGACTATTTCCTTTTCAGAAGGTGTTTGAGAGTCCCGTTGTATCTTAAGCTTAGTTTACCTTATTTAGTTAGTCTGGTCCGATCAGGACTCTCCGTGACCAGGGTATAAATTTGAACCCTCGTCCATTGTAAAGAATTATTCTCACAATCAATACAACCCGGCTTCACGCCAAAAACCCTAGTAGTAGTTACCGACGAAGCTCATTGGTGGACGGGCTGCATCAGTTCTGATCTCCGGCTTACCAGTAAGTTAGTCAATTTATCGAACTAGTATAGGCTTTGAATTGAGGCGCATCGCCCTTTCTCGTTTATACTGTTCAACCGATTTATCTCTGGATAATCAAGATTGATATAGATTCCCTACGTCGGAGCTAGATCAATATTGATTATTCAACAGATTATCGTTTATCGGACTACACTTTAAGTCTAGATTCCCTACGTCGGAGCTAGGTATCAAGATTAGTCTAGATTCCCTACGTCGGAGCTAGAATAATCTTGATTACTAAAGGTAGTCTTTGCGGTTTGTTGGAGTTGCTAGATTGGTTTAGATCTACGCCATGTGAATCAATTCTACTTCTTCAACGGCTTTGAGCAGAGGTCTTGGTCCGATTTAGGCAATATTTATCTTACAGCATCGTTCTATGTCCGATCCTGCTTTGTGGTTTAATCTGGTTGTTCTTTGAGTATTGCATTGATGTAGATTCCCTACGTCGGAGCTGGATCTTTGTAATACGCTTAGATTAATCTTTGACTGTCATGTTTGGTCTAGATTCCCTACGTCGGAGCTAGGTTCATCTTGATTAGTTAAAGGAAGCTTTGGTTATGCCTTATTGCTATTTGAATGTTAAGTGTGGTATAGATTCCCTACGTCGGAGCTGGATCATGCTTAATTGTTTGATAGCATATCTTAGAATCAGAACGTATCTGTTAATGTTTTATTTGCTTATGTTGCTTAATCTGATCAACACCTGTGCGAGCATCTTGTTTAATTGACAGGTTGATGAGTCGAGTCTGATTATCTAGCTATCTGATCTGATCATAGTTGGAGAAATCTAGATTCCCTACGTCGGAGCTAGATTTCTCTGAAAAGGCTATAGTCCGATCGGTTGGTTAGATGGTCCGATAAGACAAGTCAAACTGGCAACTAGACAAGATGGACAATGTATCGGCTTACACTGTGACTATTTAATATCTTGTTTCAAGACACAGCTGATTCATTATTTTACATATTGGCCTTGTTTTATGCTTTATTTCATTATTCAAAGGCTGGTCTGTCATATCAATCAAGGTCCGATCCTGATTGGTCCGATCCTGAGGTCCGATTTGGTGTCTGATTGAGGTCCGATCACTCGGTCCGATTGACGTCATCATTGAGGTCCGATTTTGAGGTCCGATCGGTATCGGCCGATGCGTGTCTGATTGGGTCTTGGCTACAATTCGACGCTACTCCATCGTCCGAAATAAAGCCGGCACAATCATAGAGCAATTTAACTGTTTTATTCCCTTGTCAATTTCAGGTCAAATTGACTGGCACGCCGCGAACCTGAACCGGAGTGTAGACTGGCACTGGAGCGAAGCTGATCTCCCCGGTCATCTTGTGCTGCACGCGGGGAATACGATCGCCGATTTTCCGCGTCAACACATTTTTGGCACGCTCGGTGGGACACGAGAAACAAATCCAAGATGTCGTCGTCTGATGCTGAACAAGAAACTGCAGCAAGACTTGCTGCTGAAAAAGAAGTGCTGAGAAGGCCAAGAACGACAGAAACAAGACGCCTGAAGTGACCATGCCCGTTACAAAGGCCGATCTGTCCAAAGCCCAGTTGGATGCAGTTCAGGCCCAGATTGATGCGTTTGAGAAGCTGTGCCTTGGCCAATTCGGGCGTAATCGCTCAGGTCCTATACTCAAAGGTCCTCTCCCGGATCCAGAGTTGATTAAGAGGACAACTGAAGCTCGGGAGCACCAAGTCAACATGACGGAGATGATTCACCAGGCTGTTCATCATGCATTGATCAACCAATCAGGCACTCTGGTGAATTCTTTGGACAATCTCATCAAGAAGGCAGTGGACGATGCTATTTGCTTGAAGGGTCCAGTGTTTATAGCAGATTCTGCAGGAGCATCAGGATCAGGAAGAGGCAAAGAGACTGCAGATAATACAATGACCGTTGCTCCACAGATGCCAATTGCTCCACCACCTCCTGTTGAACTGGCCAACGGTTTCCTGTTGATAGCCGATGGAACTATAGTCGGCCCACATGGTGAAAAGTATGCCAGAACTCTGAGCGAACAAGAAAAACAACCTGCAGCTGCAAGGCTACGTGCAGAGGTTCCTTCACATCAGCGTATGGTCGGAGATTACAATAACTATGTGATGGACATAGCTGATGGAATGCCACATGGAAATCAACAGTCCGAATGGTCACAGAAAATAGCCGAGGTGATCCAAAATCAATTCGGCTTGAAGCCTAAAGACGAAGCGAGGTTGTATCGGCACCCGTACCCTTCTTATTTTGATGCAGTGCCACTTCCTCCACGTTACAGAGTGCCGGATTTTTCCAAATTCTCCGGGCAAGATGATATGACCACCATCGAGCATGTGAGCCGATTCTTGGCTCAGTGGTGAGGCTGCTTCAGAGGAGGGACTTAGGCTCAGATTTTTCCCTCTGTCTATCGGGGCCGGCGTTTACCTGGTTTACGTC
>CM014272.1:52050585-52067098 GCA_004135705.1 Alloteropsis semialata
ATGCAAATGGGTATCGGCACCTGAAGCCTCTGTACATCAAGGGATACGTTGATGGGAAGCCGATGACCAAGATGTTGGTTGATGGAGGAGCTGCTGTCAATCTCATGCCCTATTCTACATTCCGCAAGCTGGGGAAAGGGATTGATGATTTAATCAAGACCAATATGACGCTCAAGGACTTTGGCGGGAACGTTTCAGAGCCTCGGGGGGCAATTCATGTCGAATTGACCATCGGCAGCAAGACATTGCCGACTACTTTCTTTGTGATTGATGGCCAAGGTTCTTACAGTATGCTCCTCGGACGTGATTGGATCCATGCCAACTGTTGCATCCCATCCACAATGCACCAATGTTTGATCCAATGGCAAGGCAATAAAGTGGAGGTTGTCCCAGCTGATGATTCGGTTAGCATTGCTACAGCTGAGTCAACAATTTGGGAGTTTGAAGGAGTTGAATGCTTGTCAGGAAGAGTGTGGGATGGTGACTTCCTCAAGGTGTCCGATCAAGGACTAAAGCCGATCCAAGCAGTCGGCTCTGAGACATTGTTTTAAATGGATGATTATATAGAAAATTTTAGAGGCCGGTATGATTAATTAGTTCTTTCAAATATGTATTTTGATTGAATCGGCCTGATTATTATTGGGGGCAAGATTCGAGTGTGTTTATCCAATAATACTACCCTAGTGTTTAGGTAGATTTGTAAAGCCGATGCTACGCGTCAGGCTTGAAAGCCGATGAAAAATCGCCTTAAGGACAAAAGGATAAAAGCCGATGCGATATGCATCGCCTTAAGGATTATATACAACAAAAAGAGTGTATTATATCGCTAAGCCGCTCGATGGCAGAGCAGGCTATCAATGTATCAGATCGCTTGGCAAGACAGATAAATCTCAGTGTTCAAGGCTGCAGGTATTTAACTATCGAGTCAAGAGCAGTCTGACGGATCTTGTCAACATCGGCAATGATCTTGGCATCAGCTTCAGCATTTCCCTCTACAGGCTTGATCAATTTATGAATTTCTTTGGCCGCTTTGATATGGATCTTGTAGTCCTCTTCGGCCTTTGCCTTCAAAGCCGGGATGTCATCAAGCTCTTTTGCTTTGGCTTGGATGCTTGATCGAACTTGGATGAGTTCTTGTTCCAGCTGTTGTTCTCTGGCTCGCAGATTATCAAGTTCTGATTGGATGGAGACAGGAAGTGCCGATAAATCTTTGATCAGTTTTGTTGATTCGTCAGCTTGGGCATGTTTTTCATCCCTGGCCTTGATTAGATCCTGCTGGGAGGTCCGATTGTTGATTCGGCGATTGGCCTGCAACACTGGAAAGGAGTGGCCTTCTATGTATGCCGCCGGAATCAGTGCTTCCTCCAGGTCCGATGGAAGTTGGCCTCTTAGAATTTTGATAATCTGACGTATCGGTTCTGCATCTTGAACAAGATCGATGATATCTTGGTGAAGAAGAGCGGATATGTCAAGCAATTTTGCCTTCACTTCATCAGATAGCAAGCTTTGCCCAGAGCTAATTTCTTCCTCTTCAGCTTGCAGCCGATCAAAATCGATTGATATGGTCTGGCTGGTTTGAGGAGTATCTTGAGCCTGCAAAAGAAATAATTAGATATAATGTCAAAGAGCTGATATGATCATATCAGGCTAGAGAGTTTACTTGTTTCCAGGCTAGTTCTTGCTCGGGTCCAATCAAAGGATTGTTACTGCCCTGGATGTTAGCTTGGGCGATTTCAAGATCCGTCAAGACATTCTGGATGATTTGCTAGAAGAAAGAAAATAAGAACAAGTTGGATATCAGTTATTGAATAAGTCGGTTGATAATTACCGTTGCTTCTGGATCAGGGAGTTGGATCTGTGGAGGAGTTCCTGGTTGATCTCCTTGAGGGCCCTGGCTTGATTGTGCTTGTTCTTCTTGGTGTAGCAAGCCTGGTTGATGAGGCGAACCAGTTATTGTTCTCTCAGATGAGGACGAGTGAGGCGAGCGGGCCTGTGCCGGGCTTGGTTGCATCTGAGCTGGGATTAGTGATCTTTCTGGGTTCGATTCTGGTAATTCCTCGGCCGATGGGCTTGAAGACTCGGCCGGACTCGGCTGGCGTGCAGAAGATTCTCCGATGACCTGAGTTTGCAGAGAGGGTTAGTTTCAATAAAGAGAGAAATCAAATTTATGAAGTTCTTGAACTTGCCAGAGCAGTCTTCGGGCGTTTTGGAATTTTTGAGGACATCTGCTTCTTCCTTTTTCTGCTGTCGCCGTATGCCGATAGAAGCTTGCCGATGGTGGGAGAGTCACAGCCGATCCACGGATCTGGCGAGACATTGCTGTAGACGACTTGTTTCCCCGATCGAGTTATCGTTGGAGGGGTACGATCGACATCCTGGTAAAGAATTGTTTAACAAAATAAAATTATGAAGAAGGAGGGAAGCAAGTTCACAGGTATTACCTCTGGTTTGCCCTTGAAAGTAGGCAGCAACTTCTGGACATAAGTTTTGCAGGCGATGTGGAATAGGTGTTGACGCCATTCGGCCCACCATGTGTTGAAGGTCTGATGAGTTACAAGGCCGATTGCAAAGGTGTCCAAATTGGTTTTATCAATGGGAGGCTCAAGTCCCAGAAGACGATCCCATTCCAAGCCTGAATCAACTTTTCCCCTTGGGAAAACCCGATCGGCCAAGATTAAGTAGGGTGGAAGCTGTCCGATACCAAATTGACGAGCGGCCAGGTTTGGATGATAGTATTCATAGGTTGATTGCCCTGGCTTGCTCTGACTGAGGCCGATCGGAAGAAATTGAGCATTAATGCAAGTTCGGAAAATTGTCAGGGCTTCTGAATCTGCCTCTACAATCATGTTGAATCTGAATTTGTAGGGCAGCTCGTTTTCATCAGTGTGATGGTACAGGAACCAGAGCATTTTGTCGTCAGTAATACCTCTATAAAGGAGTGCAAAGTATTTGGAAGATTCTTTGCTTGATAACTTCTCAGCAGGGAAACCCATAGCAGCTTCACCAAGTGAGGTACATCGGCGCCAGGTGATCTCCTCCGATTCAGGCTTGTTATCTGGGAATCTCATCTTTCGGAGATCTACTTTGACGGTCTTGCTCAGATGTAACACTAACCACATCTGAATGAACCACCACGGCCCGCCAAGGTTGGTGATGGGTGATCCAGTCCTCAGGCGCTTGGCGACTTGATGAAGTAGATTGTATACTGCTCCCAGAAGAAGTTGACCAAGGCTGATGACATGGTCACTTACCAGCAATTCGGCCAGGTGTTGGAAGTTGGCCGTTGGACCGAGGGTGGTACCGCAAAAGAAGAATCTGTCCAACCACATGTTCAGAAAGGCCACATGCTCACGGTCAGTCACAGGTCCGGTCCGATGATTTTTCTCCATATATCCTGTCCAGCCGCCACAGTTCTTGGTCTTAAAATGGTGTTTGGGCTTGATGTTGAGCCGGGAGGGACGTTTGTCGCCAGTGACATTGAGGCCGAGAAGCATGACTACATCAAGTAGTGTTGGGGTCATCGGACCATGTCCAAAGAGGAAGGCATTCAATGCATCGGACCAAAAGTGTGATGCAGCAATCAAGAGATTATCATTCTTAGCAATGTATCCGATGCTGAGGCCAATACACTGGGCGATATCTAATCTATCCCAGATTGCAGACTTGGAGGCCGACACTCTCAAGTACCAATTCTTCCATCCAGGAAGAATTGTCGGCCAAGATCGAAAGGCGTTCTTCCAATCATCCAAATCAAAACCCGAGGTCTTGAATGGGATCCGGTGGGTTTCCAGATTAATGAATTCAGTGGGGTCTGGGTCTCCCATTGGACCAAGAAGGTAGGCCCCTTGATAGTTGCCTACGGGGATTAGGGTTTGAATGCGAGCGGCCTAAAAAGAAGATGCGAAATGAAAACGAGTTTGGCGAAGCCGAATCTAATGCGGAACTTAAAATGGATTCAGATTTAGTGAAATACCTCCGGGATTGGACAACGCGTTTCTCCTGCTGGATCTGCGTGTGCCGAGGAAGAAGTTGAGGCAAAGAAGGTTGATGGAGAGGGGGTTGAAGAGCTTGTTGCTGCCGCCATCGTCGAGGACATGACCGCCGCCATTGTTGAGCTCGTGACCCCAACCATAGTGGGAGGCATGGCAGATGGAGAACTCGCTGGAGCAGATGCGGAGGTAGAAGCGGACATAGAAGAATGAAGGGCGCCCATGGAGGATGATTGCGCCATTTGAAGCAGTTTTTGGTGTAAGTTTGAGTGAATGTGAATGGTCACTCGGGAGAGAGGAGGAAGAAGATGAGCAGTACGGGTTCTTGGCGAGGAAGGAGAAGTGTACAGTGTGGCCACCGGCAGTAATTTTATAAGGTGAAAACGGTCATGGTCCGAAGATTGAGGAGCCGCGCAGTACAGAGATGGAAAGTTTCGGCACGAAAATCGGTGGAGGAGTTATGATGGCAGATACGAATTTTGGAACAAAATGATATTTTATTCCAAAATTGGGGGCATGTGTTGACACCGGATTTTCGCACCTGACATGCTGAGTCAGATGATGACGTGGTGAGGATGAGGCTGCGCAGTGGACCCGTTGACTGGTCAAGGCCAAAGGTGATAGAGAAGGGAGCCGATGCTGAAGAAGGGTCCGATGAAGCAGGAGTCCGACCCGATGACGAGTGCAAGAAGAAAGGCGCGTCGGCTAAGGAAGAAGCGTATCAGATTCGGGGACTATTTCCTTTTCAGAAGGTGTTTGAGAGTCCCGTTGTATCTTAAGCTTAGTTTACCTTATTTAGTTAGTCTGGTCCGATCAGGACTCTCCGTGACCAGGGTATAAATTTGAACCCTCGTCCATTGTAAAGAATTATTCTCACAATCAATACAACCCGGCTTCACGCCAAAACCCTTAGTAGTAGTTACCGACGAAGCTCATTGGTGGACGGGCTGCATCAGTTCTGATCTCCGGCTTACCAGTAAGTTAGTCAATTTATCGAACTAGTATAGGCTTTGAATTGAGGCGCATCGCCTTTTCTCGTTTATACTGTTCAACCGATTTATCTCTGGATAATCAAGATTGATATAGATTCCCTACGTCGGAGCTAGATCAATATTGATTATTCAACAGATTATCGTTTATCGGACTACACTTTAAGCCTAGATTCCCTACATCGGAGCTAGGTATCAAGATTAGTCTAGATTCCCTACGTCGGAGCTAGAATAATCTTGGTTACTAAAGGTAGTCTTTGCGGTTTGTTGGAGTTGCTAGATTGGTTTAGATCTACGCCATGTGAATCAATTCTACTTCTTCAACGGCTTTGAGCAGAGGTCTTGGTCCGATTTAGGCAATATTTATCTTACAGCATCGTTCTATGTCCGATCCTACTTTGTGGTTTAATCTGGTTGTTCTTTGAGTATTGCATTGATGTAGATTCCCTACGTCGGAGCTGGATCTTTGTAATACGCTTAGATTAATCTTTGACTGTCATGTTTGGTCTAGATTCCCTACGTCGGAGCTAGGTTCATCTTGATTAGTTAAAGGAAACTTTGGTTATGCCTTATTGCTATTTGAATGTTAAGTGTGGTGTAGATTCCCTACGTCGGAGCTGGATCATGCTTAATTGTTTGATAGCATATCTTAGAATCAGAACGTATCTGTTAATGTTTTATTTGCTTATGTTGCTTAATCTGATCAACACCTGTGCGAGCATCTTGTTTAATTGACAGGTTGATGAGTCAAGTCTGATTATCTAGCTATCTGATCTGATCATAGTTGGAGAAATCTAGATTCCCTACGTCGGAGCTAGATTTCTCTGAAAAGGCTATAGTCCGATCGGTTGGTTAGATGGTCCGATAAGACAAGTCAAACTGGCAACTAGACAAGATGGACAATGTATCGGCTTACACTGTGACTATTTAATATCTTGTTTCAAGACACAGCTGATTCATTATTTTACATATTGGCCTTGTTTTATGCTTTATTTCATTATTCAAAGGCTGGTCTGTCATATCAATCAAGGTTCGATCCTGATTGGTCCGATCCTGAGGTCCGATTTGGTGTCTGATTGAGGTCCGATCACTCGGTCCGATTGACGTCATCATTGAGGTCCGATTTTGAGGTCCAATCGGTATCGGCCGATGCGTGTCTGATTGGGTCTTGGCTACAATTCGACGCTACTCCATCGTCCGAAATAAAGCCGGCACAATCATAGAGCAATTTAACTGTTTTATTCCCTTGTCAATTTCAGGTCAAATTGACTGGCACGCCGCGAACCTGAACCGGAGTGTAGACTGGCACTGGAGCGAAGCTGATCTCCCCGGTCATCTTGTGCTGCACGCGGGGAATACGATCGCCGATTTTCCGCGTCAACACAAACAAAATCTGAGTTCTAACATACTAGGTGGAGCCCACATGTCAGGACGGACCAAAAAAAAGGAAGAAGCAATTCTCTTTTTAGAAATAGGTAAAGATAAAGATTAAATTTCATAGTGCCTTAAAGATTATTCCATACTCAAATATTCCAACCATGTGCAATCCGATAACGAGGACTTCATTAGTGCCTCGGGATCAACCTTTGCCATTTGCACATGTCCACTATCTAAAAGCGTGTGTTCCATTTTCCCCCTCTCCACAAAATCGATTATTTTTCATGGTCTTTTTGATGAGTCACGGTAAACCCATGAGAAGTATTTCTTGTTTTGATAATATCTTGATTATAATATCTTTTGTTAGGACTAACCTTTCCCATAGCTCCAGATAAATCCTTACACATACATGAGAGAAAGAGAGGTGAAGAGAGTTCTAGCAAGTTCGAGAGACAAGATGAGCTGAGAGTTTCCATGAGTAATTGCAATGAGGTTTAAATTATTGATCTTGGTTTAGCAATTCTTTTGAAACTTACTTCTTAATTTCTGAGACTTGTTTAAATTAGAGAGCGTGTGTTTAAATTCTTTCTGGGAAATATTTAATTCATATCTACCCTCCATACTAGAAAGAGCTGGTTACAACTTGAAGAATTAACTGCAAAATATTTTGAGGGCATTATGTTTTCTCGTGTATGATCAAGTGCAGGGATAGACTTACTCGAATTCTTATTGAAGACTTACTCGAGGACGAGCAAGGTTTAAGCATGGGGGATTGTTGACGCTCCTTAGTGATACACTTTTACCCTTATTTATCTTTAATAATGGTATGAATTTGATATCTAAACTAATGATCATACTCTATAACTGGGACGTTTTCGCATATGCATGTGTTTTTGAAGGAATTCTGTTTATACAGGTTTTTGGGCAGAATTGGAGCACAAATGGATAAGGCTTGCGACCAAGGACAACACGATAAAAGATGAAGGCCAGAGTGTGTGTTCAGAGTTCTTGAGGAGAGTGACTGAAGTGATGTTGTTTTAATATCTTTTCTGCAGGGCACTTTCCCTAATACCACTTTTGTACTCACCTTTAGTAATTGAAGTGATGTTTTTTCCATATATTTTCTGCAAAAGTGGACAAAAACTCAAGGAGAGTGATCAAATCAAGGTGGAGGGGATGATGCAGCGATGGAGTAGATGCACAATTTTTTCCTTGCAGTTAGAGCCCTCATTTCAAATACTGTGTAGATTTGAAGTGCCAAGTTCTCCAGCTATTTGGGGCAGTAGATTTGAAGTGCCAAGGACTCCAGCTGTTCGACAGGAATACTGTGTTCATGGCACAATAGTTAGTTTGTAATAGTGATGCTTGTCTATTTCATACTTTGCGCAGTTCACTTGTTTGGGCCTGTAGGCTAAAAGTACTAATGCACTTGTGATGGTGTAATGTCCCGACCCCTCGGGTCCGGGCCCGCTTACGCCTGGCAGCTCTCTAGGACCTCGAGAATGCCCTTACAGACCAACACGAGTCTTTTCTGCGCACTTTGTCCTCACTCATGTGCACCCCATCTGCTAGGCCAAGCACGCTTAACCTCATAGTTCTTTCGAGATGAGCTCCCGGAAAAGAAGTTGCAACTTGTTGGTATGAGTATTCTATCAATCCTATTAAGCCTTGGGCCAGGATGTCACAGATGGGTCCATCCATGGGATCCGATCCATAGGTTATCATGGAGCAGAAAACGGTTCGCTCCATAACTCCATATTTATTAAATGAGTCACATGGTGCTCCAATGGAGCATCCAAGGTTGGTCCACGCCCATCTATAATTGAACGAGACGACGCGTTTGGTATATCTCCAGATGCTTCTAGAAACATTTGAAGTTTGATTTCTCCTTAAAACGTTTAGTGAACCAGAAACAAGAGAAACACCATTTTAGGTGATTCTCCCTAGTAGTCTTAAACATAAGAAACGTTTCAAGTGATTCAAACTGAAAATTTTCACTTTTCTGTGCGCTGGGTAAGGTTTCTAGTGATTTTAAGCAAGAAACTGAAACGTTTCTGCTTGTTGCCACTTGAGTTATAATGGAAGGACTTCCCGTGCTCTCTCTCACTGATGCTAAATGCGTGTCCCAGATGAATGCACTTGCGGTCAGTCAAAATCATCCTAGCTTGCGCTAAATAGCTAGATAGACGGAATGGATCGTAATCCGACGCTGTGCGCGAGATGCACATGTCGTGACGATCGCAGAGGGCACATGCTAACCACCTGTGTGAAACTGGCCTGGTTGCTTGTATGGACCGCAATACCTATAATATTTCTTTAGGACTATCGAGGTAGTCAAGGCTGCGCTCACCTACCAGAGTAGGAGTTCTTTTTCATTTTTTGTTATCCCCCATGATTGGAACCAGTACATGATTTTGTAGGTTGTGAGTATTACAAAATACTTTTTTAGTACTCCGTATGTTTAGATGCATAACAATGATCATTAACCTAGAAAACCAACAGTAATTTGGAACAGAAGAAGTATGTAGTAAAAAAATTATTGCTTACAATACCCAAACGCAACGCTCACAACCTACAAAACATGTTGACACGCCATAATTGCAGAGTAATAAGAGGTAGAACTAATGCTGCCAATTTTGATAGGTAACAATGGCTCACGGAAAAAGAATGAGATAAACTTCTAATTTTCTAAACTGATTTAATGTATACTTCCTCTGATCCAAGTTCATAACAACTCCATTGTCCATTTGTGCTTCTTTCTTTCATGTCAATTCCTGCATAAATGAACACAAATCAAATGCAGTACACCAACTGCATAAATGGCCTGTTTGGAACTGCTAAAATTGGGGTGCTAAATTTTAGCACCCATTAGCACTTCACACTTAGCTACATATTTATACCGCCAACAAAGTAACCAACCCAACATCAGCAGAACTGCTAAAAAGAAGAATATGTATGAGGTCTGCTCTTAGTACCATTATGGTCTGCTCTTAGTACCATCATGAGCAGAACCTGCGAGGTACATGCTGCTCTATGTACAGATTACAGAGACCAAAGTCTGATTAAAACGGAGCATGACTCCCAATAATTAAATGATTTATTGACTTTTTTAGGTTATTCTGGTTTTCTTAATTTTCTGATAACAATAATTAGGAGATGCCGACCTAATTATTGAGCAGAAAGCGAGGGCTTCTGGTAGAGTGTGAGTTCAGAGTTCTTGAGGAGAGTGACTGAAGTGATGTTTTTTTTAATATCTTTTCTGCAGGGCACTTTCCCTAATGCCACTTTTGTACTCACCTTTAGTAATTGAAGTGATGTTTTTTCCATATATTTTCTGCAGAAGTGGACAAAAACTCAAGGATAGTTATCAAATAAAGGTGGAGGGGATGATGCAGCGATGCAGTAGATGCACGATTTTTTCCTTGCAGTTACAGCCCTCATTTCAAATACTGTGGAGATTTTAAGTGCCAAGTTCTCCAGCTGTTTGGGGCAGTAGATTTTAAGTGCCAAGGACTCCAGCTGTTCGACAGGAATACTGTGTTCATGGCACAGTAGTTAGTTTGTAATAGTGATGCTTGTCTATTTCGTACTTTGTGCAGTTCACTTGTTTGGGACTGTAGGCTAAAAGTACTAGTGCACTTGTGATGGGTCCATCCATGGGATCCGATCCATAGGTTATCATGGAGCAGAAAACGGTTCGCTCTGTGACTCCATATTTATTAAATGGGTCACATGGTGCTCCAATGGAGCATCCAAGGTTGGTCCACGCCCATCTATGATTGAACGAGACGACGCGTTTGGTATATCTCCAGATGCTTCTAGAAACATTTGAAGTCCGATTTCTCCTTAAAACGTTTGGTGAAACAGAAACAAGAGAAACACCATTTTAGGTGATTCTCCCGAGTAGTCTTAAACATAAGAAACGTTTCAAGTGATTCAAACTGAAAATTTTCACTTTTCTGTGCGCTGGGTAAGGTTTCTAGTGATTTTAAGCAAGAAACTGAAACGTTTCTGCTTGTTGCCACTTGAGTTATAATGGAAGGACTTCCCGTGCTCTCTCTCACTGATGCTAAATGCGTGTCCCAGATGAATGCACTTGCGGTCAGTCAAAATCATCCTTGCTTGCGCTACATAGCTAGCTAGACGAAATGGATCGTAATCCGACGCTGTGCGCGAGATGCACATGTCGTGACGATCGCAGAGGGCACATGCTAACCACCTGTGTGAAACTGGCCTGGTTGCTTGTATGGACCGCAATACCTATAATATTTCTTTAGGACTATCGAGGTAGTCAAGGCTGCGCTCACCTACCAGAGTAGGAGTTCTTTTTCATTTTTTTTATCCCCCATGATTGGAACCAGTACATGATTTTGTAGGTTGTGAGTATTACAAAATACTTTTTTAGTACTCCGTATGTTTAGATGCATAACAATGATCATTAACCTAGAAAACCAACAGTAATTTGGAACAGAAGAAGTATGTAGTAAAACAATTATTGCTTACAATACCCAAACGCAACGCTCACAACCTACAAAACATGTTGACACGCCATAATTGCAGAGTAATAAGAGGTAGAACTAATGCTGCCAATTTTGATAGGTAACAATGGCTCACGGAAAAAGAATGAGATAAACTTCTAATTTTCTAAACTGATTTAATGTATACTTCCTCTGATCCAAGTTCATAACAACTCCATTGTCCATTTGTGCTTCTTTCTTTCATGTCAATTCCTACATAAATGAACACAAATCAAATGCAGTACACCAACTGCATAAATGGCCTGTTTGGAACTGCTAAAATTGGGGTGCTAAATTTTAGCACCCATTAGCACTTCACACTTAGCTACATATTTATACCGCCAACAAAGTAACCAACCCAACATCAGCAGAACTGCTAAAAAGAAGAATATGTATGAGGTCTGCTCTTAGTACCATTATGGTCTGCTCTTAGTACCATCATGAGCAGAACCTGCGAGGTACATGCTGCTCTATGTACAGATTACAGAGACCAAAGTCTGATTAAAACGGAGCATGACTCCCAATAATTAAATGATTTATTGACTTTTTTAGGTTATTCTGGTTTTCTTAATTTTCTGCTAACAATAATTAGGAGATGCCGACCTAATTATTGAGCAGAAAGCGAGGGGGGGAGGGCTTCTGGTAGAATGTGAGTTCAGAGTTCTTGAGGAGAGTGACTGAAGTGATGTTTTTTTTAATATCTTTTCTGCAGGGCACTTTCCCTAATGCCACTTTTGTACTCACCTTTAGTAATTGAAGTGATGTTTTTTCCATATATTTTCTGCAGAAGTGNTTCTTAATTTTCTGATAACAATAATTAGGAGATGCCGACCTAATTATTGAGCAGAAAGCGAGGGCTTCTGGTAGAGTGTGAGTTCAGAGTTCTTGAGGAGAGTGACTGAAGTGATGTTTTTTTTAATATCTTTTCTGCAGGGCACTTTCCCTAATGCCACTTTTGTACTCACCTTTAGTAATTGAAGTGATGTTTTTTCCATATATTTTCTGCAGAAGTGGACAAAAACTCAAGGATAGTTATCAAATAAAGGTGGAGGGGATGATGCAGCGATGCAGTAGATGCACGATTTTTTCCTTGCAGTTACAGCCCTCATTTCAAATACTGTGGAGATTTTAAGTGCCAAGTTCTCCAGCTGTTTGGGGCAGTAGATTTTAAGTGCCAAGGACTCCAGCTGTTCGACAGGAATACTGTGTTCATGGCACAGTAGTTAGTTTGTAATAGTGATGCTTGTCTATTTCGTACTTTGTGCAGTTCACTTGTTTGGGACTGTAGGCTAAAAGTACTAGTGCACTTGTGATGGGTCCATCCATGGGATCCGATCCATAGGTTATCATGGAGCAGAAAACGGTTCGCTCTGTGACTCCATATTTATTAAATGGGTCACATGGTGCTCCAATGGAGCATCCAAGGTTGGTCCACGCCCATCTATGATTGAACGAGACGACGCGTTTGGTATATCTCCAGATGCTTCTAGAAACATTTGAAGTCCGATTTCTCCTTAAAACGTTTGGTGAAACAGAAACAAGAGAAACACCATTTTAGGTGATTCTCCCGAGTAGTCTTAAACATAAGAAACGTTTCAAGTGATTCAAACTGAAAATTTTCACTTTTCTGTGCGCTGGGTAAGGTTTCTAGTGATTTTAAGCAAGAAACTGAAACGTTTCTGCTTGTTGCCACTTGAGTTATAATGGAAGGACTTCCCGTGCTCTCTCTCACTGATGCTAAATGCGTGTCCCAGATGAATGCACTTGCGGTCAGTCAAAATCATCCTAGCTTGCGCTAAATAGCTAGATAGACGGAATGGATCGTAATCCGACGCTGTGCGCGAGATGCACATGTCGTGACGATCGCAGAGGGCACATGCTAACCACCTGTGTGAAACTGGCCTGGTTGCTTGTATGGACCGCAATACCTATAATATTTCTTTAGGACTATCGAGGTAGTCAAGGCTGCGCTCACCTACCAGAGTAGGAGTTCTTTTTCATTTTTTTGTTATCCCCCATGATTGGAACCAGTACATGATTTTGTAGGTTGTGAGTATTACAAAATACTTTTTTAGTACTCCGTATGTTTAGATGCATAACAATGATCATTAACCTAGAAAACCAACAGTAATTTGGAACAGAAGAAGTATGTAGTAAAAAAATTATTGCTTACAATACCCAAACGCAACGCTCACAACCTACAAAACATGTTGACACGCCATAATTGCAGAGTAATAAGAGGTAGAACTAATGCTGCCAATTTTGATAGGTAACAATGGCTCACGGAAAAAGAATGAGATAAACTTCTAATTTTCTAAACTGATTTAATGTATACTTCCTCTGATCCAAGTTCATAACAACTCCATTGTCCATTTGTGCTTCTTTCTTTCATGTCAATTCCTGCATAAATGAACACAAATCAAATGCAGTACACCAACTGCATAAATGGCCTGTTTGGAACTGCTAAAATTGGGGTGCTAAATTTTAGCACCCATTAGCACTTCACACTTAGCTACATATTTATACCGCCAACAAAGTAACCAACCCAACATCAGCAGAACTGCTAAAAAGAAGAATATGTATGAGGTCTGCTCTTAGTACCATTATGGTCTGCTCTTAGTACCATCATGAGCAGAACCTGCGAGGTACATGCTGCTCTATGTACAGATTACAGAGACCAAAGTCTGATTAAAACGGAGCATGACTCCCAATAATTAAATGATTTATTGACTTTTTTAGGTTATTCTGGTTTTCTTAATTTTCTGATAACAATAATTAGGAGATGCCGACCTAATTATTGAGCAGAAAGCGAGGGCTTCTGGTAGAGTGTGAGTTCAGAGTTCTTGAGGAGAGTGACTGAAGTGATGTTTTTTTTAATATCTTTTCTGCAGGGCACTTTCCCTAATGCCACTTTTGTACTCACCTTTAGTAATTGAAGTGATGTTTTTTCCATATATTTTCTGCAGAAGTGGACAAAAACTCAAGGATAGTTATCAAATAAAGGTGGAAGGGATGATGCAGCGATGCAGTAGATGCACGATTTTTTCCTTGCAGTTACAGCCCTCATTTCAAATACTGTGGAGATTTTAAGTGCCAAGTTCTCCAGCTGTTTGGGGCAGTAGATTTTAAGTGCCAAGGACTCCAGCTGTTCGACAGGAATACTGTGTTCATGGCACAGTAGTTAGTTTGTAATAGTGATGCTTGTCTATTTCGTACTTTGTGCAGTTCACTTGTTTGGGACTGTAGGCTAAAAGTACTAGTGCACTTGTGATGGGTCCATCCATGGGATCCGATCCATAGGTTATCATGGAGCAGAAAACGGTTCGCTCTGTGACTCCATATTTATTAAATGGGTCACATGGTGCTCCAATGGAGCATCCAAGGTTGGTCCACGCCCATCTATGATTGAACGAGACGACGCGTTTGGTATATCTCCAGATGCTTCTAGAAACATTTGAAGTCCGATTTCTCCTTAAAACGTTTGGTGAAACAGAAACAAGAGAAACACCATTTTAGGTGATTCTCCCGAGTAGTCTTAAACATAAGAAACGTTTCAAGTGATTCAAACTGAAAATTTTCACTTTTCTGTGCGCTGGGTAAGGTTTCTAGTGATTTTAAGCAAGAAACTGAAACGTTTCTGCTTGTTGCCACTTGAGTTATAATGGAAGGACTTCCCGTGCTCTCTCTCACTGATGCTAAATGCGTGTCCCAGATGAATGCACTTGCGGTCAGTCAAAATCATCCTTGCTTGCGCTACATAGCTAGCTAGACGAAATGGATCGTAATCCGACGCTGTGCGCGAGATGCACATGTCGTGACGATCGCAGAGGGCACATGCTAACCACCTGTGTGAAACTGGCCTGGTTGCTTGTATGGACCGCAATACCTATAATATTTCTTTAGGACTATCGAGGTAGTCAAGGCTGCGCTCACCTACCAGAGTAGGAGTTCTTTTTCATTTTTTTTATCCCCCATGATTGGAACCAGTACATGATTTTGTAGGTTGTGAGTATTACAAAATACTTTTTTAGTACTCCGTATGTTTAGATGCATAACAATGATCGTTAACCTAGAAAACCAACAGTAATTTGGAACAGAAGAAGTATGTAGTAAAACAATTATTGCTTACAATACCCAAACGCAACGCTCACAACCTACAAAACATGTTGACACGCCATAATTGCAGAGTAATAAGAGGTAGAACTAATGCTGCCAATTTTGATAGGTAACAATGGCTCACGGAACAAGAATGAGATAAACTTCTAATTTTCTAAACTGATTTAATGTATACTTCCTCTGATCCAAGTTCATAACAACTCCATTGTCCATTTGTGCTTCTTTCTTTCATGTCAATTCCTGCATAAATGAACACAAATCAAATGCAGTACACCAACTGCATAAATGGCCTGTTTGGAACTGCTAAAATTGGGGTGCTAAATTTTAGCACCCATTAGCACTTCACACTTAGCTACATATTTATACCGCCAACAAAGTAACCAACCCAACATCAGCAGAACTGCTAAAAAGAAGAATATGTATGAGGTCTGCTCTTAGTACCATTATGGTCTGCTCTTAGTACCATCATGAGCAGAACCTGCGAGGTACATGCTGCTCTATGTACAGATTACAGAGACCAAAGTCTGATTAAAACGGAGCATGATTCCCAATAATTAAATGATTTATTGACTTTTTTAGGTTATTCTGGTTTTCTTAATTTTCTGCTAACAATAATTAGGAGATGCCGACCTAATTATTGAGCAGAAAGCGAGGGGGGGAGGGCTTCTGGTAGAATGTGAGTTCAGAGTTCTTGAGGAGAGTGACTGAAGTGATGTTTTTTTTAATATCTTTTCTGCAGGGCACTTTCCCTAATGCCACTTTTGTACTCACCTTTAGTAATTGAAGTGATGTTTTTTCCATATATTTTCTGCAGAAGTGGACAAAAACTCAAGGAGAGTCATCAAATCAAGGTGGAGGGGATGATGCAGCGATGGAGTAGATGCACGATTTTTTCCTTGCAGTTACCGCCCTCATTTCAAATACTGTGGAGATTCTAAGTGCCAAGTTCTCCAGCTGTTTGGGGCAGTAGATTTTAAGTGCCAAGGACTCCAGCTGTTCGACACTGTGTTCACGGCACAGTAGTTAGTTTGTAATAGTGATGCTTGTCTATTTCGTACTTTGCGCGTTCACTTGTTTGGGGCTGTAGGCTAAAGGTTCTAATGCACTTGTGATGGGTCCATCCATGGGATCCGATCCATAGGTTATCATGGAGCAGAAAACGGTTCGCTCCATGACTCCATATTTATTAAATGGGTCACATGGTGCTCCAATGGAGCATCCAAGGTTGGTCCACGCCCATCTATGATTGAACGAGACGACGCGTTTGGTATATCTCCAGATTCTTCTAGAAACATTTGAAGTCCGATTTCTCCTTAAAACGTTTGGTGAACCAGAAACAAGAGAAACACCATTTTAGGTGATTCTCCCTTGTTTCAGTGGGATCGCCTGTGAAAAGCAAGATTGAGATGGATTTCAGGTCTCAATGTACATAGTGCCCAATTTGGCATCTGAAATCTGGTGTTTCACAGCTTCAACAATTGAGTTACATTGGCAAGACTGGACATTGAGACTCTTCAACAATTGG
>CM014272.1:52081637-52086637 GCA_004135705.1 Alloteropsis semialata
ATAAAAATAGTGGTGCATCAAGCTGCTTTTATTTTTACACCACAGTCCGGCGCATAATAATAAGCTTAAATTAGCTGTAAAAGCCTGTCTTTAAATGTCGCACAACACTACTACAGAAGACATTTGTAAGAGCCGGGTTTTTTTTAAGGGCGGACTAAAAGGCGACGCACCCCTACAAATACGCGCGCGCTACTGTAGCTAAGGGCCGCCCTATAGAACGATTTCCAGGGGCGGGTCCATGCCATGCCATGCCCTTTCCAAGGGCGGCCCATACCATGACCCGCCCCTAGAAATGCATTATCAGGGGTGGACCATGCCATGACTCGCCCCTGGAAAGTATGTTTGTAATTGTCAAACTTGAAATTTAAGATTTTTTAAAAGACCTCGGATGGAGAAATAGTCAAAATAAAAGTTGTAGATCACAAGGAGTTATGGAACTTTATAGTTGACAACTTTTTTATTTGAAATCATCTTGTCAACGAAAATTAAGTTTCATTTGTCTCAAATTTGAAATTCAAATTCTGTAAACGACTTCGGATGGAGAAACCACCAAAATAAAAAATATAGATTTCAAAAAGTTATGAAACTTTGTAGTTGACAACTTTTTAATTTGAATTTGTTTAGGGCCTCAAACAAGCAATTTATACTCGGTTTAGTATAATACGGGAGGAGTCAAAACAGAATCCTGTCACAGGTGAGAGTCTGGTGCAGTGGTAGAGGAGGTTACACGCGAGGGAAAGGTCGTGAGTTCGAATCCCACCAGCCACGGAGCGTGCGAATTTTACACGAAAAACCTCACGACTTGTGATGGTTGGGGACCGAAATAATTTTTTTGCTATTTTTTTAATTTATTTCTGGTCAGCAAAAATAAACTTTACCATGTGCCGTAGCATTTCCAGGGGCGGACTACTAAACCGCCCCTGCAAAAATGAACCCGCCCCTAAAAACACATCTTTAAGGGTGGGCTACTAACCCGCCCCTGCAAATAACCATTTTTAGCAGCCAACAGCAGGGGCGGATTTCGACACCGCCTCTAAAAAAGTCTGCTAAACCGCCCCTACCTTTTATATAGGAGTGCAAGCTAAAGCCGGGGCGCAGCGTAGTGGCTCCAAGCAGCAATACACCACTTTCAAGAGCTAGCTAGTCCCCACGGCGGCAGTCTGACCGGGTCTTGTCATCTGGCCCTGGTGCGCCGCCGCAGAAGAAGGCGGAGGGGATGGAGGCCACCGTGGTCAGCGCCGCCCTAGGCGCCGGAGGGATCCTCCTGCGGAAGCTCGGCATACTGGTTACCGGTAAGTATACGTCCCTAGGCGGCGTGCGATACGACATGCAGGAGCTCAAGGACGAGCTCGAGAGCTTGACCGCCTGCCTCTGCGACCTTGACACCGCGGGCGATGGCGACAACTGGAACCAACTGGTGCGTGATGACACGAACCCCCCACTCTTGCCCTCTTTATTATTGACTTATTTGTCAAGCTGCTTCCCAACACGGATCCTTTGATTTCATTTTGACGGGATAAGACAGTGCATAAAACAACAGCAATCTTTATCTTTACTCTTTGCCCATTATCTTTATATATTTCTAAATCTTTTATATATTTCGATAGCGAGAACATTTCAGCGATCCGTCGTATATACCGAGCGATCCGTCATATAAGTCTCTCGATCAAATTAGTCTTGTCCTCTAATCGGATTAGAAGTTTTCTATCAGATTAGCTATGCTTCGTTTCGTCTCCCGATCGGATTAGGAAAAAAAAACAAATTCCCTACTTTAAGTAACTAGACCGTGGGATCCAAAATATTCTGTCACAAATATAAGTAGTTTTATCTTTAACCATTAATAGCAAAAATATAAATATATAGTTTTGTAACATATAGTTGAGCTACTAGTAGATTTATCTTGAAAAGTAAAATGTAATGTATATTTTATTTAAAATAATATGTCTGTTGGAAATTAGTTTTCATAGTTTGATCTGTAGATTATGTCAATGTCCTAAATGCTTAAATTGCTGTCTGCAGAGAAGGGCTTGGATGAACCAGGTGAGGGAGATAGGTTATGATACAGTAGACGACTGCATCGACATTTTGTGCCATCGCATGTTGACAGAGACCAAGTACCCAGGAGACAGCATGTACGGTCGTCTGGCAAACAACATGAACAAGATTGTCAACCTCATAACAACAATGGGTGTTAGAAAGGAGCTGGCCGCTAATATCAAGAGCCTCAAATCCCGTGCTCAGAAGGTGAGCGAGCGGAGGCAGAGGTACAGGCTGGATGCGGCCGAATCTAATTCTTTCAGGGACAGCGAGCGCAGCTCGTCGTCCAACAATGCCAAGGATCAACAGCATACAGATACAGTCGACGAGGCGAAGGTGTCCGGGATACAAGCTAGCACAGATAAAATGATCGGACTGTTAGTCGATGATAAAGCCGATCTCCGGGTGATCTCCATTGTCGGGTCTGGAGGCGTAGGCAAGACCACGCTTGCTCGGAATGTTTTCACAAGTCCAAAACTGAACTGCTTCCAAAACCATGCCTTTGTACCGGTGTCCCGGAACTACGAACCCCTGCCACTTCTGAAGTCCATATTGAGGATGCTTTTTCCGATACCCATCAACGGGGAAGATCCACTCAAAAACATTCTTGAATCTTCGTCTATGTCGGACGTCATTGATTATTACAAAGAACATTTGCAAAATACAAGGTTAGTTACTTAATTAGTTGCATCATCTCTAGCAAACAAAACAAAGTATGTTTCATCGTCTCTTAGTTGTACAAAAATAAAATCAGGAGAAATAGATGTTTTGTATTGTCAGATATCAATATCCGGGGTAACTTAACCATTAGGGTTAGACAAACACGATGGCCCCTTGGAGCCCTAAAACGTGTCATGATGCGGGAGCACGAGACACGCGCGGCTGGAGACCCTGGCACGCGGGCCAGCCCAGCCAGTGTCGACGCGCAAGAGTCCGTTTCGCCCGACCTCCGACCCTCGGGGTCAGGAGGGACGGCCCCACGGGCATTCTCCGCCTCGCCCGACTCCGGACGGAGGGGTTGGGAGCGGGACCCGCCACAGGCAGGTTCTCCGCCTCGTCCGACCCCGTCCGCGTGGGTCAAAGATTCGCCCGGGCCCCGGGGCCTAGGCGCTTAGTCTCGATACACGAGAACTGCCAACGGCACAGACGGACGCGATGGGCGTTCATTGCTTGGAACAGATGGAGCAGGCACCGCGCCCCTGACGCCGCAGCCTCTCCGTTATAGCCGGCGCTAGCTTGCGGCGTAGGAGGCGCCAGACGCCCCGTAATACACGCTGCAGGGTGTCCTTCCCAGACGTCATCTACAGGACCCGAGAAGGGGGCCCCGAACCAGGGATGGACGCGGAGCACCCAGGATTCTTTCTTCTCCATCAAGCTCCTTCCCCTCCAGGCTTTCTTTCCCTCTCCCCCGTGTAACGGCCCAGCTCTTTCACTTGAACTATAAAAGGGAAGAGGGGTTTTTCTTAGCACGGATTCGACTGGACTCCATCCGATTCGACTCACACACACCACCACGCACCACACGCATAGAGACTTGGGAGCTCTTCCCTCTCTCGACCGTTTGTAACCCCCTACTACAGACAACGCAAGTAAAACGAGAGCCGCGAACTGGACGTAGGGCATTCTTGCCTGAACCAGTATAATCCTTTGTGTCCTCTTGCGAACCATCCGAGCCTTAATGCGCAATCCACTAAATTCATTAGTTGGTGATTTCATACACCGACACATATATATAGATTGTTGACCTAGATCCACAAGTTGTTATCAAGTTTTCAAAAAATTGTTGAACTAAGGCTTCACAAATTGCTAAACTTGGTTTCAAAATTATTGCTGCCATTTATCTTAGCGATTATTTCATCAGATTTCAAATATTGTTTGCCTAATTTAATTGTTAAAAAATAGTGGGGTGATGCAAACATGCATCCACCAAATAGAGCATCCTTAAAACTATAACTTTTGTATACTGAGACTCCACTAAAAAGTTATTTTTGTTTCCCCATCGTAAGAGGCAATGCAACCTAATAATGATGTGCAAGCAAGGGTGGCGAACTGGTGACAAGCTTTCTATTGAGTCTTCTTTTCCTTTTCCTTTTCCTTTTCCTTTTCCTTTTCTTGATTTGATCCTAACCTGCTGCAGCTAAACAAGGAATGGTGCTAATATACTTCTATCCAGATCAAAAATTCAAAACGCGCCTTGTACATGTCCATCCAGATGCCACCTTGTTCGATAAGGTGTAAATCCTACTATTTGGATATTTATTTGAAACGTCCACGTTAATCACAGACGTGTTAGAAAAAAATTTAAAAACATCTGAAATCCATTAATTTTACTGGCTCAATCATTTTTCTAACAGACATTGTACCTAATATGTTTCTAAATTACCCACTTCCACTTTCTTCCGTACGAATAAGCCATTATGAACTCTTGTTAATTGATTTTTGTTGGAAAAACTGATGGACATTTCATTTCATATTAAGGTACCTGGTCATTCTTGATGATGTGTGGACCCACGTAGCATGGGAAGTCTTAAAGGAAGCATTCACTGGTGATAAAAGCGGAAGCAGAATAGTAGTTACAACACGTAGTGAGAAGGTCGCCAAAAGTTTCTGCATGTCAGACAAGGATATCGTTGAGCTGCTTCCCTTAAGCCGTGAAGATTCGGAGAAGTTGCTATACAAGACAGTTTTTGGAAAAGAAGAATGCCCAGACGACTACAAGCTCCTAAAGGGTGTCTGCACGGCCATCTTGGACAAATGTAAGGGCTTGCCTCTAGCCATAGTAAGCATAGGAGGAATGCTAGCTAAAAGGATAGATGAGCCAGCGGCAACTTTGGAGAAAGTAATAATTAAGAGGCTACCTTCTGAGTTGCAAACAGACGGACCTTTACATGGAATGAGAAAGGTAGTCTCCCTCAGCTATAACGAATTGCCATACCATATGAAAACTTGCTTCTTGTACCTAA
>CM014272.1:52091637-52122776 GCA_004135705.1 Alloteropsis semialata
CTGTAAATTTATCAAATAGAAAACAATCATTGAAGTGCCAAATAGTGTAGTTCACCTGGAAGACTCATCCAAGCCTGCAGTTGATATTGGAATGTATAATGCACTTAAAAATCATTTCAAGCAGATGAAACATGATTTTTTTAACACTCACACCATGCCTCCTTTAGGCTAAAAATGGGCTCAAATCAAGCGGATGTGCAGGCAAAATGGATGGGAGATGCCGATTGAGGTGGGCATGCTGCTGACTGAAGAGCATTTGTTCAGGAAAGGAGAAGACAGCAACAAAGACAGGTCATTCATCTAAATTAAACGCCAACAATGCTATTGTCTGATAGTCAAATCAGATGAGTATGCTCCTAATCGAAAAGAGGAAATAAAATCTTTCGAAACCAAGGATCTGATCTACATGCACGCAGAGAAGATAAGAATGAGTTATCAATTACTCATTCGGGAGATGAAAGAATGTGGGTGCCCGTTGTTCAGCTCCCCAAGCCGGAAATGTAAAGAAATGTGAATCAAAATGACAAATTATTCATTCACTGCAAAATGGAGGTACAAGAACAATAAGCAATGTGGCATGAAATTATTTTCTTGGAATTTTCAGATACCAATTTTAAGTATACCTAGAACATACCAATTTTCCCATAGCAGTCACTTGAATTCTGAAAATAATCTATTACTTGGAAGGGATGAAGTGTTGGGTCGGATCATTAGATAATTCTGAAATGCATACAATGATTTCTGGAAAGAAAGAAAGAAACATGTATCAGATACATTAATGCACATCTAAATCAAGCCTCTGTCCCCATGTTTTCTGATAGTAATTCTAATTCAGAATTCAAGGAAGTTTAGCAGTTGTGAGTACACATGAAAGGAGATGGATCACCTCACCGGAATCCAAGGGGTGCATCATGGTCAGCACCATGCACAATCTGAAAGAAAGCTAATTACCATGAGTGACCACAAGAACCATGCAGACATTTGTCAAAACATAGGAGTGGTGATCACATAAACCATACATTGATATAATCATGGCACTGATTCATTAATGTACACGCAAGTCCAGAATACCACATTCAATGGTATCACACAAGATAATATATTACAAATATCCTAGCTGAACATAGCTCATATACTGGCATCCATCAGCATATCAGTACTATGTTGGGCTTAGCTTTCTACCTAGCACCCATTTTACAAGATCCTGAAAATCAAAACTGGAATGCAATCGGTGACATCCTACAAACATCCATTTTCAATGCAAAGAAACAAAATAACAAAGAAGATGCAAGCTCAGAATCACAAATGATTATTGCACGGCAATTTCAGCTCTACACACTATCAACGACAGAATAGGGTGGCCTTAAATACATCTGTCCAAAGTGAGTGAATCATTCTTGCCTTTTAATAGGTAGGTAAGTAATAGATAGACATACAATTTATATAACAGCGGGGTTATTTGAAATATATGAAAAATGCTTATAGACAAAACTGAATCTGGAAAAGGAGAGAAGCAAGGTGCATGTCATATCTACAAAACCACACCCTCTTCTAATTTGCTGGCCTACCCTTCAGTGGAAAAACCTTCACCGACACCGTGCCGATCCCATCTCCTCGTACTCGGATTTCGTGACACACATCGATTCGAAACCAAGGCTGGAAGCCAGAATGGATCCACCTCTCCAAGCTCCAAGTATTGGGCTAAACAAAGTAACAGGATGTCAGTGGGGCTAGTACGCATACATGGGCAAGGGAGACAGACAGATAGCAAGAGTAGATAGGTTGCTGGACATACTTCTCTTGACGAATTATCTTCACGTGGTAGTCATCAGGGACAAGAGGCCGAAGTTCCCTCTCCCTGTCGATACAGTTTGCTCAATCTCAGTTACCCTCAGAAAACACACCAAATAAAGTGTATCTGCCGGCCCCTTGACAGCACAGAAAATAGCATAACATATAGTGTCTACTAAGGTAAAGAAACACTTACAATCTTTCAGTGAATCTGGGGAACAATGTGCTTCCACCTGTCAAGATGATGCTTGAAACAACCCAAAAATATGAACTCACATCAATAGTATATCCATAAATAAGGAGAGGTTCAGATGTATGTCCAAATAAATGATACCTCTCAAAAAGCACAGGTTGAAGATACGGATGGCAAGCTTGTACAGCACGACCTATACACTGAGCAACCCCAGCTTGATTTATACCTATAAATATGCACAGTAGAGATTAGTATGTCAACAATGAGCAGCTTAAACGATGTGCTAACCTAGCAGAGTGTACTTGTTAAAAACTAACATTACTACCACCCAGAAGAAAAATGAACAAAACTATGAACCTCTTGTATTGTTTGCCAACATTAAGGGCTTGTTCGGTTAATTACAATCCACATGGATTTGAAGGGGATTGAAGGAATTTGAGGGGGATTTTGACTTGTTGGGGATTTAATCCCTCCCAATCCCCCTCGGTTCCCCTCAAACCAAACAAGCCCTAAAGGAAAAATGAATGATAGAAGTGAAATTCAGTAAGCAGATGCGAACCAATGAGCATATGAATTAACAGGTACTTAGAATTGCTACTTCTGAAATGTTCACAGGTCAAATCCTCCTCATCAGAAAATGCATTAGTGGTTAGTCTCAATTGAATGCAGATAGAAAACAACAACAAAGCCTTTAAGTCTGAAGCAAGTTGGGGTAGGATAGAGTTGAAAACCATAAGTCGCATGCAGATAGAAACAACAAAATTACTGTGTTTTGCAATATTTTTAGGAAATAAATGAAGACGAAAAGCATGATACTGATATGCTGCCTAATGAAATTTGAGAGCACAAATGAGACAATACATTTAAAACCTTATGGAAAACAGTATACAGGCATTTAACATTGACACTAACCAAGATCGATTGGATGAAAAAGCATCTCTGGAACAAGGAACCTCTCATTTGTCAGGACAAATTCCTACAGAGTTAAAAAAAATTCATTAATGATACCAAAAGAACATAAGGCAACAAAGACCAAGGATGTTACATTTTGACTTAATTCTGGCTTTTTTCCGATCCTCGAACTTATTTGCATCCAGGTCATGGTCTTTTCTATTTGATTCTTCATCAAGAGGCAGAGAGCAATATCTAAGAGCTTCATCCATGTCCTTGACAAACCCTTTCTTGTGCTTTATACCATCAGGTAGAATGTAAGAACATCTAAAAGGGTTGTCCTTAAATGATAACCTCCCATGCAATTGCACAGCAAGCTGCTAAGAGATCTGAGTAGCATAAGATCACTTAGTTTAGTCAACTAATTAGTAGTGTTCCAACTTCCAAGCAATTTAATTTTACATTGTTTAACATGTTTTTTTACATAGTGCAGCACTTAGAGGAAGCATGGGTTCTAACAACTGTAACCCAATATGCTTGAGGAGGATAATATTTTCGAAACAACTTTCTAGCAAAGGAAACATGTCCTCGGGAACATTCTTTTAGCATGGTGGACATTCCAGTGCATCTGAAGATCTTCTTTTAGCATTGTTGTTTGAAGTCTCCTAGCATTGTAAATCCGCAATCCAGGATGACATTTTAAAACAAAAATATGGAGAAAACATAACCCAAAAAAACATTTTCCAGTATTTTTAGTTTATTTGTTTGTTTGCCAGAGATAAGTTTTGCATTCTTGAAACTCAGACGTTAAGGTCATCCATGCCTTTCGTGCCTATTAGTGAATTTTCAGCTAAAAATGCTAGCTCACTGCCTCCCACACACAAATGCACATGTCACAACACAACTGTTCAAGAAGCTACAAAATTCAGTTTGAAAAATACTAGGCTATATAAAGATGCAGTTCAATTGGCTACACAGACAATTCAATGCTGAATGTTTCTACTGGGTGTTT
Organism: Alloteropsis semialata; assembly: GCA_004135705.1. Taxonomy (NCBI): domain Eukaryota; kingdom Viridiplantae; phylum Streptophyta; class Magnoliopsida; order Poales; family Poaceae; genus Alloteropsis; species Alloteropsis semialata. The sequence goes on from CM014272.1 coordinate 52,095,525, forward strand.
CAGCCCCAAGGTCACTGTTTGACCATTAAATTTAAATCACAAATCCCATTGTACTTTAACCCTAACAAACCAAATGAAGAATTGAAAATATGATATATACATGACAGATTATGAAGGCAGCAAACCTGGCAAGGCGAAGGTCACCAGGGACAGCTAAGGAGACAAAACATAGGTTTTCCTTTGCATCATCAATGAGGAGAGTTTCATCCATGACATTAAGAGAACGGTATGAGACAAGCTCTTTGAGATAGTTTGTAAGGGCCTTGCCACCGTGGTCCATACGTCGCACAGCATAATTCAGAGTAAAGTTCTGAAGCACAGGGGATGCATGGGTGAAAGAGAAGCCACAGTCAACGACAAGGCTGCATTGGGCATGAAAGAGCGTTGGTTGGTGGCTAGCCTCATAAAGGTGGACTAGAGGAGTATCTGCAACGCAGAGAGAGTTGAAACCAAATTCCTCAAACACCAGCTCATCAGTTGCATGCTGCAGAGCTGGAGGGTTGAACATGGGCTCCACCAGTAACAAGGATGAGTTGCTAGGATCCACCTGCAGCAAGTTGCGTACAACCCGCTCCCAAACCTCCCTCTGCACCTCAGTGTTGATAAGATAGCCACGATCAATAGGACGCTTCAACGTCATGCCAGTCACATCAACATCTTCTGCCAGTAGCTGGTCAGCCACAAGCCATTTCTTGGCATTGCCACCAGGGGCTTTAGCCATACAGTTTGGGACAACAGCGACTGGATCCTTGTCCCCGCCAAAGCCAGCCTTGAGAAGGCCATCCCCATTGTCTATCACAACCACACCTGATCCACCAGTCATTGTATATCCCTCTCCTAGTCCAGCCTCCTCTGAGGGAGAGAAATCCCCAAGATGTCTGTTCAAATTTATGTGGTGTCCTCTACAAAAAATGAAGAAGATGCAAATAAAAATGATGAAAATGGTAGATTGCACAAAACTTCAGAAAGGTCACAACTAGCTAACAGTCATAATGAAGATGCAAATACAACTAGGGTGAAGGTTGGTCTGGGTTAAATTGAAAAGTAATGTAGGACATGAAACATGGGATCTGGAAGCTAGATTAGACAGCTATAACAAGTGAAACATGTGGCAATAGTACAACATATAGTCTCGTGACTTGTGAGTTATCTTGAATTAACATCGGATAGCATTGAGTTATTTCAGAACTCAGGTGACTGGGATCCTGCAAATGCACAAGTGCCTAATCTGGAACCCGATTTAGGGGTCAGGGTTAGGGCTTGGGCCTTTGGGGTTTGTGGATGGGGATTTACCTGTGCCGGCGGCTTTATAGGGATCGTCGGAGACGAAGGCCGGCCGGCCGGAGGGACAGCGAGACGACAGGAGCACCGCCCGCCCCGGTGGTGGAGGACCGTGGGTGGGCGGTCAAGGCCGCCGGGGCGTCGGCCGTCTCTTTAGCGAGGCAGCAGGATCCGCCGGAACAGCAGAGGGGCGCGGGGAGCCCGCCGGACTCGAAGAAAGAGGGTGGCACGGGGGCGGCGACGCGTAGAAGTGCAGCAGGAGGCGCGCCGGCTGGAGCAGCGGAGCGGAGATTGTGAGAGAGAACTGGGGAGAAGGCAGAGGAGGAAGAGAAAACAGAGAGAAGCCTGCACTGCAGCTGCAGCGGAGGTTTTGGGTTTTAGTGCAACAGTGCTAAATTTTTTTGCTCTCTACAGTTGATTCTGGTATCCTACTACAAAACGTGATGTAGTGAGGCTCTTAACTGCTCCTCAGAGGGAGGAGGTGAAGAAACTTGGATTTGAGTGTCTGTTCGATTTCAACATGGACAGTCTTGGGCCATTGGACCTGATCGTCTGGCTTATGGATCATCTTGACCCAAAGACAATGATTCTTGATTTGGGCGGAAATAAGAAGCTTCATATTACTGAGCACACGGCATGGTGTATTATGGGGCTACAAAGGGGGGATTCTGATCCACCATTGAGTGGGTACAAACTCAGCTTGTCTTCACTAAGAACGAAATTAGGGGTTTCAGGAAAAGATATTAAGGTCAAATATCTGATACAGATGATACAGTCCGGGGGTACAGACATTTTTACAATGCAGTGCTTCATGTTCGCCAAACTGTTGGCTTGTACCTCGACCATTCACATCTCTGAAAATGTCTGGGGCATGGTTCAAGACATTAACAACTTTGGCGATATTAATTGGTGCAAGTTCACTTTCGACCAACTAAGGAACTCTGCAAGCATGTGGAAGAAACCGGGAGCTCGGAAAAACAGAGTGTATGGTTGCCCTGCCTTGATTGTGGTAACCTTCTTCTGTAGAAACTATGTATTTTTTCTGAAGTAAAGATCTTTTTGATAGAACTGGCAATTACAACTAGCAGTAGATACGGTTCGGGAAATAGAGAAAAAGACAGTAGCAATAGGTTCTACACTTGATGTACTAAGGAATAACATGAAAGAACAGAAGTTTAGAGTGAACCATCGACGGCGGCGGCGGGGTTCCCAGCGGCGTTGGCGGCCATGGCGATGGCGGCGTCGTCGCTGGAAGGAGTCGTAGTGGAGGCGTCGAGGGAGCAATCCCGCCGCTCGCTGCGCCTCTCTGATCGGAGAGCTAGAGAATGTTCGGTGGGGAAAAAGGCGGCAGCGTCGAACCTCGTGTCTTGCGCCTGCCAGCCCCCACCTCTTAATATAGCGCAGTGCGACGGGGGCCACTAACCATTAGGGTTAGGCGCCCCCGATCAGGGCGCGATTAAGGGGGTAATTGGGCTGCCGTTGGACTGGGCCCCTTTGAGATCAATCTAACATTCTCCCCCTTGATCTCTTCTATCGCCTTATGCTTTTCCAACTCACCCCATCACAAATCAGAGTATTGAGCATGTTCCGTCATCACAGTCATTACCGTTAGACTCGACAGCCACAAACCCTTTTCTGTTTAGAGATGAATTCTTGCCTTGGGCCCCTTGCTATCCAGGTATCACAGGCTTTCCCTTAAACCCATGCCGGCTACATGTCTTGGGCGGTAAGCCTTTCGTAAGCGGATCCGCTAGCATCTTTTCTGTGCTTATATGTTCTAGACTGATGGCGTGATCCCGGATTTTATCCTTCACAACATAATACTTGATGTCAATGTGCTTGGCTGCATTGCTTGACTTATTGTTGTGAGCGTATAAAACTGCTGGCTCGTTGTCACAATACAACTTTAGTGGTTTGTTGATGCTATCAATCACCTTTAAACCGGGTATGAATTTCTTAAGCCAGTTCACCTGTCCCGATGCTTCATAACAAGCAATAAACTCAGCATACATCGTCGACATGAGTCCTTTCGTACCTTGCAAATATCTTAAGACTTTTTTTTATCAAATTCCAGTGTTCCATACCAGGATTACTTTGATATCTGCCAAGCAACCCGGTTACAAATGCTAGATCTGGGCGTGTGCACACTTGCGCATACTGTAGACTTCCTACAGCTGAAGCGTATGGAACAGCTTTCATGCGATCGCTTTCAAACTTATTCTTGGGACACTGATGCGCCCCATACTTGTCACCTTTGACTATAGGAGCAGGTGAAGGACTGCACTTATGCATATTGAATTTCTTCAAAACTTTCTCTATATATGCTTCTTGGGACAATCCCAATACCCCTTTGCTTCTATCTCGGTGAATCTTTATGCCCAAAACAAATGAGGCTTCACCAATATCTTTCATATCAAAATTTGAGGACAAAAATCTCTTGGTCTCCTGCAGCAGACCAACATCACTACTTGCCAGTAGAATGTCATCCACATACAGTATTAGGAAAATGTATTTCCCATTCTTAAACTTTGCATAAACGCAATTGTCCTCAACATTCTCTTTAAACCCAAATCTTTTGATTGTCTGATCGAACTTTAGATTCCATTGCCTAGATGCTTGCTTTAGGCCATAGATAGACTTCTTTAGACGACATCCCATTCTTTCTTTACTTTTCTCGACAAACCTTTCGGTTGTGCCATATAAACTCTTTCTTCTAAGTCTCCATTTAGGAATGCTGTCTTTACATCCATTTGATGCAATTCTAGATCAAAATGTGCTACCAAGGCCATTATGATTCTGAAAGAATCCTTGCTTGAGATGGGAGAAAATGCCTCATTATAATCTATCCCTTCTCTTTGAGCAAAACCCTTTGCCACAAGTCGCGCCTTGTACCTTTCTATATTCCCTTTGGAGTCACGTTTCACCTTGTAGACCCATTTGCAGCCTACTATTTTGGCTCTATTAGGAATTTCTTCTAGCTCCCAAACTTTGTTTGTACTCATGGATCTCAACTCATCTTCCATGGCTTCTTGCCACTTAGATGCTTCAGCGCTTCTCATGGCTTCTTCAAATGAAGCGGGATCACCCTCCATCTGAACTTCTTCGCATTCATAGACTATGTAGTCATCTGAAATTGGAGATTTTCTAACTCTTTGCGGTCTGCCAGAAGGCTCCGCAGCTGGCACTTCCTCTACTTGTGGTTGTTCATTTTGAGGCTGCTGTTGCTCTGCCACTGGCTCAACCGGCTCCTGAAGGACAGGTTCCGGGTTACTAGGCATAGGCGAAAGAACAGCAGGTGCTGGTGCCATTGTGGATCCAGCAACAACAGGTAGTGTGAAGTAGAGCTCTTGCTCCATCGGAATGGGCACGAACACCCGTTTTTCCTCAAGGTCAATCTCTCGCACTACCTTGCTCCCCCTGATCATCTCTTCCTCTAGGAATCTAGCGTGTCTCGTTTCCACAAACTTTGTGTGCCTACTTGAGCAGTAGAAACGATAACCTTTCGATTTTTCTGGGTAGCCAATAAGATGGCAACTGACTGTCTTGGGATCTAGCTTTCCTATGTTTGGGTTAAATACTTTGGCTTCAGCAAGACTCCCCCATACACGCAAATGGTTGAGTGAAGGTTTTCTCCCTATCAACAACTCATACGGTGTTTTCATCATCGACTTGCTTGGAACTCTATTGAGGATATGAATGGCGGTTTTTAAGGCCTCCATCCACAGACTCAATGGTAATGTGGAATAGCTCATCATGCTGCGCACCATATCCATCAGGGTACGATTGCGCCTTTCTGCTACTCCATTTTACTGAGGCTCGCCCGGCATTGAATACTGGGCTACTATGCCATTTTCCTGTAGAAACCTTGCAAAAGGTCCAGGAACTTGTCCATAAGGGTATGTCGACCGTAGTACTCCCCTCCACGATCGGATCTTACTACCTTTATTTTTCTTTCAAGTTGATTTTCTACTTCAGCTTTAAATATCTTAAACTTGTCTAACGCTTCCGAACGTTCTTTGATTGGATAAATATATCCATAATGAGAGTAGTCATCTGTGAATGTGATGAATGAATCAAAACCATCCACAGACTTTACTGGAAAAGGTCCATAGATGTCCGTGTGGATTAATTCCAATACTCCCCCGCTTCGCTTAGCTCCTTTCTTTATAATCTTTACAAACTTGCCTTTAATGCAATCAACGCATTGCTCTAACTCTGAAAATTCTAGAGGTGGGAGGATTGATTCTTTAACTAAACGTTCTATTCTCCCCCTCGAAATATGGCCTAAACGACAGAGCCATAATTTCGATGAGGAATCAATTCTTTCTTTTCTTGCTTGCATCTACTGATAATACTTTCTCATGCTCATTGCTTACATCATTCACATTCTCAGACATAGATAATAAATAAAGTTTGTCTTGTCGGAAGGCAAGACCCACACATTTATTATTAAACTGTAGCTTACACTCATTCTTAGAAAAATGGCAATCAAAGCCATAGTCTGACAAACATGAAACTGATATCAAATTTCTAGCTAATGAGGGAACATAAAGGACATCATGTAACTGAAGCTTGAAGCCACTAGCTAGAACTAGAGATAGATTTCCTATGGCTTCAACTTCTGCTGCAACGCCAGTGGCCACCTTAATTTGTCTTTCTCTTCTTTGTAGGGTTCTCCCTCCATGGAATCCCTGCAAAGAGTTAGCAACATGAACAGTTGCACCTGAGTCAATCCACCATGTGGAACTGTCATAACTTATGTATAAGGACTCATCAACAAATGTAATAATGTCCTCACCTTTCTCCAGGCAGTGCCTCATGAACTTAGGGCAGTCATGCTTCCAATGCCCAGTTTCTTCACACCACTTGCACTGATCTTTGTTCACATCCTTCTGCTGGACGGCTGGCCTAGGGGGTGCTCTGAACTGTGAAGAGTTGCCTCTCCTATACTGAGAAGTGGAGGCATCTGAAGCTTTCTTGTTGAAGAATGGCTTCTTGTTCTGTTGCTTGCCCTTCACAAAATTGAGAGTTTCCTCCCCTTTTAATTTCTTTAGCCTTTCTTCTTCTTGAACACACATGGCAATGACCTTTTGTAGGTCCCACTCCTCTGATTTTGTGTTGTAATTAACAACAAATGTCTCATACTCTTTACGGAGTGAGTTCAGGGCCAAGTGAATGAGGAACCCATCTGCCAGAGGCATCTTCAGCTTTTGTAACTTGGATGCCATAGTACCCATGCTCAGAATGTGATCTCTCACACTTCCACCAGTAAATTTCATCGTTGTGAGTTTCTGAATCAGGTTGGAAGCATGAGCTTTGGTTGAACCAGTAAACTGGCTCTTCACTTTCTCTAGATATTCTGTAGCTGTGTCACACTCTGGGATGGCACCCCTTAAGCTTTCTGTAATTGTCTTTCTGATGACAATCTTGCACTTGCGGTTTGACTTGTCCCACTTGTACTTATCAAGGTCATACTTTGCTCTTACGGGAGCATGATCTCGCTGCCGATTAGCAAAATCTGCCTCGGTCTCATTCTCAGCCCTCTCGGGCTCAGCTGGCTCAGTGGGTTTTGGCTCAGTAAGAGCCAAATCTATCTCTGCAAGTGCTAGCGCTGACTCAAGCTCCTCACGCCATGCAATGTAGTTCTGGCCTGTTAACTTTGGGATTGCACTGATTAAGTGTATAGCATTTGCTGTTTGCTCTGAAATGAAGCATGACACATTTGTGAGAACATTTTAATAAAGCTAGGAAAAACCATAATAATTGCACATCTTAATTTAACGTTGGTCAAAATCAAGACATACAAATAACTTGCTTCACTTATTCTAATCACCATTGGGTAGAATAGAATAAATACTGGTAAAACATGGATCAGTAATATTGCTATTCTTAACGTTGGTCAAAAAATAACAACATTACAGAAATACTTGTGCTTAAAAAAACTAGGCTTCTCAAATTAAATATCCCGTTGGTTCAATTTAATAAGAGAATAACAATAATAATAACTTGCGCAGCGGAAAAATAAAATAATCTTGCTATTTTCAGAAACATAACTTGCTGATCTTGTTCTCTAAATAATAAACACGTTGGTGTAAATTATCTAGTATTTAACTTCTGCTGAAAATATGAAAAAAAAATATTCAAGAAAGAACTATGCAAAAATTCAGCCCGAAAAGAACACGGCCTGCTCACTCGTTCGGGCCGCTCGGTCGCCTCGGCCTGCTCAGCTCCGGGACGCGGCCCGCTCAAGCTCAGCGCAGCGCACGGCCCACTTACGCGGCCCAGCGCAGCCCAGCTGCGGCTGCTTCCCTGCTGCCCTAACGGGGAAGCGATCTGAGCCGTTCGTTTCTATAGATACCGATCCAACGGTCCTCCGTGACTTTCGCTGCCGTCGAACGGCGTTGCGCCGGTGGCTCTTGCTTGCGCGTTGCAGCGCACTGAGCTGGTGCTGTGAGACGGCGCATCAGGTGAGTCCCTGATCCGAGTCACGCCCATCTCCTTCTCTGTGCTTGTCTAGGGTTTGGAAGAAACGGATTTGCAATCTTGCTGTGATCTTGATTGTGAGTGTGGCCCGGGACGATGCTCAAGGCATGTCGCTCGGCGGCCCCCTGTGCTTCTTGTGCTAGGGTTTGTACCCGAAAACCAATCTACTCGCTAGATCCCGACTGATACCATTGATAGAACTGGCAATTACAACTAGCAGTAGATACGGTTCGGGAAACAGAGAAAAAGACAGTAGCAATAGGTTCTACACTTGATGTACTAAGGAATAACATGAAAGAACAGAAGTTTAGAGTGAACCATCGGCAGCGGCGGCGGGGTTCCCAGCGGCGTTGGCGGCCATGGCGATGGCAGCGGCGTCGCTGGAAGGAGTCGTAGTGGAGGCGTCGGTGGAGCAATCTCGCCGCTCGCTGCGCCTCTCTGATCGGAGAGCTAGGGAATGTTCGGTGGGGAAAAAGGCGGCAGCGTCGAACCTCGTGTCTTGCGCCTGCCAGCCCCCACCTCTTAATATAGCGCAGTGCGACGGGGGCCCACTAACCATTAGGGTCAGGCGCCCCCGATCAGGGCGCGATTAAGGGGGTAATTGGGCTGCCGTTGGGCTGGGCCCCTTTGAGGTCAATCTAACACTTTTGTATCAGACTGTCAGTATAAATGATCTGTACGATATGCATTGACATTGTAGCATCCTTTTCAAAAACCCCTTTTCACGTTTTTCTTTCCTGCAGATGGATAATTTAGATTGCAAGCAGAGAATGAGGTGCTTAAAGACTCCACGTGCAAAATTCTTTGGAAAAGAATAGTTGAGAGTTTGGTGAAGGCTGACAAGATATGGGATGAGGATGGCTTGCCAACATTTGGGAACCTAAGTGTAAGTAGTATATTTGGTCGTCTTTCAGTAGTAATGCTGAGCAGATAGAGGAACTAGAACTCTAGAAGAGTTACGGGAAGAACATGAGGACAGACTGGTTGGTGATGATGAGCAGCAGATTATGATGGATTCCAGTGATTTTGTGCACCAGCAAACTGATGATGGCGGTGTCTTCACCACTCAAGGGCCAAGACCTGCCCTGGAAGCATCAGTCAAACTCCATGCAGCAACTGGGGATTCTGAAAAGGGTACGCCTGGCCGCCCTGCCAGGCTGCCACCACGACCTGGAGGATGCCTGGACATCGCCGCCGCCGCGATCTGGACGCTGTATGCCTGGACGCTGCCGCTGCCACCTTGCCATCGACCTGGGAGCATGTATACAGGCTCAATGTGCTCTGCTTCTGTTACAAATCTCGAGCAAAAATAGAGTCTGTATATGCTTCGCTTTAAGACACAAGATGTATTTTCTTGCCGTCTACACTGAATCTCTCATGGGGCGATGCTGTACAGGTCGCTCAAAGGCCAACGGGCCGGGGCGGCCGAGGCTAGGCCGTTCCAGGAGGAGGTGTCCTTGCACGACGTGCGCCTCGACCCTGACTGCGACGCGACGTACGGGAGCGTGCAATGGAGCAACCTCGAGTACCTGCTGCTGCTGGACGTGGACCGCCTCGTCTGAGCCTGGGATGGACGCGGCGGCGAGAAGGGCGCAGGATGAAGCGGCGGCGAGGGCGCAAGGGGCGGGAGCGGCGAGGGCTGGATGGCGCGTGGGGCACGATTTTGGCGCGGGCTGCAGGGCGGGAACAGAGGGAGAGCTCGCGATAGGGAGATAGCTAGCCGCCTTCGCTCGGCAAAGATGGCTAGCGACGGGGTCGCGATGCCGAGCCAGATAGTGAAACAAGGAAGATGCCGTCCCTTGGACAGGGTATCACCGGTGTTTTTTTCTTTTTTTACCAATAGAAAACGATAGAAAACGTTTTAGAGAGATTTTTGGAGTTGCTCTTATAATTGTATTCTTTTTAGAAACAGAGGGAGTTCTCTTTTGTATAGGTTTATGAAAAAAAAACATGTTGGGATTATAAATTTTATAGGACCAGCGAAGGAAGGAGTGGATTCCCAGATGGCCCTATATGGCCGGCCAGGCCAGCTGTAGGGATGGTATTCCACCCACAAAGGAAGGAGAGGATTCCCAGATGGCCCTATATGGCAGGCCAGGCTAGTTGTAGGGATGGTATCCCACCCACAAGTGGGGGTGTCTACAGGTTCCAGATGCCATGGGTGTGGGTGGTGGTGCAAAATTTCACCCATGAATCTACATCAATCCAACCTATATTAGAGTGGGTCAGGTGTGGGTGTAGGTTTTCACCCGTAGGTGACCTATGAGGCCAATAATTATGAAGTCTCTACTAGGTTATAGCTCGTGCGTTGCTACGGGCAAACAAAATACAAACAAAATGAAACTCAGGACACATTTATCCGAAACACTTGACCATCAAGTCATATTGGATATAGAACAAAATTGTGCACAAAATTAATTAGGACGTGTTTGGCACACTTCTGACTTCTCTAATAAAGCTGCTTTTCTCAAAATATTTGGTAAAACTACTTCTCATGTGTTTCCATGAATAGATAAATAAGTTGAAATTAATATCTGAATAATCAAATATATATCTACGTGCGTAGTGAAATCTAGAAGAATCCAAAGAACTAAGGTGGCGTGCTTTGGGAAAATGATAGGGAAATAGATGAAATATAATGGACTGGGTTACGGCATGGGTTACGTGATCCAAAACCCATTCCCTTCTTCGGAAACTACTAGGTTTGGAATAAATCAAAATCAGTGAAAGAAAATTCGATGGAATAGAAAAAAAAAAGTAAACCTTCGTCGGTTGGCCTCTTCGCCACCTCGAGGCTCCTGCCTTCGTCCATCTCGTCTTTCTTCTCGAGTCTCCGATCCCCAGGCTTGCTAGATAGACAGCAGAGCTCTGATTGTACACGCAACTCAGCCCCTCTGCATGGCCTCCGCCCGGCTCCATGCGTCAGCAGACCAGCCCCAAATCGAGCACAGGTGAGCATCCAATCGAAGTCAGGTCCTCCTGCAGGGCGGCGAGCGCCCCCAGCAGCGCATCAGTCCGGGGATGAAAAGACGACGGACATCCAGCGGATACATGACGCGGGAAACGACATTGCAGCTTCGATCTTGGATTTGATGATGCAGAAGAAGGGGTCTGAAGACTGACGCCCCGAGGCCACCAACTCGCTCTCTCTCCTCTCACCCAGAGACGCGGCGGTGGATCCGCCGGACGAGGCGGGGGCCTGGCCTAGCGCCGCCGTCGGCGCTGTCCGCCGGTCAGCGAGTCACCTTCCCGACGGGCGCGGACAACAGCAAAGAGGAGTAGATAGGTCCATGGTGGTCGTCCGACACCGATGAGCACAGCAGCGGTGCCTCCCCGAGTCGAGAGAGTAGCAGGCAGAGCGGCTATAGTGGGGCCCACCTGTCGGCGCGAGATGGCAGAGCCACGGGAGAGGCAGAACCACGGGGGTGTCAACGCTCAAAGTTCTTTTTAGTAGTAAAGATAAAGATTGGTTTAGTGTTGGTCGTTGATCTTTACACCATGTTTTAGTTTTCAAAATTAGGCTATCACTAACATTTAAATGCTCATTCAATAAGAGCTTGGTTCTCTATTTTTTATTGATTTCATGACTTATCTCAAAGGTTTAAAGAGAGAGAATTATTTCATCTTTCTTTGAGATATGCTATCACTAACATTTAATTTTATATTTAATATATAATAATTGTTAATTACTGATGCACTGTTAGTCTAAGATTAAAGATTGGTTTGTTGTTATTGATAAAAACTTGCAATTTACGAGGGTTCTTTGCTTCCTGCTGCATATCATTGTGTTGTACGGGTCGCGCCGCAGGCGTGGCGAACAAAAACGGCGCCACATATTTGGTGTGGTTTGGCGCCGGAAGAAAGTGTGGCACGCCGTGTATACGGAAACAAAGCAAACAATAGGCTAAAGTTTGACGCGGCTTGCCCGACGCCCCGACCTTCGGCGTGGAGTTCTGTAAGCCAACCAAACGTCCTTAAACTCATAGTACTATTTTATTTGATGCAATAGACTTTAGGCCTGCTTGTTTCCACTTAAGGGCCTCTTCAATGGGCGCATCTAGGTTGCTCCTATGCATAAATGCACCTCTGTGTTTAGATGGAGGGTGAAATTTTTTTCACCCTCCTTTGACCACTAATTAGGGGTATTAAATAAAGTCAGTTTACAAAACTACCTCCACAACCCCCTGTAAATTCGCGAGACGAATCTAATGAGGCCTTTGACCGCACGATTAGAGGATGATTACTGTAGCATTACTGTAGCAAATTATGGATTAATTAGGCTCATTAGATTCGTCTCGAAAAGTTACGCTCATCCGTGAAGAGGTTTTGCAAATAGACTTCATTTAGTACTCCATGCAAGAAAGATTCTTTTTTGTAAAATTTGTTGGAGCTCCATCTAAACATTGCAGAGTGGAATCTATGAAGGACTAGCTCCCATATATAGGCCGTGTTCGGTTGGAGGGATAAATTTTTTTGTCCCTCCATTAAATGCTACTTTGACCACTAATTAGGGGTATTAAATAAAGTCAGTTTACAAAAATACCTCCACAACCCCCTGTCAAATTCGCGAGATGAATCTAATGAGGCCTTTGACCACACGATTAGAGGATGCTTACTGTAGCATTACTGTAGCAAATCATGGATTAATTAGGTGCAGTAGATTCGACGCGCAAAGTTGCACTCATCTGTGAAAAAGTTTTGTAAATAAACTTCATTTAGGCCCTCACGCATGCGACAGTAATCCGGGACAATTTTTGTCCCGGCTGCCGAACACGGCCATAGAACTAGGTTCTATAGACTAAAGAATAGCTAAATACAGAGAGGACATGATAGAGATAGAGAGAAATGAGAGGCTGTCGGTCTCGTTTATAGATTCACCCTCGGTCCTATACATTGGGGCAAATTTAACATATGACATCAAATTATTATGGATTCTACCTAAGAAATGGGAGGACGGTCCTATACATTGAAGATGCTCTAAGATTATATAATCTAGCTTAAAATCTAAAAAATAATCTCTCAAGAAAATAAATACTCTAGTTTATTCATCAGATTATATAATTTATACCCTCGTCTATAAGCTGCTGAAAATATATTTATTTCAAATTATATAATCATTCTCTTGTAATCTAGATTATATAATCTGGCTTGCAAACAAAGAACAGGGCATTTATATACGTTACTATGGCCGAATAGGAGCCAAACACCCAAAAAGCGGGTGCGGCCGTGCGGGTGGGTTCCATCGCCATGACCCTTAGAATAGTAGAATGTGATTACCGGCGCCGCCACGGTAGGCTGTGATTACCGGCGCTGTGAGTGTGTGACCAAACACCCGACTTTTTTGGTTTTTTGATCTTTTTTGGAAAAGAATATCACAATAGACCCTCTGAGGAAAGAATTCCAAAAATGAACCCTGGGGTCGGCGCTGTGATTCACGGCGCTGAGATATAACGTCTCGACGCCATGAATAACGGCGCCGAGGTCCATACGACGTGGAATCACCATAGCGTACGTGACGGTGACGTGGCGACCGAGCTCAGCGCCGTAGATCTTGGCGCCGACCTCAGCGCCAAGATCTGTGGCGCTGAGCTCGGCTGACAGTGGCAGTGAACAGTAAACAGTGCAATGAACAGTGAAGTGAACAGTGAACAGTGCAATGAACAGTAAAGTGAACAGTGCAATGAACCGTGCTGCTGGCGTGGGGACGTGGAGTAAACGGGGGCAAAGCTCTGCCGCGGTCGCGCAGCCCGACTTTTTTTTGTTTTCGGGCCATAGTAAATAGCAAATAGTGAATAGTGTGTAATATATTTTATCTTGCTCAACAATTGTTTGATCATTTGCTTTCATACATTCATCCGATTTCACGAAACAGAAATTTGACATGCACTTTAAAGGATTTGCAGCAGCATGTAACTTTTTGTTGATCGACATTTGACATATTTTTAGAAAAAAAATGTTTCATCTATGCATCGGTAGATTGAAGATGTCGATTTATATGTCCATGATCCTCAGCTCGTTAACTTTTTGAATAATTGCGATCCCTGTTAACTTGTTATATCCTCCGTCAATCTCTTGACAAGTCAAAAAGCGTCTTTGACTTTTTGAATAATTGTAAAGTATATATATGTTTCTATTGGAAGAATGCAAACTTTTGGACTTGGAATGCGTTGGGACATGGAATGTTTAATGCCTGCTGTGATTAAATAGATTTATGACCTGACTATATGTTCGTATATTCACTATTCACTTTACTGTTTACCGTCACTATTCACTTCACTGTTCACTGTACTGTTCATTGCACTGTTCACTGTTTACTGTTTACCGTCACTATTCACTTCACTGTTCATTGCACTGTTCGCTGTTCACTGCCACTGTCCATGGGATACATGTCAGCCGAACTCCGAACTCAGCGCCACAGATCTTGGCGCTGAGGTCGGCGCCAAGATCTACGGCGTTGAGCTCGGTCGCCACGTCACCGCCACGTACGCTATGGTGATTCCACGTCGTATGGACCTCGGCGCCGTTATTCATGGCGTCGAGACGTTATATCTCAGCGCCGTGAATCACGGCGCCGACCACAGGGTCCATTTTTGAAATTCTTTCCCCAAAAGATCTATTTGTGATATTCTTTTCCAAAAAGATCAAAAAGCAAAAAAGTCGGGACCAAACACCGCCCAAAATCTCCTCTTCAGCTCTCCAGGCCAGCACCACGGAAGCCCTAGGGCAAATGGAGTTGCGGCGGCGCAAGCGCGAGCGACCGCACAAGATGCAGGAGCTCAATCAGCCCGTCATCCCGCTGGAGCCCCTTGCTGTCGCCGACGTCGTGAAGGAGGAGGAGGAGGAGGAAGAGGACGACGACGACGACTACGAGAACCTCGAGGCGATGAGCGAGTCCGGCTCCGACAGCAGCTTCGAGCGCAATGGTTAGGATCCTCCCACCCCGATCTACCTCACTCCTCGTGTAGAGAGAGGTGGGAGGGGGGATTTGCAAAATCACCACCCACCCTTATCACAGCAAGATCACTTTTGCAAATCTCTCCTCCCACCTCTCTCTACGCGCCCCCTTGAATCAAGATCATGTGGTCCAGATTGAGGTTTGCATAGTTTGCACGAGGAGGTTGGTTTGCACCTGATATATTCCCTTTAATAAGATGGACAAACCTATTACTTGCTCCTATAGCTAGCAATTTATATGAAAATATGATATCTGAAATTAAACAGGTCATACGTTAGGGAATTACTATTCATGGAAAATATACTAGCATCAATCTTACATTATCAATTATCTATCTAATTATTCACTCCCTCTGATTACAAATGTAACTCATTTAGGACATTGATATGATCTCCAATATGATAATTTAACCTGCATTTTGGTAGTCAAAAGTTGAAGGAGGTTTTACTAATGGGGATCTAAAACAACTTATATTTAGGATTGGAGAAAGTAACTAACTTTTGGTAAAAAAATGTGCTCACAGAAGCAAAGTTTGTTTTTCAAGAAATTGGAGCAAAATGTTTTTTATGTGGCCTTTCATAAGTGGTTACAACTACTTTTTTAGATAAGGATACTACTAACTAGCCTGTTGTTCTGGTGAATTCTTATATTGAAAAACCTCTAGTTAGCTTTGTTAGTGTGCATGATTGGCAGCCAGATTTGCCATCTTTCTATGTAATATCGCTAAGACTCCCACTTTTGTTATGTTTTTATTAAATAAAATGTTGTCATCTAAAAAAGTGGAAGTGTCAGATATTGTTTTTCTTTTGAACACGCGATATGACATGGAAAGCTTTCATTTGTTCGAAAGAAAATAATGTTTCATAATTGATAGTGAGGATGAGGGCAATGAGTTTGAATTGAATATTGCGCCCACTCAAACGCTAACCCTTGTTTGTTCCAGCAGAGGAATGGTTGGCAGAGGGTGAGAAAGGGTGCAACAGAGAGAAGCTCACCCTGAAAAACAGGGCAGCTGATGTACTTGAGGGTGATACACCAGCAGAGGTACGGGAAAGCCAGGAAAAAGCAGTGGAGGAAGGCCAGGTAAATTTTTGGAATGACAGTTCTGTTAAATATGTAATAGTAGTTTATATTGCTATCTTGTTTTGTTTATCTTTCTCTACAATTCAATTTGCTTAGTAGATGCGCAATAATTATTTAGTATATCTCTATTGTTTTTATGTGCTGCTCGTTTTATAAGGATGCTGGCAGGATGAAACGGAGGTGCCGTCGGGTCAACGTGCGCTGTGAACCAAAAACGATATGTGAGGTTGTGAGGCTACTTAGTGCGCTTCAGAGGGAGAAGGTGAAGGAACTTGGCTTTGAGTGTTTGTTCGATTTCAACATGGACACTCTTGGGTCGCGGGACCTTATTGTCTGGCTTATGGATCACCTCGACCCGAACAGAATGGTCCTTGATTTTGGGGGTAATAGGAAGCTTCATGTTACTGAGCACACAGTATCATGTGTTCTCGGGCTGCATAGGGGGGATCTAGATCCACCATCCAGTACGGACAAACTCAATGTGCATCCACTAAGACTGAAACTAGGGGTTCCGGAAGGAAATGATATTGAGATTAAATGTTTGATACAAAAGATACAATCTGGTAACACTGATAGATTTACCATGCAGTGCGTCATGATGATCGTGCTTGCAAAACTGTTGGCTTGTAGCTCAGCTTTATACATTTCCAGCAGTGTATGGAGCATGGTTCAGGATATTGATAACTTTGGCAACATGGATTGGTGCAAGTTCTCTGTTGACCATCTGAGATACTCTGCTAGAAAGTGGAAGAAGCCAGGTGGCATGAAAAACACAGTTTATGGCTGCTCTGCCCTCCTTGTGGTAAGCAATATTTTGTGGGTGCAATAACTGTGTTGCTGTTTCATAAAGATTCTGTGTATGTACAGTAATTATCCATATGATATACTGTAAGCTTGCACTGCTCCCTTTTGTAAACATTTTTCAATGTTTTGGTTTTGTGCAGATGTATTACCTTGATAACTTGAATTGCAAGCAGAAATTGAGCTGTGTAGAGGTTCCACGTGTGAAGTTGATTGGACAGTTGGTGGGGGCTGACAAGCTGAGGGGCGAGGATGGCTTGCCAACATTTGGGAACCTAAACGTGAGTATATTTGCTCCTTCAATAGTGACACTGCTTTTCTCATCTTGTAATAGTATTTTCCTTTTCTTATCCATGTGTGTATGTTGTGCAGTTAAGAATTCAGAGGGGCACCTGCTATGATGAGAGGACTGAACCAAGCAGACATATGCCAACAAGCATGCTTTCACCTGTTGCCTGTGATATTTCCAGTGTTTTCTCCAGACCACAGGAGCAACCTGGTGATATAGCTTCTTCTTCCAAGGCTTTTTGTGTCGAGAAGAAAAGGAAAGTCAAAACAATGCATCAACAGTTTGACATGCAGCAGATAGAGAAACAGCAGCCACAAGATAGAAGGCAAGAATATGAGGGCGCCGTTGCTGTCCAAGATGCGCAGGAATCTTTATTGCCTATTTCCGGTGATTCCATGCAGAAAACCAATGGTGGCAGTGCCATCTCTGATCAAGAGCCAAGACCTGCTGCGGAGGCACCAGTTGAGGTCCATATGGAATCAGCAATACCAGACATTCCTGAGGAGACTGCCATCACTAGCGACCATATTGTAGCTGGGGGTTCTGAAGACAGTAAGCTATCTTTCATTGTGCATCAGTTCTTTTTCTTTTCATCTCATCTTTTTGAATGAAAAGGACATACAGCTTTTGTTACTGCAGGCAACAGCCCTGTACCTGCCCATGGTGTCCAACCAGCTGAAGAGGCTGTGCAGATAGCCAGCAATTTTATTAATAAGCAAGTGAAGGATTTCATGGCAGGTACCTCAGAGCCAGAGATCCTGGAGAGCGGTTTGTCCAAGCTTGTGTCTCTCCTTGCGCAGGCATGACCTTCCTAAACACTCATGTTGGAGGTTTTCAAAATTTTATTCATCAATTCTAGCTAAATGTAATTTATAGGGGAGTATCACTCACTCCTTCAGAACATTTGTACTTCTAGTCCTTCAACATGAAAACTCATTTAATGCTTCTAGACGACAATTAATCATATAAACATTCTAATTTAATTTGTAGCTTCAGACTTGTCAAATGTGCCCTCAATTACTTTGCCATTTTGTGCCATCTATCAAATTTGAGCTGTGTCATCTGCACAGTAATTGACAGAGAAAGTGTGACCCCAATTATCAAGAATAAAATATGCAAAGAATGGAATTGAAAATTTGAAATACATTGAACATACATTTTTTTGCACTGACTCCTATTTTATATATGTACCTTCATTAATTCTAGACCATGTTGGCACAAGTTAATGGCCTTTGTTAGAATAACCATACAAAGAATCAGAAAAAAAAATCCTTTGATGGAATCAACAGTAAACTAAGAAACCTTTGCTACGATAATAAAAAATTGTGTTATACTGTCAACATAAAAAGTTGAGATATCTTCATATTAATATTTTAACTTGTAACATGTGAAATAGCTCTTCCATTACTTAACAGTTATGTACACAATTGCTATCAGATAGAACATGTTTCTCTTGTATCAGCAATAAAAGCTACATTTTTCATTCAAATAATTTTAAAAATGAATTTGGAAGCATGCTATATATATCTGAACATGCAACCCTTCTAACATAAAAATTCTGTAATTCATGTGTCTCTAAATTGCTATGCCACATAGGTGCACGGATTGATGGACTAGTGTTAAGTCATTATGGTTTCTATGAAAATAGTGTATTACAACTAACAGAATGAGCTGATCACGTTGATGGATATGTCATTGTCATCCTTGATCTCACATTTAACAGATGCGTGCAATAGTCTCTTCGGAGGCTGAGAACTTCGAGCTCAAGCAACAGGTCAGGGAGGTTACCGAGAAGCTAAGCAACAAAGAACAGGAGCTTGAGGCCACTAGAGCATCGCTGAGAGGAGCCAAGGCTGCCACGCAGGAGGCACAGTCTGCAGTCACTGACACCGAGGAGGAGCTTGAGGTGACTAGAGCAACGCTGAGGGGTGCCCAGGCCTCCATGCTGGAGGCGCAGTCCACAGTCGCCGCCATGAACAGCCTTGCCCTGCGCTTGAGCGCCACATTTGTCAGGCTGGGTGACACCCGCCCCGGTCCCTCTCCCACTGTCACCAGTAGCTCTCTGGAGGAGGCCGTGAAGCTGTTGGAAGACCGGGTGTCGCTCATCGAGCCCGTGTCACGCAGCCACGCCACGAGCCTAGCCCAGAGCAGCGCAGCGTTTGTGGCCGCGGCGCTGCTGTGCCGGGACAGGGAGAGGGGCGTGGAGGGACTGCGCGACGCGGTGGCTAAGGACGCAAGGCGGTTTGTCCGCTCGCAGGGGCCCGAGTTTCACTCCTTGGTGGCTCAGGTCGTCGACGCCGTGAAGCAGGAGCATGGCAACGCACCGCGGATGCAAGGCAGTCGAGCAACTGGAAATGCAGGTACTAGCAATACTATCAGGAACATCCTTTGAATTGCGGTAGATCAAGGGTGAAGTGTATTTTGCCATGATCCGGTATGGTTTCTAGTATTGTATATAAGACTACTATGCTATATAACAACCTCTGAACTTGCGGTAAACTAGGTGGAAGTAGTGCTATGACCTATCTATGTAGTAAGAGCTCGGGTTGTCCATATGTCTTGCTGCTGGTTGCAAGTCCACTTTGATATTATTACGTCTTCTATGTCATGCAAAATGTGTGTGATCTTTCTTTGTCCTATTTTACCAAAACCGGACGCAATTTACAGTACGTAACTACAGAATGGAGGTGAGCTTGGTCAGTACAGCGTTTATACTCCCAGTAAGTTTTCTTCTTTTTAAGATGGAACACGTTTCTATTAATATGGCATATAAAGCTATTAGGGATTACAACTGAGGGTACACAATTAGGCCGGCCGAAAGTTAGCCAAACTGGCAAGAATATGAGCAACATAAGTACAAGTGCGAGGGGTAGGTCAAATCCTGTGCAGTAAGCGTTGTATTGCATTGAGCCTCTAGGACGAATATATAGGGATATAAGACTTGGGCAAGATTCCTTTTTTAGATGTTTCCTATACTACCAAATATACTCTAACATCCCCCGCAGTTGTAGTGGTACCAACACGAACGGACGGACTAGATAACAATGGAGAGACATCCTCCCGCAGTCGGAACACCTGTGCAAATGCTATGACTGGAGCGAAAACCACAAAGAGCTCATGCAGATGATAGCCCCTTGGTGCCGAAGTAGCCAAGGTCGAGGTGGACGTGGTCGAAGCCATGGAGAAGGGCGCAGGTCCGAAGCATCAATGAAGGCGCATGGGTACACAAAATCAGCCACTTCTTGCCGACGGCCGGATGGTGATGGTAGATGGTGCAGCTAACAAGCGCAAAAGCATCTTCCTTTAGCAACATCAACGGCAGGGTTCGTGAGATGGCGGCAATAGGCGCAGACTTGGACTGGGAGCCAACGTGACGAGAACGAGTAGCATGGGGTATTTTTTTCAATTTAGCCGTTTTCTGGTAAGAATTTTATGTTTGGACGCCTGGTGGAAAGAATTGAGAAAAAAGATCCTTTGCATGGCGCCATAGAGGATGGCGCCGTGGATCAATGGCATGGCGCCGTGGCCTTTGGTGCCGTTCTATTCCACGTGGCGCCAGCGTGGCATGGACGGATTGGGTGGTAAATATACGGCACCAAAAGCCACGACGCTGTGCTATTGTAGCACGGCGCTACTGACGTGGGCTTTGGCGCCGTGCCTTGGGACTTAACCGGCTGCCCGGGCCAGCCCCCCTCCCCTCACCCGTGGAATTCTCTGTTAGAACAGAGAGGAGGGAGGCCGGCGCCCCCCCTCTCTCTCCTCCTCCACCTCCCCCTCTCAAATCCACCCAAATCCCTCTAAATTGACGCCCCCAAGCACTTCCATCCAATGGATCAAGGTAATCTCCCTCCCCTCCCTCGTTTTTGCCCATTAGAATGGTTTGATTTCATCCACATTGGTACAAACCCTAGGTTTATGGTGAGGGCTAGAAATCCGATTTTGGATTGGATTTAGGAGAAATTTGTGGTGTTTATGGGTAGATGAGGTGTATGTAGATGTATCCCCTTCACAATTTGTTTGGGGTTGATGCTTTATTGGTGTATTTCATAAAATCCTCTTAATATAATGGGTTATTTTGGCCAAAAATTAGAAAATGGTAGTATTGTGGTCTACAAATATTTAGTTATTTGTAGTACTAATGGTTATACGGCTATTTCCATATTGTAGGTATTTGAAATTAGAATTGCTTTACTCTGATGGTGTTAATGTTGAATGATGTGTTTGTTTATTTTGAATAGATGGATAAATTAGTGACACTGCACAATGATGGAATTGTTAAGAGAAATGAGATTGGGGTGTTGAATTTGAAGGAACGAAAAAGGTTCCCTTGCTATTTAGTGTCCGGCCATCATTTGCTACTACATACTCTCGCAGCACTCGGGTGGTTCTCTTGTCATTAGGTGGATATAACTGATTTGAGCACTCGGGTGGTTGCTACCGGCTATTTGCAAATAGCCGGTAAGAGTCAACGGTGTAGCCATGTTGCAAATTGTATCGTAGTGGTAGTGTCATGCAACAATAGCCTCGCCATTGTTGCCTTATTGTCATGAATTCCAATTCATTGAAAGTTGGGACTTTGTTTCAATGCAACCATTCAATTCACATCAAAAGCAAAATAAACAAATCACTAGTACAACAACATTAAGTTCCACAACTAAATCGTTCAACATAATGGTACAATCACATAGTCCATCACAGTCGCCAAATTATAAGGTTCAACATAACATAAGAAATAGTCCATGCAAACTAAATAGTTCAACAACACAATATCAATACATAGTCCATGACCACGTCACCAAGGTCATAAACACCAAAATATAGCCATCAACCACACCATGCCTACTGGGTGCAACGGGGTCACTTTCCCTTCCTCAGTGCATCAGGATTCTCCTCCGACGCAGCCTTGGCACGACGTGCCCTCTCAAGCTTCCTGCCCCGCTCGGCCTTATGCTTCGCCGCAAGCCTAAGGCGTCCTCCTCCCACCGCTGCTTTGCAGCCTCATCGACCTTGTGCCTCGCCCCACAGCGCCTATTGATCTCCTCAGCGAACTCCTTCCTGCCCTCAAGAATGCACTTGTCCAACTCACTAATCTCGGTGTCAATCCACTGCTCAAAGTCACAAAGGGAAGGAGGCTCCTAAAAAAATTGCATACAAAGGTTACATGACAAATAAACTGAAATAAAAAATAACTTTATGAGGAGAAAGAAATATATTACCAGTAGGCCAATCCTAACCATGCGCTCAATCTTGCAACATCTCAACCTTGCAAGGATCTCCACAGAAATACATCGGCGGCTTCATGCCGTCCGGACATGGCAAATGGGTGTACCCCATGCCAACCTAATCACATGTACATATTCACATTACTAAGGGTGTGTTTGGTTTCATGGACGAAGTGGGATGGGACGGGACGATCCCACTTCATCCCGCGTTTTGTTTGGAGACAGGTGGGTCGGGGACATCCCTATGAGAGAATATACCCTCCAGATGCGGAACGACCCCATCCCACCTAATCGAGCAGACGGGGGCATCCCGCTTCGCCTCGTCACGCACGCCCTGTCTCTGTCTGCGACAGGAGCACCGGGCGAGCCAGTGCGGTCGCCGAGGTAGGGCCGGTGCGGTCTGCCGGGCGAGCTCGGCCACCCGGGCGGGACAACGCGGCCGCCAAGGCAGGGCCAGCGCGGCCTGCCGGGCGAGCTCGGCGTCGGGGCGGAACAGATTTGTGGAATTGAACACTCAAATCGATTTGAAAGACATCCATGAAGCTTTTGATTGCAAGTGATTGAGTTGAGACTCAACATAGATGACGAATTCTATCAAGATTAATTGGTACAGGGAAAGGAAAAACAGAGGAGGCAGATAGGGATCGGAGGTTGACATATGGGTCCCGCAAGTTTGGCTGATAACGGTGTTATAACGTCACTCATCCTATTCGAACTATCCCTCATACTAAACACAAAACTGGGACGAACACATCCTATCTCAACCAAACACTGAACGGGACCATTCTATCCCACAAAACTGGGACAGGATCGTCCCATCCCTTCTTGTCTCTGAACCAAACACATACTAATAATCCAAGTCTATAAAAGCAATGTTATGAAAAACTTTAAATCCACCAACTAAGACCAAATCAAGAACAAGAATTTTGCTAAAAACAACTACTACAACCTACACAATGCAACAAAATTGAACCAAACCCTACAAATCTACATCATCCACATGTCACCTACAAGCTAGGGTTTCTTCCAATGCGAACCAAATCCAACGAACCCACTTGGTAGAAATGAAGATAGGGGAGAGATTACCTCGATCCGTTGATTCCCCACTGAAATTTCAAGTCTAATGGGTGGATTTAGAGGGGGGAAGTGGATTGGGAGAGGGGAGCAGCCGCGCCTCTTCTCTATCTGTCTGTCTGTTTGACATAGAGAAGTGAGGGAGAGGCTCGGCCGCGGGCAGCCATTATGTCCCAGGGACGATGCCAAAGCCCACGGTGCCATGCCGAAGAGACACGGCGCCACGACAGTTAGCGTCGTGGGTCAATAGCATGGCATCGTGACTTTTGGCGCTGTATATTTACCACACATTCCGTTCAGGCCATGCTGGCGCCATGTGGGAAAGGACGGCGCCAAAGGCCACGACGCCGTGCCATTGACCCATGGCGCCGCGCGAACGGTCCATTTTCTCAATTCTTTCCACCAGGAGGCCAAACATAAAATTCTTACCAGAAAAATGCTAAATTGAAAAAAAAATACTAGCATAGGTGGTGCCACCACCTGAAAAAGGTAGCGACACTGATGGTAGCTTGATCACAAGCGGCGACACTGCAGCCTAGAAGGATGAGTGTTCAAACACTATGAGAAAAAGTCAACAGTAAAACTCGGCCATTCCACTTGTAAGGCGGTAAGGCGTCTGCAATGTGCTGCTTGGATGCATGTTAACTGCGCCAAATGCAAAGCCTTGCCTCTAAGATGGTTAGGGCATCTCCAATGTAAACCTCTGGCTCCATAAGTGGGTCCCACAATGATTTGATATTACATGTTGTTTTAACTCCAATGTATAGAACTAGGAGAGTGGATCTATAAATAGGACCCACAACCTTTCGCGTTCTCTCTCCCTTTTTCTAATATTCTATTGTATAAAATCAGGTTCTATAGATGGAAGAAAAAAGAATCTATGGAACCAACCATAGAACCTCTCATTGGAGACGCCCTTAAGTCGCAGAATCCCAGCCGCCCATGTGTGTTCTGCTTGGAACTTGGAAGTCAACAAAGTGCTCAAGTTTATCGTCGAAGGTAATTAGTATATGGTTAATGAGTTATTATTGCTAGACTAGGCCTAGCGACGATACTTACATGCCATGGTACCTTTCTTGTTTCAAGAAGTGAGCTTCAAATGTAAGGTTCGTTGGGGCGATGAAGACAAGACAGAGTGGTGTACGAAAGGCAGGGATGGACCGGGGAGGGGTTGGCAGTAAAAGCTCACCGTAGACGACGAAGGGCGCGAGAGGCCGGGAGCCTCGCAGGAGCAGCGGGTGCGCCGGTGAACACGAGACGGAGAGGTGTACCAGAGGGTAGCACCCGGTAGCATAAACAGAGCGTACAGAGCCGGGCCAGATCAGGGACGCGTTTGGTAAATGAAGCCGTGAAGCCGGTGGAAAAGCTGGACAAAAAGCTCTATCAAAGAGGTGCATAGTTTTGTTCACTCAAAGTCTAAATGCTTTCGTCCGCCGTAAACAGAGTGTACAACTCGTCTACAGCATCACCATTCGATATGCGCAGATGGAGGCCAAGTTTGCACAGACGGAAGTTGATCACAGCCCGAGCACTCCATCCAAAGGTTGCCGACCAAGCGCCAAGGTTTGGCGCGAAGAGCGGTGCCTAGCCCGACGCGCGCGCATGGCGACGCGCTAGCGCACGTCACTCCATCAGTCTATCTCTTCCACCTCCTCACCCTCGCCCGCGTGTCGTCGTCCCCTGCTCTCAGCGTCGCCTACTAGCTCGCACACGGCGCGCCGGTGACACTAACTGCACACACATACCCATAGCTTCTTGCTTCGTTCATTCACCTTCTCGCTCGAGGGCCCAAGCGGCGGCCAAAGCCTAGATCGCGCGGGCGCACAGCGCAGATGGCCGAGCACCACCTCCCGCCGGAGCCCGTCGTCGTCGACCACCACCACCACAAAGGCGGGAGGAAGGGTATCCACACCGACGACCTCTCCCGCGGCCGCCGCTACAACTACAGCTACTACTACGGCGGCGGCGAGGGCGGGGGCGGCCGCGCCCTCTGCTTCGCCCTCCTCGTCCTCCTCCTCGCCGCGGGCGTCACCTGGCTCGTGCTCTACGTCGTGTACCGCCCGTCCCACCCCACCCTCGCCGTCACCTCCGCCGCCGTCCTCGCCCTCTACAACGCTACCACCAACGCCGGGCCTGGCCCCACCGCGCTGGCCGCGTCGTTCCAGTTCGCGCTGGTGCTCCGCAACCCGAGCGGGCGGTCCGCGGCGCGGTACGACCGGCTGGCGGCGTACGTGGCGTACCGCGGGGAGCCCGTGACGGCGCCCACGCCCTTGCCCCCGCTGGCGCAGGACGCCGGCACCGCCGTGGAGGTAGCGCCCGTGCTGGGCGGCGGCGTGGCGGCGCCGCCGGTCCCCGTGTCGCCGGACACCGCCGCGGCGCTGGCGGCGGACGTGGGTTACGGCGTGCTGCCGCTCCGCGTGGTGGTGCTGGGCCGCGTCCGGTTCCTGTCCGGGCCGTTCCACCGGCGGTGGCACTCGATGTACGCGCGCTGCGACGTGCTGCTCGGCGTGCGCGACGCCGGGGTTGGGAACGGCCCCGGTCGCGTGACCCAGCAGGCGCCGCTGCTCGGCGACCCCGTCTGCAACGTCGACATGTGACGCCTCGAGCTTGATACGCGTGATAGTCTGATATGGATCGCATCTATACCTTGGTCCCCCTCTTGCTCGTGCCTTCGCTTACGTGTGTGCACGCGTAAGAGTAGAGTATACCAGTATATAGTACATAAGTTACGCGTGGGCTGTGAATGTGTCTGCGTATTTACATATATGCAAAACATTTACCCGAACTTTGCCTCGTATGAACATTCGTTTCTGAATAACTGGTATATAGCTTTCATCAGTACATGTTTTTTTTCGAAAGACCAGTAACGCACACGCTCACACATGCACGCACATTCACCTCTTTAAATACATGCACGTAAACCCTACCTTATGAGTAGGGATGGATATGGATTTCTGAACATCCGAATTATCCGTATTCGTATTCGCTCAAAACATCAATGTAGATATCTGTATTCATATTCGTTTTTAATATGGATGTTAAATGGATGTATCTGAATTCGTTTTTCGTTATTTTTCTCTATCCGAATCATCATTCGTATTCGAAAAAAATATAGAAACAAATCGAATATCCGAAATTATCCGTATCCGCGAAGAATTAACATGTGAAGAGGCCATCTATCCGAATGTGAATCCGTATTCAATGTATTCGTTTTGTATTCGTATCCGATAAGAATGGACAACATTCGTATTCGTATTCGTATCCGACAAGATTCAAATTCGATTTGTATTTGAATAAAAATATGGTAAAAGGTGACATCCGGATTCGATTCCATGCGTATTCGATCCGAGTCCATCCCTACTTATGAGCACATCCGAGAGACTGAACCGGTTGTTATGATTTTGAGATTGACGGACCATAGGCATCTCGCTATCGATAGATACGTCGCCTACCACTGAGATAATTTATTTTTTAATGAAATAGGTAAAACGCTCTCGTAAGTTACCTTTAAATGTTATATGTAAATATTTTTAAATGTTTTTTGAAACATTTTCATAATACTTTATCAGAGTAAAATAGAACTCTGTTTTAAAACCTCGTAGTGCAAATTTGTAAGAATCAAAAGTGTTCAGAATTGTCGAGTATACGTAAACGCTTGGCTTTTTGTTGACTTGTGGGGCCTGGCGACAAGAAGAGTGAGTCAGTGACCAGCTGTGCTGCGCTTGCACTCTTGCAGGCACTTGCCGGCTTGCCGCTAGTAGTTTGCTACGGCGGCGGTTTTGGAGGCTTTCCATCCGCGGGCGAGTGTGATCCGCTGCGCCGCCGAGACGGCCCAGAGAAAAACTAAACGGCGGCAGCCGGCAGCGACCCGGCCCACGCGAGGGCACGGAAGTCGTGATCAAGCCGCCGCGGCACGCGCGACTACGGCGGGCCGCACACAGAGATGGGCTCATAAAACTGCGGCTGGGCTACCGAGTAAGATGGGCGCCCATGGAGGAAACAGCACAACAAATGGCCCGTTTCGTGTCTGCACGGCACGAGCGCCAATAGACTAGCAGTGGAAG
>CM014272.1:52123163-52141006 GCA_004135705.1 Alloteropsis semialata
GGCTTTGGTTCTGGACGGCGGCGGCGGGGTGGTTCGGCCAGTGAGGGAAGGAAGGAAAGGAGCGGTTGGGAATGTTCAAGGATCCATGGGGAACGCGTCTTGAGCCTTGGATTGGAGGGATAATGATGGTAGAGCTACGATTTCGCAATGGTGGGAAGCTCGGACCGAACGACAATGGCGGCTCGATTTCTCGAAATTCTTGGTGTATGGGCAATGGCGGAGGGAACGGAGCGGTCGAGGGCGGAGAGGACGAAGTGATAAGGCTCTGGGTGCAGTGAATTGAAGAATAGTGAGGTAGGAGGGGGGTGAATTTGGCCGGCCTTTACTGAACTCGGTTTTTGACGCCGGTGAGGTGGCCGTCCGGCCGCTCAGGCGTCCACGTGGCTCACTCGCTGGGTATGGACCACTTGGTGATGCCAAATGGGATGGGGCAGCGGCGAACACGTGGAGAGACAGCTGGATGTACGGCACGGACGTCGGAGACGCCGAGGCGTTCCTGGCCGGCGACAAACTGAATGTTTCTCGGTTCAGTTATATGGTCAAGCGACGCAGCTGCACTTTTTCCGATTTTTCGCTCGATTCCGTGTAGAAACTCAAGGAGCAACCAATACCAACTTTGTAGAGGATTCATAGGGCTAAAATTCCTACAAAGACACTTATACCCTTTGCTCAACGGTTTGGAAGTTGCAAGGCTTTGAATCTCAGCCAAAATTTGAAATTCCGAAAAATTTCAGAGTTTTGGCAGCTCACGGGTCTAACTTCGTCGGCCTTAAACTCCATTTTTTGTACATGAAAAGTTGGTTCGACTAATACAAAAGTTGAAGATGGTATATCAGGCTACAACTTCTACAAAGGGAGTTATAGTATTTGATCAATGGTTTGAGAGATAAATCGAGGAGAATTCGGCCAAAAACGCTATTAACTGTCGGACTGAATTTCTAAGTCTGATTCGAACGATTTTTACCCGACTTCGCTGACCTTTTTCTCTAAGATTTACATACAAACTTCGAGATCGTCCAATACAAAAGTTGTAGCTGGTACATTAGGCTACAACTCTTACAAAGAGTGTCACTACTTTTGGGCCACGGTTTGAAAGTTATGGGGCGACGAATCTGGGCAAAAATTCACGTTTTCAGACTTAGTGTAATTCGGCTAAGTGCTGAAATTGTTGGTTTTGACCCGATTTTGACCAAGATTATGAGTGATCAAACAAAGTTTTCCTTGATCCACATCACCACCATTGTAAAGAGGGTACTTTGTACTCCAACTTTTATATTGGTGGAATTTCAAGTGTTTAGGCAAAATCTAAAGATATTAGCCGCTCGAGAAGGGTAAAAAGTGAAACTTATAACACATGAAATGACGGTCAAACGAGTTAAAAATTGAATTTCGAATTTTCGTTTGAACTTTCTATACTCAATTGAGTTCATGAACATGTATTTGACATTATTTGTGACATTTTGGTATAATTTTTGTATTTTGACTATTTTGATTATTTTGGTTGACTAAATCCACCCATACACACAAATGCACAAACAATACAATTATGGAAAGATGCATGCCATTATGGGTTTAATTAATTTAATTAGGGTTTCTAATTACGATAGTGACACTAGGGGTGTCACAAAATTAATCCTTGGAATGCTAATTGCACAAATAAACAATGAGAAAAATCATAATATATTTTTTAACATATGTGTGTAATGTTTACTACCATCCTGCAACATTTTAAACTAAGATTCAACTTATGTATGGAGAAACAAAAATAACAAATTTTATCAAAGATTAAATTGGACCAAATGGCATAATTTAGGGTGTAAAATGAACCAAAATATAGTTTAGAGGTTATCCATACTTTGGCCATACTTGAGAGGAGTAATTTGGACTTTTTTCTACTGGAAAACATTTTTTTTCTGATGGTGCAAGGCCGTAAAAGAAAATAAAGATGAAACCGGAAGGAAAATAGGAAAAGTTAAAATAGTTTGGCTCTCTAAAAATATTGAAGTACTTGTAATTTGGAACAGAGTGAGTATGCTCTGCATGTGCAAATTCGGCCATTTTCACATACCATAGGTTACACAAATCGGTGACAAATTCACTCGAAAATAACCGGGTGACTAATAAATGCCTGGGGAAATGGATTACCACGCACCCTCTGGCCTCTGCATCAGCTTGCAAGTACTATGTGTGCATGGTGCATGCACAGTTACCAGCGTCGACTTCCGCCGCTCCATGCATGCATGCATATATGCATGCAGCACAGTTGTTTTTTTTTTGATTGAAACGGAGGGGGGGAGGACCCCCCACCTTGATTTTTATATATAGTGGCCCAAAGAACGGCCCGCATGATCGTAGTGAATTTTACATTTGGTGGCGTTTACATTGCCAAAGAGAAATAGGAGCACCACACGTCGCTAATGCTAGCTTCGTCCCGAGGTAGCCGGGCGGCCCAAAGTATAGCATCCTCTCTGCAGCGGATCAGGAGTTGCCTGCATGACCCGTTTTCTTGCCTGAAGACGAAGGCGTTGCGCTGCTTCCAGAGCTGCCAGCAGCACAGCAGCACGAACATGGCGAAGTGGGAAGCCGGGAAGCTCTCTGGTCGCGGCAGCTGATGCAGGCGTGAGACCTCCATGTGATGAACGGAGAAGCCCATTCTGGACCAGAACTGCAGCGCCGGCGCACACTGGAAGAAGATGTGGTCTGGTGTCTCCGGGTGCAGACCACATATGTCGCACGTGTCTTCCTGGAGGATGTGCCGCTGCTTCAGTTGTACTTTGCTTTGGATCCTTTCGTGAATGAGGAGCCATCCAAAGAACTGTACCCGGGGCGGAGCACGGTTCTGCCACACGAACGCAGCAGCCGGGCTTTGTTCCCCGTGCTGGGACATCAGGAGCTTGTAGACCGCCACTACTACAAAAAACGTTTGTAGGGGCGGGTAAAAACACGTTTCTAGGGGCGGCGCCGAAATCCGCCCCTGCTTTTGGCTGCTAAAAATGGCCATTTGCAGGGGCGGGTTAGTAGGCCGCCCCAACAAACGTATTTCCAGGGGCGGACCATGCCATTACCCGCCCCTGGAAACCATCTTCAGGGGCGGACCATGCCATCACCCGCCCCTGAAGATGGTGTTTTCAGGGGCGGGTCATGCCATCACCCGCCCCTGAAGTTCTTTTTGCCGATCAGTAATAAATCGGAAAAAATAGCAAAAAAAATTTATTTTAATGTGGGAAGGACTCCAACCATCCAAGTCGCAAGTCGCGCAATTTTTCGTGTAAAATTCGCGCGCTCCGCGGCTGGTGGGATTCGAACTCACGACCTCTGCCTCGCGCGTAGCCTCCTCTACCACTGCACCACACTCTCACCTGTGACTAGATGTTGTTTTGGTTCCTACCATATTATACGAAACCGAGTGTAAATTACTTGTTTAAAGCCCTAAACGATTTCAAATTAAAAAATTGTCAACTACAAAGTTTCATAACTTTTTGAAATCTACAAGTTTCATTTTGGTAGGTTCTCCATCCGAGGTCGTTTACAGAATTTGAATTTCAAATTTGAGAACATTAAAATTTAGTTTTCGTTGACAAGATGATTTCAAATGAAAAAGTTGTCAACTACAAAGTTTCATATCTCATTGTGATCTACAACTTTTATTTTGACTGTTTTTCCATCCGAGGTCGTTTGAAAAATCTCAAATTTCAATTGAAGAATTACAAACATGCATTTCTAGGGGCGGACCATGCCATGACCCGCCCCTAGAAATGCATGGTCCGCCCCTAGAAATGCATTTCTAGGGGCGGGTCATGGCATGGTCCGCCCCTAGAAAGGGCAGCATTTGTAGGGGCGGACCATGCCATGACCCGCCCCTAGAAATGCATCTATAGGGGCGGCCCTTAGCTACAGTCACTACCGGAGAACATCACATCGGTACCGGGTGACAACGGTCATCGGTACCGGTTATAGAACCGGTACTCAGCATCCGTGACTGATGACTTTGAGCCATTGGTCACGGATCCTCACCACCCGGTACCAAAGCAATTTTGACGAAATAAAAAAAAACTCCCGTTCCTCCGATCCAGTTTCTCCGATCCAGTTTCTTCGATCCATGAATATTCATCAAGAAAAAAAAGATGATGGATGATGAATATCTTGCGCAATCAATTTTCGTTAAGAATCTCGCAGAATCACAAGAATATATTTCACAAGAATCACAAGCTTCCGCTTCTCTAAGAATTACAATCACAATCACAAGATCAAAAAATCTCTGTTCCACATTTCACAAGAGCCACCAGGCCGGTCCAAGGATCCCTGCGGCAGAGATAGTAATCACGTGATGAGAGATCCAATTACTGAAAGGGTCACACGATTCACTAGCTATGTGGTAGAGAGGAATTTCTTAGAGGCAACTTTTTTACCTGCTGGATCGAGATCGATTCCTGCTCCTGCACGCCGCCGAAGCAGAAGGCCACGCCGCCGAATCCTGCTCCTGCACGCCGCCGAATCACACGAATCCTGCTCCTGCACGCCGCCGAAGGCCACGCTCAGCGTCGCCGCTGCAGCTCGCCGCGCGCGCCGCACTGCTGCTGCTCCCGCACCGGTGCTGCTCCCGCGCCGCTGTCGCTCCCGCCACTGCCCCTTCCCTTGCCCCTGCGCCCGCGCCGCCACTGGCCACGGCCCCTGCGCCCGCGCCGCCGGCGGGGAGCCCTGCGGCAGAGAGAGGAGAGGGAGGAGATACAGAGGATAAGACTGGTGGTGGTGGGGAGATAAGATTGTGGGAGAAGATAAAGGAGAGAGAGGTGGTCGTCGGAGACATCGGTACCGGGTGGTGGCAACCACCGGTACCAATGAGGTCATTGGTACCGGGTGGTGCCTCCACCCGGTACCAATGAGTTTTCAAGGAATTGGTACCGGGTGGAGGCACCACCCGGTACCAATGTGACCTCATTGGTACCGGTGGTTGCCACCACCCGGTACCTATGAGACTTTATTTTTTTTCCCCTCTGGACCCGGTATCAATGTGACATTAGTACCGGGTGTTAAAAATCCGGTATCGATGTATCCGGACCGATGGAGGGTTTTCTAGTAGTGAGTAGCGCGCGCGCATTTGTAGGGGCGCGTCGCCTCAAAGTCCGCCCCTAAAAAAAAACCCTGGCTCTTACAAATATTTTTTGTAGTAGTGCGCGGAGGTGGAGAGTCTCCCGTGGTGGTCGACGAACGGCGAGGAGCACAGTTGTTTTCTTCGTTATACGTACCTAGGTAAGCAGAGACTTGTCGTAGGAGAGACTTGGTGTGCTACGCGCTTCGCATGTGTGTACGCGCTCGCTCGATTCGTCGTAGGAGCAGGTCAAGATATGTTAAACTAAAGCGCGCATCGCGCCGATCACCAAAGTCTCGTGCAAAGCAGCCGAGAGACCGTACGTACATGTATATGTTCATCCCATCGGACCACCCATGCATGCATATCCCGTGTAATAAATCTGACTCCTGTGTACATGCGTCCACATTCTTATCTCGCGCAATATCTTGGATTTCTTCATGCCGCAAAAATTTTTTTTTTTTGACATAGTGCGGTGTCTACCACGACCGGTGACGCATGTTCGTGTTTGTCCAATCCGATCGGGGCCAGCTGTTTCCGTGATCCAGTGGTGCACAGGAACATGTGCGCATGCCGCCAATTTTTTCCGGACGTTTAATTTCGAAGGCTCCATGCTAATCCTTTAAATAAAATACATGATGGAAAGGAATGAAAATCTAAAAATTCTGAAAGAAAGCACCCGACTATTGGTTTTGTAGACTCGATAATCGTTGTTGATGACAACATTAGACACTAAGCTAGAACTATTTTTAGGGCTATTTCGACAACTATGGTGTTCTTGAGGCAACCAATACAATATCCGTTGTTGTGGGATAAGCATTTTGAATCAATGTTGAGCAGCGTAATCAAGGCCTGCTGGCAAACTGGCTAACCTAGCCAGCAACTGCTTTAGTTTCATGTTTTGACTTCATTTCTATGCTTCATATGCAAGGCACATCCCCCCGCATTTAAATTTCCTGGCTGCTGAGAGAGTTTGACTTGAGATCTAGACGGGTGAGCTGGCGTCCATGTGAGTCCATATCTCGATCTTTCCTTGCTTCCATTGTCAAAGCGCAATACGTGCTATTTTGCCAATACCCTAATAATACTAGTGTTGAATTGTTAAAATAAAAGTGTAGCAAGTAGCAACTGCGCATCCATCTTCTTGCTCATGCGTTTGACTTCGGCATTTCACATGTACGGATTGGTACTTGTCTCCTGATTTCTCTCTCTCTCTCTTTTTTTATGGACTCGACCGTATGGTCTTATCTCAAAGGATAGATAACAACCGCGATTGCAACACTGATAAGTCAGATGGGCTATTGTGCTGACATATTATCGGCAATCGCAAGAGAAAAATAATGGGAGAACAAGTAAACAAAGTAACGTCGTAGACAGCTACATGCCGTTTGGAAACTCCTGCTGAATGACTACGCACATATGGTTCAAGATTTCGTGCAAGCAAAACAATTTGGAAACAAACTCAAGGTTCTTTACAGGAATCGTGCGATAGCGTAGAGAAAATATACAGGTAATGCTGTAATAATGGTGTAATCTATTTTGATTAATTAACAGCATGTGGGGCATGAAGTCATGAACTAGTTTCAAAAGTTTCTAATGTTAGTCTAACTGATGATCGAGAATGACATATTTGTGTGGAATTTACACAAGGATGACAACGTCACTATTAGTTAAATGTATTTGGTCTTGTTATAAAACGGTTCGTGTTACCAGAGAAATGTGATCTGTGGAAACTAAAGGTTCTCTCAAGATTAAAACTTTTTTCTTTGTTATTTAAAGAAAGGTGACTCTCACAAAGGATAATCTGGTAAAAAAAGGTGTTGGAAAGGCAGTCCTAAATGTTGTAATAATGAGACCATATAACACTTGTTCTTTGATTTTCATGTGGCTAGGTTTTTTTTGGAATACCGTATACATCTTTTTTGACATTCAACCACCATCTAGTGTATCTAATATACTTGGATCTTGGCTAAAAGGGTTTTCTTCTAAGCTTAGAATCCAGATTTTAGTTGGTGCAGCTGCTCTGGGCAATTTGGTTGAACAGAAATGATGTGGTTTTCAATAGAATTCTCTAATGCGAGATCAAGGAGGAGATGGCATTAATTAAGAAGGCAGGCCTGTGGCAAGCCGGAGCTCTTCTAGTTTTTAATGTTGCTTAGTTTTCAGTATGAGTTTGAGCTTCTCCTTTTATGTAATAGACCTATGTAATTGAACCTTTGCTTCCCTTCTTAAATTGTTAAGATTAATTAGTTTAGTGATCAATTAGGATAATTACAATATCTGTAACCGCTCCCAATAGTATTCTTCTATAGACACCTTTTCACTGTAGACACCCTTTCACCAACAGACATGTCTCTTGGGCTAGTATATATCTGTACAACACTGTTCAACAAGGTATACAATTCATTCTTTTACTACTCATTTCAACACGTTATCACGCACGCACGCTCTGCCACCGCTGTCGCTGTAAGCCGAGAAAGAAACTCGCTGAGACTCGTCGAGAACAGTTGTAACTCGAAGGCAGAGAAGAACTCGTCGAGTAGGAAGAAAGGGAGAGGGGACTTGCCGGACTTCTTGCGGACCTCGCCGGAGTTTCTGCACAGTAAGAACTCATGACGACTCCCAACGTTCCTTCCATGAACGCCATGGTCGACTCCATCACCGATGCAGTGGAGTCCGCCATCCACCGTGGCCACACCGCCGGCGGACTTCGCCGCCACATGCTCCAGGGCGCCGTCCGCCGTGCCCTTCGGGACATCTCCGACCGCCGCATCCCCCCTCGCCGCTTCTCTGGAGTGCGCGCTGGAGATTGCAGTGGCCACCGTTTGGCACCACGCCCGTCTTCCCCGCTGCAGTTGGCCCCCGGCGTTTGCCCGACGCATGGCCCGCCCATGGCAGTCCGGCACGTTGGAGCCCCGCCGGTGACGCCACGACTGCCGGCGACACTGCCTCCACCACCACCGACGCTCCTGTCACCGCTGGCCCAGCCATGGAACGGAGGTGGCGTTTCCATGGCTGCACGCCGTGACGCCCCTTCATCCTCCACAAGACGCGCAGACATGGAGCCGTGGCCGCCTGGCTTCGCATACGACTTCGACGTTGTTTTCCCGCCGCCTTCTCCACCACTGGGACGCCCCTCCTACGCCACCGTGACAGCCAATCGACCGCGCCTGGCCGACCTTCCGCACGGGAGTGCACTCGGCGCTGGCTTCGTCTCTCCTTCGTCGCAGGGGGAGGCGGCCGCCCGCCACTGAGCGGCGCCCGAACGGCCGGTGGGGGGCTGATCCGCTACGTCCCGGCTTGTAGCGACGGTCCACCGGACCGAAGCTCGCCGGGGACGTGCGGGCGCCCCCGCCGGCCGGCCTCCATGGCCGGGATCAGGTCTGCCATGCGAGGAAGATGATGGGGCCCGAGGTGGTGGCGGTCATGTGGCTTGCGCAAGAGGCGGCGGTGGCTGGACGGCGGTGGCCGGACCACGGCGGTCGACGGCGGCGGCCAAGCGGCGGCGGCGGCTGCTTCTGGGGGCGGTTAGGGTTTCAACCCTAACCGTCGCCTCTTAAACAGGCCGGCGGGGCAGGCTCTCAGGCGGGCTAGGCCGCGCGCCTGGCCGTTCAACCGGCTGGGTCGCGCGCCTGGTTGGGCCATGAGCCTGGCCGCTGGACCGCCTGGGCCGCGCGCCTGCCAACGGACCCGCATGGGCCGCGCGCAGCGCGCACGGGCCTTTATTATTTACCTATTTTCTTTTCTTTTCCTTTTTCAATAAGTACAGTACTGTATATGCATTACCTAATTTCGTTTATTTTCTTGTGAGAATAATCGTATTCTTTGTATGACCATTGCTCTGTACTGCTGTAATTGTCTTTGTATATATTTGTGGCTTGATTATATTCTATTATAATGCCGTGTGTGACCCTATCATTATTGGATTATATGGACCTTCTCATTGTCTTAGTTGCCACTTAATAAATTATCCATAGATTCAGCAAACTTTAATCTGTATAGGATTCACATTGCTAATTTTTCATCATATTATTTTGCTACTACACAAGATAGTAGAGTCCTAAATGCACTGGCCGCGTTTAATTCTTTGTGAATTATTCTGCCTAGAGACCGTGCTTAGGCAGCAATATAATTGCCTACTATAAAGATCTACTCTTTGTCTCTGACATCGAGATTATCTGCCTTGTGTCTATCAAAATTTATGATGATCTAATTGTATGGTCTACACATTTATATAATTAATATCCAAAACTGTGATAGATATACATTTGTTAAATCAATATTGCTTTTAGTATTAATACTTACCATGTTGATTTTAATTTACCATACGGTAAATTAACTAATCCATGGTTGTCCATGTAGAACCATGACCACTAAGGAGTTTGATGAACTCGCGTTAGATGGCAATAATTACCCTACATGGGCTTCTGATATCAAGATAGCGCTTGCATCTCGTAGTCTTTCCGCTACAATTCAAGACCCCCAACCTGGGGTTGCACTTCAGGATAGACATATTAATTCCGCTTTGGGTTTACTATGATTTTATATTCATAAGGATATCAAATCTGAATACCTTATGATTGATAACCCTCGTGATCTATGGAACTCTCTTAAAGAGAGATATGAACAGCAAAAAGAACTCATTTTGCCTGAGGCAAATCATGAATGGAATCATTTACGTCTCCAAGATTTCAAATCTGTGGCAGATTATAACCATGCTGTTCATAAAATTTGCTCTAAATTGAAGTTTTGCGAGAAAGAGCCATCAGATGCGGATAAAATAGAGAAAACACTATCAACTATGCTCCCATCTGACAGAGTATTGCAACAGCAGTACAGGGCTAAAAATTACCAGGCATATTCTCAGCTTATTCATACATTGACTCAGGCAGAAAAACATGATGAGCTTCTTATGAAGAATCATCATAAGCGCCCTGTTGGTTCGGCGCCCCTACCTGAGGTTCACAATGTATAGAAAAAGACTAATAATAATAAGTTCAATGGATCATCTCCAAAGAACAAACCTGGTCGACGCAAACACAATAAGAAGCAAAGACCCCATTCATACACGTGGAAAAGAGAAAATACGAGACCCAAAAATGACACTAAGTGTCATAGATGTGGTGATTTCTCGCATTTTGCTAAGAATTGTCGTACTCCAAAGCATTTGGTTGCTTTATACCAAAAGTCTTTAAAAGCAAATACGCAAGCAGGAGGAACAAGATATGAGACAAATTTCAATCTTGCATCCGAGGTCGTCAAGGACAAAGACTGTTCACACCAAGAATCAAAGGAACAAGTGAACAACAACGCTCTCAACATTGAGGAGAGCCTTCCATCCACGGACAACATGCTCCTAGATTTTGAATCTGGAGATATGTTTGGAGATTTGAAATAATCTCGGTCCTGAACTTGATATCATATTAGATATGTGTTGTAATAATTTAGGTTATATATAGTTCCCTGACTTGTAATTTTAATATGTTTGAGTTTGTACAAATTTGTTTATACTATTGTTTAGTTGTACCAACTCATAGTTTTATAATATCATATCCTTATTTTGATATTTTCTATACCATATGCATTCTTGCATACGTTATATTTAAGCATTTTTATTTATAATCATTTTATATAGAAATAACTACTGATATCAATCCAACGGAGGAAGAATTATGCCTTGTAGACTCATGCACTACAAACTCTATACTTAGAGAGATAAAATATTTCCAGACCCTTAAGAAAAAGGAAGAAAATATTATGACCATCGCTGGACGCGATGCATTAGTAGTTGGTTCCGGACGAGCCACTATTACTCTCCCTATGGGTACACAAATTATAATTGAGGATGCTTTGTTGTATCCTGATTCTACCCGTACCCTTCTAAGTTTTAGAGACATCCGTAAGAATGGTTTCCACGTGGAAACACACTACGATAATAAAGAAGAATTTCTTCTCGTTACTAAACTTACGGGATATGGCAAACAAATATGTGAAAAAATTTCTTCACTCCAAACTGGATTGTACT
Organism: Alloteropsis semialata; assembly: GCA_004135705.1. Classification (NCBI taxonomy): domain Eukaryota; kingdom Viridiplantae; phylum Streptophyta; class Magnoliopsida; order Poales; family Poaceae; genus Alloteropsis; species Alloteropsis semialata. The sequence goes on from CM014272.1 coordinate 52,134,278, forward strand.
ATACTTACATACAGCCCGTAGCACACGTTGCTTACAAGATAATTTTCCAAGATGTCGATACATTCCGAAATTGGCATGATCGACTTGGGCACTCTGGAATAGGGATGATGCGGAAAATTATCGGCAATTCCATAGGTCACGATATGACAAAAACAAAATTTCCCCAAGATAAAGATTTTTGTTGTACTGCTTGTGCAACAGGGAAATTGATTTTAAGACCATCACATCTTAAAATTCGAACTGAGCCACTCAAGTTCCTTGAAAGAATTCAAGGAGATATTTGTGGTCCAATCCAACCATCATCGGGACCGTTCAGGTACTTCTTGGTTTTGATAGACGCATCTACTCGATGGTCACACGTGTCCCTTTTATCGACACGCAATCATGCCTTTGCTAAGATAATGGCTCAACTTATCAAATTGAAAGCACATTACCCTGAACATCGGATTCAATCCATCCGAATGGACAACGCTGCTGAATTCTCATCCCGTGCTTTTAACGATTATTGCATGGCATTAGGAATTCAACTTCAGCATTCTGTCTCATATGTACATACCCAAAATGGTTTGGCCGAGTCATTAATTAAAAGAATTAAGCTCATTGCACGACCTATGCTAATGAATTGCAAATTGCCTACGTCGTGTTGGGGTCACGCAGTTCTGCATGCTGCTGATCTAATACAACTACGACCAACTGCATATCACGAATCCTCCCCATTGCAGTTAGTACGTGGGAATCCTCCGAACATTTCCCATTTGCGTAAATTTGGGTGCGCTGTGTACGTACCCATCTCACCACCCCAGCGAACTTCGATGGGTCCTCATAGGAAATTGGGGATCTACGTGGGTTACTTATCTCCGTCAATCATAAAGTATTTAGAACCTTTAACTGGGGATCTATTCAATGCCCGGTTCGTTGATAGTATTTTTAATGAGGATCACTTCCCGGCATTAGGGGGAGAATTGTACCCAAAAGAATGCCAGGAAATTGATTGGAATGCAACAGGCATTTCATTCTCTGATCCACGTACTATAGAAACTGAACAACAAGTTCAAAGAATTATTGATTTGCAAAATATTGCAAACAATATGCCAGACGCCTTCTCTGATTATAAAGGCGTTACAAAATCTCTTCATCCTGCAAGGAATGTGCCCGAAAGAGTGGAGGTACCTAATAAAACCACTCAACCCCAAATTGGAAACAAGAGGGGGAGAAGCACTTCCAAGAAGCAAGATGTGATTGCTAATAAGCAAAAGAAGACTGGAAATACAACTCAAATTTCAGTTGAGAGACACTTAAAGGACATACAATGTCCTGTGGATAGATGTGATCCACAATCCAGCTCAACTATGCGCATAAACACTGAGGCTGGAACATCGGAAGTCCCTAGGTCCATCATATTGGGAAATAATGATGAACCTATAAGGGTAGACGAAATTGCTATAAATTTCATAGATATTGGAAAAACTTATGATCGTAAGTCCACAATAGTCGACTGTTATCTCTCTGAACAAATTGCGAATATCCTTCAAACTGATTTGGATCCAAAATCTCTAACGGAATGCAAGAAGCGTCCGGACTGGGATAAGTGGAAGGTAGCAATTGAAACAGAGATTGCCTCGCTTTATAAAAGAAAAGTGTTTTCGGCCGTAATGCCAACACCTCCTGGCATCCTTCCTGTGGGATACAAATGGGTTTTCGTTCGTAAAAGAAATGAAAACAATGAGGTGGTAAGATATAAAGCAAGGCTAGTGGCACAAGGTTTTACGCAAAGACCTGGCGTTGATTTCAACGAAACCTATTCTCCAGTAATGAGTGGAATAACCTTCCGATATTTAATATCACTGGCAGTACAAAATCGTCTATCTATGCAGTTGATGGACGTAGTGACCGCATATTTATACGGTACACTGGATTCTGATATATACATGAAAGTTCCTGAAGGAATTAGTATACCAGAAAATAAGACAAATCGCAACATGTATTGCATCAAGTTGCAGAAATCGTTATACGATTTAAAACAGTCTGGCCGAATGTGGTACAATCGGTTAAGTGAATTCCTTATATCATTAGGATTCATAAACAATGATGACTGTCTATGTGTCTTCATTAAGAATTCTTCAAAAGGATTTTGTATCATATCGGTATACGTCGATGATCTTAATATCATTGGCAACGAAGCTGATATTAATGAAGCACGTCATCATTTAAAGACGGAGTTTGAAATGAAGGATTTGGGTCAAACCAAATTTTGCTTAGGATTACAACTTGAGCATTTCCCTTCTGGTATATTTGTATACCAATCTGCCTATACTCAAAAGATATTAGAAAAGTTCAATATGGACAAGTCATATCCAGCTAAAACTCCCATGGTTGTAAGATCCTTAGACATTAAGAAGGATCCTTTCAGACCAAAAGATGAGGGAGAAGAGATATTGGGACCACAATTCCCGTATCTTAGTGCCATTGGTGCACTAATGTATCTTGCTAATAGCACCCGACCTGATATTGCATTTGCAGTAAATTTATTAGCAAGGCATAGTGCTGCACCTACTAAACGTCATTGGGTAGGAGTAAAGACGGTATTCAGATACCTTAATGGTACTAAGGATCTTGGATTATTTTATGGTAGAAATCAAGATCCAATTTTGTTAGGATATACAGATGCTGGTTATTTGTCAGATCCCCATAATGGCAGATCACAAACAGGCTTTGTATTTTTACAAGGAGGAACAGCGATTTCTTGGAAATCTACAAAGCAGACACTAGTATCTACTTCCACCAATCATTCTGAAATAATACCTTTGTATGAAGCATCACGCGAATGCGTATGGCTTCGCAGAATGATAAATCACATCATACAATCATGTGGTATTGGTGCGATAGATACACCAACAATTATCTTTGAAGATAATTCAGCATGTGTTACTCAAATGGAGTCTGGTTATATTAAGAGTAATATGACTAAGCATATTATTCCCAAGTTATTCTACCCCCATGAACTTCAAAAGAATGGAGAAATTGAAATCTTGCAAACTAAGTCGTGTGATAATCTAGCAGATTTATTCACAAAATCTCTACCATACTCTTCATTCCATAAATGTGTTGAGGGCATTGGTATGAGAAGACTTAGAGACTTGCAAGAATCAGGGAGAGAATCTCTCTAAATATAACTTACTTCAAACATCATATTACACTCTTTTCTTTATATAAGTTTTACTCTTTAGAGATTTCTCATATAAAGTTTTTAATGAGGTAATGATGAACACATGGTGACATATTAATGACACAATTTGATATATATATATATATATATAATATATATATATATCATGGTATTTCTCCTTATTTTTCCCATTGGGTTTTAAAGGAGTTTTTGCCTGGTATATCAATATACTTTGGTTTTCTTCCCACAGGGTTTTTCCAAAGATTCAAGACTATAATAGTTGAACAAGTAAAGGCTTCTACAGAACCAATTGATCAAGGGGGAGTGTTAAGATTAATTAGTTTAGTGATCAATTAGGATAATTACAATATCTGTAACCGCTCCCAATAGTATTCTTCTATAGACACCTTTTCACTGTAGACACCCTTTCACCAACAGACATGTCTCTTGGGCTAGTATATATCTGTACAACACTGTTCAACAAGAAATACAATTCATTCTTTCACTTTTCATTCTAACAGAATTGTGGCGATCGCTTCACAAGATGTGCGCCGTCTTGCAGTAGGTGGTCTATCGACATGCCCTTTTAACCATTTGCCAACTGTACCACCAGCAAAGCTTTTGACACGCTCCAATCCTGTTTTGGTACGTCATAATTTTAGAGGAAACCAAACGTAAGGTTCAACCCTAATGGCTTTTCTTACCTTTTTTCATGTGTAGTATCCAAAAGTTTTTTTTCAAGCTTTCCTGGGTTCTACTTTCTAGAATGCTACAGAATTTGAAGCAGTAGGACTTTTTAGTACCTTGTATGTTTTTCCTATTTCTGTATTTTATAATTCATGTGCTCAAGAAGAGGCCTTATACAGATATTTGAGTATCACAATAGGAGTTGGAGTAGTATTTTAGACTATGCAAATGCACTAGCAAGAAAATCACGAAAAAAACGATAAAATGTATTCTTCGTTGGAAAATGTAACGGTAAAAATGTGTACAATATTAGGTTTGTTTTAAATCATATTCTTATAATATATCATTTATGTTGTACCTGTTTTTATTTGAAATTGGTAGAAATCATATTAGGTTTGTTTTAGTTCGCCAATATTATTCCTCTCCTTTTTTTATTTACATGTCGTATTAGTTTTGTTTTAAATCAAATTTAATTAACTTTGACCAAGTTTATAGAAAAAATATCAATAGTTATACTCTCTAACATATGCACTATCAAAATATATTTCATGGTGGATTCAATAAAACAATTTTTGTATTGTAAATATTATTATATGTTTCTACAGATTTGGTTAAACTTGTCCAAGTTTGACTTAGGACAAATCTAATGTGACATGTAAATAAAAACATAGGGAGTAAAAGCATCTCCAGCATATCCTCTTTATTTTTTTCTTTTTTCCATTAATCATTGGGATGAACCAAAATCCACCCAAACTATACCCAAGAGAGGGAGTTGTGAGTTGTGACCCACTCAATATGGTAGTTGGATTGGGACAGGATTATTATTGAACTGCAAAAACAACTCTCTTAATGATCATAAAAGAGATATTGGGACATCTCATTAACTGATTATTAGGAAGTATTGGAGATGCTCTAATCATAATCAATAGTTTAATACTCTCTAATACAAATCCAATAACATCGATTTTGTGTTATAATATGTGTGTTAAGAAAATAATGGTTGATCTAAGGCTCTTCCTAACAAAACCAAATGTTCAATTTTGTTTAAATAGTCGATAACCTTAATTATAGAATTTCTAATAAAAATCATACAGCTGCTGTACAGGCGTGAAATTTTGGCTAATCAGTTTATAACCTTGTACTAGCTTTTCAAATAAATTCGTGTCTAAATCTTTACGAGAAGTAACAAGTTGGTAATCCATCGACCATCGTCACGTTCCCTATTTAACCAGGGGCCAACCGCACCGACCCGTAGAGCTTTACACACACTCCCGTCCCGTTTCCTGCATAATTTCACCCACCGCGCTTGCTTCTCAGCTGTACCAGAGTCCAGGACTGGGCTCTGGATCCCAGGGCGGAAGAGGGCGGTGGCCATGGACGGCGCGGTTGGGGTTGGGGCGGAAGAGACGAAGGCACCGCGGATCGCCGCCATCGACGGCGACGGCGCGTCGACCCGGGCGTCCGTGACGCCGGTGGAGCAGCTGCGGCTGTCGGCGCCACTGCCTGCTGCTGGCCTCGCTGCCAGCGCCGACGACGGGCCTGCGGCGGCGCAGAGCCGCGGCGAGGAGGTGGACGACGAGCAGGTGGAGAGGTTCTACGCGCTGCTCGCCAACATCCGGGCCCTGAGGGGGCTGCACAGCGCCGGCGACGGCGGCGGCCGGGGGAAGAAGCGGGCGCGAGAGGCGGAGGCGCCGTGGCGGCCGGCGTTCCGCATGGAGGACTTCGAGGAGGAGGTCAATCAGAGCCAGTGCACGGCCGACGCGCGGCGCGCCTTGAAGAACCAGCAGTGTTCCAGTGGCGGCGCGGCCAGAGCGAGAGCCGCCGCCGACGACCACGAGGAAGACCAGGTTGCGGAAGCGCGCAGACGCAAGCTTGGTCGCCGCGTCGCAGCGCAGGGGTGACCTGTGTTGACCAGATAATTAAGGCTGTCCGCACTGGTCATCCTCCATATCAATCCTCTAAAAGGTATATTCTGTTCTAGTCATCAAGATTCCATCCTCTATAACAACTTCTCCCGCACCCGTCATCCTCTAAATCCCATACTCTATCCCAACCACCACATATTTTATTCAACCATCTCAACTACCATCTCCTCTCTCTCCTCACTTTTTCTTTTCCTTTCTTTTTTCTATCTCCTCCTATTCTTTTTATTTCTTCTTTTTTTCTTTTCTTTATTCATTTATTTTATCTTTTCTTTTTTTCTTCCCTTTTTTCCTCTTTTTCCCCTTTTCTTTTTTCTTTCTTTCTCCCTCCTCTTTTTCTCCGCCCGGCCCTCTCCTCTCGTCCCTCTCTCTCCTTTCTCGCCTCTCTCTCGGAACCGGCCGACGGAGGGACTCCGTCCCCTCCGTTCCTGCCCCGCCGCCGCCCCATCCACTGGCCTCCCTCGCCACCCCCACCCGCGCGGCCGCAGCTCTCTCCCACGCGCCCACGCTCTCTCTCTCACGCTCCCACGCTCTCTCTCCCTCCCTCCCACGCTCTCTCTCTCTCCCTCTCTCGAGCCCGCCTCGCCTGCTCCCCCTCCCCTCGGAGCCGCTCGAGCTCGGCGGCGGAGCAGCTCGAGCTCGGCCCTGCTGCTCCCGCGGAGCCGCGCCGCCCCGTGCTCCCTCCCGCAGTCCGGCAGCTCCCCGCGCCCTCCCCTGCGCGACCGCGAACCCTCTCTCCGCCGGGACGCCTCTCTCTCGCTCTCGCCCTCGCCGTCCCTCTCCCCCTGCGCTAGCCGCCGCCCTCCCTCTCCCGCTGCGTCGGCCGACGCGCGGCCCTCCCTCTCCCCCTCGCCGGTCGACGCGCGCCCTTCCCTGTCCCCCTCGCCGGTCGACGCGCTCCCCTTTCTCTCCCTCTGCGCCGGCGGGGAGCGGGGAGGTGGGCACGGAGGCGGA
>CM014272.1:52146570-52162238 GCA_004135705.1 Alloteropsis semialata
AATAAGGCCCTGTTTGGTTTCAATAAGTCCCTGACTTATTAAGTCAGTTGTATTTAAGTCAGTTGTGTTTGGTTATAGGGACTTATAAGTCAGTGAGTAAAGACTGTTTTACCCCTATCCCTATGCCCCTGTCCGTGGTCCCACCCGGGGTAGGAGGGGGAAAAGAGTGACTTATTTCACTTTAAGTTGGGGTGAAGCTACTTATGGACTTATAAGTCCTTTGCACTTTAAGTCAGTACTGTTTGGTTACCACAAGTGACTTATTTGCACTTTTTGCACTTTAAGTCCCCTGACTTATGGAAATCAAACAGGGCCTAAGTGCAAAAGTCATGTTAAGAAAAGGGCAAAATGATACTCCGTAGTAGTGGGCTAGTCAGCTAGCTAGTGGCACTGGTCAAAACCTCAACTTGATTGGATGGGATGAAGTGGAGTGCTAAAATTTAGCACCCATTCTTTGGCTAAAATTTTTGATTCTCAGCTAAAGTTTAATTACCCTACCCTATTACTCCCTCCGTCCACGTATAGTAGGCGTAACTCAAAAAATGCAGAGACCAAGGAGGATGTTAATTGCTGCGCGTTTCCAGGAGAGTCCCTTTGGTTTCCGTCTCCACATAACTGCGTTTAATGTTTCTCCGTTAAGAAAATCGCTAACTGATGCGCTATTTTCTCTCTGAAAATTTTCTCCCACACTGAACTAACTTTTTCAACTTCGTGCGCGTATGGAAAATTTTTTTGCAGCCGGCGCGCCATGTAGCCAACTCCCGTTTGTGTGCTTATGCGAAATGCTCGAGCGCGGTGGAGCTCTAGCTGTGCTTGCCGTTGCATGCATCCGGCGCACAACCTGCTGCCTCACCTGCACTCGAGAAACTTCTCCGACTTGTCCTTTGCCATTACCTTCACCTCCGAGGAGATTGCAAGAGAGAGAGAGGAGGTGCTATTGATAAGCGAGATGTGCAAGCAAGAAAGTAGACGACGTTGTTTCAGTAGTACTCGTACATATACTCAGCTCTTACCGTGAGAGGGTAACGGATAGTCTAACGGAAGACGAGCCGTCCGAGAAGTTCGGCTACCAGCAATAAATGCGTAGAGCAGCGTACGTGCGGGAAGAGGTGAGCGCCTTGTAAACGTGGACTAGAGAAAAAAACGGTTACGCCTAATAGACGTGGACGGAGGAGTAGCACTCATGTTTCAATAAACTACTGTTAAAACTAGTGACTGGCGCGCGCATGGGCGCGCGTATGAGTTCACGGCTTGATGGCATTCGACAAGGAGTTGATGAAACCACAGTAGATAAATAAATATACAGCAGCACATACAATCCATATTGCCATATTGTTCTAGATAGTCTGACAGCACTAGATTCATATTACTATATATTGCTGAAATAACTGGAGCACTAAGTCTTACGGTAGCTGAGTACAAAGAGGTACATATAATTTAGAGTGCTTAGTTCAATGGTAGCAGAGTTTAAATACGCATACAACACATATGGTTAGAGATGATAACATCATTAACTAAGAGGTCGTTTTAGGCCTATTATTGAAACCGCAGAGCTGATGGTGTGGAGTAAATCAAGATTGGCATGAGAGCGTGCTTGACTGCTTGTTGTCTTTAGGCCTGTAGGAAAAGAAGGAAATGCTGGTAAGCAAAACAATGAAATTTGTAATCAAATGTTGTGACTTGTGAGCACGTAATCGTAAAGTCACCAATCTTGTTATATTCAGGAAACAACAATCACCAATCTTGTTACATTCAGGAAACAACAATCACCAATCCTGTAGCTACACTAAGACCCATCTTTTATACTCTTCGTTTTAGTTTAGCTTTAGGAATGACATAAAAAAATCCCAATACTACCACAGTATGATGGAGCATCACTGAGCTAAAATTCTATTCTCTAATACCTTAACTTGTTGGACAGTTACCCCAAAAAAGTTAGGGAAAAATTAAGATCTGAGAAGAAATTTACTCAAAAAAAATGAACCACTAGGCTGATGCAAGATCCTATCATATTTTAAGTGATGAATGAGAGCATGGTTTCCTTCTAGTAATGCAGATTCTGAACTTGGTTTCAACATATAGCATGTTTCAACACAAACTAAGTTCTGATGTAATAAAAGGGGAGAATGTTTTCTATGTTACAATAAGTGGGTAGCAGATATTGAAATCCCAGGCATTTCCTGCTGCATATATATTATAAAAAAGTTCGCATTGCAATACCTCGAGCTGCACATTATAAACACAGCTAATTCACATATAAAATATCAAAACCCCATATTTGAGTACTGGAAACTGAAGAGATTAAAACATAAAAATACAGGGCAACTTACTCTATCTTGTTGCCATAGATTTAGTTCCTGCAATGAAGCAAGGAACAGAAAGACATTAGAATATTAGATAAAATCTACAGTGTGTAACACTTTGGTTTCTTTCCTAAATCTACAATGTTTGCCTTCAACTTACATATGGTCAATGGAATATATGATTTCGGAAAACTTAACTTGGGCCCCATAAGTATTACACTAGCACTTAACCTTTTATATAGTTATCAACTTATAATGGAGTACAGGCATAACCGCATAACTGATGCAATCCAACTGAGCCATCAACGAACTGCAAAGGCCAATGGGACTGGAACTGATTGGGTCGCATGAGAAGATTGCTAACTGTAACAACAATATGGCATAAGTTTCAGGTCATAAGAGCCTACATTTTATCTACAACTAAATATATGATGCATATCATGAGTAGTTCTGAAAGAAGTTGTTTAACAACCAACCTATTCCCTTCTGTTATAACTGACAAGCATGCGGCAACTGTAGGATCAGCAGAATGAAGCATGTCGTGCATAACAGCTAAAATTAGCAAACATTGACATGGTAAAACCTCATGACATCTGCAATCACAGGAAGTGGAAAGTGTTGAGTCAAACAAGATAGCCATAGGTAAGGCCATTCTGAATTATCATTGATTCTATGGTTTCTTAGTTTCAGATTTGATTTACTGACCAAAACCGCTTCTGATAAACTTATGAAAAAATGGGTAGCTCCACTCCAGCAGTAAAGTAACATGTTCACTGCATAAAGGTGAAATCAACCAAGACAACATCTTGTTTGTACCAATTGTATCATTTGAGATATATAAAAAGACGAAGGTTGACAATAGTTACTAAGGCACTCGAACCAAATATCACCCTTTCATTATGTAGATGGAATGCTAGATCATAGCAGCATGTCAGCAGCTGTGGGCAGATCAAAGAAGGTATGTGGAGGCACCTTTTGAATAATTTGCGATTTATTTCCCAGGACATAAGGTTTAACACAACAAACTAAAAATACAAAACAATATCAAAATTTTCATGGGTTGATACATCGTTTTCACCTTGTCATAGCTGGATAGGATCATCCGTTGCACCTTCATGTAGATCCTTTTGAAATGGCAAATAAATTTCTTTCCACTGCATTTGTAAGGAAACAAAAGTCCATAGATAACAAACCTATTTGACTTCAGTGATTGTAGAAAGAACAGGAAAACAATATGATAATGTAAAAACATCATTTTTTTACAGTAACTCGAATCACACGAAGAGGACTAACCTGCATATTAGGGATTTAGGGATAGTCAGTGCCTGTTTATCGACAATTGTGTAGCACCTGACCTGTACACATTGAACTCAGTGGATACTACACTAATTCACTCTGCAAATCATTATAATAATTAAATTAGTTCATAAGTTACTGAAAAGAAGGCAATATGTTCTAGTGATAACATAATTAAGTACTCTGTTTTGAAACAAACAGCATCTAACAATGCTTCTCACATTGCACACTGTTGATCTAGCTGCTGCCACTAATTCAACCTTGCACTGCTATTGCTGTGCCTCAACCACAAATGTATTGCTGAAATCAAGTGTGCAATGGGGAAAATGTGGATACTGGTGTTTGGCTAAAAGAAAATAGTTTAATCAAAGATAATAGGTACTCAACCTTCTGTTCAGTAAATACAACAAGCAAGTGATGAGCATCAGCACTGAAGCCAAAAAAAAGGCACAACATATAAGCTCCATGGCAGGGTTGTCCTGCAGTGCCCTTTGTCCACCGTGATATCTGGCAGCAATGGAACCAGCTCCGTATCTGACTCAGTTTTATCATCACGAGAATAAAAAACCTGCAATGACCAAATAGAGCCTCAATCCACCAAAATGAAATATAATTCACAAATTGAACTATAGATCAACCAAATCGTTCTGACTATGAATGCATCAAATTGAAGGGGTTGGGACAACCTCAGGAGGTTATGGCGCTGTGAGAAAATGAATTCGTAAAGGGAGACAATCAAAATTGAAATTTTACTGCTGGCCAGATGGAGAAGGGAGCCGGGATTGGAGGTTGGAGCAACGGGCGATGCTGAATCACCAGCGGGCGACGGCTCGTCGTGGCTGGGGAATGGATGGACGGAGTGGAGGACACACCGCCATGCTCGCGCACGCAGGTGGCCCCTGCTCGACATGGCCGTGCGTCAGGCCCCAAATCGCAGCGCAGATGCCTCCATGGCTCCACCCGCCGCTGCAGTTGAGCGCCACATGAGACTAGCAAGCACGTGGTCCATCCCGCGCGGCATGGGTGGCCACAAGAGCAGGAGCGACGCTAATCCAAGAACCTTCTAAAATGTCAGAGGGCACCGCGCCGCCATCGCTCTCTGCGCGAGCGTGGCCTCCATGACGGCTACACAGACTAGCATAACAAGGTGCCGGCGGGCATCAGCAGCATCTGGGGTGTGCCACGCCGCACCACCGCGCGGCCGGAGTCACGTGGCCGTGCGTGTCCGCAGGCGACGCGAGCATGTCCCACGCGAGGACGATGCTGTGCAACGGCGTCAACGGATGGCGGCGGCGGGCCGTGGCCGGCAGATGGCGGCGGTGGAGCAGACAAGAGTGGAGGGAGGAGAGATGGGGAGAGGTATGGAGATTTTTTCACCGTGGAGACGAGATCGAGAGACAATTCGAGAGGCTCTAGAGGCTTCCAGCCAAATTAGACACGGATCAGCATAGTACAACTCGCGAATGGTAAAAACTGAACCGTAAAAATCAGATCTAACGACTTAGTTTAATTTTACTATCGTGGACGGTGCCGAGTCCGGCGGCTTTAAAGAAGAGGAATTTAACATTTTTAACCGTTAGCACTTGGATCTAATAAAGCCGCCTGTTCGCTTGGGCTGGAATTCAGCATCTGAGCTGAATTCGCTGGGCTTATCAGCCCAGCCGTTCCTGTTTCCAGCCGTTCGGCTGCGGGCTGGGATAAAACTCGCGATCACCCCGGCAACCCTAGCCCCCTCCCATTCCCCATCCTCGCCGCCACGGCGCCACCTCGCACTCTCGCCCGTCGCCCTCTCCCCCACTCGGTCGCCTCCTTCCCCCTCGTCGCCGCCGCCTCGAACTCTCGCAGTTCCCCCACTCCCCCCCTCGGTCGCCCTGCTTCCGCCGCCATAGTGCTTGCCCTTGACACGCGTTCGTGGAGATCCGTCGCCCGCGGAGGCGGGGTTTCGCCGGCGTTGGAGGAGGCGGCCCCTATGGCGGCCGACCGAGGTTAGGCTCGCATCAGCGACCTCGGCTTCAGCAGTCCGGATCCGGGTGCCGGCCGCAACGCTGGCACATATCCGGCTCCCGGCGGCCGCCGTCTGGAGCCTTCGCAGTCGTGCCTCGCCGGAGTGTCTCCCCCGGATCTTGACAAAGCTGCATCCCGATATCAGGACCCCCACCCGACTGGCGACCAAGATCTCCGTCCTGGCGTCCAACATCGACGTACTAGCGTGGAAGATCTCCGGCAATCCGACCAAGATCTCCCTCCTCCTGTTCACGGTCTCCGTCTCGGCGTGCAGAGATCCGGGTAATCGTCCGCAGATCCCTAAACCGTGTCCTTGCTTTGTAGTTTTGCATTGTGCTCTGTGAACCTTTGTTCCCCAGTGAATAGAATACAGCTAGGTTGAGTAAATTACACCAACCATACAATAAGTTGTAAGGTTGCATCATTGTAATCCAACAAGTTGTAAATTGGACAAACAGCTACATGAACTAGTCAAATAGGTGCGTGCACATTCACATATACGCCACTGAGCTGCTGGTTGTTATGGTAGCCATCCATAGAACAAATACAAGAGGTGTGATATATGAAATTTCATACATAATATTTACATAGAACCCAAACTGAAATTTGATAGAGTTTTTCTCTGCTCGATAAAATTGCATTATATAATTTTAACAATGCATATCATCTTCTCTTGATCGACTTCGCCCCCAATTATGACTCCTTAGATTGTCAGTACAGTCTCTCTCTTTTTAGCAAAATGATAGTTCAGATTTGTGCTGCACTACTATAAGAGCCACCCATTCAAACTCTAAATCTCCTCCACTGTTCAGTAAGTTTTTTCTCCTGGTCGGTCGTCTTGTCAAATCAGCACCGTCTATTATCTTTTCATATACGCACAGTTGTATATATAAAATGTCAACCATATATGATTACTGGACATTAGAATTGGAATCCATTTCAGTATACATGTACACCCCCATAATGTTTCCCTGTTTTGAAATGTCCATTATTTCCTCTAGTAATTACAGAAAAGTTGACTTCCTGCAGCGACTAACTCTGACTTCATAAGCAACTGCTACATATGTCATTACATTTGTCTGACTAACAAATATTGTCTTGTGCACAGGACCCCCACCCTTGTAGAACAACCCCAGTTAGCTGAGTCAGTAGCGTCCTCCGCTTCCCCTCCACTCAGGCTTTGCGACCTCCTGTCCAAAACGTGTCGCCGGTCTGCCAAGATAATCCCATCCCTCCCCCCCAACACATCAGTCTTTGAATCACCCTAATCTTCAGTACATTTAGCCTTGACCACCAACTGCATCGTATCATTTCCACTTGATGCTTATTGGCATACATGTACATGCCTTGCTTTCGTCCAGATGTCCAGTGACCGTGCTAACTGGGATCCCAATGGCACTGCCTTGCTGCTTCAATTCATTCAACAACAGAAAAACCTATGCCACTGGTCCATGAGAAGTCCAACGACCATTGGGTGGAATAACATCTTCAATGAGTTCAATGCTGCCACTAAATATGGCTACACGAAGAAACAGATGTCAAACAAGTGGGCTGACCTGAAACGCCTGTACAGAAATTGGCGACGTGGTGTGCTTAAGTCAGGTCTTGGTCGTGACCCTCAAACTGGTGATGTGACCTATGACCCTCAAATTGGTGATGTGACCAATGACCCTCTTTGGGTTGCCGCTGTGTCAGGGGGTACTACCTTAACCACTTCTCCATCAATTTAGTTCACTAGTTTGGTCACCACTAGCTCGTTACTAACATGTACAATATGCCCGCCCTGCAGGACTCTGTTGGTACTGATGGTAAAAAGTACAAATGCCCACCATGCTGCGACATTTTGTTCAACATCCTCGGCCGCGAACCGATTGATAGGGGGGAATTAGTAGATGCAGGCGGTCATGGCCCTGGGATAACCCCCCCTGAGAACACCCCCACTGAGCAAACCCCAACTGACGCAAGCCCTCTCACTCCGCCTGACGCATCTGCCGACCCAACACCACCCCAACATGCTGGCCAGTCCTCCAAACGGCACGACCGAGAAGCCAGTGTTGACAGCCCAGTAAAAAAGAAGAGCAGCAAGACACCCTCATATGATGACTGCTTATCTGAGTATCATTCCTATGTCAAAGAGGCTAGGGAGCGCAAGAGAAAGGAGAGCTCTAAGGCCGCTCAGGCCGCTACAGTTACACAACTGTTACGAGAGGATGGATACTCCGAGAGTGACTTATTTTTCCACCAAGCCCTGATTCTTTGCGCCGAGCCTGAGCATCGCAACAATTTCCTGCAACTGAGAACCGCAGAAGGCCGGTATAAGTACGTCACGTTAGCCATGGAGATGGGCAAAAAATGATAACCCCATGTAGTTGTAGTTACTGTTTAATTGCGTGGCCGGGAGGTTGTGTTAGCAGGTTGAACTTAGTTGTATTGTCATTTGTGCACTAAGCTATGCTTGGTTGTAATAAATAAATTCTGCAGAACAATGTTGTTTTTATTTGTTCAGATCATTGTTGCTGTTTAGTTGTATGCAGGCTGTTGAACAGTTTGTAATAATTGTCTTCTATCATTTGTTGAAGTCAATGTCCTTTTAGTCAATGCAATATTCCTCTGTCCTGTTGAAATGAAGCTTTCCTATGTTCTGTTGCAGTCAATGTGAATTCAATATTGTGCTACGTCCAGTTAATAACCTGTGCTAATTTCTATGTTGTTTTGTTTATTTGCTGCATGTGAAGGTAGTGCCACAGTTGTGATACAAACTGAGCAGCTTTGCAACCGTGGTTTCAACATGGAGAGCGACGCCGAGAACAGTGACAGCTCCACTGACACGGAAATGGCAGTTGGGCTGCAGATGTTGAATATGTTGAATCAACTGCATGGTATGCAGGGACCACAGGTAAACCCTTCGCTTCCCTTTCCCAAACTCACGGGTGCACAATGGTTGGAACTAAATCTGAGTAACGAAACAAGATGCAAGGAAACTCTACGAATGTCGCCAGCTGCTTTTTTGCGGTTGCATTCAATATTAGTTGAGGGTTTTGGGTTGCAAAGTACTAGGAATTGTGAGTCTAGGGAAGCTTTGGCTATGTATATATGGACTTGTGCACAAGGAGGTGCTGTTAGACAATGCAAAGATAGATTCGAAAGGTCGCTGGATACAATTAGTAGGAAGACCTCGTCGTTGGTCGCTGAGATAATATATCAGTGGGCACAGTCAGTCTTAGCACCAACTGATCCTGAGTATAGGGAAGTGCACATTGAACTTCGAGATTTCGAGCCATGGTTTGATGGTTGCATAGGTGCTATAGATGGCACTCACATCCCTGTTGAGGTCAGATCCAAATCCAAACTCGACCACATTAATAGGAAACATTTTGTGTCTGTAAATGTATGCGCTGTAGTGGACATGCACGGATTATTTACATATGTTGGCGCGGGGATGGCTGGCTCATGCCATGACATGGCAGTTCTAAATACCTGTATGCAACAACAGAGGTTCCCGACTCCTCCCCAAGGTACGAGTCCGAGAAAACTTTTGTAAGCTTGATCATTGACTTGTGTCTGCTACATGGTTGAACTAACAATGTGACGTTCGGCTACATTGATGCAGGACGTTACTACTTGGCCGACTCAGGATATGCTGACCAAAATGGATTCATGGTTCCATTCCCTGCAACCAGGTACCATCGTGATGAATTCAACGGTGTAAATGTCAACAACCTAGGTCGGAAGGAGTGGTTCAACTATTGTCATGCGAAACCGCGCAACACAATTGAAAGGAGGTTCGGAAACCTCAAAGAGCGGTGGAAGCTCTTGAATGGGGTCCCAATTATGGATCCGAAGAAGCAAGCATGGATGATAATTTCCTGCTTTGCTATTGACAACTATTTGTGGCTCCGACATTTTGGACCGGGTGCGACGTATCCTCTCTCGTTTTGGGTGGAGTTGAACAAGGACTTTTCCACATCCGCAATCAGGGAGTTGACATCCTGGCGTATGTGGAACGGACCCCCTGAGTAGGTACGTCAGTAGTGTTAGAGGTTGATTCATGTGTGAGCGCTTGCATATGACTGATGCATTTGCGATTGTTGTTAACTTGCAGCTGAGGGGGTGGGTTGGGGGGGGTGCTGGATAATGGAGCATTGGATGCTGATGGGGTAAGTAAGCGTCTGCCAGTTTTGGTTATGGTAATGTGCAATTGATTGTGCCTGCAGAATATTGGACTGATGCGTTTGGTAGTCTCAATTTTGTACAGGTCCTTTAGAGTCGCTGGGGAGCAGCTCACTGCATGGGACTTGTATTGTGGTAAGTGTTTTGTGGATGCAAAGTACTGCAGCCTGTTGATTATGGGTGCAGCTGTGATTTGATGTTCCATGGAATGTATGCAGCCTGCTGATTATGGGTACGGCTGTGTTAGTGTATTTGGCTTAGATATATGCGAATTGGACTTATAATTCAATGATTGATCAGTGGTAGCTTAATTCTGCAATTGGTGATCAATTGGTAAATGTACGTTCTGGAGTGAGATGGATTTCAAGTGATGTAAGTGTTGCGAGTGCTAATGCGTCCACTGTGTGGTGATGTTGTTATTCATTTGCTATTGACATGCCAGTGTCAAGGGCGTGGTGTGTGTTTGTCTATGTGCTGTCTGCTGTACGTTGGCGCCAACAAGGGTGAATCGTTGATTTTGGTGGATTTTTTGAATTTGAACTGCAGCGAACTGTTGAACGGCTGGAGCAGCTGGGTTTTTGCTGGGGCGCTGGAGCGAAATGGCTGCCAGCAGCAGCTCCAGCTCCAGCGAATTCAGCCCAGCCGCTGAATTCCAGCCCAACCGAACACGACGAAACACCCTTCGGACTCGGACCAGTAAAAAAGAACTCCTTCCATTATTCTTTCCGTGGAGGCCGGTGTTCATGATGGAGGACTTCGACGAGCCCGCCCCTGCGCCGTCCAAGAGAAAACGGGCAGAGGCAGAGCGCGGGGACATTTGCGGCAAGAGCGCGAGCGGTGCGCCCCCGGTCGTCATCATGCCGTCGTTGTCGTCGCTGCCGCACACGGCGGTACTGTTCGAGTTCGACAGCGGCATCAACAAGAATTGACCACCTGTCGCGCACGATCATCCGTCCATCGTTTAGATTTTATCTTTAATTCCTCTGCTGGTGCATCTGCCGAATCTGGCCGGGACAACGTATATGTGAAAAACAAGCGAAATTTGCGACGAACTTCTCGTAGGAGTAGAGAGCTACGGTACTGCTTCCTGCTTGCATACAGAGTGGAAGTCACTGACATAGCGACATGGGACCACATGAAACGCGCACGGTGGCGTGTGGATCGGCTCACCATGCCGGTGGTAGGTCACACGGTCACACCCGTGCAATGAGTTCATGTGATGTGGCATTATGATTTTGCCCCATCTGATTGAAATCTCTCGAAAGAAAAGCCCTGCTCATTGTTTAGATACTTTGCTTTTTTTTTTTGATTCTCAACTGTTTGGTTTAGCTGGACCAAAGGAACTAAACCTCATACTTTGAGATATGCTGCTGTTGGGTACTACTCTCTCCAACCAAAGATGCAAAGTGCGTTCTACTTCAAAACTCAAAAAATAGCCTCTCTTTTTTAATTACCACCAACAATGCTAACTGTATGTCACTTTTGCCAGGACGAGGAATTTTGAACGGTTAGCCAAAAATGCCAAAAATTCGGGCGGGTTTGGGTTGGATTGTGTAAAACATGGCAACATATTGGTAAGCCCGAATTCGCCTAATACCCGACCTTAGGTCGGCAGTGAAAAATAATGCCTGTTTGGTCATCTTTTTTTTTTAAAAAAAATGGTAGGGTAAGGCTGTTTTCAGGTATTATGGCTTCATCAGGTTTCAAGCCAAACATCTAAGCCTTGGACTAACTGGATAGTCATGGCGGGTTGCAAATTGAAGCCTGAGCTCCCCGGTGCACTAGTCAAGTTGGGTATGTTGTGCCAGGATATCCATTATCAGGTCTACTTGAACCCTCTAAACCGCTACCTCCAGTGTCCACTAAATTGACCAAGATTTAAATTCATGTTGATCTTGTTGAGGTTAATTACTACCTCTCTTCGTAGCAATTACATAAAAAATAATTCTGAAAGCATAAACATTAAGACAACATCATTTCTTTACCAATGCCTCAATAAGAAGTGTATACATACCAGTATGAGATCAATATTACAAGGCGGCTTGGTCATGTTTTGAACTAATGAAACTATGAGCAGAACCTATGAGCAAAAGGCCAACAAACCAAAGCCATGGTACAATCATTTGAAAACCCTGGAAATATAACAGCAAGGCAGTTGGCAGGAGTAGCTAGAATAAAAAAAAAGTTAAGAGCCTTTTTCGGTTTGAAGAAATATGGAATTTATTCAGTTGAATATGAAGGTTCAACCTTGAATTTGATCGAGGTGGTGCAAAAGGTGGCAGAGTAGGCATACTTGGTCATTAATGTATTTTCGGTCAAGAGTAGAACAAAAAGATAAGGGGCCTTTTGGTTCGAAGCAAAACTGGAATTTATTCAGTGGAATATGGATGATTCAACCCTGAATTTGACTAACACTGTGCAAAAGGGTGAAAATTAGTTAGGCATATGCCACTACTATGCTTTTGAGCAAGAGTGCTAAGTTCATTCAATAGCATAATTTCTCATTAAAAATAGGTAAACTTCATTTCAGCTATTAGGTCAAGGTATTGTTTTACATGAAGAAAAGCTAGTCACAGCCATTGGCCCTTTTGTTTCAAATCTTTATGGGTCCTCTGTTTATTTCAGCTAGACAAAAAGAGCACAACACATACGTTGATATAAATTCTACCCTTATATAGGATACCAATTCTACCATGAATGTTTAGGTACTGCTTGTTATCTCACATGTGGGGATAACTATACTTGTTTTGTTGAAGTTCAAGAAGATATTCGGTTCCTACACGGAAACTTGTTAAATTTTGGCATTGTGAGAATTTGGGCATCAGACTGTCTGATGCCTGATCAGCAGCATTTTTTCCAAAAATTAAAAGGGAACATGGCAATAGTTTAATAGTACTCAGTTGCAGGCAAGGGATGGAAACATTTCTTTTATGCTTGAATGGTTAGTGGAGGTGGTTGTACTCTATCTACAAGGGGTGCTATTTCTTCTGGTGGTATACGATTTGTGG
Organism: Alloteropsis semialata; assembly: GCA_004135705.1. Classification (NCBI taxonomy): domain Eukaryota; kingdom Viridiplantae; phylum Streptophyta; class Magnoliopsida; order Poales; family Poaceae; genus Alloteropsis; species Alloteropsis semialata. The sequence continues at coordinate 52,159,352 of CM014272.1, forward strand.
CTGCTTGCAGTGAGATAGGGCACGCTACATGCATTTATATGCCGACTGTGTTCGAAAAATTGAAACTTTAGCGGCCAATCATTGGATTTGATCTAGCACTCTGATTAACAATTAATCCCTGAACTTTATCAGATGGGAATGTAATCCTAATTAAGTCATTTTTCCATACTGAATTTCCGGTTAAGAGTGCAAAATTCATTGGCTAGCACAATTTCTCAATAAGAAAAAAAAATGTGCGGCAGCCTTGAAAACGTGCCGTAAAACGGTGTGAATTGCCGTGATTTTGCCACGCTCATTAAACTCCTTGTGGTAGCACCGCGCAGGGTTTGCCTTTCAACGCCGACGCGCGCACACAGGACACACCGGGCCGGGGAGGCAGCAGGTAGTGTGAACTTTTTAGGTCTAGGTTGTCGATCGGAGAGCGGGACGACGCTTTCGGCGCAAGCGCCTGGCGAGTGGCGACGAGACGCTGACAGAGTGACAGACCGACCGATCATGGAGATCCTGACCAACCGGCGTCGGGCCAAGCACTCGAGCCGGCCGCCGGCTACCGGGCTGCCTACCACGCCGGAGTGACCGGCCGGTCCGTCACCGACGACGCAGTGACGCATCTCACCATGACGTCACTTCGATGTCGTCACTGTTGCGAGACGGGACGAGCTACACATCATGTTGCCATATTCTCTTGGCTTTGTCGTTGCGCCAGCGTCATCTCACGATGCCTCGGCGTAGCTGCAGTGGCCACTACACTACTGGGAAGGAAATAAGGAAAGACCCAGGTCACCCAGCGACATGAGGACACTTGCGTCCAGCGCGGCTCCGTTAAAAAGAAAAAACAGGACCTGTGCACAGTCGGGGTCTTATTTGTCTAAACAAATTCCGGCAATAATGGGCGAAGGGGGAATACGTGCAGCTAAATTAAGTGCAAAAGTCATGTTAAAACAAGTGCAAAAGGATAGTAGTGGCACTGGTCAAAGCCTCACCATGTTTGCATGGATAAAGTTTGATTGGATGGGATGAAGCTGAGTGCTAAAATTTAGCATCCATTTTTTGGCTAAAATTTTAGAGTCTCGGCTAAAGTTTAATTACTCCACCCTATTAGCACTCATGTTTCAATAAACTACAGTTAAAATTTAACATTTTGACCCGTTAGCACTTGGATCTAATAAACACCCTTTGGACCCGGACTAGTAAAAAAGAACTCCTTCCATTATTTCTCCACAAATGGAAAATACAACGGCCAAAGTTTGGGGGTGTTTAGATACGCAGAATGCAAAACCAGAATGCAAAATGGGCGCATTGGGGCGCGTGCACAGAGAGAAAAAAGTGCATTGGAAAGCGCGTAGAATGCAAAACATGGGCATTCTGCAGAATGGACCCGTATCTAAACACGCCCTTAATGTAGTGCATCATTGCAGGGGCTTTGAGGAATTGACTTAGTAAATACAGACTGAATGATGCACTACATTATGCGTTTTGCTTCGTGATTTACCGAACAATGAGCGAGTGGTTTTTGACCCCAAGATCCAGAAGCGTCCGTCGTCGTTTAGCACGTTTTTCATTGGTTTACTGTAGCCGCAGTTACTACTGACGTGGTAAACGGAAAAGAAGGCCTAATTCAGCATCAGTAGCGTGCGCACTGCTACTGACGTGGTGCTGGCGTACGCCACATATTCTTCGCTTCTGCTTCCCCTCGTGAGTGACGCAAGACCCTTATATGTTCCATCGCCATTTCCTCGAGACCTCAGCGACCTTATCCGCAGCCAACCAACAGCAACTAACCAGCACAGCAATAGACGTACTACTGCATTGTTAGGATCAAGCAATCTGCGAGCTGCAAGCCTGCAACAAGCTCACGCCGTCGCCATGGACGGCGGCCCCAAGGAAGGCGGCGGGGACAGGAAGGCTGCGCCGCCAGTGCCGGCCGGCAGCGACGCCGCTGACGCCGGCGCAGCGCGAGCGGTGCGGCTGGCGCCGTTGCCCAAGGCCGCTGCGGCTGACGCGCGAGCGCTGGCAGCGGCAGGCGCAGGGAGCGTCGGCGTCGGCGGCGAGGAGGAGGACGACGAGCAGGTGGAGAGGTTCTACGCGCTCCTGGACAACATCCGGGCCATGCGGGGCGCGTACGGTCCCGGCGAACGCGACGGCGACGGGGCGAGGAAGCGCCGGCGGGCAGCGGACCCGCCGTGGAGGCCGGCGTTCAGGCTGGAGGACTTCGAGGAGCCCTCCCCGACGTCGTCGTCCCATGACGCTGCGCGGCGCGCCAAGAGGACGCACACGCAGGAGTCGGACGACGCCGAGGAAGGCGGCGGCGGAGCGCTCCCGGCCGTCGCGTCGGCGCCGCCGCCGCCCCCGCCTTCTCGGCGCGCGGGTGTACGGCTCGACAGCGGCAGGAAGAGCATCTGATGCCGCGTGCGCGGACATGGTCGATCGATCCGTCAGCTCTGTAAATTTGCCGCGTTTGTTCGAAGTTCCAAGTTCCAACCAAATTTGGTCAAACTAGCTACCGTGGGAAGAACAAGTGTGATTTGCCATGAAAAACGAGGGCGATTTCTGAGCTTTGATAGACAGCTACTGCCACGCGGCGAGACGACCGGCATGTATGGGAGCCTCTGGATACCCATACACCATGTGAAACACGCGTATAGGTTTATGAATCGATCCACAATACGTTAGCTGCTGATCCGCTAGCTGACGCTTGATAGTGCCGTAATTTGTTCATCTTCCGAGATTTCGAATTGCGAAAAAAATTCAAATGCTACCTGAAATGGGTGGATTTCAGAAATTTTGGACCAGGATTCAGTTGTTTGACCAATCAATGAATTAATTTTCAAATAAAATTTTTGCTAGAGTTTGATTAAAATTTTGATATTGAGCACTGCTAGATAAT